>NBAY01000003.1:1200000-1800000 GCA_002794775.1 Porodaedalea pini | reverse complement strand
GCTTTCTTGAGGGCTTTGCTGTCGCATCGATGGATTGCTTGGTAGGAGACACTGCGCGTTGTTTCCCCTTCTTGTTCTTGGTCTTGTTCTTGGTCTTCGAAGGGGCTGCCTGGCCTATATTCGAGTCGTTCTCCGAGGAAGGTGAAGGATCTTTCGCAGGATCAAATTCATCGGCTGAGCTTGCATCATCCTGTATATCAGGAACGTCGAAGTCATCACGAGGGGAAGCGAAATCAACTGAATCAGATCCTTCGCCTGATACATCAAGAGTATTAACGCAAGCTACGCAAATCTGATTAGAACTCTGTAAGGCTCATTAAAGGTCAACGAAGAAAACTTACTGCGCTGAGTCTCTGGAGCAGGATGATGCTGAGGACCAGAGTTGAGAACTCCACCAAGTGCGACGACCATCGCCATGTTGCGTCCTCTCTGTTTGAACAAAAGCTGACTCGGTGGGGCCCTTGAAAGCTTTTTTGCCTTTGTGGTGCTGCCATCGGCAGCTGATCTGCCTTATCCTAGCTGGGACATCACCAGCATGGTACCGCCGCGCTCGAGGTTTTTGGCTTGCTTATTGAGTGAGTTATCCTTGGGCAAGAACTGCTCACGAGCAAGCAATGCCTTGTAACTTGCATTACTATTGGCTTTATTCTGCTGCAGAATTGAAGGGGTCGCTATTAAGGTCTTGGGCAGCTCTGCCGGCACATTGACAGATCGAATCTGAAAGTACAATCGATAAGAAATCAAAAAAACTGAGAAAAACTTATTTCATACATTGTTTTCAGATATTTCAGCGTTTTCATCACCTGCCGCCTCTTCGGTATCTTCATGAAAATGTGTAACATATTTAGACTACGAAGTCGTTTAGTTTCTTCAACACGTTATAAAAAGATTCACGTACATGAGGCTCGTCTCTTGGGGGCTTGATAATGATTCCCCTCTCGCGTAAGTTTTCCCGTGCTTGGTGAACAGCTACCTCAGCTCTCTCCACTTTCATGAAAAAGTTCTGATAGACATTAACTGCTGCTTGATGAGCGGCTTCCGCTTCAGGAGTACGATGTGCTTGTGAGGCATGAAATGCTTTAGTAACCTCATGTAAAGCATCCCTGCACTCCGCCGCAGCAGAACGAAGGTCTGCCTCCCTTTCCCTAAGGATTTTTTGCAGATAGCCTTCGGAAACCTCATGACTGTGACACGCACGATGGGTATTCTTGAACAAGGCTTCCCTGCGCTGAGATTGGAGAAACTGGGACTCGGCCACATCGTGCTCAGTCTGCTTATGCTGGGACTCTGCATCGCGCTCGGCCTGTAGGCGTTGAGACTCGGCGGCATTGAGCTCGACCTGCAGACGCTGAGACTCGGCAGCATTGAGCTTGACCTGCAGACGCTGTGTCTCTGCTTCGCGCTCGGCCTGTTGGCGCTGAGGTTCAGTCTCTTGAGACTCATGCTGAGCTTGCGTATGGTGAGAGCCGGCCTGCTCAAGCTCGCGCTCGACAGGCTCTAAAACCTAATTATATTTAAAATAACGAAGACAAAATATAGATGAATGACTTACCATTCTGACTGCGTCATTATCTTCCCTTTCCTCAGATAGCAGTCTTACTTCCTTCGCTTCTGGCTCCTTGCCTTTCCTCTTCCGCCCGGCTCCCTTCTTGTGTTTTGATGAAGCACCAGACCCGCCATTCTCCATAAACAATGAGCAATACATCATGTAGAGAGAAAAAAACTCCACCTCACGTTTTTCGTAGGCGCCTTTTTCTTTGCCTGTTCTGTAGGAGGCGCTCGTATTGGCTCAGTAGTTCCTGACTTAAAGTAAGAAAAATGTATGTTATCAAACATGAAAGATACATACTGTGGAGTCGAGCGGACCTGCGGGTTCCGACAACCATGTTGAAGGGAAGACAGACGAGAATGCTCAGGAAGATGATGCTTTGTATGAGAGTGAAGATAGCTTCAAGACGGGAAGTAGAATATCGTCAGTGTTTTAAACGATATGAGGACGAGCGTGGCTTACCTCAGACGCCCTTGAAACTTCAACCCTTAGGCCACAAAATTATAGGGCATGTACTTACATATGGCATACAATCTTGACTTGATTATTATGTCTCACTTTTCATTCGCTTGCGTGGCTCGCTTTTCATACTGCGGCAATTTGTATGCCTTTATTTCGGAGCGAAGTAATGAAGGCCGCACTTGTCACGAGGCTCATCTGTAAAAAATCATGTCAGATTAGGAATGAATCGAATACTAGGGGACTGATATGCTTACCAATAGCATCTGTGCATCTGTGCATGATCGAAGATAGCACGCACTTGTGGCCTGGAGCAGTACATAGTAATAAATTAACTGCTAGTAATAGTACAATGGTGGCTACGAAATTCCTAGTCCAATACGGCAGTCTAATTTAATCTACTTTCTCTATCAGGGTCATATTTGATACACTTTCGTTCCACGATTTCTTTTCCGAGTCCATCATGACTACGCTGGTTTTATCCTTCGAGAACTTCTTGACAATGACGATTTTCCTGAATAACTCAGGATTGCCATGAATGATGAGCGCTGGCGCATGTTGTTTTGGTTTCTGCGCCCTGACATCCTTCACGTACGTGTCGAGAAAGTCCGAAGTGGTTGTATACCGAGCATTACTGAGCATAGCACGGAGCCGACAAAGTCCATGCACGTTGTCCATCTCGCATTGAAAATGGTCAATAACACTTTCTGATATGGTCCAATTGCTCAGCGTGGAAGTCCCAATGCAGAAAAAAAGTTTGTACTCGGAGTACAGCGCTTGCACGACGGGATGCATTATCCACATGCCGTCTCCAGAGAAGTCTACTTTAAGTAAGTAAAAAGGGTCTTAATCAAGATTAATCAGTACCCACCGGTAGGAGGGCCGAGAGGTGGTGGCCAGATTTGTGGCTCGTCGTCAGGCTTCGATGGCGGGTCTTTAGTTCTGAAGTCAGCCACGAAGCTCATGATGTCTTCGACGACAGCTGGGTCGGGAGGGGGAGTCGCCGCTCGGACCGTCGAAGTCGACGCACGCAGACGAACGCTGCCTTCATTCAAAGATTTGAACTTGGCGGACAAGTTTGCCCATTGCGTCTCAGTCAATGGATGGTCGACGTCTAAGCAATACGCATTGTCACCACTTTGTAGAGTGCATTAATAAGTAGATAGTATAGTCAGGAAAAAAAAATAGCATACACTGCGACTAGGTCCTTCAGTTTCGACAACTTGCTCTGCTGCACTTCTCGACAAGTCCAAGATACCATCAATAGAAACAGTCGCTGTTGCTTTTGTCGGTTCGTGCTGAGTACATAGCCGAATTGACCTTTGAAGTGTCTGTTGTTGATGATGTAGACGTGGAGATGCTGAAAATGATCACGGAATCGAGGTAGCTTGTCGCTGGACTGAGGACTGGTAATGCTTCTGCCGTCCTTGGTCAGATGAGAGACATCCATTTTTTTTCCGGCTTCGATGAAGTCGGGTTGCAGTCGATCAATGCGCTCTGTAAACTATTGAATGAAATAAATGAGCACTCAAGGGCAAAGAAAACAGACACGAACCTCATCAGAGAGAACTCGATTCTTCAACTCGTCCTCGATCACGAAAACTAGAGTCGCAATCTCGTTCTCGACTGATATGACCTGTGCTTTTCGTCCACTATGCTCACCGCTCTTTATGATGCAGTGACCACATTGCAGGAGACGAACAACATGTCCCTCAACAGTAGATCGAGACATGTCAGGTGCCACAGTCTGAACCCATTTCGCTCTGACAGTAATCTATGAATGCATGAGTATATATAAATTATAGAAAAGAATATGGATGAACCGTAGAGTACGAGACTGTGACAAATGAAACCTCCTTTTCATCTGCTGAAACACTTTGTATCATTCCGCTTTCGCCAGCAAACGGACCGACGACGACACGAACGTTCATGCCTGGCTCTAATACTCTACGAACATCCGATACGGCGTACTCTATCGTAGAATACTGAACTCGACTGGAAGTATCTGTTACATTTAGTACAGGAATATAGTCTGTCGCAAGAGAAACAATAGTCTTCGTTTCAACCACTTCCTTTTCCTTTTCCTTTTCCTTTCCCTTGACCCTTTTCTTCTCCGTAATCTTGGTATATTCCATAACCGAGCGTCTGTTGTTCGTGATATTGCCAGAAACGCCGCCTAAGTAGTTCCCAGGGCCATCTATGGTGTGCGTCGACGAAACGGCATATTTTGAGATGTCGCCTACGGTTCCAATTAAACCAGTTGACAAGCTACAGATCTTATCGCCACTTTGAAGAAAGGGCTCGCCATGATCCATATGTCCGAAAGATGCCTCCATATGTGTGAAAAGTCCAATATCCTGCAAAGAAGGGGATGCCTTTCTGACGTAGTGTACGCCAGGGCAAGTTAGTTTGAGAAGTCCATTCTTGTACTTACGACGCCGGAAAGTGTAAGTCCTCGAGCTGTGTTCCTTTATTTTTTCGCCCTTGAAATTATCGGGAGAGAAAAGGGCAGGCTCAGGACGAAAGGACGATTTTTTGTTGATTGCAAGTCAAGGCACGACTGCTAGTACGATACGGTCGTCTTGAGGCTGCGAATGTCTGACTTGGGCTACATCGCCCTTGTACAGACCGCGCTGTAAGATAACCCAGTCGCCGACTTCATATCTCTCAAGAGATGCGCCTTCATTGCGCATTCTGAGCACCGATGTTTCTTCGTCGTCCCGTACGCAGACAACTGTCGACAGATTCCGATGTCGTAGCCAAGATTTGGCGTAATTCACCTCGCCGATTGTCGGAGCGATAGCATAGATTCATCCGGGTAGCACAGATAGAGAGAATGCGCAAGGTTGTTCAAGGGGACGTGGAAGGCCTTGTTGTATCCAAGAACTCTCGGTTTCGCGAAAGAACTTATCCAACAGTTCCGCTTCTTTGACTTCATGGCTGAGCTAAGGTACATTAGCATGTCACGAAGGTTTCTTCAGAACGAATTCACTCACCCGGACGCGTATCATGTATAGGTTTCTGCCCGTACCACCTACAGAAGTCGACATATGCTCCTTTTCTCTTTCCATGTGTCCGTCGTCCGAGGTCTCCCTGTACCTTTTAAGCCGCTCCTTGATACCTTGAAGAATGGTCCAAACATCATCCTGCTCGGTGATATTGAATAGCGTGGGCCGCTGACGCGCTCCTGCACCCGACGTTCCTTCACCGCGGTCGTCAATGAAGTCAACCTCTGCATAAAAAAATTATCAGCGAGGCATCTTTACACAGCTGACTTTTACGATACCTTCTTCTGCGTCCAAAAAAGCCTCGTCATTCTCGTCCTCATCGAAATCTTCCGCTTCCAGGTCTAGGTACCGTACAACGCTCTCGTCTTCCAGCCGTCTGGGCATCTACAGCGCAGTTTAGTTACTTTTTACAGCTTATAGCACTCCTCTCCTCACCTTGTGGGCACTTGGCTTTCTTGTCTCCGTTTGACAAGCTATGGGGGTTTTTTTTTTTTTCGATTCTCTCTTTTTTTTGTTCCTTTCGTATGCTCGGAACTACAATTTGAAAACTACAAGCTACTCAAGTATATGTTTATAATAAAAAATAACTACTAGCTAACTAATTGAGAGAGTACAAGTACAGAGAGAGATGGGCCAACGAAACAAAAACCAGAAGGAAGTATACTCACCTTACTTGTTGAGAAGGGGCATTCACCGGAGAGGAGACGCGCTTCACGGCGTTGGAACGTGAGCCTGAGCAAGTAATAGCAGTTAAAGTGAGCAGCACGCGCAGGGTTTGAAAGACTGACACACCTTACCAAGGAGATGCTGCGTGCCAACAAAACGGCCGATGGCACAGCTGATGTCGTTGATGGCACACCGATATACGTCCTGAGGCCTCAGCTAGGAGCGAGGATGGCAACAGAGAGGTCGAGTTGATCGTGCGCGCTGTACCGGGCAAGTCAGAGGTCAGTATGATCGCTGTGTGTGACGGCGAGCAAGCGGTGGTGGCGGTAAGAAGGAAAGACTGAAAGGTGTTCTAAAATTAAACGCGTTGCTAATGTACAGTGATTAGAGTGTGTGAACGAGGTGCCCAATGAGGAAGCCTGACGACACTCGCCTGATCGCTGCATATCTAACTCCGCTGCCGCTTTCGGCACACCTTCCTAACTCTCTCCTGACCACCATGTCCTTTGTCGCTCGCCGACATCGCCTCTAACGTTCGCAGCCGCCTCATCTACACATCAGAGATTCCGCAAGAGAGCATGCTCAAGCAGGTCTGTAACGAGTTTGGTATCAGTCTCCTTACAGAGAACTGAAAAGCATCTGACGAAAATTTGCAGATTAGAACTCTTCACTGTCGTCGAGACCGCGCACAGTGAAGAGTTACCTTTGGTGCTAGGCGAGTTTTCATCCTGTTCCTTCGACACAGGCCATCTTCCAAAGTCCTCGTTTGGGATGCTGAGCAGGCTGGATAGGTTCTACAGGTGCGTTGTAGTGTATATTCCATTGAATGACATGAGAATGGTGCGCAGCGTGAGCGGCAACCTTTTGATTCCCTGTGCATCATTAACGAGTGCGACTACGTACATCAATGCTGCAAATACGAGACCTTTCACAACTTGACCGCTAACCAGTTCCGAAGGATGGCAAAGCTGACTGTACCGCAGCCAACCCGACGAGCGCGAATGTAGTCGACTGAACGCAGCTCCCAAAGGACTTCACTGCGGCACTAACGATAAGCAGGATCGTCATCGAGGTAAAAGTTACTGGATACGCACTTAGATTGTCAAAGGACCGCAGAGAGATGAAGGCGGTAATGTAAGACTTTTATTTATAAACATGTACAGTAGATATAGATGAAAATTAGCATTCTGCGACACAATGAGAAGTGAGAGGGTGCACCTCAGAACTACGAGAATAGATGGTATGGCGAGAGTAGTGGCTTGAAGTCCTCAGCTGCACGACGAGCGTATAGTTTGCCGAAGAAGAGGAGAGAAGAGGAGAAGGACTCAGAAAGAGCCAGATCAGACAGGTACGTCCTCCTTTTATGTCGTTTGGTCGGTGGCCTAATTACTGCTTGATTTAAGATACAGGCCACAGTCCCAAGCCGTAAGATAAGTGTTGTACTTTCTAATTATTATTTTACGTTGATTATAACGTTTGGTGGCCCTAGACATTACTCTGTGGCTTGTTCTTGAATTACCCTTCGGTCTTCCCCCAACTCCTCCTGCAAGTCTCCGCTCAACTCACGAACAATGGGAAGAAGGCACTCTAGCAAATGAAAGCAAGAAGCTCGACGGTTGGTTCGAAATCCGCCAAGTCAAGGTGTTGCTCCGGGACCGGCCTTGCCAGTACTCCTCAACCCACACAAATCGAAAGTACCGCGAGCTGTCCCTATTGCTATATTACCTGGAAACAGAACGCTGCTCTCCGTCCCCGATTTCAACCTCAAACGGATCCAGGCCCGCAAGATTCACTACCTCCAAACGATCACAATGTTTTGGATACACTCGACAACGATTGTAGTACTGGAACCGATCCTGAGGCCACCCCCTTATTCTCTCCACGCTCGGGTACAGATACAAACATGTCAAGGTTCAGCCGAAAGCGTCTCAGACAGCACCAAAGGTGGTTCGGGGAAGTTATACCGCGCCTCGTCGACCCATATCTCAATATTCTCCGTCGTTCTGAATCCCTCTGGTGCCCTATCATACCAACGGTGCTTCCAGACTGTGCATGTCAGGGCATCCATTCGACGCTTGATATTCTCTGTATCTCTTTCAAAGGTACGCTGAATGTTCGACATATAATAATTTTAAAAAGAAATTACTTACTCACCATCAGGGTTAGAAAAAATAAACATCAAAGCTTGCCCGTGCAGACCGGCGCCTTGCCAGCTGCTCGAGAGGGGCTTATTCAGTTGCGCTCCGTGTTTTCCTACTCTAGCTGTTGATTTGAATGTTTTGGACTTCTGTCTCGAATTATTTGTGCGTATTCCACCGAATCAGACGGCCTTCTGTAATACTCTTGAGTCTTTCTTGAAGAACCGCGGGTATCTATTTGAGTCCTCAGTGCGTGTCCTGTATACTGTAATATCTTCATTTGCATGTCGTTAACTCTTCTCCAAAGGATTCGCTTCGGAAAAGATTCAGTAAATGCCTACACTGGTTCGGCACACTCCATGATACTGCGCAACAACGCATCGACATCGTCTTAAGCTCAGTAGAAGGTGACCATTCATCCCCACACAACGAATATGGTCAGGATCCCGAGGCGGAGGATCTCAGCTCCCTACCTAGCTCTCCCTGCCCAAGAAACAACGATTATTCGCAAGTTAACGGTACGCTTGACTCGGACAATGAAGGTACTTCCTCTGTTATCAAGCTTAGATCGCACTCCTAATATTACATTTAGGGAGTGTTCATGGACAAGGCGGCATCGACAAAGGGAACCTGAATACAGTGGGCGGTAGGTAACAATTTAACCAAATTTTACCGAGTACGATACTTATGAGCGAACTTATGGGGCTTTCAGCTGCCAGCATTCACGAAGCGCACAGTATACTTCACCCACGCCAACCGTCACCCTACCTCCAAGAGCGCTGTCCGGCGTGTTTCGGAGGACATAACTGGGAGCACAATAGCTCATTAAAGTGAGTGAACTTGTACTCGTATGTTATGGCCGGCTAATTATTAAATTATCAGTTTCGACCTTGCTGTCTGCATCGACGCTTGCTTTCAGCAAAAGCATGGGAAGACCAAACGAGGACTGCCTAATGTACATCCGAAGACCGTCTTCTTGCCGGACAATGATGTGAAGGCTATGGAGCTCGAAGTCGCTCAGATTCGCCCAGACTGCATCAAACGTGATCGAAATGGATCTGGAATAGAGCAGACTACTTCTGGAACTTCGGGGACACATTTGCTGAAGGTCTCAGACGAGGTACTGGACGAATGCAAGTCATCATTCAAAGCTGCAGATGACCGTCGTCAGAAAGCAAGTACGCAGTTTTTCTTAGATACTGGACTTATGGCGCTTCTCTGTCGACATGACCGTGTTCTCTGGCTTGCAAATATGCAGTCGGCTGGCGAGAAGCAGCATTATGCTCTCGCTTTACTCAAGGCACTTTTTCAGCATCTTCCTACCGATGCTGTTGTTGGGGTTTTGTACGATGTGGGTTGTCAACTTCATCGCAGTATTGTTAAGTGGGGCTTTCTTTCGGAATACGCATTGCGTATGGTCTTTGCTATTTCTGTCTTCCATGCGTATGGCCATCAATGGCCGTGTCAGATCGTCTATCATCCTAGAAAATGTAATGGGTTCGGTTTGACGGACGGCGAAGGTTGCGAGCAGTTCTGGAGCTCAATTAAACATCTTATACCATCACTACGCATAAGTGGGGTGAGTCTCATCCTCGATAGCACTGACATTAACTAACTATTGGACAGTTCTACCAAAGAATACATGTTATCGACTCGCAAGTTCAACATCTGAGCTCCAACAGTCTTTTCAAGCTTGGTCTCTGGCTTTGCAAATGGATGCAAGACTGTTATAAACGACTGGAAGGCGCTGAATCGAGACTTCAAGAGAGTGGCGTTTCGGAAGAGGAACTTGAGAAGGAATGGGCGGCGCAGCTTGAACACCAGTTGCAAGCTCTCCTGCGTTAGTTGTTTTGTGTTCATCTTACCAGCATAGCTGATATTCTTATAGGACAATCAAAGTCGGCAGGTCGCAACGCGATCGAAGCCATTGTCAACTTACAATCACGATACAACGCGATTCTACTACAGATACGTGTTGCACATCGGAGCCTTGAAAACAAGGAAGGCATTGATTTTGATGAAACTGAGAATACCATCTCCATGCTGGAGTCTGCATGCAGACGTCTGGCAAAGGAAGTAGAAACGAAGATGAATGCACTTGGCATAGCGGACAAGGAAAAACTCTCGTCATTGAAGAACAACGAGTTCATTAACGATCGTATGAACGCTCGTGCTTTGCATGCTCGCCTCATTGCAAGGCTGAGAAACCGTAAGTTTGAGCTTCAAAATTTGGAGCAGCCATATCGTACTCAGCATTCCACGTCTGGAGGTAAGCATTTAAAATTATAACTATCTTTATATCTTTAACTAAATCTATAAACGCAGAACATAAGAGAGCTGAACTCATTGAGTCACAGCTCAAATGCCATGAGCCTGGGATCATCCAGCTTGCAATGTTGTATAATAAATTATGCGAGAAACTACGAAACAAGACTCCTTTGGATGCAGCCTGTCCAAAAGCCATTCCGATGGAAGGCCTCTTCAAACTCGACGTTGACAATGATATCTGGAACGAGGATGGGTTATTTGACATTGATGAGTCGGACGTCCCTCACTGGATGGGTATGGACGAAGTTCGCAGTGGCATTCGTGCACTCTTAGATGTAAAGCGATGCCGTGAAGAAATCTAGCGACTGAAGAGGGAAAAACTCGCCATCAAAGATTGGTTTAAAGATGCATGGTCACGCATTGATCTTGCTCTGAACTCACCTAGTATGGCCATCTCTTCATCTTTAATAATGTTTACTAAAAGGAGTTATTTAGCTTCGGTTGGCCTTGCATTCGCCCTCCATAAAAGGCGTGAATCTCTTTTATCTGTATATGTTGAATGGCAAAGAAGACTTGGTACTGTCCCGCCCTTAGATTTACATTATAGCGATGGATGGGGTCCATCTCCAGAGGACGTGGCACGGTTCAAGGCTGGAATAACATCATCCACATATTTCACGGTTCCTGCCATTTCCAAGTCCTTTTTGCTAAGTAACACTCAGGGTCAAGAGTATAGTGAAGATGACGATGAATTACTAGATGCTGATTCTGAATCAGATGTTGATGGAGCTAAAAAAGAGGAACTTTTCGAGCTTGCAGAACAGATCGAGTCTGAGCATGCGCACACTATGCTTACAGAGTTAGAATCTGAAAGCTATACTCATGATATTTCTCCCTCTTCAGAACAGTATTCACCATCAAAAAAAGCTTGTATTAGAGTAGTGGATCATGGATCAATGGAACTGTAATTAGTAGTTCATTCCCACACCTTGTAGATATGCTTCACACGAAATTGTGCCTCTATTACATTATCATCTCCACAGATCAGTCTCATGTCAGCTTGTCTCATCATCTTATGTGATATATCATGTACTATTAAGCATAGTGTTTTGTATATGCATTTTTGTGAATTATATGGCTTTTGTGAGACACCTCACAAAAAGACTTACATGTGAATTCATCCATGTCTACCTGGGTTTTATTTTAGTCTTAAGATGTTCTTATGATTTTCATCAGGCTGTGCTGAAGATGTATTGTGTCTGAGATGTTCTAGGTAATTTATGCTAGAGCATTCTAGATTAAATCATTCAGGGACATTAAAAAAAAGTTACTCTGGGACATCCCAAACTAAATTGTACTGGGATATCCCAGTATATTTACTCTGGGACATCCCAGTATATTTACTCTGGGACATCCAAACTAAATTACTCTGGACATCCCAAACTAAATTGTACTGGATATCCCAGTATATTTACTCTGGGACATCCCAGTATATTTACTCTGGGACATCCCAAACTAAATTACTCTGGACATCCAAACTAAATTACTCTGGGACATCCCAGTATATTTACTCTGGGACATCCCAAACTAAATTACTCTGGAACATCCCAGTATATTTACTCTGGGACATCCCAAACTAAATTATACTGGGACATCCCAGAATAAATATACTGGGATGTCCCAGAGGTAAATGATAGCAAAGCTTTTATATAGAAAAGCAGTGTTTGTAGTAACTACAATCTTTGATCAGGCTACTGATTAATTGTGACAAACTCAATCTCAGCAATCTCATAGGAATGCAAATCATGGCATTATATCAGGGGCTCACTACTTCATAAAGGTAATATCAACAAGGTATAGACCTTTGCTACTGATCCTTCATGTGTCATCATGGCCTATCATTTGCTACATGACTATAGCATTGGTCTGTATCATAACACTATAGCTACAGAACTGGTTTACAAAAGCTGTTTTTAGATATACTACTATAGAGCTGATAACTATAGGGTTAAGGCCTGACAGGTAGCATTTGAGTATAAATTTAAATGATTTTAATAATATCAAATCTCTCATAAATCAATCCCAAGATTGATAACCTTATATATACTCAAACATACCAGAAGTAACCAAAAATGGGTCAAAATAAGCCTTGAACATCTATTGGACTGTACAAATTTTGGGCCAAAATATATGGAACATCCCACCCACAATCCCCCAGGCACCCTGTGACAGTGATGGGATAGCCCCAGATTCATAAGGAACAAAATATTTGATACATCCCAGCTGTGGGATGTCCCACTCCCTGGGACAACTACTATTAAAAAAGGCCCTTTAGGTGGAACTGTCCCTGTGGACAGTTCCACCTAAGAGGTACCTTGTGGAAGGGGTACCTGAAGTGGTTTCAGAGAGGATAAGAATGTTGTCAAGATAAACAATGATCAGGTTTGCATAGATCAGGTCCTTGAAGATGTGGTTTAAGAACGCCTGGAACATCACTGGTGTGTTGCAAAGACTGAAAAACATCACCATTGGTTCGAAGAGACCTATATTTGTGCAGAATGCTGCCTTCCATTCATCACCTTCACAGATCTAGATGTTGTAGTATCCTCAGCAAAGGTCAAGTTTGGTGATGAACTTTGCCTTCTTAACCTTGTCGACAAGCTCATCGATGAGGGGGAGAGGGTACTTATTCTTTATTGTGCCCTCATTGAGCTTCTGGTAATCTTAAATTGGGTGTAGGGACTTGTCGGCCTTCTTGATGAAAAAGAAGGGAGAAGCCATTGGCAAAATCGATTTGCGTATCCTGCCAGATTTTAGGTTCTTGTTGAGGAAGTCCTTCAATGACTGTTGTTCTGTCGGCATCAGTGGATAGATCTTGCAGTCGCTAGGCTTAAAGTTGGGCTTCAGGTTGATGATATGGTCCCAGGGTTGATGTTCTGGTAGCTTCTTGAATCCTTTCTCCGAGAAGACATCAGCGTAGTCATTGAGATATGCAGGCCAGGACGCCTTGTCCATTTACACTTCTCACACCCTTCTCATCTCTTCTGCCTCACTCTTCTTTATTGTACACTCGGTCGGGCAATGGGTGAATTCAATCAAACCTAATGACCAGTCAATCTCAGGGTTATATCATCGAAGCCAGTTGTAGCCTAGGAAGATATTCAACAATGTGAGTGACGTCACCACCAGTACAATCCTTTCCTTATGGTGTCTAATGATTAATTCAATGTCAACATATTCCTTGATCAAGCCAGCTTTGTTAGGCATGCTGTCAGCATTGAGCACTGCAAGGGGATGAATGTAGCATTTTGTCTCCAGCCCGTATCATTCTACGAAGCCTGCATCGATGCATGATCCAGTATACCCCAAATCTACAAGCGCATGCACATCCACCTCTCTTATTTCACCTGCTACTCCTTGTCTGACAGTCAGGAGAAGGTCCAGCTGGTGTCTGCCAGTTCCTCTCATGAACAACTTCTTGTTCTTATTGCCTTTGTTTGCACCAGTCAGGGTTTCATAGTTGGGAAAGCCATCAATGCTGTTTGCATCTATATATTGTACAGGCAGTTGGCTATATTTTAACGAGTCCGAACTTGACACCCCTTGAACTTCTCGGTCAGTCGCTCCAGTGGCTATGCCTGGCCACTCACAAAATCCTGTGAGTCGATGACCTCTTCTTCATTGCCTTCTTCCACATAGTCCTCCACTATCAACTTTCAAGTGTCTACAACTTCCTCAAATGCCAACTCCTTCATCACAGTGAGCTTGTCTGCAAAAAGACAGAGCTCTGACAGATCCATCATTCACAGCATTCACTGCACAATTGGTCTGCCTTGTGGGCACTGCACTCAGTAGTGGCCTGGCTGCTTACAGAGCTAGCATGCTCCTCATCATTGGGCCTCTTTCATCAAGATGTCCATCAGTTGGCTGGTGCCACCAAAGGTTACACCAGTTGCATCATGCTTGTCGATGTGTGGGGTGTTGGGCTGTGGGTGGGCCAGGGATGGTTGTATGATTTGTTGGCACAGAGAAGCAGACAGCTGAGGGCAGTTGAAGCACCCCTTCTGGATGTTGTGTACCTGTTGCTTGACACAGTCAATCTCGATGGCCTTCTTCTTCCACACCTCATATGTTGTCAGGACTGGTGACAATCATAGGACCCCTCAGACCACTTCAAGGTTCAGGGCCTGCTGAAGCTGGATGCAGATGTCGAAATCATGTGTGGCATCCGTCATGCCTGCCTTGGTGTGCTGTAGAGTTCCGGCGAGCAGCCAATCACTGCAGATCCCTCTAGAGGCCATCTGTTGCACATTCCAACAGCTATTGACACATACTGGACTCAGAATGATTTGCCCGACGTGTACCAGACACAGGATGATTTGCCCGACATCACATCAGCGGATCACTAGGAAGATCCCCCTGGCAATTCGGGATGTACTGGAAAGCTTATGTCATTGGAGTCAGTTGGGATGCGTACCGGAGATCTGCCCGATGATGGGTGACGACTCACCGATTGGAGGATCTCAGTTCTGGTGGAGCTGCGATATGACCGGATGATGGACTGATGCAAATGGGGAAGTTGTCGCATGGACAGGTTTTCTTTTGAATTTCTATGTTTCTCTTACATTCCAAATGTTTTCTCTCCGACACTCTATGTTTCACCCGGTATGCACATTATACTCACTTTGGAATAATTTTCCTGTAGATAGATCTCTTGCACCTTGTATTTAGGGACTTCTCTGTCGTAGGTAGCAAGGGAGGAAATACTACCACAGAGTTCCCCTCAGATAGGGCAGCTTCCATGCATGCAGTTAGTCTCTGCAACAGTTAGTTTTGTGGCAACCTCGTCTTCAGTCTCATCTCTTATCTTGTTTTCATTCTCGTCTCTGCTATTGCTATTGTCTCACACCGGATTTGATATCTCGCTCATTCCGGCTCTGTACCGACACTCACATCGCGTCCAGAGCACCTTTCAATATTGACGCATACCGACACATACCAACACATACCGACGCGTACCGACGTGTACCGAGATTTTTCCCACACTCATACCGAGCTTATATTTACTTTATAACTCAACGGAAACACGTCCCCAAATGAACTACCGATCCTAAACAACCCATACACAGGATCTACAGCGCAACACATCAAACTTCTGGAAGAATTCATCCACTGTGAGATCCTTCTGGGTTAACGTGCGCATTTTTGCAAGGGCCTTCGCCTTGCAGTTCAGGTTGTTGAATGATGCATCAAGACACTCCTGGAACTTTGTCCAAGTCTCTGTCAGATTCACTGCACTGTTCGTCATGAATTCCTCAATGTAGTTTTGCGCTCACATCAACACATTACCTCCCTTCAGGTATGAGAGTGTAACATAGATCTTGCTCGCTGATGTCAGATATCTGCTCAGGTTTGCTGAGACAAAGAGAAGGACTTTGTGCTTGAAGTCCAAGTAGTCATCACTGCCAGCGAATTTGTGTGGCCAGGCAACATCGATATTAGGGGTCAGGGCGGCCCCCTGACCAACTGGGGTGTTTGCTGCCTGCGCTGTAAAGATGCCTGCAACAATTGCTGCGATCTGCTTCAGCTGTTATTGGCTGAAGCTCATTGATATCATTGGTTCAGGTGTAGGCATCGTAGGTTCAGGGGGAGGGGGGGGGGCTGGTGGTGACAGGTCTCTATGGGTTTCATGGTATGGTCCTGGTGTTGGAGGAAGACCGACGGATGTCACTGATACTACAGGTGACGATGGGGTTGCTGGGTGCCACCTGAATCTGGTCATGCTGTTCGGCTCTGTCGAATACCACACCCCTTGGATATCACTCCATCAGAGTTCGTAGGTGACACCTTTCCTTGAGGTTGCGATGTATGTGTGTCGCTCTTCATCGAACCGGCTTGTCGAGGGTAGGGCCCAATGCTGTTCCTCTGTGAGATCTATTTTGATTAAGACGGTGGGGGAACCAGGATTAGTTGTTTGTTCAAAGCAGAATTACGCCAATGTTGAATGGGTTCATCAGCGAAGTTAATGACCAAATGGAAGGAACTGAACAAGATGACAAACGATAGTGTTGACAATGTCTGCACTCATCTGGTTACCCACATCCATGTCAGGTGTGTTCTCCACCAGAGGCTGAGGCGGAGAGCCAGGATTGGGAAAAGTCAGTTGGGAGTGTTAGGTTGTAGATCCTGACTTGGGGGTGTCTGGGATCAGCAGTCCTTTTGGGGATGTGATCGCGTGCTCTGGGAGGTTAAGGGTTGACTGCGGTAAGATCAGTCCACATACTGGTACACATTGGTACGCTTTGGTACACATCAGTATGTGTTGATATCAAGAACTGAGGTTGGAAACTCCAGTCGGGTCTGCACTTGACCAGTATGGAGATGGTACATGCAGATAATTGACACTGGTACGATGTGATTACGACAAGCAACGGGGTTTGAGTCACGGAACTAGAGATGAGAGATGGTTTCAAGAGACGAGAGGCTAAGACAAAGATAGAACAACTACAAGGTGTATGAGAACTAAGACAAATTGCACTCAAGTTACAATGTCTGAGGGAGACTCTGCAGTAGAACTGACTTGTCTGCTACCTACGACATGGGGTGCATATTTATACTAAGTCCAAAGATCTATCTATCGTCAATAGTTTCTATACAGGCATAATGTGCATATCAGTTGAAACATAGAGAAGTTGAAAGGAAAAGTCATAGGTCATAGAGGCACACATAGAGAGCATAGAAATCAGAAAAATATAGGAAAAACATAAATCATAATGAGGAAAAATGTCCGCATCATGTCTGACCATACCGGCGCTCTACCAGAACTCAGATCATCCAATCAGTATGTGGCTCCTGTCATTAGACAGCAGTCCAGTATGTGTCTTGGCTGTATGCTCCATGTGACCGCATCCCTAATCATCCAGATAAGATCTCTAGTACGTTCTGGTATGCTCTCAGAACGTGTTGCTGATGCGATCATGAGGTTCTGATTCAAAACTAGACCAATTGGATTCAGTCTGGTACTGATCGGTACACATCAGAACCAGTTCTCAAGTGCTTCTGGAGTGATCAGCAGTGATGGGACGATCGGCACAGCTCTATAACATAATACATGAACATCCGAAAATGTCTGGGCAGGGTTGAGGGTTGTCGTTCAGGGGGTTTACATATTGAGTTCATTGAGGGGAAAGCTCCTCTAGACTGAGTGAAGGTGAGTCGACAGCAATGACATATGCTGGGGATGAGCCTGGGTGAGGTTCTACTTTTATGTTAGGCAGGAGTTTGGGTAGCGCTTGAACTGGGCAGGCCTCGGCTCACTGTCATCTGGGATGTGCTATACTCAAGCGGAGACTTGGGACACACTGTACTCAGACTAGGTCATCACAGAGGTAAGAGGATTAATACAATATACTCTATTTACAGGGAGGGGATGCGGTCTCACCTAGCTTGTCGTGGAGGTAAGAGGAAAAGCAGAACAGGTGTTCAGATGCAATTCCTCTTCCTTATATACAGCGATCACCTCATGAGAACCAGTTGCCCAATTGTCTAAGATTATATAAAGGGAGCGGAATGGAACAAATGAGGTTAGGTGCAAGGGAGTGTGGGAAATGATTGAAAAGATGGTTAAATATAATGAAAAGGGAGTGATTAAAGTAAAAGGAATGGTAAAAGGAAAATAAAAGAAAGGGTAAAAGTTCGAGTCCTAACACAGTAAGTGGATTCACAAAATGTACAGAGGAATTTTTTATAACTACATTATTTATAAAAAATATAAAGATTTCTTGGGCTAAACTAAGTGTACCTCAATGAATTATTTTTTTTAAAGCAGATTCCTCTGTACAAAATATAGAATAGTTCCTTCAAAGTAATTTTCATTAAGAAAGTTGGGCAGATAAATGAAGTGGCAAGGTGCAAGAGAACCCAGAAGAGGTAAAGTTCACTCAGAATCACTGTGTACATAGGCACTTTGACTATTTTTCTTACAGAAGATCAGCATCTTGATGCATCAACATGTCAACCTTTGTGCCTCAGAATTATTTGTCTCATATAATGTGATTCTGTTAATCAATTCACATTCTGATGCATTTGAGCATTCAATCTGACTTTAATCTGTGATACCAGTCAAATTCAAGCCACCTCCTGCATTCCATGTTATTCTGCAATTTTTATAATCACTAGACACACTTTTGTTGCCACCTAATTACTATATAAAGCAATTATATGAGCTCTGACCCAAAAAAGGAGAGCATGTGTGACTTGCGTCAATTGTGGACCCCCATTGTGAGTGTGATGGCAATACAGTTTGAAACTCCAAAGCTTAGAGGTTGAACTCTATATCACATGCTTGAACATTATTAATTATGCATAACTCTGCAACACTATTCTATACAACAAACATAAAAGAAGGAAAAGAAATGGAGTGACAGAGAGACTGAATAAAGGTAAGTGCAATTGTGTTATGATGTAGGATGTGGTGTAGTTATATGAATGGATTAAATGACTAGGTAGAAGGTGTGAAAATATCTGAATAAAAGGGCATAGGGTCAGGAGGCCATTAGAAAGAAAAGAAAGCAAATTGTAAGAGCATCATGAAGCCATTAGGGTAGAACCATAGATCAAAGTGAAAGGGGAGAACAGTGTGATGAAAGAAATGTTGTCATATCTTGGAAAAGTATGGACAAATGTTAAGAAGGTGACAGATGTCATGTTTAATATAGTCTGGATCAGGACACTGAGGGGATGAGTTCCAATTGTGCATGTGGTGCATGTTCAGCATTAAGCCAACAGCACAGGATTGAATATTGCAAGCAATTCATTTCTCAGGAGGAAGGCGCAAAAATGGTCAAAGTGTGTGTGTGGGATAGAGGATAAAAGATTGATCATATAGGATTGATTGATGACTGCAAAGGTTGAGTAATCAGTTATGCCACATCATAACAAGGGTGGAGGACATTTGGGCATTGATGTTGGGGAGTATATCCAGGATAGGGGATCGCTCATGAGATTTGGTGGTAGCGCAAGCAAGTTGGTCAGCATGTGAATTGCCAGGAAGTCCCAAGTGGGAGGAGAGTTATTGTATAGATATGGCTGATGCAGAGTGGTGTATGACAAGGAATATTCCACAGAGATGTTAAAACATGATGATAAAGTCAGCATGAAGATAGTTATCCTCAAAAATGAGATTGGCACATGTAGCAGAATCCATTACGATACAGATTTGCATAGGGAATTGGTTGTGATGCAGTAAAGAGGAAATGTGTGTTATTCTGGTGACCAGGGCCTGTTTTACCTTGTAGAGAATATTCAAATTTGGATATGACTGCAAGGAGAAGCTCATGAGTTCACAGAAATTATGTACAATGGAGAATCCATGCCCTCTGAAAGTATGTCCATCCTGTTCAACAACTGATCTGTCAGTAAAAAGAAAGTATTGATAAAGGAGAGGGTGGTTAAAGAGAAAAAGGAAAAGTTTGCATTGAGCATGACTTTTGGCTTGAGTTGTAATAGGGATAAGAGAAAGACAGAAATAAATAGGAGGAAATATAGGATATGAGTTAAGGCGTAGACTAATGATGTCAGCAGGAAGTTCATTGCAAATATAAGATGATATGGGAGGAGGGTTAGAAGCAATAGAAGAATAAGTTGTGATGAAGTGTTTAGCCTGATATTGAATGAAAAGGTTGATTGGGAGAATAGATAAAAGAGATTCAGTGACTCCTTTATGGATGTTCACTGACAGAATATGAGAAATAAATGAGTGTTGAACTGGTTGAAGTTAGTTAAGGATGATAGAGGAGAAAGGAGAAATATGTGCACCATAAATAGCAACTGAGTGAATAAGATTGAAATAAAGAAGGTGATTATACTCAAGGTAGGCACCATGGGATGAATTAAACAGAAAAGAATGTTGATGTAACATGCCAAGAGCTTTATTAGCTTGTGATTTGAGATGAGGTTTGGGGCAAAGGTGATGATGAAAAATAATGCCCAACCATGTGATGGAGTGTTTGAGGCAAATGGTGTAGGAAGGGGAAAGAATAAGAGATGGTTGATGTTTGGGGTTAATAATGTGAGTGTGGGTTTTGGAGCCTGGGTTGGTAAAATGAAGGAGTTCAAGGGAGTCCAAGTCAATGGAAAGTTCTAGCTGTTGGAATTGAAGGGAAAGGAAGTGAAATTGATTCTGCAAACAAATAAGATTAGTGTGTAAGCTCAGAGAGCATGCAGAAAGAAGGTAGTCATCCATACATGCAAGGAGGGAGTAGTGAGGACCAAAATATAAAGAATAATTAAGTATGGCTGGAGTGGCAGTGAAAATAGAGATAAGAGGGAAAAGTGGGGATCTCTGGAGAATACCCCGACTAAGCTTAATAAAGGGAGAGGAAGTGAACTGGTTGAAGGAGAGAGAAGTAGGGTGATCGCAAATCCAATGGTAAAGACAGTTGATGAGGTTTGGATAGACATGGAAACAGGTTAAGCGATCTATGAGGAGGGAGTTGTGAAATATTATCAAAAAAGCCTTGAATGTCAATGGTTAAAATGGAAGTAACATAAGCATAGGGGTCAGGTTCATAGTTGCTATCCCATGTAGAAGGGTGAGAAATGCCCAAATGAATCAAGTGGTTGTTGATGATGTAAGAAAAGGGTTCATAAGAAGCAAAAATGGATGAGTGGCATTTGTGACACCTATGTTGAGAAGGGGGGATAAGCAAATATTGTTCAAAGAAAGGTAAGAGTTGGTTGAAAATAATGTGTTCAAATAATTTGCTCATAGTGTCCACTAAGGTGATTGGGTAAAAGGAACAGAGTTGTGAAAAGTCTGTGCATTTTGGTTTAGGAATGAAAGTGACAATAGAGTATTTGAAGGATTGGGGAAGTGACTAAAAGAG
The DNA here is from genome assembly GCA_002794775.1 of Porodaedalea pini. Taxonomy (NCBI): domain Eukaryota; kingdom Fungi; phylum Basidiomycota; class Agaricomycetes; order Hymenochaetales; family Hymenochaetaceae; genus Porodaedalea; species Porodaedalea pini. The sequence goes on along the minus strand of NBAY01000003.1, from coordinate 1,779,026 downwards.
AGGCAAAGAGAAAAGAGTCCAGCAAAAAAAGTGACTTCAAGTTGAATGAAAAGTTAGAGATGTAGGTATGAAAGAGAATTAAGTCCAGGTGCAGAGGTGGGATCAGTACCATGGAGTACATTGAGCAGCTCATTGGTAGTGACTAGCAGAATGTTGGTATGAGGAGGCAGTGTGTAATGATTATGACTGTCATGTAATAGTGCCAGGAAGTATGTGTTATGAAAGAGATTGGCTTTGTCTAATTCAGATACTGTGTAGATACTGTCAGGGTGATGTAAGGCACCAATAGAGAGGTATTGATGCACCATACCAAAATGTTATCATGACCAAATGGACAATATAATACTAACCAGTTTGTTAGGCATGGAACAAGCAGAATGCATGTGATGTATGTCATGAAGTCAAAGAGCCTTGGCTCAGCAATCAAGCTAAGTGGTACACCCAGATTGGTGGTGTTTACCTGAACATAGAATGCACACAATGACCAGATCGCACACATCAGCAACTCAGACTGACTCCAAAGCACTTATCTGTGCACATGTCTACTCAACCCTGCCAAAGGTTTTTTTATTTGCCTTTGTCTAATGAACATGTGGTAGCTCAGCATTAGTCATTCTGGCTCTGTACAAAGGATCCCAAAGCTCACTGACACTATACCAAGTCAACACATGCCATCCCCACCTTTCAGTCATTTGGATCATGGAGCTACTCAAAGGAACACTTGAGTGGCTCAGTGATAGGACAATAGAGAACTCATCTTATTTTATTCCACCTTTCATGTTTACACAGGACACTTCTTTGGTATTTATAGAGCACTGAATGTTGTAGATAGAACAGCAATTCCACTCCTAAGTTTTGATGCTTAACTTCATGTGATATCTCTCAGGACAGTCCCTAGGTACACTTTAGTGCCTAAGTGACTCAAATCGCTCACCTCAACTTTATTTTATTTGCATTGTGCTTGTTGCACTTGTTCCATCTATTCTGTCTTTGCCTCATTCTGCTTCATTCTTGTTACCTTGATCTCACCCACCTCTCATCTCTTATCTTCTGATTTCATTCCATACCTTATCTCACTCTCTCTGGTATCCAGATGACATCCTGTTGAGTGCAGGGACCAGCTGTCCGCACTGAGGACAATCCCACTCCAAGAAGTTGCACTATTGTTAGCACATCTCCATATCTTCTAACACAGCTACTGATGATTCCCTGCACATCTGAGTGCTCTGCCAGTGCTAAGCTTTAAATGCTTCCCCTCTAGTATGCACCACTGATTTCATTGCCCCTGACACACCAGAACATCCACAACTCTAGTCCTTTAATTTAAAACCCATAGAACTCAACTGGAACAAGAGTATTGACCCACTAGACATGTCTCTCTCAAACTCAATCATCTGATTCCTTCTTACTAACAACCAGAACTCAGTATTGTCAATGAGTGATCTGATCAGTATAAGAGGTTACTGAAAAAGGCTGATTTAGTGCAGGCAAGGGTTCAGTTAAGACGCTCCTGAGAGTGCAATGAGGGGTCACAGTGAAGGGCAGTATAGTCACACTGGCATTGTTCAGACCACCATGAGTGGGGTCTGAAGTACATGCAGGGTTTGCATTTCTATAAAAAGAGAATGGGAAACACTTTGAATGAAGAATAAAAGGAAGCTAATTTATTGTCAATTTGTTGTGGGAAGAAATATTGTCTAGGGTAAAAGAAAATAATTTGGAATCATAAAATTCAGAAATAAGAGAAGAGATGTTGTTTTTATAACAAGGCATAAGAGGTGTAAGTTTGGAGAGGGAGTGTAATGAATAGGAAAGTGAAACAATAAAGGATAGTGGTCTGACAATGCTACAAGAGAGGGGTCACCGATGGTAAAAGAAGAACAAATGTCAGGGGACAAATGAGTGGAGCAAAGAACCAAATCCAGAATAGAGAATTGGTTTGTACACAAAGTAGGGACACCATGAGGATTGCAAATGATGAGAAAATTGGAGTTAATCCAGTCAACGAAAGGGATTGATGAATGAAATCTGTCTGATAAAGAGGGCAGAGATCATAGTATAGAATGGTGATTAAAGTCACCAAGGAAAATGTGGTCTTTAGGAGGCAGGTCTAGGAATGGGTTTTCAAATGGAAAGGATGAAGAAGAGTTGTACATGTTCCAGAGAAAAAAGGGCAGGAGTCAGGACTATGTGAAATGGAAAGAGTGGTGATGAATGCAGGTTGAGAGAGATGGGTGCTAAGAGAGCATATATGCAAAATGCATGGGTGAATGAACACAGCACAACAGAGTTTGATTGAAGTGAAAGATGGGAGTAAAAAAATAGAAAAAGGGTGGATATTATGTGTAAGAAAAATATGCTCGCCTTCAGGAGAAGTTTTGGAAGGAATGATAGAGCAAATGATAGGAATTTCTTGGAGACAAATGATGTCTGGGCAGGAGTTGCCACAGTTAAAGAGTTCTTTGAAAAGAAGGTCAAATGTAGGTTCAGAATTGTGAATATTAAATGAAAAGATAGAAAGTATGCAAATCATAGAGCATCGCAAAGACAGTAATTGCAATGGGCTGGGAAAGTGGGCACATGAGTGCTGTGGTTACCCTAGCAATTAATACAGCGTGCAATGTGTTTGCACTGAAGGTTGCTAAAAGCTATACATGAGGTGCATTTAACAATATGTACTATAGTATAGTGGGTTTCAGAACAAATAGCACAATGTGTGGTGGAGCAACACTACAATGAGGGATGTCCAAGGTGATAATAGTTATTGCATTGAGAAATAGTGGGATGCACCCGCATTTCTTTGAGGTGACAGAATATACCAAAAATAGGAATGGATCTATTGTTATGGAGGAAGAAATGATCAAAGGAAAGACTGTCAGTATCTTTGATCACAAGTGAAATGTTACAAAAATCAAGAGTGCTGAGGTGTTCAATAGATGCCATGAAATGGGAGAGATAGAGGAACTCATGACTATCAAATTGTGGGAGAGATGTGATTTCTCACTGGATATCATGCTCGGTGTACATGATGCCTGAGTCTTTGTCATAGACAGGGACCATGGGTAAAACTATCTTGAAGCTGCAGGTGGAGGAAAAGGTTTTAGCTCTGTTAATACAGGTAGTTCTAAGAAGTGTTCAGCCTCCCTCTTTTTTGGAATTGATCTACATGGCCTAAGCAGGAAGGTGATTTGTATGATCAAATCCTCCATCTCATGCATTCTGTCATCTGTCTCCTCATCCTTTGAGCAAAATCAGTCTGGAAAAAATTATACAGGTATCCATTATATACATACACTCAATTTACATTATTTCTTGTTAAATAATGAGAGAATTGTGTATATCCAATGACCAGTGTTTTCTAGTCACCTTCCTGCTTAGGCTACATTGATTGATTCTGAAAATGGAGAGGCCAGACACTTTTTGGAACTACCTGTATTAATGACACAGTATTGCAATGCAGACTCTTTTGTGGACTGAACAGTTGACTTGAGGGCGAATCTTGTCAGAACTCAAACTTTCACCCTTCTTTTTATTTTCCTTTTTACCATTTCTTTCATTTTAATCACCCCTTTCCATTACATTTAATCATCTTTTCAATCATTTCCCACACACCTTTTACATGACCTTCATTCATTCCATTCTACTTGCTTATGTAATCTTAGATAACATAGTCTCATGGTCATCGCTATAAGAGGCCTCAGGAATCGCATGAACTCCTTGTTCTGCTTTTCCTCTTACCTCCACGATGACCTAGATGAGACTCATCCTCCTTGTATTAGTCTAGACTTGTATTAATCCTCTTACCTCTGTGATGACCTAGCCTGAGTACAGTGTGTCCCAAGTCCCTGCTTGAGTATAGCACGTCCTAGATGATAGTCAGCTGAGGCCTGCCCAGTCTGAGTTGTCCCCCTGGACTCCCGCCTAACAAATCTATATTCTTCCCAAGAGAGACTGCGGTGACTCAATTGTTGAGGAAGGACAACCAAATAGAAATGGAGTGATTGAACATTCAAGATGGTGGCTCCACTGGTCCAGAGGCTTTGCCAAAGTGCTTGAATCTGTTAGAATCGAGCTCCCAATGCAGACTCCGTGACTTGAACATTTGAAGTCTGAAGTTGAGGTAGGTGTGAGACTGTGTCAATCTTCCTTGGATGGTTTGAGTCTACGGATAGCACTCATTGAGCATTCAAACATGCTCAAAAACGTGCTTGAAGGCCTTCACATGTACTCCAACACACTCGAATGACTTCTTAGTAGGTAATGAATGTGCAGGATGATGGGAATATGCAGGTACGATACTCTGTTGGGTGTGTCTGGCTCTTGAAGCCTTGGAATATCAACTTTGAGCGTATGTGCTGAATTGAATGTGCTGTTCAAGTGGTTGAGGAAGTTTGGTAGAACTGAGCAGAGATGATCTGAAGATGCGAATGACTTATGCAACTCAAAATGTGTACTGTGGAGTGAACTGGGGCTGTATTCCCTCTTTAGAACAAGTACAAAGGTGTGCACTATTTATACTATAGGCGAAACGAGCTCGGTACCAAAGTCAAGCGTATATACGGAGGTAGAGGAGTGTGTGCAGTGTGTGTTTGAGTCAGAATAATCATGTGTTAGAGATGGAATGACTCAAGAGCATGATAAATCATGGACTCAAAGGGGAGTAATGGTTCAACATCAATAAAGAGACCAATGAAACCAAGAAACTTATCATGTGTGCTCCAAACAACTCCGTTTGAATGTCCCCAAATGTCTCTAAGGGCATGATGGCGATGAATGCACATCATGGGAGTGATAGATGATGATAAATAATGCTCAAACCACATGGAGAACCCAGGGAGCAACGGAATCTGGTTGTTCGAGCATGATACATTGACTGTCAACAGCTCAAGGACCGTTTGAGTGACCCATGCTTGAATACCATGCTTTCCCTGTCCCCCATTGCATGATCTGGCTGCATTACAAGTGTTCAAACAAGTGAATATGAAGTGGAAAGGGTGCTTGAGCACAAATATAGTGGGATATGGAATGAATATAAAGGAAACAAAGTGTTCGAGTGTGAATAGGAAGTGGTATGAGTGTTCAAATGGGTATATAAAGGTATTTGAACATATTTATGAGATTACTAAGGGATAATATGAGAGCTTTGAAGGTATACTGACACTCGAATGGGCAAGTGTGACCATTCGAGCATGTGAAATGCGAGATGTAAGATAGAAAGTGATGAAATGAAGTGCTTGACCATGTTTATTGGGTTTGTATCTGTATATAATAATAAATAAAGCAGGTGGTATGCTGGGACAGCTGACACCTAAGTGTGAATCGAGCGCTACAATGGTTTAGGAGGGTAATGAGCTGTGGATAGGTGGAGTCAAAATCAGAACAAATGTTAGTAAAGGCAACTGCAAGGTTACCATTAGAAGTATATTCAGCATTAAGAACAACAAGATGCTTGAAAACAGTGCTGCCTTGTAGGCCTGTGTGGACACTGTTTTTGATAGAATTAGGTAAGGGCCAAATGGCCAGGTCAGAAGGGAGGGTGAAGTAGACATGATGAATATTAGAAGGCTGGATGTTAACTGAGCCATTAGCTTGATTCATCAAGACTGTGGTAACTTCGCCATCTGGTTTATCATTACTAGGGCAGATGACCTTTGTGAGGGTCTGTCTCAGTTTCTTACCAGTAGCTTTAGCATAGGTGACAGTGGTGTAGCCATCCTTGTCAACACCTGTAGATTGAATAGGGGGCATGTAGATGGTTGTGGAGCCTGGATGAGGCGTGTTGTGTGCTGAATGCATGTATCCATCAGGGGTGTGTATGTTGCCTTGTATGTCCATGCAATATCCAGAACCTGGGATATAGGTGTTAGCCATAGCTTTCACATATTTGGTTCAACCATTAGGAGGGGTGGTGACTTGTTGTTTCACCACTGGGGGAGAGGGAGGGAAGTGAGAGTCGTGAGTGAACATTGCACCAAGAGATTCAGGCAAATATTTAGGTTTAGGGGTGTCAGAAGCAAATGAAACGGAAGGTTTAGCTTTATCTGCAGTCTTTGGGGAAAAGGTTAGTTTTTCAATTTTTTCTGTGCGATCGTTAAGAGTGTGGACAATAGAAGTGAGAGAAGAAATGGATTGAACAATAGAAGATAAGTCGTCAGCTATCTGCTGGTCATGGATAGTTTGCCTGTCAACATAAATATTCTTGAAAATGTCAGCCATACCAGGGTTAAGATGTTAGAAATGAGAATGGAAAGCATTGGCAGCCTCAAGTGCATCATTCTCGAGGGAGGTCTCCTTGTCTAGCATGTCAGCCATCTGGAGCCAGAGACAAGGATGGGAAGCGAGTTTTGCTAAATGAACACCAGCTTTAGCTGGGGATTGGAGGGGAGACATGTCGCTCCTCCAGTTGGGGTTAGAAATAAGCTTGTGAATCTGGTTAAAACGAAGAGAAGTTTCTTGGGAAAACTTGAAATTAACACATTCGGCTGCACGTGCGTTTGCTTGTGCTTCGGCCTCTGCATCCGTCTCATCAATATCAATATCATCCACCTGCTGTACCTGCGTATCAGGGATGTAGAGGTCGTCTGTGTCCATAGCATCTTTGTTGTCATCAACGCAGGCTGCAGGAGCGTCGCGAGCGTAATGTTCTTCTTCAGAGTTACTTCGTTTAAGAGAGGGTTGGGATTCCACCTCGGGAGTGGGGGGTAGGTTGCCTTGTTTGCGAAGGGCGGCAGCGTGTCGGTCCACCTTGGTGTCGGGGGACCAGGCCACCATGTTACGAGCGGCGAGGTCACATACGGCTTGGTTATGTTTGAATGTTTTGTCGCGACCACAGGTCTGGCATAACTTGGTAGCTCCAGAGACGCAGGAGCGACTATGGTACGGGAGTTTGTAGCGACATTCGTCACATTTAGTGGGATCTTTGATAGGTCGCAGGGATCGGAGCGACTTGGTTTTGTGTAGGAGATTTGATGGTTTCACGCTGGAGGACGTGTCCATCGTTGAGAGAGATTTAGATACAGCAGATGAAGAGCTTTCCCACGATAGATGATGGGAGTAAGAGTCAAAGAGTGCTTGAACGCCGTCGCTATGCACTTCTCTACGTTAGAACTCAGCACCAGGGTCTTACATATCTCCCTTTCAAATGCCCCATTAGCATTTCCCAGAAACTGCGTTCTTGGCTTGCGTATTTTCTGGGCTCATCAGAGTCATCAAGGTGCGCTCACATGAATTCCCATCCCAACGCTCTTCAAGATGTGCAGGCACTCTCACCTGCACAAAAAGCGGGATTAAAGAAAAGTTTGTAGTCTCACATTATGTATGATGAACATATCTCATCTCATACAGATAATTTCAAGGATTTTTCCGATGTCGTTTTGACACCGCCCGGCGAAGTTTCCAAGAGGCTGAGGATATCACTGAGCGAAGCACAATCAATTGTCGAAAAGGTCTGCAAAGAGATCTCAAGGACCTCTCTTCGTGTAGACGGGATTGAGAAAAGTGGGGATGATAAATTTACTACAGGTGATGCGGCGTTGGATAGGGCGATTGGAGGAGGTATAAGAATTGGCATGGTCTGGGAACTTTCAGGAGAGAGGTAAGCTGTGAAACAGTCTGTAGCCCTTGTTCTGACATTCCACGAAAGCGCATCAGGGAAGACTCAGCTTGCACTACAGCTATCACTTCTTGTCCAAGTCCGACCCATGCTCGGAGGCCTCTCCGGTTCTGCCTGCTACCTTACGACCCACGCAAAGCTTTCCACGAAGAGACTCAACCAGCTCATCACGTATCATCCCTTACTGTCGTCTTCAGTTTGTAGCCTTTCGGATATACACACCGTTGCTGTGCCGACGATCGAGCTGTTATCATACACTCTGAGGGTCACCTTCCCTACTTTGCAGGATGATCTTCGCAAGGACGCCACGCGAAAGCCCATCAGGCTCATAGTCATCGACTCAATCTCTGCTCTCTTCCACACTGCAGAAAAATCATCTAGTTCTACTCTTTTTGAGAGATCAAAAGCACTGTCTGAGCTATCCCGTATCATGCACGCCATCGCTAATAGAGACGGGATCGCATTCGTCGTCATAAATGAAGTGACGGACGTCTTCAACGACTTCTATTCTGACAGTCAGGAAAGTACTTGTAAAGGCGATGTCATTTATCGCGACCAAGCAAGATGGTTCAGCTCAGCACATTCCATCCCGAGGGAAAATGCGAAAGAAGCGGGCCTGGGGCTTGTTTGGGCCAACCAGCTTAATGCGCGCGTCATGCTAACAAGGACTAATAGACGAAGATATCCGGATGATCCTCTTCCTTTGGCGAAGCGGCGGCGAGTTGTTGAAGGTTCGACGGGATCGATAGTCTTTCCAGGTCCGCCAGAAGAAGGCGATGATTACGACCAAGCTATCCTGCTACGACGCTTCTCCGTTGTTTTCAGCTCAGTGTCGGTTCCTAGCTCCGTGGATTTCGTTGTTACGAAGGCTGGAATTTCGGCGGTGTCTGATGAAATTGCCAGCGCTCCTCTCACTTTGAATGCTCTTAATGATCCAGGACGGGCATCTACTTCAGCCATGCTCGGTCATGTTAGCAGCCCTCAGCCACCAAAGGCTGCTGCCGCCGTCTCTTCCGAAGATACGGAACGTCCTCCAAGCCAGCGATTTGTTAATGCTCGTGTAGCAGCGGCAACTGATGCCGATTCATCCTCGAAGAGTAGTGCTGACGCACATATAGAGGTGATTCCCAGCACGTTCCCCGAGGAAGTTGCCGAACTTGAGGATGGGGGACTCTATTGGGAGGAGTTTGATGATTTGCCTTACGATGCGCTACCTGATATTGACTTTGACGGACTGGAAAAGAGTAATGTTGAAGAAGACATCCAAGCTTCGCAGGTGGTCGCTTCTGCAGTGGGGGAGGGATGACGGCTAGACAATTCTTGTGCTATCCCATCCGGTCATCTCGCTCGTAATCTATGTTAACAAGAGGCTCATGTATAAAATAATTTGGGGTATCTACTAGGCTACAATGAATTGCGAAATGATATGGTACGTCTGTCTTATGGTCATGGCCCTATTATAGGTCATATAAAGTCCACCTTTGCCGGGCTCGTTCTACGAGTTTGCTTGGGCCCGCTCTCAGCACTCAAAAACCGGCTCTTCCATTGTATGTTGTATGTGGTTGCGCATATGGAGCGGACCTTAATTCACGCGGAGGTGTCTGTATGGGCAACGACCCTCGGCGTTGGTTAGGTGGACGGCCATCTCTAGCCTTGCGTATAGCCTTCGAGCAGGAGTCGATCATAGCGAGGAAGAATCCAATGAGACCTGCATTTATAACACGATTATTTCTGGATTTGAGAAAGCGATGAAGTCTAGGTCTGAGCTTACCTGCTAGTGAGGCAGCCCATGAGACGCTTACTATCATGATGACGATCGTTGGTACTTTGGGAACATGCTTATAGTCCTTCTGGAGATTATGGTTGATCCATCGAAGTGTTATGAGGACAGAAGCAACTTGTTGAAGAGAATGCCATAATGTCATGAGTGAGCACCGCGACAAAAGACGAGTTAACGACACTTACCGATATCAATCAAGGATATCAGCAAGTAAACTATGGTTTCCGCAAATACACTCGCGCCGCTCTTTGCAATGACGAAACATGGTCTGTGGAAGTGTATATTTTGAGTACATATCGAGCAAGATAGTATGTTAACACTCACAGCACTATCGCGAGAATGAACGCTGCACCAGCCATGGCCAATTGGAGGATTTGGAAGGCTTGACTCTTCAAGTGAATAACGCTGAACAGGGCAGAGTTCATCGCAAAGGCTCACCTTGTGCTGGACCGTAGAAGTAAGGAAGTGCTCCAAGTGCTATCGATCCTCCATTGAACAGCAGAAGCAGAACTTTGAGGGTGGTTAAGCGTCGAGTGTAAGTCTTGGAAAGATAAACCGTACCACTTACAAACTAAGATACTGGAACGAAACACGACAGAAGACATCTTGAACTAGAAGTAGACAGAAAGAAGACGAAGGGGAATTGCAGCAATCCGAATCGAACGTCCTGCAACAGGGAATGCATGCCTACTTTAATTTATCGTTCGTCAAAGTAAAACGCAGACCTCGGCCTATTCGAGGTGCATTGCAGCGCCAAGTAAAAGACGCATTCCGACCCTCTGAGGGCAGGATTGCTTTCAGGGGACCATTAACAAAGACAAAAAGGAATGCAAAGTGAGCAGAGACTGCAAAAATGGCTGCTCTTCCTTTGCACGCATGTCTCCAACCTTGCAGCAGCGAACTCTCCCGTTCAAAACGACTCAGAAGTGCGCATGTTTTTTGGCCACTGCAAGAGACAGTACCAGTATGTTCGTCAGCACGACAGCTACTATAGTATGGAAGGGTGTAGGAAGTAGATGCTTACCGTTTGTACTCTCCGGCTTTGCTAATCAAGATACCTCGGATATATTGGAAAAATGGTGCAAAGTTCGTCTTCTATGGCTTGAGCAGACCTCAAAGAAGCCGACTTTCCAAAGACAGATAACGAAGTTGAACTGCGATTTCGGAGATGTTAGTTCACGACAACCTTCCTAAACTCGAGATGCTATTGCTCACTAAATTGACTTCTATGGCAAGAGCAGTCTGAGAGTCGCTTGTCTCAGCAACTCGCGACTGTTGTTGCTTGCAGTCAATGAAGCACTATGAACGCAAGATTGGATCACAGGATGTCGTGGTCTTATATATTCTTGGTGAAGGAAAAAAGAATGGCAAAGCAATCGTAAAATACACATATAACCTTCGATGGAGACGACTCGGGATGCAACGAGATATACAATAATGGCGTGTAGAACAGAACAAAGAGAGGAAGGTCACAACGCGAGATGCTGAAGACGACTGTCGTAAAAGGATAAGTCCACTCGCCGCAGTCGCGTCTGAGTCACGTAGACGATTACGCGTCTCCCGAGAGCTCCTCCCACCCGAACGTATTCTCACCCGAGTAGCTCACATAAAGGAAGTTGTCTTCATCCCTGCGGATACATCAGTAGTCATCGTTAAATGAGCGAGCAGATACTACGCACTTATGCTCCTCGTAGATTGCACTCATCAATGCCGCAGTCGGCGGAAGCACCTCATCCACGAAGATAAAGATGGCCTTTTCCGGTGCGAGCTTGATCCGCTTCCGAATCACGTAAACAAACTGGCCGACGGTCAAGTCCTAGACGAAGGTATACAAAGTAGTCATAAGTTATGAATTCGTATCAGAGATAATGAAGTCAACTGTCTTACAGATGGGACGAGGTATTTCTTCTTGTCGATCGTCGGGATGTCCGTCTTGTCCGCCTTCTCACAAATCACCTATCCAAATACAAGATGAGCAGACCGCAGATGCCATGTGTCGCTAAAGACGTACAGGTATCCTGTCGGGATACTTCTGACGAATGCGCTCCGCCTCCGCCTTGCGCTTCTCTAGATACGGCGCTCGTCAGACGTCGGATGGTTGAAGATACGGGCATACTGACCGAAAGGATGCTCATCCTTGAACTTGGAACGCATCGTGTCTCGGAATGTAGTGCAAGATATACGGTGTAGTTAAGATGGTGGTCAGAAGCAAGAGGACGACATCTGCGCGATGGAAGTGGCGAGGCAATGGAGTCACGATCACGATTCACGTGCATCAAATCACGTCACGCGTCTTGAGACGTGTCGCTCCGGCCGCAAGCTCAGCGCAGTCCGCCATATGCGTTCTTTTCTCTCTGTCCTGCTGCTGCCCCTGGCTTTGGGCACAGCCTCTAATGCTGTCCCTTCAAATGACTCGCAGTCTTTACTCTGGGGCACGTACAGGCCGAATCTGTATTTTGGTCTACGGCCGCGTCTCTCCCAGTCCCTCATGACAGGATTAATATGGCATGGAACGCAGGACTTTCAATCTTTCCAGAGTAGGCTTAGTCGGGAGCTACGGTACAGTCTAGACCTCTTACTCACTTGCTGTATATCCAGAGGCTCGCCATGCTTGCGACCAGGGCGATGGTCTGTCAGGTTACACTTGGACTGAACATGACGCGCGAGAGGGAGGCATCCAAGTCCTAAATGACCCACGAAACAATGTGAAAGTCACTACTGAACTTCTGAAAGTCCAAGGAGGAGGGCATGGCGGCAGCTGGGCTGCCAGAATCAAAGGTAAACCTCTGAACCCTGGTAAGCATCCGAGTATCTTTATTCTTCAATGCTATAATTTTGCGTGTTACAACTAGAGCTTCCGTCCCGAACATCGTTCATATCCTATTTCGGAATCGATGGACTAGGGGGTCTGGAGATGGATACGGATGAGGACGAGAACGTGAGTTCATCCTTGGCTTTGAATGACGTGCCCTAATTTTCATTCGACAGGGATTAGAAGGGGCAGTCAAGTTCTCTGGAAGTACTCCTGACCTTGGAGACTTTACAATTCGCATTGTAGATGGCGAGTAGCACTTTATGTTTGACTCATGTTATCTGACCTGGTGGCTTTAGGTCCTGATAATAACGCTGTCACGAACGCTCCTCATGCTCATGCTTTCGCTGCTCGCATCGGAAGAACACACTTCATGGGTTTACGAACTGCTCCAGGAGATGTTTGGAAAGCCAGAGGTCTGTCTTCTTGTTTTCTTCTATTACGTATCAAAATTTGAGGGTAGTGCATTAGAGCACTTGATGAATGCCATCCTCAAACATGCTCAGTCGGTGATTGCACCCTATCAGGACCCAGCAAAGGGTGCCCCAGATCCATCTTTTGTGCTTCAGCTCCCAGACGAAATTTACTCATCCAGCAACCTCTATGCTGTTCAAAAATCGTTTGACGGAGAATTTCAGTTTGATGTTTTTTTTGAGAGCGGAAGTGCGAAGCAGAAATTGAGCTGTAAGTTGGTGCACAAAATCGATGGCGAGTGAATACTTCTAATAATATTGTCTGTAGCATCCCTCCTTGATAACGGAATTCCTGCCTTCAAGGAAAAGTATGCGAAAAAATTCAACGAAAAGTTCCCTATGCCCGAAGGCGCATCCGACTCGTTAGTTGCTTTCTCTAGAGCCATCACTTCAAATCTTTTAGGAGGTGTGGGCTACTTCTATGGGAATTCTATTGTCGACCCTAGCGTCACGCATGAATGGGACGAGGATGAAACGGCAGACGATGAGGACAAGCCCGGGCCTCATTTGACCGAGGCAAGAGCTTTATTGACAGCAACTCCGAGTCGAAGCTTTTTCCCAAGGGGTTTCTACTGGTCAGCCTTTTTGAACATAAGCACAATCTGAGCAAGAACTAATCTGTGGCATCTAGGGACGAGGGTTTCCATCTTCTACATATCGGGGTTTGGGACAACGACTTGAGGTAACAAACTGTTTGTCAGGCTTCTTGCAGCCCTGGGCTAACTATTCAATTTAAGTCTTGAAATCTTAAAAGACTGGATCGATCTCATTGATGAAGACGGTTGGGTTGCTCGAGAGCAGATTCTGGGAGAGGAGGCTCGCAGCAAGGTTCCTGACGAGTTTATCACTCAAGTTCCATCTTATGCCAACCCGCCAACGCTCACCATGGCAGTAACCGCGTTCATCGACAGACTGAAAGCATTCGATTTAGGTCCATCAGATGCTGACCTAGGCTTGGACTACGGCATGGACTCGCAGATAGTCGTGGATGACGAGGCATTATCTCCTCCAGCAGGAGACGTCTACCTCAGAAATCCTGAGCTCGCCCAGGAATTCTTACGGTCGATTTACCCTAAGCTTAAGCGTCACTACGATTGGTTCCGTCGCACTCAGCGCGGCCAGATCAAACAGTATGGACGCACAGCGCGCTCTCGCTCAGAGGCATATCGGTGGCGCGGCCGTTCTGAGCAGCATGTACTGACTAGTGGGATGGATGACTATCCGCGTGGCCCTCCGCATGCGGGCGAATTGCATCTTGACTTGATGTCTTGGATGGCCTTCTTTACGAGAACGATGCGTGACATTGCAGGCTATATTGGCGAAACTGATGATGAGAAATCATTTATTGCCATTGAGAAGGCGATCCTCGATAACTTAGAAGACCTCCATTGGAGCGAAGAGGACGAAATGTACTGTGATGTCGGTGTCAACTCGGATGGTAGGTCGATCTCTTTAAAATTGGGTATGGACTATTCTTACGACGAAATGCAGATGAATCATACTTTGTCTGCAACAAGGGCTACCTTTCTCTCTTTCCTTTCTTACTTGGCCTTCTTGAGCCATCATCGCCTCATCTCGGTCCGATCCTCGATATTCTTCGTTCACCCGATCACCTATGGTCGCCCTTCGGTATTCGTAGCCTGTCGGCTTCGCACCCCGACTTTGGGCAGGGCGAAAACTACTGGAAAGGACCCATCTGGATTCAGATGAATTATATGGCGTTGAGCTCTTTGTACAAGGTGAGAGCTCGTGTGGACTCGTGGGTGATCCTCCTGACAGATGATTGGTAGATATATGCGAAAGAACCGGGTCCGAACCAGTCAAGAGCAAGAGAAATATATGTGGAGCTGCGCAAGAACATCGTTGACAATGTTTTTAAGCAGTATGAAAGTACTGGATATGTTTGGGAGCAGTACGACGCGCTAACAGGAGAGGGCCGGAGAAGGTCTGCCCTTTGGCCTATGCGTACATCTGAAAATCTAACCTCCTTCTAGTCATCCTTTTACTGGTTGGACATCCTTGGTTGCGATGAGTGAGCATCCCACCCTCTTATTGATATATCCATCCTCACGTTTGATTCTCGCAGTGTTGGCTGAGAAATACTAGGAACATGGTGTACTCCGTCGTTCATGCATCAGACTCGTCCTGAGCTTTGTGCAGTGACAATATTGCGGCTGTAGATACGTATATACCACTTAATCGTAGCTAGTCTACAGCCTTGAGCGAGGCGTAGCAGAAATTTACGAACGACAAGGATGATGAAGGACATGCGCAGGGGATAAGACACTAAGATTATATATAAGCACGACGAAGACGAACAAGGGAAGAAGGGGCTTGAGGACTGACGAAGAACCTCATAGCTCATTCTCAGAGGGGAAGTGCTATGTGCAGAGACAGCTGGATGTCCGGTATCGAGTGATTCATGGGTATAAATTGCTAGAATAATCATGGAAAGTCGTCGGAATTGAATTGCAGGGATTCAAAATGAAGTGGGTCCAAAGCGAATGATCCGTCGGAAACTACGGCGTGAGATGACGGCAAGGTTAACGATGCGGCAATATTATCAACAGAGAGGACGTCCATCACGGAGATGAGGGAGGAAGTGTCCACAGGTGGGATTCTATTGCTGGACTTCTCTATCGGCGAGTCAGGCGGTGAGCTCAGAACGCAGGTCGCCACGTCGGGTGTTGGAGGGACGGAAGACGTCGAGACAGAGGAGCTAGACTGGTTCATGCTGGGCATGATGCTAAGAGCAGTAGGGACGGTAGGGATCATAGACTGCGAAGAGATGGAGGATCGACGGCGGGAAAGGTCGAAGATCGAGAAGCGGCGTTTCAACACCACATCTGCATCCTTGCCTGAAGAAAACTCCTCGCATGATCGATGTGCACTTATCGAAGTCCTCATGTCTAATCCATCTTCCAGCGAAGCTGCAGCCGATTTTTTTGACGTAATTTTAAAGCGCGAGAAGCTCGACTTCCAGGAGGAGCTCGAGTACCCTGACCGTGTGCTGACGACCTCCACATCCTGGACCTTCGACAACGAAGATCCTAAGTCGTTTTCAGAGGCTGACGCGGGGAATGTAGATGAGGAATCCTGTTTGTGAGACTTTTTGCGGCCCAGTGCTTTGAACGAAAAAAGCGACTTCATTCGCTTGACCTTCGGTTCCGGCTGAGTGGGTGTGGAAACCGTTGGGGTAGCCACTGGCTCGTCGCCCAGCTCCTCGTCCTCATCCTCTACAGGAGCAAATGTAGGGGATGGTCGCGTCCCAGTGGATAGTTCCAGCGACTTCAGCTTCTCCCTCAAGTACTCTGCCTCCTGCACCAAGCTACGCATAACGTACACATCCTCCCGCTCCCCGTTACCCGCCATTTCGAGCGTCGCATCTCTGCCGAAGACATCATCCTCGGCGTGAGCAGTGTAGTCGAAGTCTTCGTTTACGAGGTCCTCGTACACGAACGCACCCGGCTGAGCATCCTTGTCTGCGTCGAAGCAACACCAGGGCGGTGAGTCGAATTCCTCCTCCGGTGGTGTCACGAATACATTGGGCAGGGAAAGACCTGATTCTGTTGGATTTCCCTGGCACTCAGCCTCGGGGGCGAGCTCGAATGAACTGTCTGGAGTCGATTCCACTGCAACTGCCATCGAATTTGCCAGGTGGAAAATGCGGAAAAAAAATGGCTTCAGTTTCCCGACTGAGTAGGGGGGAAAGAGAAATTTAAAGAGAGTGTATTTGCCGTTTCTTAAACACGACAGGTCGGAGAAAAGTATGGCTCTAGAGAGCTATGAGCTGCCAGTGCACAGTTAACACTGGAGTAAAGAAAGTTTCAATCTCAGGTCAGCCTTTCGAAGACAAAATGTGCAATTACGTAACAATCCACAAGTACTGTGCACAGAAAACCTATCCTAGAATCCAAAGAAATTTATCTCTATGAATACCTATTAAGCGTTTATACTCAAGCCGCTTGTCCAATATCCTTTTCTTTTATCTTCTCGGGCACATTGAACTTTGGGTTGAGAGGGCTTGGGCCTGTCGAAACCCAGTCATCAGGCATCGGCTCGTCTTTGATCGCAAAACGAGACTTTGCGCGAATGAACCTGCCGTATTTCTGACCCACAACGTGGTCAGTCAGACGTCTGAATCCAAGGGGGTAAGAAAACTCACGAAGAACAGTAGAGGGATAGGCATGCATGCGAGAGACAAGAACGCAAAGACGCTCATAGCCCATTGATCTCCTAATGCTGCGAACATGAAGGGGCTGAATAGCGGGAATGCGCAGGCAAAAATGGACCGAAGTACGACGGTCGCCGCGATAGCACTTGCTGAATATATAGTGTACGAATCCACCAGGTATGCGGTAAGCGACTGAAGGATCGTTGAAATAGCTGTCCCGAATGGAACACCAGCAAAAATGGGAGCAAGGTACGAAATCGACGGGAAGGAGGTCCTGGTAGCCAACTAGGGTAAGTGTGTATAGACAGTATGAGTATGTCTAGTGCGTACCAAGCGAACCAGAAAAGGCCGATTGGAAGCAACGCAGCGCCAAATATTGAAATGTATAGTCGTCTGTTGAATGAATCAATGGTGAATTGTCTTTTTTTAAGTCCCTTTTTCGATTCAAGACTCACGCTTCCGGCGGTGCTTTCCCGGTCGGACTGAGATCCATTACTCGCCAATATAAACGATTCTGGATCGGGGTGAGAGCGGCGCCGATGCACATGCCGAGTCCGACACCGAGAAACGCTAGACCGCCTTGTCCGGCGGTGAAATGGCGATGTTCCTCAAATACAATCGGAAAGGCGGCAAAGAGCGCGTATAAAATGGCATACGCGAGTGAGATGTATAACGCAAGCAGTGTCACAATAGGCTCAAACAACAAGAAGACTGCGGACAAATGTCAATTAGGCGCTTTACCCGAGTATGAATTAGCGCACCGAAAGGTCGCCTCAAGTTGACTTTAAATGTTTGCAATAAGGAATGTGACCGTGTAAGGTCGAACTTTGAAATGTAAATAGTTTTCCCTTCGGATTGTCGTCGTAAGCGTCGCGCTCGTCGACGAAGTAAAACGGGTGCATACTATGGAGTCAGGGGAATTAAAAGGCATTCAACCGAGGAACAAAGGAAACCCACAGTTTCGGGCATGAATAAGCAACCCAAGATCAGTACGACACCAGAGAGCATCATCATTATCCAGAAATTAAATCGCCACCCGATTTTCTGATCCTGTGAAACGAAACCACCAACTATAGGGCCGATAACTTAAGGAAGTCAGTAAAGGACGAGATTGTCGAGTTACACAATTCGTACTCACCCGGACCTAGGAACGGAGCTGTTGAGTAAAGAGCGACTGCAACGCCACGTTCGCGAGCTACCCACATATCGGAGATGGCCCCTCCTGCATTCGTAAGCGCTTTAAAAACTGAATCAGCTTTCCTTCTTCCCGCCAAATATTGTCGACTGTTCACGTACGCGAAGATCCCATTATGCCGGTGAGGAGCCGGCAAATGAGTAAGGTTCGTATGTTCTGAGCCAATGCACCTCCCATATGGAGGAGCGTGTACGGTGCAAAAGTACACATGAATACTAAACGCTGAATGGATAGACAAATAATTGGTCAATTTTGAATCTATACGCCTCGGCGGAAAGCCGTAAACTCGTAACTTGGGTCTTACTCTCCCATACATCTGAGTCATGTTTGCTGATAAGCGATCGGACAACGTCGGGAATTTCGCAACGGCACTCACCTCGCTCAATGGCGCAAAAACGAGAGGTCTGGAGGTGGAAAGGAGGGGGGCAGGTGACAGAATTAGAATTCTCAACAAGAAAAGGCATGCGAAGCTCATACCCTAGACCGAATCCAAGAACATATAGTGAAATACCAAGGACGGCCACTTCTCGAGAGATATGAAGATCCTCCATTGTATAAGAAAGACCACCGCTATAAGAGCTACTAGAGAACGAGACGCATAATGTTCCTGCTGCCAGCTAGCGTGTATTCATCAATAACCACGACATATAGCTCTGGAGAGGTTTTTGAACTCACAAGGCATGTCAGTGGCCACTTTTTTCTTGATTTATCCCAATTGTACGGATTGGCCGGGTCTTCGGGCTCCCAATCGACAATGTAAGGAGATTCTGGAGTCCCTTCTCCAGGGTAGAAAACTATACCCTGCTCTCGCCGAACGTTGTCGTTCACCGACGCGACATTGAGCGTCGATGCAGGACGGGAGTCCGTGTCTTCCTGAATTAGAATGACAGTTGTCCGTGACTGTCCGTCGAGATCGGTAGACTGCACCTCGTCAATGTCGCCAGCGTCCATGAGAGTAGACGAGTTACAGGTAAGGAATTTGAACTAACCGATGGAGTCCGAGATATTTGTACGTGCCGAGCCCAGACTTCGGCTTCGACGAAGTTGCACCGAAGCGACTCACTGGCCTTCCCACGGCTTAATTTCCGTAAATGGTAACCATTCCATGCACTATCTGGTGTACAAGTTATCAGCTCGGATGCGTTAGTCGAGTCAGTACTAGTACTAGTGTTTGCTTTCTGAAGTCTGGGTCAGAGCTGACATGGTTGTTCAGCACGGATTCGTGCGTGCATAGCTGTTCTAGGAATTTATGGCAAGTTATGAGCCTGGGAAAATGGAGGTATGATCGAGTGGTCTAAGATGTCAGATTTAAGTCCTGATGGGAGCAATCCCGCGTGGGTTCGAACCCCACTGCCTCCATTGTATTTCGACAGATGGATTTTTATCATTTTTTATTATTACTTTCGTTGATTAAGACATAAGAGAGTAAGCTACAGAGGGCGTTGAATTATATGCCATTCGCAAGCTCGCTGTTGAGAAATGTTTGTAGCTTGATGATTTCTTTTCGGACTGATTTTATCTAGAAGATAAGATGTCCCTGATAAAAGGCGTCATTGATTCTCGCTTAGAATCCAGGTTATATGCAAAGCGATGGCTAACGTGCTTCTGCAGACAAAGCCTCTTGTAGACGTACCATTCGTCCCGTTTACAGAGTTGAGCGAACGTAAATGCTGCAATTGATTCCTGGCACGCGGACTCTCTCGGCGAGAGCGCTGTACCGCCTCGTCGACCAAACAATACACACGGTTAGACGCCTGGCTGGTGCCTTATAGATAGCCTGCGCGATCTCTTGACTCCTCGTCGTCGTTGTCCATGCCCTTCCCCTCTCCCCCTCTCCTCTTCGTCGTCCCGCTGCAGAAGCCGACATGAGTCTCAAGACGTTAATCAATATCGCTGGTATGCCAGGCATGGACCTGGCCGTGACCGCCGGTAAGTTCTGTTCATTTCATTTGGTTCGTGTGAGTGCGCCACTAACTCGGCGGCGCTCTCAGCGGTCGAACTCGCAAAGTCTGTACAGAATATCAAGGTCTACAGGGTAGGGCATTCGTATGTTGTTCTCGCATATGCAACTCTCAAACTTGTTCCTCCAGACACAATGCAGGGACCTCAGCGACCGGTGTGCGAGGCTCCTCCTAGCTTTCCGTGAGACGTGTGAGGGTCTCGAGGGGTCAGAGTTCATGGCCGCTGCGGATGAGGTCTCCTGGTGAGTTGAGCACTCATCACACGCCATTCACTTTTGCTGAGCGGTGCATGCAATGCAGTATCATCGAACGCGCGCACAAGAAAGGTGAGCTTTGCAATGTGCAAATCTGCAGAAAGTCAAAATTATCCTTATTGACTATCTACTCTAGCTTTGAACTGGGCATCTTGGAACCGCATAAAGAGCCTCGTCAACCAGGGAGATATCAAATTGGGGCTTGAGCAACTGTACAGGGACATTGACCTCTGCGCGCAGCACTTCAACGTACGCCAATATGGGATCATTTCCTGCTACTTCTTCTGACTCCCACATCCCAGATCGCTTCAAGCGCAGAGTTGCACCGTGGCCAACGCGACCTTCAACTTATTCACGAGCGCGACGTCGCAGAGAATCGTGAAATTCTGCAGAATATTCTGCAAAGCGTCGACGGTCTGCGGGATGTCCTCAACGAGCCGAGCGCCGTGCAACCTATTATGCAGACAATTCAGGAGGTCCGTGATTAATGCATCATCAAATTTATTTGCTGCACCTTCTCACATACGCATCTTTTTTTGTTCTTACCCCAACAGGAGTTACAGCAGCAGTCGGTGCAGCCCGAACAGTCACGCGAACTTCAACAGGGCCTCTATGAGATTCACCGGAAGACACAGTTTCTACCGCCCATGATTGATTGTAGGCAATGACATTGTTGAATATTTTGCACATCAGTACTGATTTTCTCGCAGTGACGGGTCAGGTACAAAAGACATCAAAGAACCCCTCAGCATACGGAGCTTATAACGATGTCTACACAGGTACGCCTTCAATGCTCCAGGCACCCGATCCATGTACTAAGATATACTTAGGTCTGTGGCTGGGGGAAGAAAAGGCGTGTTGTGTTTTCGGCTCTGCCGTGTGATCTATATACTCACCTTGTATCCTAGGTCGCTTTAAAGTTCGCCAGGGCAATCAATCACACTGCAAAGGCGCGCAAGGTAAGTCACCGACAGATGTCATCATTCTTCCATGTTCATATTGTTTTGTCAAATACAGCGCTTTCATAAGGAGGTCGAAATTTGGCGGGATCTTCAGCATCCTCATGTCAGTCGTCTCTATGGTATTTTCTACATGGAAGATCAGATCTACTCCGTGAGCCCGTGGATGGAGTGCGGCAGCGCACTGGACTATATCAACTCGACAGATGAAGTCATCGACCGTCTTGTTATTCTTGGAGACGTAGCGTCAGGAATGGAATATCTCCATAGACGGGGTGTCGTCCATGGCGACCTGCGGGCTGCGAACGTTCTTATTGGAGATGATGGAAGGGCTTGCGTCTCGGATTTTGGATTATCGCAAGTGATTGAAGAGGTGAGTATATGCTATGCTCATGATGGAATGCCGTCTCATATGTGCCAGGTCGCGCCTGACATGTCTTCTTCCGTCCATGGCGACAGCCCTGTCCGCTGGCAGGCTCCGGAGCTAGTGCAGCCAGATGACTACGATGGACCGGTGTCTCATCTACCCTCAACGGATGTCTGGAGTTTTGGGATGCTTTGCCTTGAGATTATGACCGGCAAAAAACCGTACCACAACCGGATCCGAGATGCAAATGTCATAGCTGACCTCGTCGCTCGCCGCTTGCCTGATCAACCGATGGACGAAGCGGTCGTAGTGCGTGGATTGAGTGATCAGATGTGGAATTTGATGCTGCATTGTTGGAATTGGGAGCCGCTTGAGCGTCCTGTAATGGCGACTGTCAAGATAAGCTTGCGTTCTCTGCCATCGTCCCCCGCTCTCCCCTCCCCTGGCCTCATGCTTGGTGAGTGTTGTTTTCTTCATACTAAAATGTGTCATCACGCTTACGTAGCATGATCGCAGACAATTCTCTAACTGAATCGCCGAAGCCATTTGTAAAGGAGCTTCCTCCGGTTGTGAATCGAAGTGCTGCGATTCCACTGCCTTCACGCACATCACTGTCCCCAGGTGTAGGAGTGCCGTTCAGAACCCCGCCATCACCGTCGCCACTATCCTCAACGCCGCCGAAGAGCTCCACGCCACCTAGGATCAACATACTTAATAGTGCTTCAGGACCTGCGCTCAGTCGCGTCACACCCAGCCCAGGATCGTCGGGTAGCTCATTCAGCTTCACTGTCCCTCAGGCATCTGTATCAGGTTTCGGAAGTAGACATAGACCATCGATATCTTCATTATCTGGACAGAGCGGTCAGATCCTGACGAAGAGCCCACCCATAGCTTCTGGGACGCTCGGAGCTTCTCTGCACAGGGCATCACAGAGCTCTTTACAAGGTCCAATAGGCGGCGCCGCGGGAACCGTGAATGCAGTGCACCAGTTCAACTCGTCCAGACAAGAAACACGCAGCGGATTATTTCCAACTACTCGTCGGAATGGAGGAGCCTCCCCACCTTCGGGCTTATATTTGACAAATCCGTCGTTTGCTTCTGCAAATGACTTGCTGAACGCACCCCCACGCGAACGAGTCTCCCCGCCATCAGCTCTATCGTTGACAAATCCTTCTCGCGCCTCCGAGAATGACTTGACGAACGCACCACCCAAAGTGAATGTTGAACGTACTGATTCAGATGCTGGCCTTACGTCATTCTTCCGCTCAGGCGGCTTCCCACTCGGACGCATGCCTTCAGTATCGGAGAACGCTCAAGTCTACCCCCCTTCTTCTTATAGCACCGGTATGCTGCAATCACGGCCGTTTCGGACCAGCGAAGAGCGTAGCGAGGGTGAGCCGTCCGGCGGGTCCATCTCCTCTTCTATTCCAAGTTCTGTCGACTCGCCGTTAGGCCACAACCAGTCGTCGTCCTTTTCGGACGCTGCCCCATTTCGAAGTCCATTATTAGACTTTAGTAACCTAAATCTCTCAATTTCTATTCGTTACAATAAGGACGGATCAGTAAAGGCGTGAGTAGACTAATCGTTGACCTTCTTAAGGTCGTGTACTGAGGCACCTTTCTATAGTGCTTCGCTTGGAGGACTGATCGAAGATCTTTTGAAGGACTTAGCTAATGGTAAGTCATTTTCTTTCATTATCGTTACTTGGATTTTGATAAAAGAGGAAAGGGTCAGGTTACACTAGAGATCAGAAGTTTCGAGATGCTTTTCTCACAACGCACAGGCTTTTTGCCTCTACAACCGATGTTCTAAGACTCTTACTCTATCGTTTCACAATCGCCAATTCGGATCAGAATATGCCCGTTGAAGAGCGTGTTGGGACAAGATATATGTTAGTCTTTTTTCTCAAGAGCCGTCTGGAGGTTGCTGAATTCCCTCTTCTGTTACCAGGGTTCTCAATATATTGAGTCAGTGGTTGAAGGGACATTTTGCCAAAGCTTTGGAGCTCCATCATCTTGAAGACCTTCGCATGTTTCTTCAGGACATTACTAGTCCGCCTGCCTTTTCCAATTCAGCTCGCGAATTGATTAACACAGTCGACAGTCTGGTATGATTTCGAGATATTCATTTGAGCCGGCAAATTAATGAGATTCGTAGATGGCGATGCACGCGAATCGAGCTAAGTCACCTACACTCTCGCACGCGGGGTCAAAAAGATCTGTTCGAGCTTCCGAAATTACGCCTACGGGTCTTGCGATCGCGCTTTCCATCCTAGAGGGCGGAAAGTACAAGGCGATCTCTGCCACGGATTGTGTGTCCTATCTATTGTACAAGGACGATCCTGCCGTGTGTTCAAACTCGAACGAAGTCGCAGAAGCTCGGGTAACAAACAACAAAATCGTCAATTGGGTGAAAAAGTCTATTTTACGTTCGGAGAGGCTGGAGAATCGAGGAGACACGTTGCGGTTTTTCGTAAACACGGCTGCTGTGAGTGTTCTAGCTATATTAATTTCTGATCGTCCCAACTCATAACTTCTGGCACCAGGAATGCCGCAAGCTTCATAACTATTCCTCTATGTCTGCGCTTATAGCTGGCATTGAGTCACAGACAATTACGCGCCTAAAGCTGACTAGAGGATGCCTTGATAAGCCTATGCGGGAAACCCAGAAGAAGCTATCCGGGTTACTCGAGATAAACCATAACCACCGCGTGTACAGGGATGCCTTGCCGGATGCCAGCGAAACTTCCTGCCTGCCTTATCTAGGTAAGTCATCTCAGGCGTCACGGAGGAATGGAGTATAAGGATTTATCCAACATCTTCCAGCGGTTCATCTCAAGGATCTTCAGGGCGTGTACGAACGTCATCTGAATCATGTTACGCATGGTGACCAGTCCTTGATCAATTTCAAGAAATATATGCATGTGTACGACAGCATTCTTGCCATCCTTGCCTTCCAAGAACGCGCAAGCAACAATTTCAATAGGGATGGTGAGCGCAAAGCGGGCCCTTTGCTTTACTTAGAGGAGCAGCTCGCCACAACTCCCTTAGGACAGTCTGCCGAGAACAAATTGGAAGCGAGGAGCCTTGAGCTGCAGAAGCAGGAGGACCGCGACTACGAGCATCGTGTCAATGAACTCGCGGCTGTTGGTTTCAGAACGGCCCGAGGAAGGAGCTAATGAAGTCTTTTATCTCTTGTCTTTTTATTTATATCTAGTGTGCTTTCCTGGCATGTGCATTGTATTTTACCTTAGCTAGCTTATACGTATCTCGTGTTCTCCATCTATTCATTCGCATAACATATCCAATTTCTATGTTACCAGTCAATACTTTCTTTTTTTCATTATGTCTCATGTATCATTTAGCTTTATGTTGTCCTGATCTCACTTTTTGGACCATAATCCTATACATTGTATGTTAGTCGAGAGGATTCTGGTGTCTCAATCGATCCATTCCGAAAGGGATCTTTAAACGCGATGCGCACTGCGCGCAACTCCACAGTTGTGATATTATCCATATGCATGTTACAGAAGGTATAGTCAATAGTAGGCAAAAAGTGAATAATGTAGCGGGTAAAAGAGGCATGTGAATATGGTATCAGTATCGCGTGTACAGCTGGTATTCGAAAAGGCGAGAAAACGAGATTGCAAAGGATGAATAAGAGTAAAGGAACTACATCGCAAAATTCCAAATCCGAATGTCGCCGTCGTCACTCCCAGAAACAATCTTATCATCACCAAGACCTAGGCACGTCACGGCTCCTCTATGACCAACGAGCGTTGCCATGCAGCGATTCTCCTCACGAACCCAGACCTGGAAAGAAATGTCATTAGAATTGTTCCATGCGAGCAAAGACTAGAAGATACCTTAATAGTCCGATCGTGACTAGCACTGGCGAGACGAAGCTTGTCACTTGCAACAGCCCAGACACCCTCGATATGACCAAAGAGTGTCGTAATTGCTTTACCTGTTTCGACGTCCCAAACACGAATGGTGTTGTCCAAACTACCAGAGATCAACACAGGCTTAGTTCTGAGCTTGGGCGAGACTGGGCTTGATGAACGCTGTCTCGGAGAGCTATGAATGTACGATTGTACAGTCGGAGCGGGATTGGGAGAAGAACGGTAGGCAAAAGGATCAAAGCCCACTGGAGGTTCAAAAGCAGGAGCGTCGAAACCTGGATGGTCCGGTGGCGGTGGAGACGGAATGGAGACGGAGGCGGGAGCAAATCCGGGAAGGCCCGAAGGAAGTGTCGAACGAGGGTCATGAGAGGATATGCTCCTAGGCAGAGTTTCATCGTCCTCGCACGGCGGAGTTTCGTAGACAAGTTTCAGGCTCTGCACTTGTCCAACATGCCCAGAGAAAGTCCGCACACTGGTGCGCGACGTGAGGTCCCACAAAATGATTGACCCATCGTCTGAGCCAGAGAAGAGCATCTTTCCGGGATCGATGGTCGGGAGAGAAGAGGCATCCCCTTGTGAAGTGAAGGGCTCAAACATCGGTGTCTGACAAAAACCGCTTTCGCCGGAGGCAGCATTAGAATCCCATATTTGTACAGAATTCACCCAGTCACGATGGCCCCGAAGTGTGAAGCATTCACCGGTGCGGAAGTTCCAGATCTTCACGGTCCTGTCGACAGAGCCACTTGCGAGGACGTTCGAGTCGAAATTCAGACACACTATTCCTTCAGTATGGCCCTCAAGGACGCGGATGCATTTCCCAGTTCGCCAATTCCAGACGCGCATTGTGTTGTCCATGCTACCTGTGATGAGCTTTGCCTCGTCGAATTGGAGAGCACGCACTGCCCGCGAGTGACCGCGCAGACATCTTATCTCAGTACCGGTCTCCAAGTTCCATACGCGTGCTGTGCGGTCGTAAGAGCCAGTGATGAGCACCGGGAAGGAAGGATGGTGCAATGTTTCGCTGAACTGCAAACACATGACGCCATCTGTATGTCCTCTCAATGTGCGCACTGTGCAACGGCCACGTCTCCAATTGCGCTCGATCGTCAGACGTTCGCTGTAGACATCTTTCCAAGGGCGTGTAACCGTCTGAGGCGATGAACAATGACCTGACTCCGACACCGAAAGAGTCATACTGCTGCTCGCCTCCGACATCGGCAGCGCTGACGAGGCAGTAGTCAGTATCTCGGAAGATTCCGAACGCCTACGCTTCAAAGGCCGGCCCTCGTCACTTAAGGGGTAATTCTCGAGGTCCCGTTTGAAGAAAGACGATGCAGACGTGCCCTCAGGAGGCGGAGAGCTCGGCAGCCTGATCCTTCGCCGACGCTCTAGCATAGGAAGACCCCAGCCACACTTATGGCACTTCTGGCCGATGTGTTGCTCGCAGATACCGCGCCAGAGCACATCGTCGTCTGCGAGTTTAGACCAGGCCTTGTTCACTTGTGCGGCACGACACAATGAGATGGCATCAAGGTAATGAAGCACTTTGAGAGAGATTTCGCGCGGAAGAACGGAAAAGGGGTCGAGCCGGATGAGGGTGTGGATGTGTTCAGAAACCATTGAAAGCTGTGAGAAACAGCACATTGTAAGGATGCCTTCGAGGATGATGGCGCGGCGTGAATGCGGAGAAGAGCTGAAGTTGGACCAAACAGTGTTGACCACTTCTCTGTCTTCCAGCGGCAATGCGTCGAGAGACTAGATTGAGGGGGAAACCAAGAAAAGTATCAGCATATATGTACAAAGGCTAAGTGACTGGCGTGCATGCCACATTAACATAAAGGTAGGCAGTGCTCTGCATACTTGGCAGTGATAATAGTCCGAATACAGCGACTCACCTTTTGTATCTTCAGATTTGTCCCCTCGTCTGCCATTCGCTGGTGTCGCACACACAACTTTCGCGCAGGAGGCTGAGGCGGCGCATCAGATTGCTTGCTACCGTATGCCTGTTCAGAAGGCTGTGCAGCAACTGCGTCCGCGAGCCGATCTCCCGAGTGTACTTCTTCGGGAGTGACTATTTCGAAGGAGGACATCACAGCATCCTCGTTTGGGGGCGTAGGGAGCGGAGAAGGTGAGCGCGAGGCCATACCCGATGCACGGTGAAGATGGCGTGGGGTAGGAAGGGTGTCGCACGAATAATTTGCTTGTTCGGACGCTGAAGACAGCGAAGTCGCCATCATAGCGCACGATGAGCTCGGATGCTAGAGAAAGGGGAGGCGCGGGGAGTGGGCGTTGTCGGCGTCGTTGATTTAGTCTTATATATATGAAGCACGTGCACCACGAAGGAGTGCGATCGCGTGATTATGAGTCTTAGTTACGCACTGCATATACTTCTCGCGTCAGATAGAGCACAGCAGCTGCTACAGTAAAGGCTCATCATCAAAAAGAATATAGACAACAATTGCATTGTATGTAAGCAATAGCAGGCTGCAGACACCCGATCCAAGCATCCCCTTTACACGGAACAAACACGCTCGTCCTGCGGGCTATCGATACACGGACATGTTTTCAGACAGGTCCCAGGAGCGCCCGTACTAGTCAAGCGTGATTCGCAGCTGTTCGAGCGGTATCGGGACAAAGTTGTCCAGTGTAAGGTTTCGCGACCGGAGCTCAGCCTCGCAGTGAGGCGGTACCAGCTGTCGATTGAGATCGGGTCGGATAGAGAGTTCTGTAGAAAAAGAGGAAGGACAAGGGTATCAGTACGCTTCCAAGGCAGTGTGCGCATAGGCGCCCAATATGTGGTGGCGATGCGCTGACTCACCCTCCCTTGTAAAGTCAAATAGTCTAGGGAACTCCTTGCCATTCGGCATCCTCATACCCTCGACTCTCAATTCGTCGAAGAATGGATGGCACATGGCTTCAATGGCACTCAGACGCGCCTCCGGTGTGTACTCCAGAAGCTTCGCAACTAGGTCAATCGACTCAGGAGCTGTACGCGGGCGGAAGACCTTTATATGGTTCATAAAAACAGTTGAACAATTTCCTGCGTCACCTAGACTAACAGTGACTCAGACATACCTTGTGGAAGGGATGCGGCTTGATTTGCGGGAACTTGTGCTCCATGTAGTTTGGATTCATTGTTTTTATCTGTTCCCTCGATGGCGTCCCGAGCACCTTGATGATCTCGACCAGTTGATCAATTCCACTCTCTCCGGGGAACAACGGCTGTCCAAGCATCAGCTCTGCCATGACGCAACCAGTGGACCAGATATCTACAAAGCAGCAATTTCTGTTAAGCATTCTCTAGCATGCAGATTATAAGTGTAAACGAACCAATGTTTGTGGTATAATTAGTTGCTCCAAAAATCAACTCCGGAGCTCGATAATATCTTGAGCAAATGTAGCTGACGTTCGGCTCTCCTGCCACCAGGATCTTCGCAGACCCGAAATCGCAAAGCTTGAGCACCCCCGTTGCAGGATTAAGCAGCAGATTCTGTGGTTTGATATCGCGATGGCAAATGCCAACAGAGTGGATATACGCGAGAGAACGCAGAAGTTGGTACATGTACAGCTTGATTTGAAGCATGGGCATTGGCTGCTTCAGTTTGACATAGTGCCGCGAAGCACGATACACGGTCTCGGGAACATATTCAAGAACGAGGTTGAGGTAGACTTCGTCTTTCTATTCGCACGGTTCCAGACCAAACGCAGAAGTCAGAGTTAGTGATAACGGCATGATAGGAGTTAAAGATCGACATGCCTTGTCTCCGTTCGAGTAGAAGAACGCCTTGAGGTCAACGACGTTCGGATGCGACACTAGCCTCATAATCTGGAGCTCGCGATTCTATACGTGCGCGTGATAGGTAAGAGAGCGTGTTGTATGACCAAATAGGGTAGGACGGCAGGAGATGAGGAGGAGCGGGAAACGAACCTTGAAGCGCTTGTCCTGAAGGACTTTCTTGATGGCGATGTCATCACCCTCCTTGGGACCCCCCACGAGCCTGGCTTGAAATACGATGCCAAAGGAGCCGTTGCCAATGACCTTGCAGTTGGTGTAGGAGACTTCTTTTTGGTCACCCGACTTGCCATCGGAGGCGATGACTTTGACGATCTTGTGGGGGTCGTCGATTGCTTAGGATGGATGAGACAGGACGCCAAACAAGCAGCGGGACGCGAATACTGACCCGAGATCTTTACACCGTTTATTGGGCCGTGGTTTGCCATCTGCGGTGTTGGAGCGTGAGTTGAGGAGAGATGTGAAGTGGATGGAGATGGAGGGAGGGCTGTACGGGGCGGATTGGAGGACGACGAGGATAAATACGGAGAGAAAGACGGCCGTTATTGGAGAGAGTTGGCTGTGTTGGAGAGTGAGGAAGATGATGGAGGACGGAGAGCAAGGGCCAAGCAGCGACGACTGAAGACTGAGGACTGAAGAGGAGCAGATGACCCCGCGCGAACGACCCCGCGCGAACAAAGATGACATAAGCGAAAGGCGGACGGACCTCGTCCACCCTGGCTGTATGCTACCGTATCCTCTACAGCAGGAAGATGCTTGCTTTTATTTTGCTTGTTTTGTTTTACCATTTCATTTCCAACGGAATTGCATTAATTTAATATTGAAGGCTCATGCGCTCGTTGCTTCCGAGGAAAAGAATACCTCTCGCTCGCTCAACTACTTGTAGACTCCCGAATAAAAAATTAAAATTAAATGACGCGTGCCGGGGTACTTAAGCCCAGCCCCAGCTTGGCTTTCGCACGCCCCATTCTCTCTCCGAACCTTCATCGAGCCACCTCGACCTTTTGCAAAAAAAGACAAAAACAAAATGATCCAGCCGCTCTTTCTCGCCCTTTCGCTCGTTACTCTCGTCGCAGCGCAGAACAACAACACTGCGCTCGGCATCGAGGCCATCGAGGCCCACTTCTCCAATGCCGGCCTCGTGCCCGGCCTCCTTACGACCTTTGACCCCAGTGCAGCCATGTCCGTCTCCTTTGACGGCGTCGGCGGCATTCAGCCTGGTCAAGCACTTTCCAAGGACCGTAAGTGGTGATGTTTGTAGGACTCTGTTGAGTGTCTAATGGATGTACACTCCCTATCCCGGTGGCACAGAGGTTGCGTCCCAGCCCACTGTGACCATCTCCACCGCTAACTCAAGTGTCTCCTTGGGAAGCACGTTCACGATTTGTATGGTTGACGCCGACATTGTTGGGACCGATGAAAGCAAAGGCCAGACGCGTCACTGGCTGGTCAACAACGCGTCCCTCTCCAACGGTTAGCTACATAATGTCATATTTGCTATTCCGCAAGGGACTTAGTGTGCGGTCGTGCGTTTCATTGTAGCGTCAGGCAGCAACCAGACCGTCACCAACTCATCGGCTACTGCTATCACCGATTACGCCGGTCCCGCTCCCGCTTCTGGCAGCGGCGCTCATCGGTTTGTACTTTACTTTCTACATTACGTGCAATTACAGTCTTTAAGTAATGTTCCACTGTATAGCTACGTGATCCTCCTCTACACTCAACCCTCGAACTTCTCGCCGCCCGCAGACCTCTCCTCGGCCAACGTCGGGGTCTCCGTCTTCTCTCTTTCGGATTACGTCTCCACCAGCGGCCTTAAGGGTCCCGTCGCTGGCACGTATTTCACAGTCGAAGAAGGCACTGCAAGCGCCAGCGTCTCGGCCACCAGCGCTGTCGAGACCTCCACGCTGCCTGTCCCTTCATCAGCTAGTCACACAGCGACTGGTTCAGGCAGCTCAGCCTCGCAGTCAGGCTCATCGAGCGGTGCTATTGGATTGGGAGAACTGAAGAACTATGGAACTGCCGTGTTTGCTGGAGCTCTTGCTGTGTTCGCATTTGCTTAAGCTTAGGTTACGTCTTCTATCGAAGACCACACATCTTGATGAATTGGCCCCTCACCGTAGTACTGCCTCTTAAATTACTATATAACATTCTCTAATTGAGGCCAAAGAGCAGTAATGCGTGCAAGGAATAATCCAACGGAATAAGCCAGCCAATTGCAGCAAATACTTCAGAAGAGGTGACTGATTAGTGGTCGAACCGCTCTCTAGCCTGAAAATAATATGCGTGATTAGACTGTCATCGTATAAAATGAACAGAACACGCACGACATCCTTCGTCATCTGAACATAGCCAGAGTATCCTTCTTGGTATTTTCCTACTTCTCTTCCTTTGCTCGAACCCAGACCAGCGCCAGATGCGTAAATCGCAGTTTGACTTTGCATACGTCTATTAATACGATAGAGAAGGATAGGCCACCATGCTCACATTGGATCTACTCTCCCTCCTCTCTCAGAACCGAGCCCAGTTCCCTCTGTCCAACCCATCATTTTCAACAGTTTATTTCCGATGTTGCTTTCATCCTTCCCTGGAGCAGTCGGAAGGGGTGGCGGCGATGGCGCAGGAGGCGGGCCCTCAGCGGATCGTTTATTCGATGCCTTCACCTGGGCCGATTCAGGCAGCGGCACGTCTGGCTGATTAAAAAGAGTTCTACGCTCGGATGCTCTATCGCGATATTGCAATTTCGAGCCCGAGACATCGCTTTGGTTATCCGGGCTCTGGTCTTTCTTCTTTGCGCCTTGAGCCTTCTCGCGAGCAATATCACGCAAGTTTGAGTCCTTATAGTTTTTCTGTCAGATCAATTAAACATTCAGTATTAGCGATAGCAGTATAGTGCATTATCTCCACCTTGTGAAGGTCAGACTCCTTATTGTGTTTTTTCAATTGGTCTAAGGTCTTGAACTGGCGAGAGCACAGCAGGCATGTAATTGCCTTCGTATCTGAGAACTCGAATTCGGTCTCAACTTCTGGAGTTTGGGTTCTCTATTATGGCATAAGCTACATTAGTGTTTTAAATTATAAAGCTAGGAAACTCACGGCTTTGACAGGCGTAACCGGCACCGCTGGTGCAAGCGGAGGTGCTATAGTGGTTGACAAATGAGCAGTGCCACTCAGCTCTTCCTGGACCTGATTCCACTTCGAGATGTTGTTGACAATCTTTTTGCTTGTTATCATGGGAGGAACCTTCTGGGCTTGTTTCGCTGCCGGGCAAGAGAGTGTAGGGTGAGCTTGTAGAATTATCATCCAAAGTAAAACTAACTCGCCTTTCGCTTTCTCTGCATTTGCAGCGTAGTTATCGGGCTCATTGCTATCGGCCGCCTCATCATCATTGCTAGCAAACAGAAGGGCCGTCTGAGATGCAACGGGGCCTGCCGCGAGAAGGTTGATAACGGGCACGTGAGAATAACTGACAAACCAACCTGATGCACCAGCCGTCTTCGCAGAAGACCCAACTTTGTTGAAGCTCAAGGTTACTGGTTTATTTGAAACGGGTAGAATCGAAGCTTCAGCTGTGAAGAAAGGTCCATCGGTAGATGCTGGACAATATAGCAATAAAGGAAGCGGCTTAGAAACACTTCAGCCAATGTACAATCACAACCCACCTTTGACACGCTTCTTCTCTTTGTCTTTCCTTTCTTTGCCAGCGATGGCCTGCTGTTGAAGCTGAGACTCCTCGACTTTGAAATCCATCGTCGCAAGTGAAGAGGCCTCATCCCAGTACTTGACCCACGATCCGTCGACTCCTCCGAGGTTCACGGACGAGGAAATGTAGGACTCATCGTGAAACACATTATCCGCTACCAGTTGGAAGGAGTATGGATGAGCAAATGAAGCCGCAACAGGACGATCCGAAATACGGAATCCATTTGGGTGCAATTGGGAAGACATAGTCGCTGCCAGAACAGCGGATGCGGCCTAAGGTATAATCACTTCAGACAGTGATTATGCAAAATAGGTTTGTTTCAACATCATACCTGAATATCAACAAACTCGACAAAGGCATAACCCCAACTTGCCATTGTTGCCTTGTCCTTTATCAGAATAACCCTCTTCATCCCCTTCGCACCTTCCGTATTAGGTCCGGAAGAGCCCTTCATAGCTTGTGCAACTGCTGCGGGGCCAGACAATGGATCTAATCCGCGGAGAAGCAGAACTGCAGATTGCGCACTTCCTATGTCACGCGTACCATCATTTGAGAACTGCGGACCGCGTCTGCCTTGTCCAGATGCATTTGCACTCTGAGAGTAATCAATCTTGATACGCTTCCCCATATACGAACCTCCAGTTTCTTCAGCCTGTTTGAAAGCAGCTGCGGCCGACGCGCCGTGAGAGGCAGGGGGAGGAACCGAAATAAAGGGAAAGTTCGGGTCGACGAAAGACCGTGCCTCCTCTGTAGACCTAAATTGGGCAAATCCAAAACCCTTGGATTGACCTTTAAAATCCAATGAGGAGACATCGTCAGGACATGGAAGCAGACAATGTTGTGAATGGGCAAGTGCCTGTATTGCGATCGCGTATGATTGTAACGGTCTCGATGACGCATCCCCGTTCCTTCAAGAAACTTTGCAACTGCGCGGCCTCGTTAGCACATCGCGTGGTAATTTACGCTTCGCAGCACTCACGTCCGCTTCAGTAAAGTCAAGATCTAAGCCCAAGAAAATGACATGTGGGCTCGGTTCGCTTGCCACATGTTTCTTGCGATTCTGTAGAGGCCCACCACGGTCGCGGTAGGACCGGTCATCCCGGTTATCATACGACTGCTCGTAACCATTATTGTGGTTGTCGGGGTATCCGTAGTCGTGTGAGTTGTTGTAGCCATCATTCGCATAGTGTCTGTTATCCTCGTAAGGCGGCCATGACTCTTGGTAGCCCTGCAAAGTATCGGAATGGTAAGCGGGTGCGTGAAATCCTTGGTCGCCTAGTATATGCGAACTCCGTTGTTGTATTTCCTCCTCTTCCCTTCGTTGTAGTAATCATCCTCCTCTCTTCCTCTTGTATAGCCTCGGTATCCTCCACCATCCCAATCCTTTCCATAGTCCCACTCGCGATTGTAAGACATTTGAGAAAGTGTGTTTGTAGCAAGCCGTTAGATGGAGTGAGCAGTTAGTAGTGAAGAGTCAACACACGCTTGCATCACGAAAAAGTCGCGTCGCCTGTATAGCCTTGTATACCTTGTAAGGTAATAAAAGTCTGTTAGTCAGCTTGTCATGTGCCAAAATGTCTTCGAGTCGGATACAAGCTCGTTACAAGAGTTTTGGTGCAATACAAGGCATATACAAGACAGATAGATAATTACAAAAAATATACTATACTTTTATCATTTTTTATTCTGATTATATGCCCTCTGAAAGTCTGATGTCTGAGCTGTAATGTATTTATTCTACTGATTATGCCTGACAATGGAGCCGGAAGGCTCTTCACCAGTTTATATGTTGGGTGTCAGCATGTCAGTCAGTATATCATATTCTTATTAGCCTTCACATAGGATACAAGATAAATACAAGTTAGATAGATGCTTACAGGAAATGCACATTTATTTTTCTTGTATTATATGCCACTTATATGTCCTTCCAAAATCTAATGTCTAAACTGTAGTGCATTAATCATAGTGTTTTTGTCTGATCATCCACTCATTTCAGATATCAGCTCTTCAATCACTGTCCAAGATTTGCTTTGTTTTCAGGAGAGATGCACACACGGTGGGAATTCAAACCCACTTGCCCCTTTCGGGCTGCCAATCCAGCACTAAAACTTGAGAGCTGAAAGGCTGAAAAGCGGATGATGAGACGAGACAGTAGTATAATATAGAGAAAATGCTTCGCAAGGGCTCGAGCACATGGAATAATAGAAGTAACAAGAGTCGAGTCAATGAAGTAAAGAGAAGGAAAAAAGAGATCTACGGAAGATACGAGCCGAATTACAAAATCGAGGAGAGAAAAGGAAGAGGAGACCGTGTATGGTGAATGGACAAGTCACGCCGCACAAATGGATGGATGAATGAGATACTTGGGTGTACGGTTGGAGGGAAGGGTGTAAGAGACACATGTATTGCTAGGAAATTTAGAAAAGAGGAGAGAAGAGAGTACAAGGTGGAAGGCGCGCCGAAGCCGTACCGACAAGAGCGAAGGCCTCTGCGATCGCGAGCAAGCGCCCGACAACCAGCGAAGAAAGGCCCTCAAGCTCCGCACAGTCCAACTCAGCGTAGCCCAGACCAGTAGCCCGCACCCATATCCTACGCATCCAAATCCATAAGTCGCGAAAGTCGTTGCATCAGCCTATACATGACCACCGAGCCCGAGCCCAAGCCCGAGATCAACAGTCGTGAGGCTATCCAGCATGGACCACGTCTGAGTACTCTATTTGCCATGCCTGCCTTCGTCTGCGCACGGCCAAATTCCGAACTTGTGCCTGCATCCGACAAGGTGGACTCGGAAAGTGCATCGCGTCGCGCATTGCAGAAACCGGAGACGATCCAAATGCGATTGTACCATCGCTTTTCGTGTGTTGCATACTGCGCGAGTTCTCTTCCTGCGGCGGCGTAGAGCCCTTGCCGACCCAGAGATGCCACCCAAGCACATCGCCGAGTGCGCGTTCGCAGCGTCCAACGATTTGAATAGCATCGATCCTGTAAGAATGTTGATGTTAGAATGAGCGCGGCGAGGAAGGTGCGCCGCGGGCAAAGAAGCCGCGATGGCAGAGGTGGCAGCGGCGTGAGCGGTTTTGCCGGAATCTTACGGTGCTTGTCGTTAGACTGCCTTTGAGTCTGCATCTGCTGAGTTAATAGAAACGAAGCGTCCATTTGGAGAACCGTCTACCACACGATGCGTCGAACGGATCCATTGACATCAGTTCTGTCGGAAGGCTGCAGAGGTTGGACGTGTCCAAAGAGGTATTCACCTTCGACGAGGCAGACGCCTCGTCTTCCTTTACGATCCTCTTATCTGATTCCGGCTCGCCCCTCACTCCCGTGCCGAGCCTCTCTTTTTCCACGAGCTCCGGCACCTTCCCTCTAACCGCCTCGATGTAGAGAGCGCCGAATGCAGGACGCTGCATGTTGTGCGTGAACGGCGGAGGACCTCCTGTACGAATGTTTTGATCGGAACGAGATCCTTCTCGGACACGACTGTTGCGGCGCTGCTGCCGAATGCTCAGCGAGAAAGGCGGATGGGAAAACGGCTAACGTCAATGTTGAAGCGTGTGGTGGGTCGGAGGCGGCAGGAGGAAGGGGCGAGGAAAGCGTGATGGGTGAACGGGGCGAGGAAAGTTGAATCAATTGACGTTTTAGTGGTTGAAGTTGAGAAGGGAGAGATAACGACTGTTTCG
This sequence comes from Porodaedalea pini, assembly GCA_002794775.1. Taxonomy (NCBI): domain Eukaryota; kingdom Fungi; phylum Basidiomycota; class Agaricomycetes; order Hymenochaetales; family Hymenochaetaceae; genus Porodaedalea; species Porodaedalea pini. Next base: position 1,742,361 of record NBAY01000003.1, on the reverse strand, counting down.
TCACCACCGTGATATCTTTCTGAGTCGAAAAGACGACCGGGATGTTCTTGGGGCGCCAAATTTCGGTCAGGATTTTCGCAGCTTGATCTAGAATTGAGCACGTCAGTTTACAGAAACAGGACAAAATCAATTTATCTATCGACTTTGCGTGCGCGCCTCGGAAGGTTACCGATAATGGGAATGCTTGACTCACCGACCAGGGACACCACGTAGTTTGCTTTTGCAGGGTATATATGTCTTCGGGATTTGGGGCTGTTTCAACGGTCGAGACGCCGCTTGCTGCAGCACCGAGAGTGGGTGCGGGGATTGGGAGAAGGCAGAGGCAGTACTAACAGGAGAGATGGAGTACACAGATGCAGCTGTTTGATTAAATAAGTGGGTTCTTGAGGGTTAGGATGCTGATGATGAGAGAACGAGGACACGAGCATTAGACGAGATTCACCACTTAGCGGACTTAGAAAATGCGGACTTAGAAAACGCGTCGAGACGTGCTCGACGCGTCGTTGCACTTTGCTTTCTCCCACCACCATCGCCTGCCTCTCCCTCGGTCACAAATCTGTCAAGCACATAGAAACTAAGGCCATATGTTCTTTGGGATATAATGAGCATGTTAGTCAAAATGTAGCTGGAAACAGAGCTCAGGCAAGCTCGTGCCACTCAAATTGGTGAGTAGCCCCTGTATACATATAATTCATACAACCGGCCTCTCGTCCACAGCTATGAGTTTCAGCTCAAGCAAGACAGCAATCAAGTGGCTGGAGAACACGTTCATCCTCTTCCACCGGGAGTGCTGCCTCAGGAAGAACAAGACAGAGGCTGCAGTGCTGTCTGAGGGCGACCCTATCGTGCGCCGTCAGCGCCAGGCCAACCTGTCCAAGACGATCTCCCAGCAGTGGTGCTCGCTTTCTGCGGAGGAACACAAGTATTAGGACGACCTCGCGAAGGAGCACAAGAAGGGGCATGAAGAGATGTATCCATGGTACGTCTATCAACCCACACGGATTGTCAAGGAGAAGAAGGGTAAGGCAAATTCGATGGCGGGTGGAAAGGTGAGGAAGGAGAAGGATGGGAAGAAGGAACGTCGTGACCGTACCAAGTCGAGCAGCCGTGTGCGCGGTTCTGACGCGCGTGCCCGCAACAGTTCTTTGTGATCCACCATCAGCCCCACGAGCGTCTCCCCGTCTTCGTCGACCGTCGATTCGGAGGACTTCAGCGAGCTCGACACGCTCTCCGCCGACGGGTCTCTCTATGGTCCGTATGGCTATGCGAACGGCGGGTGCAGCAGCGTGCGCGAAGTCGAGACGGCGGATCTCGCGGACTTCGACATGAGCGAATCGGAGGGATCGCAGGGCCAGGGTCAAAGTCAGACGCTCTCGCTCCCGATGAACCTCTCGATGCCCTCGCTCTCTGGCGCACCTGGTTCTGGACCAGGAGCGAGCCTTGCGATCGACAGCGCAATGCTCTTGCGGGCTTCTCTCGAATCCAGCCCGCTCAGCACGTCTTCCTACTCGCACTCGCACCACGTGGACACGGGCATGGACACGGACACTTGCTTTCCGCGCAGATCCCGACTCAGACCGCCCAGAGCTTAGTTCCCGGACTGCTTAGCTTTGTCCTCCCGCAGAACCGCCGCTCGACGAGCACACCAGGTGCACCGACGCCACCGACGATGCCAGCTGCCCCCTCCGTCTCCTACAATCAAGATCCCGAGGCTGCTCGAGACGGCGCCTGCTTCGAACAGTGGCTCGGCGGTTGGCTCGCCTGCGACGCACGAGGGCAACGAAGACGAGCAGCGGTTGCAGATGAATGGCCACAGCCAGGAAAGAGAGGGGGGATTTGGTGGAATGAGCGGTTTCCAGTTCCCGAACTCGCATCTGCAGTCCATGAGCTACGGTATGCCAGGGCAAGTTCCCGATTTCTCGACTGCTGGCAGCGAGGTGCAGGTGTGTTTTTCTGCCCTTCGTCGTAGCATGCTATTTCATGTTTCAGGTATACGAGGAGCAGGTGCCTGTCGCCGCTAAGCCTCGCCCTCGCACGCTCACGCAGCTCAGCATTCCTAGCGAGCCTTCAACCTCTTCAGGTGACCCGCTTTCCGCACCAACACCTCCTTCCTCCTCGTCCTCGCGTCACTTCCTCCCTGGTCCATTCTCTTCGCCAACTGGCCAATCGCCTGGCGGACAGCTTCAAGTGCCGGGTCAGCGCGCATTGCCGCACGGGCTGCCTGAGTCATCAGATCCGCCAGTTGTTAGCGAGTGTGTCGGCTACGGCCTGCCAGAGTGGGCAATGCAGACGCTGTGCACCGCCGACGAATCTACCACACATTCCACATGGTTAGAACCAGGAGACGCAAGTCAGAATGTATTCGGCGAAATCAACATTGGAATGGACATGGGGCTGCCGCCGTGGATGGGCTTCGGCTCAATGGGGTCGGTGAGTGTCATGGGTGCGATGGGCACGATGGGTGGTGGCATGGACTGGATGGGGCCAGACGGTGAGCGTATGGACACGTACGCGATACGCTTCCAGTTCGAGGACTTGCTCGACTCGTCGCAGTTATAACCCGCACCTCACCTCGCCTGCGGACACCGTCAACCCTGAATTCTTTATTCTTCTTTTGCTTTTATCTATGATTTCGACGCGGCTACGATTTTGAACAATTCAAATGTACAATAAATGGTGCAATAGAAATACATTATTATTATATTATTTAAATGGTGTGATAATGAACCAGTAGACTTTCGGTCTCGTATAACGACTTGTAGACCTTATATAAGAACTCTACCAGACACAACAAGAACCACAAGTAAGATTATCCCATGTCATTTTGAAGGTGCGCCGTATTCTCTTCTATATTTCTTCAGGGCCGGCCATTCTTGTAAGTGACGATCAGCATGACCTAACTTGGCAATATGCATCAGACTTGCGGCGATCTTGCGGCAACTTGTACATTTCTGATCATTTTGAGAGTGCGCTAGATTCTCTTGTACATAATATACATAATATACATAATTTACTATCTTCTACGGCTATGTAAGCCCGTGCAAGATTTTAGACTTTTTCGTGATGTGACTAGGAGACACTTTACATAAGCTCGCTCTCACAGTCACGAGCCTATCCTTATCTTACAAACGCAACCCCCTACTTTCGACACAGCCACATGCTGACTAAATTCGGACTTTCAATGTTTTTGATGCTTCTTTTTTCCTTCTTTAGTTGTCACCCACATGCTCCTGCTCCGGCCAGCTCCGAAATTTTTGATGGCTCAAAGCAGCAACATTGCAGATCATCACATGATGTCTGCACATGGGCACACATCCGTGAACAGACCACTCTGTAGCCTTAATCAACTCATTACCTATACGAAAAAAAATGTAAAAAATATGAAAAAAAATCGCAAAAATTAAGGAAAAAATACTTTAATTAAATCATGCTTTTCTCTCAAAATTTTGATGGCTAAAAGTGGTAACTCCAAAGCAGCAGCATGCAAATCATCTACAATCAATTTTATACTCTGAGCTCAAACAACTCATTCCTCACATGAAAAAGTTAGAAAAAATGCTGAAAAAAATAAGTCAATTAAAAAATACTCTGCTATCTTCTCTATGTGTATTATAAAATTAATTCAGTAGAAAATCAACCAATTGGAGTCCATTGAGAATTACTCTCAGAATATGTAAATCATTGACCTGGCTCATGCCAGAGTATACATAGCACAACTCAGTATAAGTGCATATAAGCTTTGGATGAGTTGAGCAGTAAAGAGAATGTGAAAAGGGCATGAACTGAACATAATGTGCCAGACTCCATAGGTCTGGAGACTGCCACTGAGTCTCAGACTTAGACTCCTCATAATTGTAGTACAGCTACATGGTTGTGTTTTAGAGTTTGTGTCTTGGAATGTCAGACACTCAATACATCAGAGTCAAGTCATGATGTATAGGAAGTCAGCAACATGTTAGAAGTAGTGAGAATATTCTAGCAGGCCTACACTTATAGCCTTTTATGAATATAATATAAGGTATCCTAACATAGTATCTATACTATATAAAGAATATCCTTTCTATTTTAAATAAAGACATGAGAAGCAGGTATTATGCAGTATGTCTCTCCATTGAAGGAGACTTATTCTATCTTCAAATTCTCAACAACCAATATTGTACTTAGTGAGGTTTTGTTATAAATAGAATGTCATACAATAAAAATTCAGATTGCTTTCAAGCATGTGTATGTGAGATATATAGTTTTGCAATTGAAGAATTATACAAACTAAGATGAAGCATTGTTCTAAGAGCTTAGACTGATGGCTAGCAAGGAACTTTGAATAGGTATAGCTTTTAAAGTGAGAAATTGTATTAATTAAATCTGAAGAATGAAAAAACACAGATTAAGCAATGCCTAAAAAACTTGAATTGATGGCCAGCGGAGTTCCTGGTGAAGCTGGGAACTCCAGAGTCTATTATTAATATTGCACTACTTTGCACTAAAGTACTACATGAAACAAGGAAAATTAAGAAAAAGGAAACAGAACACGTAGAGCACAGCAAAAAAAGGTTTGCAAAAATTGGATTAGGGGCGAGAAGTGTTAGGTATAGTGGAAATTAGTTAGTGGAGGGAGGGTGGTAAATTGGAAAAGAATGGCATGGCGTCAGGAGGATGACAAAATGAGAAATATGTGAATTGCAGTAGTAGGAAAAAATTGTTAGGAAGGAACCATTTGCTAAATGAGAGGTCAAGAATGGGATGATGAAAGATTTGTTTTTGAATATGTGAAAAAAAGGAGCACTGGTTCAAAATGTGATGGATGTCATGTTTAATACAGGCTGAGTCCAGGCACTACTGGCAGGAGGAAAGGGATCAATCATGCATATCGAGAGTATTTAGCATAATGCTAGCAGCATAAGACTGAACATTTTGTAGTATGTGTTTGTCAAGTAATAGGTGCAAAAAGGGGCATATTGTGTGCAATGGGTAGAGGATAAAAGATCCATTGTAGGTGATAGTGTGATAGCTGTTAGAATCATAATAAAATTGATTAACTAAGTCAATCTTACCTGTGAAGCAACTTGCTGTGCTTGAGAATTTGTCAAGAGTGCAAGGAGATTCACTAATCAAGCAGTTTGTAGTAAAAGCTCAAGTGTGGTGCTTGAGGGCTCAAGTGGATTAAACTGACAATTGGAGGCTACTCTTGCCCTTCTTATATACCTTATGTTAGAATCACATTAAAGCTGATTAACTAAGTCAGTCTTACCTGTAAAGCGACTTGCTGTGCTTAAGAATTTGTTGAGAGTGCAAGGAGATTCACTAGTCAAGTGAGTTTGTAGTAAAAGCTTGAATGTGGTGCTCGAGGGCTCAAGTGGATTAAACTGACAATTAGGGGCTACTCTTGCCCTCCTTATATACTCTACAGAGGTGTGTCAGGACTCGAACTTTCCTCTTTTCTTTTCTTTTCCTTTTACCATTTTCCTTGACTTTAATTGCTCCTTTTTATTATATTTAACTATCTTCCCTAATTCTTTTCTATGCTTATGTCATCCATGATCCTTCCCACACTTGTTCCACCTAACCTTCATTCATTCCATTACATAAATTATATAGTACTTAGATAATTGGGCAACTGGGTCTCACAAGGTGATCACTGTATATAAGGAAGAGAAATCACATCTGAACACCTGTTCTGCTTTTCCTCTTACCTCCAAGACGACCTAGCCTGAGTAAGCATGTCTTGAGTCCCCACTTAAGTTATAGCACATCCCAGACAACAGTCAGCTGAGGCCTGTCCAGTCTGAGTCATCTTCTAAACTCTTGCCTAACAAGGTAGCTATACTATAGACTATATTACACTTGTGGTTAACTATCAGTTGGAAACTGTAGAAGATGTTGTGTAAGTGTCCAAATATAGTAATTTGTAAAAAATTGTCACTTTATCATTACCAAAAATGAAAATTGTGCATGAAGTGTGTCTTAGCATAAGTGCTCTGAAAGCCAACTAAAGACAAAAAAAAAACTTTTGCATTGATAATCCAGCATCTTTGAGATGCAATCCATATGAAGTAAGGTACAGTTGAACCTCTTATTGAGAATAGGAATATTCTTATTGAAAGGCAATTCTTAATAAGAATTCTTACATAAAGTGCATGTGATGTATTCACCCATGCATGTGGGTGCATATATTCACATTATATACAGGCTTATTAGTAGAATAAAAATCAAGCTATTTCTTTTATGAAAAAAATAAATGAAGGTCAGACTGCTCCATTGATCTATTCTTACTGCCCTTTTCAGAAGTATTGTCACACATCAAATTCATGTGGTTTTGATGTGTCTTGCAGCATAACTACCAAAATTTGAGTAAATGATGATTTACTGTGTCAATTCCTCACAATACATATTTATTAAGCACTCAAAAAAATGTACTTACTCATCCAAATCCGAATCTGTAAAAATATCCAAGGTTAGATGAATGTTTTTGTCAAAATAAGTCAAACAATGTTGACCAGTCCTGTTTCAACACCTCACCCTCACTATATGCAAAAATCATACCCCTTTCCTCTTATCCCATAATTTTTTTTCCTTCACCTGTAAACTAGGTTCACATGTATGGCAATCCTGTGCATAAGTTTGGTGTCATTCTGTGCACTATTCATGGTGTAATGGGGATGTTTCTGTTCTTTGGACACCTACTCTCACCCAGGTTTAGACAGTCCATTTCATACAGCTCTGCCAATTTGACAGGTAAAAATACAAAACTTCTTGCACTACATAGACAATCCTATCTACTACAGCCTGGGTTATTTGGGGGCCCCTCCATCTTGATTTGACACTGTAGTGGTAATTTATTTTTGACATGTGTGCCATAGCACCATGTGCCACCTGCACATCTGAAGTATAGAAGTTGGGAACAATGTGTTGCTTCATAAGTACTACTCTATCTCAAGAAGAGATAGCCACAGATATCTCACCGGCATACCAGGTGAGCGTATCTGCCATGCAGGACCACTAGTAGATACACAAGTGTATGTTTATGCAAACAGACTTGAAGATGTCCTTTCAGATCCAGAACAGCAACAGCTGGCAGCTTCTTCTTGGTCAAGAGCAAGATATAACTATTGTTGCCCACAGTCTAGACAGAAGAGCAGATGGCTTCACTGAAGAGAGGTTGGTGTGCTACAATAGTCAGTGGTATATGTGGATTAGGGGTTGGCACGTGAACACATTCACTACAAAAACACCCTTCTCTCCCACCATAATGATGCATGGCAAGGCCCTCTCAAACGATGCGTGATCCATTCTCTTCAAGCTGCACCAATCTAATAAGTTCACCATGGATCATCTTTCTGCGTTGATAGACGTCAATCATTGAACAATCTATCAGATCATAAAAGACTGGGAGGCTACTAGGGGCATCAAGAGAGATGGAAAGAGGACTAGCTGGCTAAGGCTGTTGGACTATCTGGATATACAGGTGAGGTGTAGTGTGCCAGCACTGACGGATGTTGCTCATCAGGATTCCATTTGCCACCAGTATCTCCTCAGTTCATTTGATCAATGCAGGGACCTATTCCTTGACAAGCTGAGGCAGAAGCTCGGTGCGTCTTCTGGTAAATACGTTTTGGACTCTACAATATGAAGGACGTTGGAACGGGCTGGATTCACTATAAAAAGGGTATAGTCTTTTGTTTTCAACTAGTTGAGCCCAAATCCAACCTGGTCGAAGATTTCAAAGAAGGCATGTGAATGCAGTGAGACTGCATGAATACAATATTGTCTCAAAATTAGCAAGAAATACGAAGCTGAACAGCTTGTGTTCATTGATGAAAGCACTTGCGACTGTCACACTTTCTTGAGAAAAAAGGCATAGGCTTTACACAGGCATCAAGCCAGCCGCAAACAGTTGTTCGCCAGGGGAAAGAGGTATGTGTAGTCCTATCATACCTCAGGGTGTCATATGTCAAACTTCCTCCAGGTATTCAATCCTTCCAGCAATCTCTCTTGATGGAATGCTCGACTGCATCATCTTGGAAGGCTCATTCAATACAGAATCCTTTACCACTTTCATTGCACGTCTCCTCAATCATATGGAACCTTTTCTAGGACCAAACTCAGTTATTGTCATGGACAACTGTGCTATCCACAAGTCGAATGAAATTTGCAAGTTGATTGAATCCAGGTACAGTGCTTTTTCCTCCCGTGCATCGCTCTAGCACTGATGCATTCTGTAATCGCGTGTCTAGTGGCATGAAGCTTGAATTCCTTCCTGCGTACTCTCCAGATTTCAATCCAATTGAATTGGCCTTCTCGCCACTCAAAACTCAACTTCAACAACTTGCCCTGCCGGAAAAAGGAGGAGATGTTGTGGTGTATGCATGGCTTTATGGAGAGATTATGTCAATTAGCGCAAATGACTGTCGAGCCTTCTACCAACACTGCGGGTTTGTCTGCTGGCCCTGGTGCATAGCTACCCTCAATTCTCAAGTGAAATCCTCTGATGACGTGCTCAGCTGAAAGTCACATAGACAGAAATAGCTTTCAATTATCAACAAATCTATGTCATTTTTGAGTGTAGTCCTCTATTGACATGCTTTGATAGTAATGATTAGGAGTGATCATTTAGCTGTGAGAATTGACAATGAGGTTGTAATCTTGGTCCACATAGCGATGAAGATGATTGACAAGGCTGAGGTTGACGACTAATTTATCCTCCTCCGCTATTTTCCATATGTTGTCCTTAAACAGCCCTTAGATATCATCCAGGTGAACTAGACCTCGCTCTTTGAATGACTACCTAAAAATCCAATAGTTAGGGCAGGGAGCTTGGCCCCATTCCATATCCTTGTGCAGAGAGTCCAGCCACTTGCTAATGGATGGGAACTCTTGAGACTGCCTTTGACTGATCACGTTGTTGCCAAACATAGTCTGCATCATGAGAGGATTCTGCATCATGAGAGGGTGCTGCATCATGGCTTGTGGCTGCATGGTTGAGGGGTGGTTGATCACAGGAGGTTTGCACGATACAGGATCAGGTGGAGCTGCATGGGTATAAACTTCTGCATTCCTCTCAGCTGCTCTTGCAGCTGAGTACGACTTGTGTGGCTTTCTATCTAGAAGTTTAAGAGCCTCAGGTGGATCGGTGTAGGTCACTCCTAGCGTGTTTCAGTGCTCAGAAATAACAATAGACATTTTGAGTGAGATATATAGACTTGTGCGTGAAATGACAATTTAAGACTCACAAGAAGTTTCATGTGCTCAGCGACATCCTCCATAGTGTATGTGACATGCTCCCACATACCTTTTAGCATTGTGCACAGTTTACTGCCATGCTCATCACATGTGAAGCTCGCTACAATCTTGTGTGTGATTTCCTCGATCTCATTATTGTATGTACTCTTCACATTATCAAGTGGCGCTACTGTCAGCTTAGCTTTTGCCAGAGTCTTTTTGTCCCTTTTGCCCTGCACATTAGAATCCTATCCAGCCAGAATATCTGAGTTGAAATAGCTGGCAATGAAACACAATTGAACAAACCTCTGGGAGATCTCTGATGATGATCTTTGGATCACTTTTGGTTTTTATCTTTTTAGCCACTTGCTCCTTGTGGTGTTTGCAGACCTCCACAAAGACCTTATCCAATGCACTCTGATTATCTAGATACTCTGGAAGGTATTTGTTTAGGCCTTCTTTGATACACCATGGGCCCTCAGCTCCAAGACACATAATGATGCAGGAGCCCCTTGTCACCTTTGCAACCTCAACCAACAAATCATTTAATAGTATGTTGGAGCACAAGATCAGCTCCCATCCACTGATGCCATCTGAAACCAAGACCTTTACTTCAATCACATCTCTGTCTGCTCTGTCTGTGGCTGGTGTTGATATAACCATCCCTTGTACCTTGGCTGTTCCAAGGGAAGGAATACTTCAGTCAGCAGGGCCATGGAAGGCACCTAGGTAGTGCCAACACTTGAGCCCACAAGACAGATGGGACAAAACAATCTTTGTTGCTGTCAGAGAGACTGTAAATACATACAGGAAAATTGTCTACTCACCTTTGTTGCTGTCAGAGAGACTGAGGCAACAAAGGCGTTGGAAAGGGTTCAAATAGAAAGGATTATATAATATGAACTATACAGTACCAGTCCAAAAGGAATCCGTTGAGAATTACTCTTGGAATACGTAAATCATCGGCAGGTGCATGCCGAAAGATCACTCAACTTGGTGTGGGTGTGGATGAGCTTCGGACAGTTTTGTATTGGCTTTGGATAGGTTGGGGAGTGAAGGGAATATGAAAAGGATATGGATAGAATATAATGTGCCATGCTCTGAAGGTCCGGAGACTATGCTGTCACTGGGTTTTGGGCTCAGACTCAGTGCGGTCTCGGTCCAGCTGTATGGTGGCCTTTCGGAGTTTGTGCATCTCGGAATATCTGCAGCTCGGTACCTCAGAGTCATGACACACTGTCCAGACAGTCAGTGTCATGTCAGACATGGTAAGAATGCTCTGGCGGGCTTACAGGCCATCTGATATACATGTAAGACCATGTTTATAATGTAAAAATATCTCTTACCCGGCAAAAAAAAGCTGTCATCAGATGGGAAGTCAGGAACTTCCTCATAAGTACTGTCTAACTATAGAGTTTCATCAGCAGGGCCATTATAACCCCCAGCTCGTGCCACATCAAGGACTGAGATTTCTGCTACAGCAGCTGGATTGATGTTGACATCATCATTGTCATTGTCGTCATTGCTATTGTAATCCTGTTCGCAACAGTTCCAAAGGAAGAGAGTAAAAGCAGAATGTCAGTACAAGTAAGCATAGATTCTCAAGATGTCCAAGTCACCTTTCTGGCATGCTTTTTCAGTGGCCTCCTGGTCAGTTTAGTGTTCAAATTGAAAGGCATTCAAGGCACAGGGGTTCATGGGGACTTGTGGATAGCTAGTTTTGCTTTGGGGCTTACAGCTGCTTCTGTGATCTTTCTTGGTCAGCCACAGGGATGCTTGGGTGCATTTTTGATAGCTTTGGCTTCCTCAGCTGCTTTGGCCTTTTTGGAGAGGATTTTGGTACATTGAGGAGGCATAAGAGAAAAAAATCCACATGGAAAAGTGAATATGCAATGCTTAGATTACAGCATTTGGCTAGTGCTCTGGGTATATAAGGTCAGAAACTGTAAAAGGCAAGTCCTAGCACACTTCTTCATCTCAGCTGTACAGTAAGGTGTTGGGGGCCTGCCAGATAGAGATCAGTCCACATGACAATGACTGAGATATATGTAAGCTCACACCCACATTGTTCCCTCTCATCACTCACGCTACGCAATCATGTTGTCTCAGACATATCCCCTTGTTGCACCACACTAGATCTCGATCACAACATGGAGAGCCATAAGGAGGATGAGGACAGCAGCACAAGTGGGTCAGTGTCCCATGATCTTCTTGAATCATTAACATCAGGCAGTAAGTCAGAGCAAATCGCTTTCTTTTTTTACCCCTTTCAATTTATTTTGAGTTTGCAGCTTCTGCAGGGATCTTTTTCTAGATGATGGCAAAGACAGCAGTGGCTGAAGCTGCCTTATCAAAAGAAAAGGCAAATCCTTAGAAATCCAACGTGAGAAAGAGACTTGCACTGGACAGTGGCTGACAGCAGGGAGGAAGCGAAAGCAGGGTATGAAAACATGGTGAAAGGAGTTATCTGCACAGATTGATGAGAAGATTGCACTGAAAGTTGCAGAAGAAGTGGCACAGCAGCAGGCACAATTAGAGCAGCAGCAGGCAGAATGGGAGCAGCAGTGAGCAGAATGGGAGCAGCAGCAGACAGAATGGGAGCAGCACTAGGCAGAGAGCCTTACGAAAGTTGATCGAAAGCTAGACTACATTCAGTCTTCAGTGGACATTAAGCAAGAATTGCACAATGCAGGAGCTGTCGCAATGCAAAATCAGATCCATGTGCTGGAGCAAGCTCTTATATTGAACATAAGCAGGTCCCTATTTTGGCCATTGATAAGCAAACTTACTGGGAAATTTTACCATCAGTCAGTGGAGGCGCATAACACTATACTGCGCCAACACCTCCTCAACTATGGGTGCCATCGTTTCTATGATGGAATGTATTTTTTCCTCAATGACTACCTACAATACTGGTATAGCCCTCTCCATGCTTCCATATTCAATGTACCAGCCAAAGAGAGCATTATCTTGCCAAGCTCTCGTGTGTCAGTTGCGTCTGCTAGCAACACCCTGACCTCAGAATACACACAGCTTCCAGTAGAGCAGGGGTTAGAGTCATCGGTGCTGATTAAAAAGAAAGCTTTGAGATAGGCAAAGGCAAAGGTAAGAGATGAGGCAAATGCGCTTGCAAAGGAGGCCGTAACCAAATTACTCAAAGAATGTGCAGGACTTATCAGAGTGGAGATATCCAAGGACACAATAGGAAAGTGTTAGGCGGGAGCCCGGGAGACGACTCGGACTGGGCAGGCCTCGGCTGACTGTCGTCTGGGATGTGCTATACTCGAGCGTAGACTCGGGACACGCTTACTCAGGCTAGGTCGTCGCGGAGGTAAGAGGATTAATACAAGTCTAAACTAATACAAGGGGGACGAGTCTCACCTAGGTCGTCATGGAGGTAAGAGGAAAAGCAGAACAAGGAGTTCATGCGATTCCTGAGACCTTATATAGCGACGACCGTGAGACTATATTACCTAACATTACATAACGAGTGGGAATGGAACGAATGAAGGTAGTGTGGGAATGATTGAGTAAGATGGGTAAATATAATGAAAAGGACGAATATAATAAAGGAAATGGTAAAAGGGAAAATAAAGGAAAAGGTGAAAGTTCAGGTTCTAACATTACCCCCCCTTCAAGGTTGGGCGTCCCGACCAACCATGATCGCGGTCGTCAGGTTCGGTGTCGACGAAGAGCGGACGGAGTCGTTGACGAGGGATGTCGAGTTTCCGAGGTGCACCGGGATGTTTGAGGTAGAACTCAGCGATCGCCTCCTTCGCGTTCTCGCCGAAGTCCGTCTCAGGCTGCCAAGTAGGTTCATTGTAGCCGACCCATTTGACAAGGTACTGTAGTTTCCCTCGGTGCAGACGTGAGTCTAAGACTTCCTCGAGTTCGTATTCCTCCTCGTTGTCGACGATGTCTGGCGGCGGCGGCGGCGGTTGCTTCTGGCTTTCAAAGGACGGTTCGACGGCAGGTTTCAACAGGGCTTCGTTGAAGACAGGGTGGACCTTTTTCCATCGCTTCGGGAGTTTGAGCTTGTACGCGCTCGCTCCTACCTTGTCGACGATGTCAAAGGGGCCGTACCATTTGTCTGCGAGTTTCTTCGTCGGCGAGTCCGTACTGATGTTTCGCCCGTCAAGGAAGACTTTGTCTCCAGCCTTGTACTCCACCAAAGCTCCTGCTGTCCGGTCATGGTAGCGCTTCATGTCCTCTGCTGCCTTGACTAGATTGTCCTTAGCAACGCGATGAGTCTCCTTGATGTGCTTGGCGAATTCTTCCGCCGACATGTTGGCAGAGGAAGTTCGTATGGTGTCGAAGCTCATAGGGTGACGTCCGGTGTTTGCGTAGAAGGGTGACATCCTTGTCGCTGAATGTTCGCGGTTGTTGTAGGCGAACTCTGCGAGGGGGAGCCAGTCCTTCCAGTCCGATTGCCGATGATCGACGAAGAGCCGGAGGTACTGTTCAAGCTCTTGATTGACGCGTTCCGTTTGACCGTCCGTTTGTGGGTGGTATGCCGTTGACGGATTGCCTTCGATGTGTAGGAGTTTGTATAGCTCCTTCATCATCGACGCATCGAACTGTGTGCCTCAGTCGTGGATGATCTTCTTCGGTAGGCCATGGAGGCGGAAGACGTGGTCTCGGTATAACTGAGCCATGCCTTCCGCTGACAGTTTCGTTGTCGTCGGGATGGCATGCATCTGTTTCGAGAATCTGTCCACGAAGACGCAGATTGCATTGTGTCCTTTAGAGTCCGGGAGTTCTCCGATTAGGTCGACCGTGACGATCTCCCAGGGACCTTCAGGGATCGTGTTAGGATGAAGCGGTCTCGACCTCGACGTTCTTAAGGCTTTCGTCCGTTGGCAACGGTTGCATCCTCGGACGTATGTTCGGACATCGGAGAACATTGACGCCCACCAGAAGTCTCGACGTACCAGTTCGACTGTCTTCGACGATCCAGGATGTCCTGCCAGGGTCGAGTCGTGGTACTCCCGCAATACCGCTTCCTTCATCGTCGACGGCACGTACACCTTGCCTTTCATCCGCCACAACCCGTCGACCTTCACCATATTCGTCGGCCTCTCCGACTCGTCTTGCGCTCTCTGCGCCTCACCCACTCGTTCCAACATTTCATCACGCGACGTCCTTACCACCCCACGGTTCAGCCATTTCTCCTTGATGAACACGACGCCGTCATTGTCATCCTTGCCCTGATCATAGCCCGCCTTGCGTGACAGCAAGTCGGCCTTGCCCATTGTCTTCCCCGACTTGTGTTCGAGGTGGAAGTCGAATTCCTCGAGTTCGGTTCGCCAGCGAGCTTGACGATAGCTCAGCTTCTGCGCTGACCTGAAGTAGGTGAGGTTGGCGTGGTCGGACCAGATTTCAATTTTGTGGCGAGCGCCAAGGAGGTATTGCCGCCACTCCTTGAGCGCCGAAACGATCGCGAGCATCTCCTTGTCGTAGATCTCGTAGTTTTGTTCCGCCGGTTCAAGTGCCTCTGACCTGTAGGCGATCACCCTCCACTTCCCTTCCTGCTTCTGCAACAACACACCACCGAGCGCAAAGTTCGACGAGTCCGCTTCTATGCGGAAAGGGCCCTCGTCATTGGCGATGGCTAGGACTGGAGGTGAGCAGAGACGTCGTCTCAGCTCCTCGAACGCTTCCTGCTGTTCAGTCTCCCATACCCAGTCCTTCTTGCCCGTTAACGACGTCAACGGTCGGACCACCTTGCTGTAGTCCTTAATAAACCGTCTCAGCCAGTTTCCCATGCCGAGGAACTGTTGCAGCTCCTTGAGGTTCTGTGGGACTGGCCAGTTCGCAATCGCCTCTGTCTTTGCCGGGTCAGCCCTGATCTCTCCATTGCCGATGATGTGGCCGAGGTATTTGACGACCTTGGCGTCAAACTCGCACTTCTCCGGCTTCAGGTACAGGCCATTCTCTCGGAGGATCTGGAGTACGCGCCTCGATGTGTCGATATGCTCCTCAATGGTTTCCGAGAGGATCAGGATGTCGTCGAGGTATACGATGATCAAGTTCGCGTAGATTAGGTCCTTAAAGATGTGGTTGACAAAGGCCTGGAACGTGGCCGGCGCGTTGCAAAGGCCAAAAAACATGACCGTCGGTTCGAAGAGGCCCATGTTCGTGCGAAACGCTGCTTTCCATTCGTCACCCTCGCGGATCCGGATATTGTAGTACCCCCAGCGAAGGTCAAGCTTAGTGATGTATTTCGCTTTCTTGACCTTGTCGACGAGTTCGTCAATGAGAGGGAGGGGATACTTGTTCTTGATCGTACCGTCATTGAGCTTACGGTAATCCTGGATGGGGCGTAGCGATTTGTCAGCCTTCTTAATGAAGAAGAAGGGCGACGCCATGGGCGATATCGACCGTCGAATGCGACCCGACTTCAGGTTCTCATCAAGGAAGTCCTTGAGTGACTGCTGCTCAGTCGGCGTGAGCGGGTAGATCTTACAGTCGCTCGGTTTGAAGTCGGGCTTCAAGTCGATGACATGGTCCCAGGGTCGGTGTTCCGGCAGCTTCTCAAAACCTTTTTCGCTGAAAACGTCGGCGTAGTCGTTGAGGTATGCGGGCCAGGACGTCTTGTCCATTCGCATCTCACTCACCCTCCTCATCTGCTCCACCACCTTCTTCACCTCGCCTAGGTCCTCCACCGGCTCCCTCTCGATCGCACATTCTTCTGGACAGCGGGTGAATTCGATCGAGCCCGTTTTCCAGTCGACCTCCGGATTGTGACGTCGAAGCCAGTCGTACCCCAGGAAGATGTTCGATGACGCTAGGGACGTTACTGCGAGGACGATCTTCTCCCGATGACGGCCAATCATGAGTTCGATGTCAACGTACTCCTCGATCAATCCGGCCTCATTGTGCGTGCCATCGGCGTTCAGCACCGCGAGGGGTCGAATGTAGCGTTTCGTTTCCAACCCGTACCTCTCGACGAACCTGACGTCGATGCAGGATCCCGTGCATCCCGAATCCACAAGGGCATGCGCATCTACCTCTCTCGCCTCACCAGCTATTTCATGCTCGACGGTCAGGAGAAGGTCCAGCTGGCGTCCGCCAGTTCCTCTCATGAACAGTTGTTCGTACTCTTCATTCTTGTTCACACCGGTGGAGACTTCGTAATCGGGAAAACCATCGACGTTGTTCGCATCTACGTATTGTACAAACGGTTGGTTATATTTTAGCGGATCCGGATTCGAAGTCTCTTGTTCTTCTCGGTCAGTCGCCCCGATGGCTACACCTGACCATTCGCAAAACCCTGCGAGTCGACGACCTCTTCGTTATCGCCTTCTTCCTCCACATAGTCCTCCACCGTCGACCTCCGAGTGTCTACGACTTCCTCGAAGGCAGACTCCTTCATCGCTCCGAGCTCGTCGGCGAGGACACGACGTTCGCCTGGCGCCATCAGTTCCAGCATGCGCTGGATGATCGGTTTCGCCTGTGGGCACTTGTCTTTAAAGTGGCCCAGCCCACCACAGATCCAGCACGCACGTCGTCGTTGTGCCTCGTTCATCGAGACGTCCATCGGTTGACCAGCGCCTCCAAAGGTGACGCCGGTCGCATCGCGTCTGTCGACGTGAGGGGCCGCTACCTGACGGCGAGCTGGGGGCGCTTGTTGTGGTAGGCGAGGAGGGGGAAGAAAGGCGCGTCCTCGTTGGATAGCGCGAATCTGCTGTTCGCCGCGGTCTATTTCAATCGCCTTGTTCTTCCAATCCTCGTATTTCGTTGGGACTGGCGTCGACCTTAGCACTCCACGGACCACCTCGATGTTCATCGCCCGCTTGAGGCGATCGCAGATGACGCTGTCGTCTTTCAACTCGGTGCGCTTAATTATCACGTCGAACTTCTGGAAGAACTCGTCCGCGGTTAGGTCCTTCTGAACCTTATCTCGGAAATCCTTCAGCGCTTTCTCCTTGCGATTCGGGTCGTCGAACGAGGCGTCGAGTCGTTCCTGGAATCTTTCCCAGCTGTCGGTGAAGGTGACGATCCCCGACGTTGTCGACTCCTCGACGTAGTTCTGCGCCCACGTTGCCGCATTACCACCCTTCAGGTAGGAGAGAGCTACATAAATCTTACTCTCTGACGTAGGGTATCGACTTGGATTTGCGGATACAAAAAGGAGGACTTCACGTCTGAAGTCGAGGTAATCGTCGCCACCAGTGAATTCTCGTGGCCGGGTGACATCTATGTTGGGGGTCGGGGGGTTAGCGGCCGCGACCGGTGCTGGGGCGTTGTTCGCCTGATGGGCGAAGGCATTCGCAACGATGGCCGCGATCTGCGCCATTTGCTGTTGGCTGAAACCTTCTGCTGACATCGCGGGTTCGGGTGCGGGTGTCGAAGGTTCTGGAGGAGTCGGCGGTGAGGGGTCTCTGTTGGTTTCGCAGTAAGGACCTGGGGTCGGTGGTAGGTTGACCGTAGACGTTGACGGTGCAGGTGACGACGGAGCGGCTGGGGGCCACCTTGCTCTCCTCCCTCGTTCGTCTGATGAATACCAGCTGCGCCGGATTTCACTCCACCAGATGTCGTGAGTGACGCCGCTATTATTGGTCGCGACGTAGCCTGGTCGGTCTGGATCCCAACGGGCTGAAGCAGGAAGGGCCCGTTGCTGTTCGTCGGTGAGATCTATCTTGACGTTGGCGGAGGGACAGGGATTGGTTGCGCGTTCGATCCGGGGTTACGCCAACGTTGAGCGGGTTCGTCAGCGAAGTTGATGACGAGGCGGTAGGATCCGAGTGAGATTACAAACGAGATTGTCGTCGAAGTTTGGACTCGTCTTGTTACCCACGTCCACGTTAGGTGCGTGCTCCACCAGAGACTAATTCGTAGAGCCAGGGTCGGGAAATGTCGGTTGATATATTTACGTAATACACGAACGTCCGAAAACGTCCGGGCAGGGTTGAGGGTTGTCGTTTAGGGGGTTTACACGTCAAGTCCATCGAGGGGAGCGCTCCTCTAGACCGAGTGAAGGCGAGTCGACAGCGACGACTTACGCTGGGGATGAGCCTGGGTGAGGTTCTGCTTTTATGTTAGGCGGGAGCCCGGGAGACGACTCGGACTGGGCAGGCCTCGGCTGACTGTCGTCTGGGACGTGCTATACTCGAGCGTAGACTCGGGACACGCTTACTCAGGCTAGGTCGTCGCGGAGGTAAGAGGATTAATACAAGTCTAAACTAATACAAGGGGGACGAGTCTCACCTAGGTCGTCGCGGAGGTAAGAGGAAAAGCAGAACAAGGAGTTCATGCGATTCCTGAGACCTTATATAGCGACGACCGTGAGACTATATTACCTAACATTACATAACGAGTGGGAATGGAACGAATGAAGGTAGTGTGGGAATGATTGTGTAAGATGGGTAAATATAATGAAAAGGACGAATATAATAAAGGAAATGGTAAAAGGGAAAATAAAGGAAAAGGTGAAAGTTCAGGTTCTAACAGAAAGAAAGGCAGACCATAGGTGAACAAATGGTATCACTCACTCAATGCATACCACTAGCTTGACACATTGGGGTGGATGACATTCTGGAAAAAATTAGCTATTGGCGATAACGTCACCAAGACGTGGACTAGTAAACTAATGGGCAAAAAAGTGACAAGAGAATATTGGGAGTTTGATGCAGATGAACTCAACGTCTGGCTTGCCACCCTGCCAGGCTATGTGGCAATGCTGCATGCATGGGCGAGACAACTTCAGGGTGAACAAGACAGATTTGCAGTAGTCGCCAAGACCATCCATGACAGCTTTCTTGAGCTCAAAAATGTCTATACAAATTGTGACGATACCCTACAACCCATCAAGCTGCAATGTTTGATCGCAAAAGTCCATGCCATTGGGGAGGAGGACTGGCTTCACTACGTACAGCATGCTGTGATGCAAATTGAGGAAACTTTGAAGGAGTTGGAAGGAAAAATTAACGATGCTATGTTTGCTTGCACTATGCTTGCACGAAAGCAACAGTTGCACGCAACCTTGGTAAATGACTGGGAGCTTTGCAAGGATTGGAATTCATATGCACACCCAAGCTCCCCACTAGATGAAACTTTGAAACATCTTTGGGAATGTGCAGTGCTTGAGGCCAAAACAAAGTTTCCAAGCCGTGGGAGGGACCTACAAACACTGCTCATTATGGTGACAACTGATTTCACAAATCTTGAAGTCAACACCACTGTGGCACCTGTGGACCTGCTGCTTGCAGCTGCCGTGCCTCAGCAGGCTCAACGGTAAATTATTCCTCTCCTTGGTTTCATGACTTTGCCTTTGTTCTTTATGCAAACATTTCCTTCATCTTATGTAGTCCACTTGTAACAGTGATCGAAAAGTGAACAAATGACAATTTAGAGCTTATTTATAAATCTATGTATCCCTAGCAGTCCTAGCCAATTCACCTGAGCATGTTGTCAGAGGATTTCACTTGAGAATTGAGGGTAGCTATGCACCAGGGCCAGCAGACAAACCCGCAGTGTTGGTAGAAGGCTCGACAGTCATTTGCGCTAATTGACATAATCTCTCCATAAAGCCATGCATACACCACAACATCTCCTCCTTTTTCCGGCAGAGCAAGTTGTTGAAGTTGAGTTTTGAGTGGCGAGAAGGCTAATTCAATTGGATTGAAATCTGGAGAGTACGCAGGAAGGAATTCAAGCTTCATGCCACTAGACACGCGATTACAGAATGCATCAGTGCTAGAGCGATGCACGGGAGGAAAAAGCACTGTACCTGGATTCAATCAACTTGCAAATTTCATTCGACTTGTGGATAGCACAGTTGTCTATGACAATAACTGAGTTTGGTCCTAGAAAAGGTTCCATATGATTGAGGAGACGTGCAATGAAAGTGGTAAAGGATTCTGTATTGAATGAGCCTTCCAAGATGATGCAGTCGAGCATTCCATCAAGAGAGATTGCTGGAAGGATTGAATACCTGGAGGAAGTTTGACATATGACACCCTGAGGTATGATAGGACTACACATACCTCTTTCCCCTGGCGAACAACTGTTTGCGGCTGGCTTGATGCCTGTGTAAAGCCTATGCCTTTTTTCTCAAGAAAGTGTGACAGTCGCAAGTGCTTTCATCAATGAACACAAGCTGTTCAGCTTCGTATTTCTTGCTAATTTTGAGACAATATTGTATTCATGCAGTCTCACTGCATTCACATGCCTTCTTTGAAATCTTCGACCAGGTTGGATTTGGGCTCAACTAGTTGAAAACAAAAGACTATACCCTTTTTATAGTGAATCCAGCCCATTCCAACGTCCTTCATATTGTAGAGTCCAAAACGTATTTACCAGAAGATGCACCGAGCTTCTGCCTCAGCTTGTCAAGGAATAGGTCCCTGCATTGATCAAATGAACTGAGGAGATACTGGTGGCAAATGGAATCCTGATGAGCAACATCCGTCAGTGCTGGCACACTACACCTCACCTGTACATCCAGATAGTCCAACAGCCTTAGCCGGCTAGTCCTCTTTCCATCTCTCTTGATGCCCCTAGTAGCCTCCCAGTCTTTTATGATCTGATAGATTGTTCGACGATGAAAGGAAATTTTTGCACATTCGGAAATGTCGATCAAGGCAGATCATCGTCAATCATACACGTGATACCGTGGTCACCTGATCTTGACGGATACTTGCCCAGGCAAAAATCCGTCAGTCACAGTCACGCTACACCGTCACACCTTGTGACATGGCACATAAACGTCAAGAAAGCAAGGGACACCCAATGGAGGTTGATCCCCAATGCACCAAGTGCATGCTACTACAGAATGTAGCACAGAAGGTCCCAGAACTCCTGAAGACAATAGGATTAATGGACCAGGACGTCACATTACGAGCACACAAGTGGGAAGGCCAATCCCCATACTTTGAAACAGGACAGGCAATCTACTATCGAGATGCCAAGACATATAAAGTCCACATCAGTAAAGAAGAACGTGGCATGGAGAACTACAAATGGGATACAGTCATCCAATACAATAAGGAGCCACATGAAGAATGCAGGAACTGCAAGATGATGATACGAATACCTACCCCGAGTCCAGTACAAGGGAATGATGTACCAATACACATAACGACAGCACTCAAGCACTGTTGGGCATACCTCAGGGACATAAAGCATCAAGGCACGATTACGCTATACAAATTCGAGCACGTGTCACGAAGACGAACATTCAAGATCACTCTAGCCCTAGGACCACATGACCCACCATTCACAATGGAGACATGTCTCGGCGGAGTAGCCCTATCACCGAGAGGACCTGACACTGAATGGCGATCCAAGAATAACCCATGGGTCCACATGGTTATCCCCAATGGATTTGAATGGGAGGAATGAACACCCGAGCGCAGCAATGCAACCCGATAGGCTATGCAGTGCCACAACTGAGGAAGACGCTTTGAGAAGCAGGGAAGTAAAGCCCCGATATAGAAGCACACGGGAGAAGCAGGAAGTTAATTAAACCAAAGCATGTGGAGAACGTGGGAGCCTGACTACCAAATCAGTGATGTACTCACCCGAGTGTGTGGGTCATGACATCACGTGACTCACACCGCAGTCCAAATTGCAGAATGCAAGAAGACCATTGGATGGGATACATGTGCACACATCCCCACCGCAGCAGCTAAGTGCTGCGGCCACCTGAAACATAGGAAGGAGACGGAAGGGCATCTGGTTGGACAGAACATAAAGAAATTAGAAATTCAGTAGGCTATATAAGGCCGAGTAACTAGCACCCCAGATCCCCATTCTCTATCGCTTTAGCTTTCACAGTACGGTTTTAGCTACCTGCATAGCTATCTTCTTACCCCTACCTCTACATCTATAACTACCACTGTGTAATATCCTCCTTGGTTGAATAACGAGTCCGCCCCATACTGGGTTGAGGATTTGTCCCAAGTTGAATAAGGATTGACTTTGATTGAGTAGACCCTCAGCTACGCCACGCTTAGAAGGTTCCTCTCATTGTCCACAGAACCAAGTCTGGTTGAGTGCATCTCGGCTACGCCAAGCCTTGCAGTTTGCCTCCTAGACAACATCGCAGCATAACCGAACGTCTCTCGACCCTCTAGGGCATTACCTCCCCTATCTGCTGTAACTAAGTGCTTTCAATACCAACCTCAGGTTCCACCTGATAAGGGCAGCGAAGGAGAAGCTGGTTACGGGATCGGTCGAAGATAAGTAAAGTTGTCTCGGTAATACACCACTCAGAGGACCATACAGTCCGGAAGGCAACACCTTCGTGGTTAAAGAATTGGAATATTCGCCCAACCCTAACAGACGATTGACGTCTATCAACGCAGAAAGATGATCCATGGTGAACTCATTAGATTGGTGCAGCTTGAAGAGAATGGATTGCACATCGTTCGAGAGGGCCTTGCCATGCGTCATTATAGTGGGAGAGTGTTAGGCGGGAGTCTGGGAGATGACTCGGACTGGGCAGGCCTTGGCTGACTGTTGTCTGGGACGTGCTATACTCGAGCGGAGACTCAGGACACGCTAAACTCAGGCTAGGTCGTCGCAGAGGTAAGAGGATTAATACAATGTATACTACTACAGGAGGGGAGCGCAGTCTCACCTAGGTCATGGAGGTAAGAGGAAAAGCAGAACAGGTGTTCGAGTGCGATTCCTCTTCCTTTTGTTCACGCCGATTGTGAGACCATATTACCTAATGTTACATAAACAAACAGAATGGAACGAATGAAGGTCATGTGAAAGGAGTGTGGAAAATAATTGAAAAGATGATTAATTATAATGAAAAGGATCAATTAAAAGAAAAGAAATGATAAAAGGAAAATAAAAGAAAGGAAAAGTTTGAGTCCTGACATTACCCCCCCCTCAAGGTTGGGCGTCCTGACCAACCAAGATCGCGGTCGTCTGGTTCGGTGTCGATGAAGAGTGGGCGGAGTTGTTGGCGAGGAATGTCAAGTTTCTGAGGAGCGCCGGGATGTCTTTGATAGAAATTAGCGATCGCCTCCTTTGCGTTCTCACCGAAGTCTGTCTCGGGCTGCCAAGTAGGTTCGTTGTATCCGACCCACTTGATGAGGTATTGTAGTTTCCCTTGGTGTAGTTGTGAGTCGATGATTTCCTCGACCTCATACTCCTCTTCATTGTCGACGATGTCCGGCGGTGGTAGTGGCGGCTGTTTCTGGCTTTCGAAAGACGATTCGACTGCCGGTTTCAGCAGTGCCTCATTGAATACAGGGTGGACCTTTTTCCATCACTTCAGGAGCTTGAGCTTGTAAGCGCTTGCTCCCACCTTGCCCACAATGTCGAAAAGGGCTGTACCATTTGTCGGCAAGTTTCTTCGTAGGCGAGTCTGTACTGATGTTTCACCTGTTGAGGAAGACCTTGTCACCAGACTGGTACTCCACCGATGTCCCTGCTGTTCAGTCATGGTAACACTTCATGTCTTCAGCTGCCTTGATCAGGTTGTCCTTTATGACATGATGAGTCTCCTTGATGTGCTTTGTGAATTCTTCTGCTGACATGTTGGCAGAGGAAGTTCGTACTGTGTCGAAGCTCATAGGGTGATGTCTGGTGTTCATGTAGAAGGGAGATATCTTTGTTGCCAAATGTTCACAGTTGTTGTACACGAACTCTGCAAGAGGGAGCCAGTCTTTCCAGTCTGATTGTTGATGGTCAACAAAGAGTCGAAGGTACTGTTTGAGTTCTTGGTTGACACATTCCATTTGGCTGTCCATTTGCGGGTGGTACGCCATTGACGGGTTTCCTTCAATGTGTAAGAGTTTGTACAACTCCTTCATCATTGATGCGTCAAACTGCGTGCTGCAGTCATGGATGATCTTCTTCGGCAAGCTGTGGAGATAGAAAACGTGGTCGCGATACAGTTGGGCCATGCCTTCTGCAGACAATTTCATCATCGTCAGGATTGCATGCATCTGCTTCGAGAATCTATCCACAAAGATGCAGATTGCATTGTGTCCTTTCGAGTCCGGGAGTTCCCCGATGAGATCGACCATGATGATTTCTCAAGGACCCTCAGGGACTGTATTCAGATGGAGGGGTCTCGACCTCGAGGTTCTCAGGGCCTTCGTTCATTGACAATGATCGCATCCTCAGACATATGCTCAGACGTCAGAGAAAATTGACACCCACCAGAAATCTTGACGTACCAGTTCAACTGTCTTTGATGATCCGGGGTGTCCTGCCAAGGCTGAGTCATGGCATTCCCTCAGCACCGCTTCCTTCATTGTCGACAGCACGTACACCTTGCCTTTCATGCGCTGCAACCTATCGACTTCTGTCAGTCCCATCGGCCTTTCCGACTCATCTTGCGCCCTCTGCACTTCACCCATGCATTCCAATAGCTCGTCACATGATGTCTTCACCACCCCACAATTCAGCCACTTTTCTTTGATGAACACAATGCCATTGTTATCATCCTTGCCCTCGTCATAGCCTGCCTTGTGCGATAGTAGGTCCGCTTTGCCCATCATCTTCCCCGACTTGTGCTCAAGGTGGAAGTTGAATTCCTCGAGCTCTGTTCACCAGCGAGCTTGACGATAGCTCAGTTTCTGCGCTGATTTGAAGTAGGTAAGGTTGGCATGGTCGGACCAGATCTCAATCTTATATCGAGCACTGAGGAGATACTGTCGCCACTCCTTGAGCACCGAAACAATTGCGAGCATTTCCTTGTCATAGATCTCATAGTTTTGTTCTGCAGGCAGTAGAGCTTCTGACCTGTAGGCGATCACCCTCCACTTGCCTTCCTGCTTCTGCAACAACACCCCTTCAAGTTCAAAGTTTGACGAGTCCACTTCTATGCAGAAAGGGCCCTCATCATTGGCGATCGCCAGGACTGGAGGTGAGCTGAGGCAACGCTTCAGCTCCTTGAATGCTTCCTTCTGTTCGGTCTCCCATACCCAGCCCTTCTTTCCTGTCAGTGATGTTAGCAGTTGGACCACCTTGCTGTAGTCCTTGATGAACCGCCTTAGCCAGTTCCCCATGCTGAGGAACTTTTGGAGTTTCTTGAGGTTTCGAGGAGCAGGCCAGCTAGTGATCACTTCTGTCTTCACCGGGTCAGCCTTCAGTTCACCATTACCGATGATATGACCAAGATATTTGATGACCTTGACATCGAATTTGCATTTCTCCGGTTTCAGGTACAGGCCGTTTTCTCGAAAGATCTGAAGTACACGTCTCGATGTGTCAATGTGCTCCTCAATGGTTTCTGAGAGGATCAAGATGTCGTCGAGATATACAATGATCAGGTTTGTGTAGATCAGATCCTTGAAGATGTGATTGACGAATGCCTGGAATGTCGCTGGAGCATTGCAGAGACCAAAGAACATCACCATCGGTTTGAAAAGACCCATGTTCATGTGGAAAGCTGCCTTCCACTCATCACCTTCATGGATCCAGATGTTGTAGTATCCCCAGCGAAGGTCAAGCTTAGTGATGAACTTCGCTTTCTTGACCTTGTCGACAAGCTCATCGATAAGGGGGAGAGGATACTTATTCTTGATTGTGCCCTCATTGAGTTTCCAGTAATCCTGGATTGGTCACAAGGACTTGTCAGCCTTCTTGATGAAGAAGAAAGGTGACACCATCAGTGAGATCAACTTTCATATGCGGCCCGACTTCAATATCTCTTCAAGGAAGTCCTTCAGTGACTGCTGTTCCGTCAGTGTCAGTGGATAGATCTTGCACTCGCTAGGCTTGAAGTCAGGTTTCAAGTCGATGACGTGGTCCCAGGGGTGATGCTCCAGTAGCTTTTCAAAGCCTTTCTCGCTGAAGACGTCGGCAAAATCGTTGAGGTATACGGGCCAGGACGCCTTGTCCATTCGCACCTCTCTCACCCTCCTCATTTCCTCTAATGCCTCCTTCTCGATTGCGCACTCCTCTGGACAGCAGGTGAATTCAATCGAACCCATCTTCCAGTTGACCTCTGGGTTGTGGCATCGAAGCCAGTCATAGCCAAGGAAGATGTTTGATGATGCTAGGGATGTCACCGCAAGAACAATCCTTTCCTTGTAATGTCCAATCATTAGCTCGACATTGATGTATCTCTCGATCAAACCGGCCTCATTGTGCGTGCCGTCTGCGTTGAGCACTGCAAGGGGTCTGATATAGCGCTTGATCTCCAACCCATATCGTTCAACGAACCTCACGTCGATGCAGGATCCTGTACACCCTGAATCCACAAGGGCATGTGCGTCCACCTCTCTCACTTCACCCTCCATGCTATGTCCGACATTCAGCAGGAGGTCCAGCTGGGGTCCGCCAGTTCCCCTTATGAACAGCTGCTCATACTCATTATTCTCATTCACACTGGTGGGGACTTCATATTCAGGAAAACCATCAACGTCATTTGTATTTTCGTACGGTATGGACAGTTGGTTATATTTTATTGAGTTCGGATATGAAGCCTCTTGTTCTTCTTGGTTAGTTGCCCCGATGGCTATGCCTGACCACTCGCAAAATCCTGCGAGTCGACGACCTCTTCGTCATTGTCTTCCTCCTCCACATATTCCTCCACTGTCGATCTCCAAGTGTCTACGACTTCCTCAAAGGCTGATTCCTTCATCGCACCCAGCTCATTGGCAAGAAGGCAATGCTTGCCTGGCACCATCATCTGCAGCATGTGCTGCACGATCATCTTTCCCTGTGGGCACATGTCTTTAAAGTGACCCAGCTTGCCACAGATCCAGCATGCCCTTTGTCATTGCACCTCATTCATTGAGACGTCCATCAGTTGGCTGGCACCTCCAAAAGTGATGCCAGTCGCGTCACATTTGTCGACGTGGGGTGCTGCAATCTGACAGCGAGGCAGGGGTGCCTGTTGCTGCTGCGGGTGTGGCGGTGTTGGGAACGTGCGACCTCATTGGATGGCCCAGATTTGTTGTTTGCCTCGGTCGATCTCGATGGCCTTCCTCTTCCAGGCGTCGTATGTTGTCGGGACCGGCATCGACCTCAGCACTCCTCGTACCACCTCAATGTTCATCACTCGCTTCAGGCGGTCACAGATAATGCTGTCATCCATTAGACCCGCTCTCGTGATGACAACGTCAAGATCCTGGAAGAACTCATCAGTGGTGAGGTCCTTCTGAACCTTGGTTCAGAATTTCACTAGTGCCTTTTCCTTTCAGTTTGGATCATTGAATGAGGCATCTAGGCGCTCTTGGAACCTTGTCCAACTGTTGGTGAAGGTCACGATGCCAGCTGTCATCGACTCCTCCACGTAGTTTTGTGCCCACATTGCCGCATTACCACCCTTCAAGTAGGAGAGAGCAATGTAGATCTTACTTTCCGACATGGGGTATCGGCTCGGGTTTGCAGAGACAAAAAGAAGGACTTCACGTTTGAAGTCTAGATAATCATCGTCGCCAGTGAATTCACATGGCCGGGCGACGTCGATACTGGGGGTCAGGGGATTGGCTGCAGCAACCAGTGCTGGGGTGTTGTTTGCCTGATGTGCAAATGCACCTGCTACAATTGCCGCAATCTGCTCCATCTGTTGCTGGCTGAAACCTGCTATCGACATTTCTGGTCCAGGCATTGGCATTGAGGGTTCAGGGGGGGTTGGGGGTGACAGGTCCCTACTGGTCTCACGGTATGGTCCTGGAGTCTGCGGTAGGTTGACAGTAGATGTCGATGGTGCAGGTGATGATGGGACAGCTGGAGGCCACCTAGCTCTCCTTCCTTCTTTGTTCATCGAATACCAGCTATGCTGGACCTCACTTCACCAGATGTTGTAAGTGACACCACTATTGTTGGTTGCAATGTAACTTGGTTGGTCTGGATCCCAATGGGCTGATGCAGGAATGGCCCATCGCTGTTCATTGGTGAGATCTATCTTGATGACGGTGGAGGAACAGGGATGGGTTGTGCGTTCGAGTGGATGTTATGCTAATGTAAGATGGGTTCATCGGCAAACTTGATGATTAGATGAAAGGAAGTGATTGAGATCATAATTGACAACAGCGTTGATGACTGTACACGATGAGATACCCAAGTCCAAGTCAGATGACTCCTTCACCAGAGTGCAAGACGGAGAGCCAGGGTTGGGAAAGGTCAGTTGAGAGTTTTATGTAATACACAAACGTCCAAAAACGTCTGGTGTAGAGTTCCGGCGAGTGGCCAACCACTGCAGATCCCTCTAGAGGCCATCCATTGCACATTCCAACAGCTATTGACACGTACCGGACTCAGAATGATTTGCCCGACGCGTACCGGACACAGGATGATTTGCCCGACATCACATCAGCGGATCACTAGGAAGATCCCCCTGGCAATTTGGGATGTACCGGAAAGCTTATGTCATCAGAGTCAGTTGGGATGCGTACTGGAGATCTGCCCGATGATGGGTGACGACTCACTGATTGGAGGATCTCAGTTCCGGTGGAGCTGCGATATGACCGGATGATGGACTGATGCAAATGGGGAAGTTGTTGCATGTACAGGTTTTCTTTTGAATTTCTATATTTCTCTTACATTCCGAATGTTTTCTCTCCGACACTCTATGTTTCACCCGGTATGCACATTATACTCACTTTGGAATAATTTTCCTGTAGATAGATCTCTTGCACCTTGTATTTAGGGACTTCCCTGTCATAGGTAGCAAGGAGGAAATACTACCGCAGAGTTCCCCTCAGATAGGGCAGCTTCCATGTGTGCAGTTAGTCTCCGCAACAGTTAGTTTTGTGGCAACCTCGTCTTCAGTCTCATCTCTTGTCTTGTTTTCATTCTTGTCTCTGCTATTGCTATTGTCTCGCACTGGATTTGATATCTTGCTCATTCCGGCTCTGTACTGACACTCACATCGCATCCAGAGCACCTTTCAATATTGACGCATACCAACACATACCGACACGTACCGATGCGTACCGACGTGTACCGAGATTTTTCCCACGCTCATACCAAGCTTATATTTACTTCATAACTCAATGGAAACACGTCCCCAAACAAACTACCGATCCTAAACAACCCATACACAGGATCTACAAGTGGAGCCCACCGCGAGGGGGGGTCAACCGTGTTGTATTCATTTGATTACCAACAGGACTCACCTCGCTATCAATTTTGTCAAGGAGCATAGTCTCCAATTTAGAAACCGATTCATCTGTGTACCAGAATAGTGGTGGTCGAAGCCCTGGTATGCCTAGCACAACCATGACAAGTTGCCCTCCACGCCGAGGAGCAGAGGATGCTCCCTTCTTTGATGGTTGTAACCCGCTGGATCTCCCTCGGTACTTCGAGGACATCGAGTATATCGCGGCAGAGTGTAACTTAGATGATGCAGTGAAGATCCGGTACGCAAAGTATTATGCTTCAAGTTCCGTGGCTGAGCTGTGGGATACCGCCAATGATGTCGGTACGGGAGCGAGCAATTGGAATAAAGCGAAGGAAGCGATCATATCATTTTACCCGGCATTGGCGCCCGGTGTGCGCTTCTCTCGGGATGACCTTGATAGGCTGGTTGAAGGATGGAGAAGCCAAGGAATTCAGTCGAGGGAGGATTTTGGAGAGTACCGGAGAGAGTTTATGGTGAGGTCGAGGTATTTGGAGCAAAACTCAATGGTTTCAGTGGAGGAAATGGCACGCATGTTCATTCGGGCCTTTACAGGCAAGCTGAAGGATAGGTTGCAGCGGCGTCTAGAAAGCAAGGAAACCGATCCGGCCCTGAGCAAACCATATTCAATCGAGCTGGTGGTGAAGCATGCCGATTACATTCTCGCCGGTACAGTTTTCAACGACGTACCAACAGCTAAAACACCCGTACCGATGGGTCCGTCAAAGGTGAAATCAGAAGAGGTGGATATTGGTACCATGTGGGAGGCGGTGAAGAGCATACAGGTTCAGGTGCAGTCACTCAGGTGTAGACCTCTGTCAGCGACGACGTCTCAGAGGAGTCCCGGATGTGCATTCTGCAGTGACACGAGGCACTACATTAGGTCGTGCCTGAAGGTGCTAGAGTATATCCAGGCAGGGAAGTGCGTGAGGGGTGCAGATGGAAAAGTGATGTTACCAAATGGAGGGTTCATACCAAGCACAGCAGTGGGGGATAACTTGATGGAGAAGATAGATTCGTTGCATCAGGAGACTGGTACAGCATCGGTAAACCTCATAGAGGTAGCGACAATGTCAACAGCATGTACCGATGGGTCGGAAGGCTCGGTAACGATGGCGGAGATTTCGGAGGAAGTGTTGAAAGAGGATTTGGAGGTGGTGAAGTACGAGATACTGCTTAACAAAGCAAAGAAGCTAGCGTCAGTGGCGAAGAAAGCAAAGATGGGTGGTGTCGAGATACCAACGAGGCCTGAGGGGGGGCCAGTGAACGTACCGGTGAACGAGGTTGAGGCATACCGAGTGGCACTGGGATCGAAAGATAGTGGAGAGGACGCGTACCGAGCACTACCCGAACCAAGCTCTGGTGAGGAGGAGGAGTACCCAGAAGTACTGGAGCAGATGTGTACTGAGAGGCGCCGGAGTTTGATGTGCTTCGAGAGGTACCGAAGTTAGACGCGTACCGAGAGGTATCCGAGTTCGAAGTGTACCAAAACGTACTGGAGTGGAAGGACAGCGGAGTGGGTGCATGTGGAGTGTTACCAGAGGTGGATATTAGTGCTGTGCAGGCATACTGAGAGGTACCGGAGTTCGTTACGAGTTGGGGGATACCAGGGATCGACAAGTGCCAAAGGGTACCGGAGCTCAAAGGCAGCGTGGCAGTTGTGTACCGAGCGGAGCTGGAGCCGGATACTGGTAGTCTAGAGGTGCACCGAGGTGTACCGGAGATTGAAGCCCTTCGAGACGTACCGGAGTCTGGTACAGATCACGACGTACCAAAGCTTGATGCACTTCGAGCAGTACCGGAGACCAATGCATACCGAAGCATTCCAGAGTCCGAAGACCATGGTTCTGGTGTGTACCGGATGGAGCCAGGGCAAGGCTCTAGAGGTCCAGATGCATACCAATGTGTACCGGAGTTTGGTGTGTACCGAGACGTACCGACGTTTTGCGCACTTTGGGCAGTACTGGGTCTGGACGCATATCGAGGTGTACCAGAGTTAGAAGCGAGCCAAGTGGATCTGGAGCCGAGAATTAGTGACAAAAGTGCGTCCCTGGAGGTACCGGATGGTGGTGTGTACCAACGCGTACCGGAGGTCGAGGGAGTTCAAGATGTACTGACGTTTGACACATATCAAGTGGTACCGGGTTTTGACACGTACCAAGATGTACCAGAGTTAGAAGTTCGCCAAGCAGGTCCGGAGCCGAGAATTAGTGAGGAGGGGATGCTCCTGGATGCACCAGAGGCATACTGGCGCATACCGGAGGTTGTGGGGGTTTGAGATGTACCGACGTTTGACAGATATCAAGCGGTACCAGAAATTGAGGAAAGTGGATGCGTACCAGAAGTGAAGTGTGGTGGATTCAGTGTGTACCAAGCGGTGCCAGCACCCGATGCTAGTGGACTGGAGGCGTACCAACGCGTACCGGAGGTTGTGGAGGTTCAAGTTGTACCGACGTTTGATGGATATCGAGTGGTACCGGAATTCGAGGCATGCGGATGCGTACCAGAAGTGAAGTGTGGTGGATTTAGTGCGTACCGAGCGGTGCCAGCACCCGACACCAGTGGACTAGAGGTGTACCAAGGCATACCGGAGGAGCTGGCGGTTCAAGATGTACCGACGTTTGGTGCAAATCGAGTGGTACTGGAATTTGATGCCTGCCAAAGCGTACCAGAAACGAAATGCAATGGAGTCAATGCAAGGCAAGCGGTACTATGGCCAGACACGAGTGGACCAGAGGCATACAGATGGGTACCGGAGGTCATGGTGGTTCGAGGCATACCGACGTTTGACGCATATCAAGTGGTACCGGAGTTCAATGGGTACAGATGCGTACCAGAAATGAAGTGCGGTGGAATTAGTGAATGGCAAGCGGTGCTATGGACAGACCATGGACTAGGGGAGTATTGGGGTGTACCAAAGCGGCCCCAGGAGTCACCACCGAACGCACCGAGAATGCGTACCGAGCTGTTACCATCCATACCGGCAGAGAGGCCAACATCAGAAAGACGCAGTACCTTGGACTTTGGTGCGAGTGGACTTCAGTGGGTGGAGGAGAGGAAGCTGGACACTACTTCGATGATGTTGCCAGAAGGAGTTTTAGCCTGGTCAGTGGTGGAGAGGGAAAAATCCAACCCGTCGAATTTTGATCCAGGAGGTGTACCGATATTGGGACTTGTGCCGAGACGTACTGACAGACCCTGGTACCGGTCACCCCCTTTTGCCATGTCCTTCGTCTGCATGGTGGTACAGTATACCGTGCCCCATAGGGTCCCTTGGAGAACAGTTAGGGTCCTGGCGTACCGAAGGGAAGACGTGACTGGGGACAGTCACGATTTCAAATGTCCCAGGAGATGTAGAGTTCCGGCGAGTGGCCAACCACTGCAGATCCCTCTAGAGGCCATCCATTGCACATTCCAACAGCTATTGACACGTACCGGACTCAGAATGATTTGCCCGACGCGTACCGGACACAGGATGATTTGCCCGACATCACATCAGCGGATCACTAGGAAGATCCCCCTGGCAATTCGGGATGTACCGGAAAGCTTATGTCATTGGAGTCAGTTGGGATGCATACCGGAGATCTGCCCGATGATGGGTGACGACTCACTGATTGGAGGATCTCAGTTCCGGTGGAGCTGCGATATGACCGGATAATGGACTGATGCAAATGGGGAAGTTGTCACATGTACAGGTTTTCTTTTGAATTTCTATGTTTCTCTTACATTCCAAATGTTTTCTCTCCGACACTCTATGTTTCACCCGGTATGCACATTATACTCACTTTGGAATAATTTTCCTGTAGATAGATCTCTTGCACCTTGTATTTAGGGACTTCCCTGTCGTAGGTAGCAAGGAGGAAATACTACCGCAGAGTTCCCCTCAGATAGGGCAGCTTCCGTGCGTGCAGTTAGTCTCCGCAACAGTTAGTTTTGTGGCAACCTCATCTTCAGTCTCATCTCTTGTCTTGTTTTCATTCTCGTCTCTGCTATTGCTATTGTCTCACACTGGATTTGATATCTTGCTCATTCTGGCTCTGTACCAACACTCACATCGCATCCAGAGCACCTTTCAATATTGACGCATACCGACACATACCGACACGTACCGATGCGTACCGACGTGTACCGAGATTTTTCCCACGCTCATACCAAGCTTATATTTACTTCATAACTCAATGGAAACACGTCCCCAAATGAACTACCGATCCTAAACAACCCATACACAGGATCTACACCGGGCAGGGTTGAGGGTTGTTATTTAGGGGGTTTACACATCAAATCCATCGAGGGGAGTGCTCCTCTAGACTGAGTGAAGGCAAGTCGACAGTGACGATGTATGCTGGGGATGAGCCTGGGTGGGGTTCTGCTTTTATGTTAGGTGGGAGTCCAGGAGACGACTCGGACTGGGCAGGCTTCGGCTGACTGTCATCTGGGACGTGCTATACTTAAGCAGAGACTCAGGACACACTAAACTCAGGCTAGGTTGTTGTGGAGGTAAGAGGATTAATACAATGTATACTACTACAGGAGGGGAGCACGGTCTCACCTAGGTCATTGCGGAGGTAAGAGGAAAAGCAGAACAGGTGTTCAAGTGCGATTCCTCTTCCTTTTGTTCACGCCGATTGTGAGACCATATTACCTAATGTTACATAAACAAATGGAATGGAACGAATGAAGGTCATGTGAAAGGAGTGTGGGAAATGATTGAAAAGATGATTAATTATAATGAAAAGGATCGATTAAAAGAAAAGAAATGATAAAAGGAAAATAAAAGAAAGGAAAAGTTCGAGTCCTGACAGAGAGAAGGGTGTTTTTATGGTGAATGTGTTCACGTGCCAACCCCTAATCTGCATATACCACTGACCATTGTAGCACACCAACCTCTCTTCAGTGAAGCCATCTGCTCTTCTATCTAGACTGTGGGCAACAATAGTTATGTCTTGCTCTTGACCAAGAAGAGGCTGCCAGCTGTTGCTGTTCTAGATCTGAAAGGACGTCTTTGAGTCTGTTTGCATAAACATACACTTGTGTATCTACTAGTGGTCCTGCATGGCAGATACACTCACCTGGTATGCCGGTGAGATATCTGCAGCTATCTCTTCTTGAGATAGAGTAGTACTTATGAAGCAACACATTGTTCCCAACTTCTATACTTCAGATGTGCAGGCGGCACTGTCAGGCGCAGTGCCTGTTTGAGATCAAATTATGCAACTATGATATTATGATTCTTAATCACATTCACTACACTAAAGCAAGCACAGTAATTCTAGACATCCAAGTGGTGAAGGGAATCCCTATGCATAAGATTCAGAGACTCAGATATAACAAAAACAATACAAAGAAAGAAAGAAAGAAAGAAAGACACACTCAGAAGGCGAACCCAAGTCAGGAGGGGACATGTGGACTTCTATAGAAACTTCCACCATAATTCTGATCATGATGTCAAAATGTGTGTGTAATAAGTAATCTGATGACTCATACCTTATATGTAATGGAACCTCATTAGATGGCTGGAGTGGTCTAGACCATAACTCAGCCAAGCAGTCATGCAGCATAGAGCGAAGAGCATTAATGTTTAGAAGATAGAGTGATGGCATGGCAGATTGCTGGTAATTAGTGAATATGAAGACAGAAACCAGTATTTAACAAGTACAATTTTCTCAATATTGTCAGTCCGTGCAGACGCATGCAAAGACGGAGTTGTTTTCAGGAACTCACCGAGTAATGGAAGCACAGTCATGAATTCTCTGTCATTAGTGCTGATCTATAGAAGAAAAGATCAGCCAAGCCATTTAGCAGACAAATGGAAGCACAAAGAAGGTTATGGAAGAATTAGAAGGTCAGGGAATGTTATAGAACCCTGATGGAATTGCATGGAACAGTATAGATTATTGATGGAATATGTTAGAATATCAGAGAAGGTTCTAGAACTTAGTCACCATAGTTACCAAATCTATAAATATACCACTGTAGTCTATATAAGGAGGGCCTAGCCCCCCCACAATATAACAAATTTACTTGTGATTTATTGTGTGATTAGTCTGACTTGTTTAGTAAGAGCTTAAGTGTGAGGCTTAAGCAACTAGCAAATTTACTGATCTTATTGTGTGTTAAGACTGACTCATATAGTAAAGCTTAAGTAAGGGGCTTAAGCAACTAACGCAGTAGTTTAGCATTCATTACGTATTACATTGATGTGTACTTAGCTTGAGCACCTGGCTTGAGCACTTAGTGAAATTATCTGAGAAATCTGAGCTCTAGAAGATCTAGAGCTAACTGCTATCTGATACTTTAGAAACTAAATAATATATATCTCAGCCTCTTGACAACCTGAGAAGACGTTTGACTCAAGACAAGTCCAACTGACTCAGTGGAAATTGTGATTGTGAATATTACACTGTTTTATTTCATTACACTTTCCAGCACGACAGCACATGGTGCTATGGCACGCATGTCGAAAATAAATTACCACTACAGTGTCAAATCAAGGTGGAGGGGCCCCCAAATAACCCAGGCTGTGGTAGATAGGATTGTCTATGTAGTGCAAGAAGTTTTGTATTTTTACCTATCAAATTGGCAGAGCTGTATGAAATGGACTGTTCAAACCTGGGTGAGAGCAGATGTCCAAAGAACAGAAACATCCCCATTACACCATGAATAGTGCACAGAATGACACCAAACTTATGCATGGAATTGCCATACATGTGAACCTAATTTACAGGTGGAGAAAAAAAAATTATGGAATAAGAGGAAAGGGGTATGATTTTTGCATATAGTGAGAGTGAGGTGTTGAAACAGGACTGGTCAACATTGTTTGACTTATTTTGACAAAAACATTCATCTAACCTCAGATATTTTTACAGATTCGGATTTGGATGAGTAAGTACATTTTTTTGAGTGCTTAATAAACATGTATTGTGAGGAATTGACACAGTAAATCATCATTTACTCAAATTTCGGCAGTTATGCTGCAAGACACGTTGAAACCACATGAATTTGATGTGTGACAATACTTCTGAAAAGGGCAGTAATGAGAGGTTTGACTGTATAACATATACTAGAACTTTTTACACATGTCATCATCATCAATGTCAATTGTCAGCCCATCAGAATTCATCTTGCTACCTAAATGCTTTTCCTTCTTCTCATTTAAGTTGATATTTGTGAAACAATTACTGTCTAAAAGAATGTCAAGAAGAACTGGAGATAAAAGGTTTACTTGCATGTCCAGATTCAACAGTGAGGATGAAACTGTATTGCCTGATTCTAGAATGTCATCATCATCCTTTTCATCAAGTATTGCATCTTCAACATCTTCTGCATCATTGTCAAGATCATCTTGTACATCAGATGTCATAGTGTTATTGACTAGATTTGAAGAGTATGGGCTAGAGCTGCTGGTCTTGGTCACATTTGCTATTCCATTCTTTTGAGCATTGTTTGTCCCAAATATTGTGTTTGACATGTCTTAAAAGTGAACAGTTAGGCAAAAATGTTCAGATTGATCCTTTGAAAAAATTCATATTATTCTTAGTTAATCAATATTAAGACATGAAATACATGCCTCAGGGTCATGAAAATACCATTGCCAAATAGCTGTCATCCTGATGAGAGTGTCAACTTTCTGATGATTTTGCAAGGGGCTGTTGAGCCAGTTGAAAGTGAAAATAGTCCGCTCATCTGCCATGGAGTTTGGCAGAAGCTCAAAGAGAGTACAAGTAAGTTTCTAAAATGAGAAGGAAGTTAGTTGAGCAGAAAGAGAGATACCAGAGAGCAAAAGCTCTCTTTATGACATTGATTTGTAGAAGTTACTGGGATGTACTGCAAGTGGTTGAGGTTCATTTGATGGATCCTTGTCAAGTGTTTTCCACCATGCACCTGTATGGTCCTTTGTGTTTGAGAATGGCCAATCGAAGAGGTACAAGCCTTTCTGATACTTGATTAATTGCTCCTTCAACTGTATGTATGCTTTAGAGACAGAAAGCCTGGCAATAGGCTTCTTGAGGTCACAATATTGAGCACAAAGTATTTCTTGTAAGAATATACCAGTGTGCTTCAGAGATTTAGAAATACTAGTGTTGAAATTTGTTGAGCTAGATATGCTGATATTCCCTGAACTGTTACACAGAAGTATTTTGATATTTTTAATGGTGAGTGGGTTGAGATCACAGATGATATTAGCATTATGAAACCCTAAGTATATCAGTCAATTCAAATTTGTTGCTTTACTGTAGTTCTCCAGAGATTACC
The DNA here is from genome assembly GCA_002794775.1 of Porodaedalea pini. NCBI lineage: Eukaryota > Fungi > Basidiomycota > Agaricomycetes > Hymenochaetales > Hymenochaetaceae > Porodaedalea > Porodaedalea pini. The sequence continues at coordinate 1,704,851 of NBAY01000003.1, read as the reverse complement.
AGCAGCGGGAGTAAAGTAAAATATAATTTACACAGGTCAAGTATAAATCCACAAAGAAATATGTCTGAAGGTGCATTGTTGACCATTTGATTAAACTGATAGTTTACTACATGACATATTGCTTCTTTGACTCTGTCTGATAGACCATCTTAAGTAATAAGCTAGTAGATTTCTGTGGTAACAGTGAGCCAGAAAAGATAGACATCAGAAATGATGAAATGTATTGATTCAAGGCAAGTGATTGACTTCACGATAGAGGCAAGAATTATTGTCAATTGTTGAAGAGAGCATATAAATTGAGTGGCCACCAAACCACCAAGAATAAAAAGATGGTTTACTTCCAGGATTTTGATTATCTTCTGCCTCTATAAATTGCCAATCACCTGGTAGTTGTCCTTAATAGATAGGGCTGAAAAATAAATGGTTCTGAACCAAGTCTTGCCCATGGAATGTATTCTGCAAGGAATTTCATATTCTTTTCATTTCTTCTTCAACTGAGCAGTACCAAAAGATAACTTGTGAAATTTTTTTACCACTCATTGTACTTGTTTGATTGTCTGTGGATATATCAGCTGAATATCATAATGATACAAATCTGATATCTTTGTGAGATCCTTGCATAGCAAGTTGAGCTGATGGCAGGGATCCAGAAGGATAATTATCTAGGGATAAGCTCTGTGAATTAAATTTCTTGCAGCTGTCATATTTCCTATATTATCAGATGTTATGCCTCTGAAAAGTGTTGAGCCAATTGACTGCATAGCCTATGAATAGATATAAGAATGTTAATTGAATTGAATCTGAAAAGAAAGTGGCTTACCATGTTGAGAACTCAAAATATGTAGTCAGCAGTATGCAATACATCTGATGCCTCATTTCCATCAAATAAAATGATCCGATGCTCTGGAGTGATGATGTGAACTGTATAGACTGACTGCATGGATGCAGTTGTGCCACCATCAAAACTAATAGTGAGATTATTGCATTTTTTGAGGTGTTCCAGTTGTTTTGTCTTGATATATGTTCATTCTTGAGGGATGAGCAAATCAACAAAAGTCTGAGAGCTCAACTGTTGATATTTTGGAGCCACAACAGAGAACAACTCCTTCCATTCATGAGAGTCCACTACCAAGGGAGGAAAACCACAGATACATAGAGGCTTCAAAATAGCAAAGTTGATCTTGTTGAGCTCTGTGCAGCCTACATTACTTGCCCAGCCAACAAGAGTGGAGTTTATAGCCATTCCAGATGCAGCCTCTGAAGATCTCAACAGAACCTGTAGGGCTGGATTGGGAATTATGTTCCCAAGGGCATGCTTGCCTATTGCTTTATTAACTTCTTGCCAGACTGCCAAGGGTGTATGTGTGCATTCAGAAGCATGCTTGAAGAATCATGACCTCCAACCTGAATCTAATGCATAAACTTGTTCACATCCAGTAATAGCCCCACTGCATCTATAGTATTTTCAGCCTGAAGTATCATTTTTTAGGTGACACAAGACCCAGACACTATCAAGCAAGGGGTCTGCTTTCTGGCTACCCTTTCCTTTTTTTCTCTTCTTCTTCAGCCAGATTCAGATCAAGATACTGATCTATGACATGATCTTCCTTCTCAAGCTCAAGGTTTGGCTTCTTTCACTGATCGGAGTTGGTAACTGACTTCTTTTGCTTTTGTCCTATGCCATGATCCTCAATTGGTAGTTTGGTCAATGTGGGATCTATAGGTGTATTCTACAAAAGTAATTGAAATTTAGAAACACAAATCAATAAGGTTTTTTTAATTCTCACCACTCCACTGAGCACTTTGGCCACTTCTATCAAGTCTCCCACCTACTTCTGCAGAACTGCATGTCTTGGGAACTCTGAATTATATTTCCTTAATACATCCACCACAGCCACAAGACGCAGGCCTTGCTCCTTAAGTTTTATTCTCATTTGGTGCCCTTCTGGACACAAAGCAACCTCCAGTGCATGATTCACAGCTCTGTCTGTGCCATAATCTTCAACATCCTCAGCAGGAAGACCAAATGATTTAAAATCATAGTACTGATTTGAGAAAGGAAGGTTATCTGGGAGACTAGAAAGATAGTAGAATAGCTCTTGAAGCTTAGTTTCAAGCTCTTGAGGGCCTAGAATGCTTACGGACATAGCTGTATGCACCTCGACTCAAATTTTTCTTGATTAGGTTACCCTACACCATGACATAAGAAATAATGACTAATATATCTAATTAGGTTTGCCACAGGCCATTTTCGACAGTGCCCTGTGGTGAAGTGGTTAACCCCGTGGGAAACCACAGTGGTCAACCACTCGGTGGGTAACTCCGAGTTTCCCCTCCAACTCTAATCGAAACACCCACAGACGATAGGACTCTCGAGTGCAATTGAGCAGGGACCATGGCGGCCCACGGTGAGTCTATGCTGTTCCATGCAGCTGTTTGTCTAAACTGATCTGGTCCTAAGATTCTGTCACTGTAAGAGATGCATAATGTCCCGAATACTCATATTTATTTATCACGGCTTTCCACTAGGTCGACCCGGCTTTTGAGCGATGGAACCGAATGGTACGTGCTGCTCAGTGTATTTTAGATTTGACAGATCTTAAGCTTTCGTTTAGCGTGAAGATGTCTACAAGAACTTTAGATGGACGAAGGGCACTGCTCGAACAGCAGTCTTGAGCATGATAGCTATCCCAGGGCTCTGCATGTATATCTGCGCTCAGCAAACCGTGAGCGTCCCTCTTTCTACTCTACATTACCATTACTGAGCAACCTCTACAGGCTAAGTACAGTTGGGCAGGAAAACGCAAAGGAGAATCGCTGGCCATTAAGCAGTGAATATGTCTAGTTCAACTCTAATCTGTAGCAAAGCAGCCCTTCATACCCGTTTGCACAGTTCAATTGCTATCTGGCATCCAGCACCGACCATTGCACTTAACATTGCATGTGCGGGTGCTCGTTGTGAATGATGTTCAACAGCCGTGTCCAAATGTTCGAGTTCGTCATCTCGGAATTCGCATATGACGCTCTTAAGAAGAGGTATACTCGGATGGTCGGAAGGCAGACTCTCCATCTCCTTCAATTGACTGCCATTCGAAAATGAGTAAAGCGCATGTTTTGTGACGGCATGAAGACATACTCGTCGTAATGTTCTCCGATTACCGTCTCAACCGCTTCTGTACAGGCCATCGCAGCCTCCTTCCCCATCATGGCTGTCACCGCACCCAGAGTAAAGCCAGCTGCCTTCGCGACATCAGATAAAACTGTTGGGCGCACACGATGCTGCACTTGTAGTTTGTCCATGACTGCTATGTGTTTCTTCTCTTGGTCCCACATGTCCTAGAATTCAGTCGATAGTATCGCCTTCCGGATGAGCAAATAGACCAAGGGACGAACCTGGATGACTGGACCAACTACGCGGTCCCTACCCAAGACAGCCATTTGGCCCTGGTATATGGAATTGGCAGCAATCTCGCCTGCTTGATCAACGCGAATGGCTCTGTCTAGACATGCTTGCTGACGAGGCGTAAGTTTGAAAGTGCTAGTCACTGAGACATTGGACGCGTTGGCAGCACCAGTATACGCGTCAGACGGGAGTAATCTTTTGGATGAGAAAGTTCTGCATTCTGATATCTGCATTCTGGTAGTCTGCTGTCGAATACACTTTGATGCTGTCCTGTTCATGGCTGTTGAGATAAAGTCTAGCACTCGAAGAAAGTGCGGATTCAAGTTAGAGGAAGTGATCACATGATCGACGGTAGCGCAAGTTAATCGTACAAGATTTCCTGAGTGCAAAGAAAACGGTTCATTTACCGAGCATACAACTAAATAGTCCAACAGATGGTGCGAGTGCGTCTACATATCATTCAAATGCATGATGGATGCGCGAATAACCAATAAAGGAAATGAAAGTGATGCAGGGGGTAAAATGTAATCGTCCACTGTCAAAAATGCCAGATTCATACAGTGTAGAAAGGGGACATGAAGGTAGGTAATATGCGGTCAACGTTGTCTTATAGTTGCATCTGCATCGTTACCAAGTACATGAGAAACGTCACCTCCCTCGGACGGAGTACCTGGTCTGAACGATGTTTGCGATTGGTCTCCAGAAGCATCTCCTTCCTCAACACCCGATAGTTCTTGGTCATCCGAGAATGTTGGCGAAGCAATCAACTCTTCAGTGCCAAATTCGGTCACTACTCGGCGGCGCTGTCTACTTCTCCGACTCGATCGGTCTGGTCTTGATGCTGTCGTAGGAGTGAATGCTTCAAACCCATCCGATTTCAAGGCTGCCAACATATCACGCGCGAGGTCTACAGTCTTGTCACCGGCTTCTGGAAGAGCTGGTTCAAAGTTAGCATCGGACGCATCTTTGCCATTTGCATTCGCTCGGCGTGGCGTTACGGCACTCCCGTTGACTCGACGATTTTTACGGGATTTGCGACCGACACTATCTCCGTTGCGAAGCTTTTCGAGAAGGTTATCCAGTACGGCGTTGTCGCCCGCACCCTCGTTAACATTCTCCGCGCTCTTAGCAGAACGTATTGCTTTGGCTTCTTCTGCAGCTTTACGGCGTTTTCCAGCAGCCTCGCGCTCCTCCTGGGCTGATCTATTATCCATTTGGCATTTCTAGGAGCGACCACGTTAACTTCCATTTAGTAATCATCATGTAACCTTCTTGCCTTGTAGGAAGTCACAAAAGTCTTGAAGATGCCATAGAACTCGGACGACGTCATACCACGATCTTCCTCGCCATAATAGCTCACAGCTTTGTTGAACGTGGCGTCGGCGACGTCGATATCGTCCTGCAAATCCTCCAGTCGGGAACCAGCCTTGCCAACAAAACTCCATATCTGAGAGACAAATGGTGTACTCAAATCCACATCAGAAAAGTGTTCATCGAGTTCGCTCTTGATCCTCTTGAGGCCATCACGCAACTCTGAAAAACCCTTCCGCACTTCCAATAGATTAACTGTAGAGAAACACGTAAGTCTCAGCATTAAAGCGAGTCATTTGTTCAGCCAATGCATACCTCGGTACGCATCAGCCGGTTTCTCAAGCTCGTCCAGAAATTCAGCCATGTCTGGAAAGTGTTGCGATACGGTCTTCTCCACGAAATGCAAAAGTGTCGTGTTATTGAGCGACTTCGTATCGACAAGCTAAGAAAACCGGTCAGAATAGCTATAAGTATACCCGCAGTTTTAGAAACGCACCTTGTTTATGCTGCTCACACGGAAACCAAACGCGCCTCCTTTGATACCAGTGCCATTCATATAATTACCAATAAGTAAAATCAACTAAGGCCCTGAAGTAAGTATCGTCGATGCCTTCCAGACATTTCGGAATCAGATACGCACACTCAGGAGTTCTTTGAAATGAGATGCATGCAACAGTCCCTGGCCTGCCTCAATTAATTTTGTTGCACCCTGGTCAAGAAGCGACCTCGTCTCATCGAATGTAATTCTGTATAGCATAGCTTCTATCCGAGAACCCAACCGATCAATTTGAATCAACTTGACCATGAGACGGTCCGCAGGATGAAGCCCACTCAGTTCCTCTGTGTCAGAATTCCGATATATGTTCAACTTTCCGACCTTTGTAATGTCAGCACAAATGGACTAAAATCATTTTCTGATATGAGTACCTGTTCTGGAGTCGGAAGAAGATTCTTCAGTTCGCCTAGGAATGTCTCTGTACAGAGTTCCTTGTCAAATTGTTCGATCTTGAGAGCAATTTCTTCAGGGTGGAGGGTCTTAACACGCTGAATAAGGATTTCTATACATAACCGTCAGTCACTATTTTTCACGGAAGTGGAGTAAACGAAGCTTACCAACGCGCTTTTTAGTCTGAGGATCAAGGACACTCCGAAGCTCGGCTTTCTTTTGCTTGGCTAGAAAGAACAACAGCAAGGGAAACGTTTTTAGCGCAATCAAGACAAAGGCTTCAAAAAATCATACCCATAAGATTAATTACGAGCTGCTTCGCTTTGAAATCCTCTTCCATTTCTTCCCAAATGCGTTGTTCACGGAGTTTCTTGATCCATTCCTTCTCTTTGTCCGGCTCCTCGTCGTTCCAGAAAGTCTTTCCAACTTGTGTTTGCGGAAGCTTATCCCACTGCAGCTGTTTCATCTTCGTATTCGGAGTGATCGCGATATCCTTCCTGGCCATGACTAGATTGTTCAAGTTCATGCCGAGGTACATGGATGGGCGCGTAGATCCGGGCATAGACGGAGGTGCAGACGGTACGGGTGGCGGAGGCGGTGGAGGGGCATGTGCAGAGAATGTCGGTGGAGATGCGACGAACCCGGCGGGAGGCGGAGGCGGAGGAGGCGGGGGTGGAGGGGGAGAAGCGAAAGAAGCGGAACCAGGAGTCGGTGGGGGTGGGGGCGGTGGAGGTGGAGGCGGTGGAGGGGCGCCGCTTGGCAAAGATCCTTGATCAGGGGATCCAACAGAGTCCTGCTCAGGATTCGGCATGTAAGGCTCCTTATGCAAGCCGGCCATTTTGTTGGCTAGCACCTGTGCTAGGGACAGCTGGCCAACTGGATGGGCAGAATCGGTTGGTGAACGGCCCTCCCCAGATGATGGACGAAGACGTTCTGCTGAACGACGAGAGCCAATAGAAGTTGCTTGAGTATCTTCTGTGTATGCAGTGAATCCGCTCCTGCTGGATTGGCGATACTCACTATCAGAGTCCTTGTCATCCGATGACACACGCGAATCCCTGTTGTAATCGTTGCGTTCTTGTTCCTCTGACTGATCGGGAAGCAGAAAGCGATTATCGTATGGCGGAAGACTTTGCGATGTGAAATCACCATCCAAGGGGAGACGCGATGTATTACCACGCCACGGGGAACCTCTTGCATTGCGGGGACTAGATATCGTCCCTTCTCTTTGCGGATACTGAGCAGGTTAAGTGTTGACGAGAGACCGTCGGAACAAAAGAGAAAACAAAGCTCACCATACGTACGCCAGCGGCTATTCGCTGTTCAATATGTTCTTGCACACTAGCCTCATCAGCATCAGCGAACTGAGAGTCGCGAGCTCTATGAGTATCAGGGTGCGTAGAATGCTTTTTACTCCTCCCAATGGCCTTTGAACCACGTTTCAGAGACGGCGACGATTTTATACTGTCCGCATTGTCATACTCATCCCCACCTATCTGCCCGCCAGCTCTAGTCTTTCTTCGAGTGGAGTCGCGCCGTCCTTCGAGTAGACTGATGGTTTTGTTACGCTGAAGCTGTTTCTCCAGGGTCGCCATTAAATCCTTCCGGTCCATTGTCTGACTCTGGTCCACAATTTCCTCAACGCCACGGCCGAGCTCTTTGAGCATACGGAATAGCTCGAGTATCTGCGCTTCAAGTTGAGCAATCTGCTCCTCATATCCACGTTTTTGCTCCTCAAGTCGACCCTGAAGAAGCTCGATCGTCCCCCTTGAGCCTCTCAGCTTTTCCTCGAGCTGGGTCGTCTTGTCTTTTAATTGACCCACAAGACCGTCGGACCCTTGCGAGATCTCCTCTTCAAGGGCCTCCTTCTCGATTTTTAGCTGAAGCGCCCTGCCACGAGCCTCGTTAGCCTGTTCCTCCATATACTGGTAGCGATCGGCTTCATTCAGCTGAGCAATGATTCGTGCTACTGAGGTGCCTAACTTAGATTCCACGCCGTTCATTTGCCTGTCTAGAACGATGTCTGTAACGGTGGAGTCTATTATTTGGTAGTAATGCGTAAGGGCCTGGCCTTCCTCATGAATGAGCAGAAGATGTTGCATTGCCGAAAGAAAATAGTCAAAAGCCTTCGACCCTTGCGTCTTAGCCACGATCGCATTGTAAACGTCTTGAGGATTGCTGTAATCGCGTAAGATTTCTTCATCCAGGAGTTCACGGAGTGCGCGTTCGTCAGCTTCGATGAGTTTCTCGATGAGTCCCAATTGAGTCTCGATCTGAGCATACCCAAATTCTCGACAGATGGACATGATGCGCCGGAGCCCAGCAGCTTCCATCTGTGTGCGATGGTGCATGCGCATGTCGAGGTCATCTATGTGGTCTAAAACACCGTGAATAACGAGAAGATTTGCTTGCTGCAAAAATTGTTAGGTAATTCGAGGCATCAAGAAATCTAATGGCTTACCGCATATTCATTCAAGGAACTATCCAGACCACCATTCTTCCGGATTTCTTCGCTCGCTCCGACAAGGCTGCCCATCTTCCCTCGACCAAGAAGGGAATTCTCCAAGGTATGGAACCAATAGGCATATGGCCCATTTTCGCCATTTGCTGAGCTAAGTGCCTCCAGCGCTGAGATTACGAGCTCATGGTGAGCCCCGTCTTTCCAGTAACACAAGAAGGTCAGGATCTCGAGAGCAACTTTTCGCGATGATATTTGTGACGTGTTCAGGGTGGAAGCGATGTGGTTGACTATCAAAGGATGAATAAGAGCTTCGTTCGCGCCAATCTAAAACCCCATTAGCCTCTTCAGCCCTTTGCACTCTGATGTGCGAGAACTAACCTCTATGTTCAGAATATGACGTAGGCATTTGAGTACCTCATATTCGAGGGCAAAATCGGGTTCTCGTCTGCAAGCTATATCAATATATTTGAAGCAGCAAAAGAACCAAGAGAATAAAGCACCTGTTCACCCCCTTGCGACTAATATTATTCAGTGTGTTCGCAAGAACCGACGTGCCCTGGATAGCCAAGAATTGTCGGAACCAGCTATAGTATGACAAAAACTAAGAAAGTTGCGAACTCGCACATATGAGCGCAAACGTACCTCACAGTACCTGTTCGCAGAGAGACCAGCAAACTCGCAGCTTGCTTGGGCGTAATAGTCTGGTCGAGGAACTTCTTGAGGTACCATTCCGGCGAATCTTTAATGAAAGCGGTCGAGGCTTGACCTGTGTCCGTTTGTTTCTTCGTCACCTCCTCCCTGACCTTCTCTTCCTTCCAGCGCAGCTGCTCATCGTTGTATACGATCTGCCATTTCTGATCCACCGAAAGGCTCGGCAACTCTCCGAGATCACGCTTGAGGCGAACTTGTTCAAATAGGGACTCCACGACATCATCGCCCGGCCGCTCGAACTCGAAATCGTCTGGCGCGCCTTTATTGTGGTGGAACATGTGCGAGGCGTGAGAGTAGTGTGATTGTATAGAATCCGAGGGCGTAAGCGAAGCGGCATACTTCGATACGCGATTGCCTTCAGAGCGAGAACTCGCAACTGACATTGGTCGCGCCGCTCCATTCACAACGTTGCCATACGTCGAGGAAGGCGACGTGGTCGGGAATCCACCAAAGTCAGACATGCTAGGACTTATTCTGTCTGACGACGAAGCTCCAGATCTCCGGAGGCGACTGGTGTCTGTGACGGTTGTGAACGATGTCGAGGAGCCAGACGAGGACGGTACACTGGAGAATGTGGCGGAGGAGCTGGATGCGGAGACCAAAGGCGACTTTGGTAGAGTCCGCGAAGGCTGAGAGTACAGGCGTTCCCTCTCTGACCTACTGCGCTGCATCGAGTGTAAGTTGAACTCTGTGCCATCGCTGGTCAACGTCGGGTTAGTTGTGGGCGCGGATATTGCGGAGGCGTTCGTCGCGCTCGTTCGGAGGCCATGCGAGACTGTTCCGACGGGTATAGGAGATCTGCTCGGGGGCCCAAGCTTGTCGTATGGTACAGAACGCTCGCTGAGGTCGGCTGAGGTCTGACGTGGACGTGGTTTCTTGCGGCCGAAGAGGGTGTCCATGGTACATAGGCAGAGACGGACCTGCCGCGAAGTGAAAGAACGAACTTGTGCAAAAGCAGACAATTACAGATACAGGTTGAGTGGAAAATCAAGTACCAGTCCGTTTGATGTTGTGAATGCGAGCTCGAACTCGTCGTTGTCGTCTTGCGGCGTGCAGAGCACCAGGCAGTATAGTATAGCGCTGAGTGCGATATCTAACAGCTGGACGCGAGCCAGCCAGGCCCAAATAGGCATCCTACAAAGTCCGTGGCATGCGAACTGATTTCAATTTGCAATACTTTCATATTAAATATGCATACGCAGTGCAATGCCAAATTTACAATAATATTGTTACCATTCGAGATTCGAGCCACCCCCAGTCATCGTATAACCCTGATCCGACAAACCCTAGATGAGATGGGGACTCGATATTAATGGTGAACTAACCCAGGTACAAATCTCGATCAAAGCTCCGTACGGCATCCTTCATTGTTTCCCCACAATATTAATCGCAGAATCGTCGTTCAGGTCCGGATTTAACCGAAGAGCTGCAGCAACGAGTCAGAATGTAGTTTATATATGAAACAGAAGCAATCGAAGCCCTCACCCCGCCAACGGAGTCCTGGCCTCCTGGTCCCTGGCGAACCCTACCCGAAGGACTTTCAGTCTGCTGGTCAAGAAGCACTACAATGCTAGTTAATCTTACCTGCGTGTCGGCTTAAATTCTGTACTCTCAGATTCCACAGGTCCCCAAAGCCCTTCCGCAAGAGAGTCCTTGCCCCCAGGTGCAGTCCGGACGCGTCTGTTTTCACAATCAGTGTGTACTCTCGACACAAACTCAGAGGTATGGACACTACACACCTGCTAGGTCGCACTCCACCGACTGACTGGCTGAGTTCATCTGCAGCGTCTACTTTAGTGGGTATTGCAGCCGCTGGATGCTCTGTGGCAGCCTAGAATTGCAGGACGTAGCAGTGAGGCGGCACGTACGTGATATGAAATATCTACTGACCTTAGAATTAGAGGGAGCTTGCGATAGCGCATTGTCACCGAATTCCTCTTCAAACAGACCCGAACTTGGACCTCCTGGACCCGCTCTTACACGACGCGAAGGCCTGAAGTTAGACTCCTCCTTGGACGCTGACACTGCAGGCCATAATTCATCAGCTGCTTGACAGCATCTCGGAGTCAAGGCGTATCCAACCAGAGGTTTCCGAATCAGGAACAATGCTATCGGCATTTCCACCTGGGGCCTGGGAGATCTTGCCGAACTTCGCATATTCTGTGCCATAACATGAATAAACGACGAATAGCCACTAGACGGATAATACGCACTGGGAAGCTTAGATATATTTGAGAAATTCGTATCAACCGTAGTTCCTGTGTACCTTTTACAATCACAGCATGTGAGCGATGAGACGAATAGCATTTAGCTGCACCTTACTTCAGGAACTCGATGAGCGTCCGTTTTGTGAACACGATGCTCGTTGAATCCCAATCCTAGATGATACACATTTTAGGCTGTTTACATTGAGGGCCTAAAACGGGCTTGAACATCGATACTCACCATCATACCTAACGTATTAAAGGTGAGTATTGAGCGTTCAAAGAGAGCAGGACGAATGCACACCAATGTTCGCAGCCCAGTCCTTTTCTTTCTTCATGTCGACTGTGTTAATTGGGGTGAAACTGAAGGCGATTGGACAAATCAGTGATATCGACAAAGCCGCGACTCCGACGTACGTTTGGCTAGACATTTTGAAAGTACCAGCACTGAGAGGTCGTGAACTTGAAGGAGTCGCAGCAAACACTTCATTAATATTGTCACGTTGCGTCGCGACGCAGCCTGAAACGGCAACTGACAAATAGTAAACCCAAGGCAACTTGGAATAATATTAATATTGTCTAGTTCAAGCTATACAATAATATTAATGCATTATATATACATGTGCCTGCATTACTGTGGCATTAATATTGCGCAGTCAGTACTACAGTACTATGGTGCGTAAAGGCACCTCGCAGCAACTCTGCCCAGCCCGTAATTTTTAGAATTTTTATGTACCAATTGAAATCTATCATGAAAGTGGCCAAAAGCTGCAATTTCTCGCATTTTCGGAAAAACCCAAGAAATGTTTCAAAAATTTTGAGAAAAAAAATTGAATAAATTCAGGAAACAATTCCCACATGTCCGGCATTTTTTTTTTTTTTTGCCATTCGGTGCACACCACATGAAAAAAAGTGCCACGCAGGCATGCGAAGAGCAGAATCGCCCTTGAGAAAAGGAAAACCGGGGAAACAGGCTTTAAATTTGCCCCGCTCGTATTTCCCTCTTATTTTTCGAGTTTTTTTTATCATTCAATTACTGCCCTTTGCAGAAGTATTGTCACACGTGATTTCACTGATTTTCGTGCTACAAGAGCCTCAAAACACAAACATTTTCATATCTCAACCAAAAGTTGACCTTTTTGTGTCATCTAAGTTGCTAAATTCATTTTTTTTATCTCATCTTTCATATTTCAACAAGAGTGATAAGAAATAGTAAAAATTGGAGTCCAAAACAGCAAAAATGCTGTTTTTGAACCCATTTCCCTTCTTCATTTTTTCCTGCACTCAGATTTCACTGTACAGTGCTCCAGACTAGCCCAGAATTCCAGTATTAGTCTATTATGAATTTACAGACTGATTTTGAGATGTATTGTGAGGTAGATGTGCTCAATTGGTGCATGCCTAAAACACACAAATCCCCTCTGTTTCTGCAAGCCCCCCAGCCCCCAGGAAAAATTCTTCTCAGCTAATTTCATGCATGTAAATTCATTCAAAGTGTATTGGAACAGATTTGAGCAGCATCCAGTGCTCTAGCATCAACCAGTGAGCTGAATTGAGTACCAGATTCTGACTGTATGCACTATTCTTGTGAACATGTCCCTGATTCATGAAGCAAGCCTGTATCCATGGATGCTGCTCAAATCTGTTCCAATACACTTTGAATGAATTTACATGCATGAAATTAGCTGAGAAGAATTTTTCCTGGGGGCTGGGGGGCTTGCAGAAACAGAGGGGATTTGTGTGTTTTAGGCATGCACCAATTGAGCACATCTACCTCACAATACATCTCAAAATCAGTCTGTAAATTCATAATAGACTAATACTGGAATTCTGGGCTAGTCTGGAGCACTGTACAGTGAAATCTGAGTGCAGGAAAAAATGAAGAAGGGAAATGGGTTCAAAAACAGCATTTTTGCTGTTTTGGACTCCAATTTTTACTATTTCTTATCACTCTTGTTGAAATATGAAAGATGAGATAAAAAAAATGAATTTAGCAACTTAGATGACACAAAAAGGTCAACTTTTGGTTGAGATATGAAAATGTTTGTGTTTTGAGGCTCTTGTAGCACGAAAATCAGTGAAATCACGTGTGACAATACTTCTGAAAAGGGCAGTAAAGGACCGGTGAATGTCTGTAGTTGGGAATTGACGCGTTTGAGTTGTCGGCTTTATCCGCGGTACACTGTAGTGACAAAGTAAGGCGACAACTGAAACGTTGTCTGTAAATCAGGAGGGAATCAATATGACTAAACTGAGTTCTAATACAAAGGAGCAGATTAATATTGTCCGGTATGCCCATTAATATAAGTGTTCTGTTTGAGCTTCTGCTCCACTAAGTGCTCCTCCACCGGTTCTGCCACTAATTCCGCCACCGTACCCGCCACCACGTCCTCCGCTAAAGCCGCCAAAGCTCATTGCAGTCGCATCAAATGGCGTATCCATATGCTCTTCATCAAGTGATCCCCACCCTCCCTCTGGCGCCACTGGAAGTGACCAGGTGGGTAGGGTTGCGTCCGCAGGCTCAGTAAGTGAAGGAGAGCCTGTCGGCCGCAAATCTTGACAGGGGAGCACTGAGGATAGGAGCGAAGAAAAGTATCATTTTCCAGTAAACTGGTTTGTGCGCCTACACGACTTTGAGCTGCGCGTTGGAGTAGCAGCAATAGAATGTCCTGAAGGGAAAGATTCTAGCCAAACGTTACAATGTCAATAATGTAAGAACTCGTAGGAAGGCGTAAGTATGTACAACCCAAAGAATCGCCAATTTCATCCTTGTTGCCTATGCACACCGAACGATCGTACATGATGTTGCCAAACCCGACTCCAGTCTGGGAACTTTCAGTAGGAACGTTCGGCTGACAGACAGCGTAGATACGGTGGCGAAGACCTCCGAGTCCAATAAGCCATTTTAGCCAGACCTGAAGTATGCAGCGATTTCGAGTTAGGGCACAAGACAATTATAGCACGGCCACGACGCACCTGGGATACAGAGGCTGTGATAAGATAATTGAGCAAGCTCGTAGTCGTTGTCAGCAGGTCTTCGATGCTTCTCCTGCGGATCTCAAAGACGATGAAGAGGAAGGGAGCCATGGAAGTGATGAAGGCTGCAAGCCATAGAGGCACGATCTCCTTTCGTAACGGGTAGGAGAATTGCGGGTATGCAATTCCTCCGTCAAGGTTGTACACAGGGAAACTTCTGCTGGGAGTGGGAGCTACGCAAGGAAATAAGAGTTGGCAGCAAAACCGAAGATTCAGCGTGACTCACGGGTTTCGTATATATCCAGGCCGACACCATGCAAACGAAGCCAGAGTCCGAACGAAACCAGCAAACGACGACGATCAGCGGGCACCTGAGGCGCCAGCCTTCTCATTTTGACGATGGCGAAAGATATTGAAAGGCACAGCTAGCGGCTCTGTGGGAGACGGAGCACGAGCACATACCTAGAAATCAAAACAGTAGGAAGGGAATAAAAAACGCCATCGTCATGATACATCATGCAGTGTGCATAGAGACGCGGTGGATATAATATATTGCAAGTGCATGAACACGTTCAAAGGCGCGTTCGAGACGCGGCCGCGCTAAACGCGGTAAGTATTCCAAAAATTAATGACATAAGTCATGATGCGGTCCCGTGTGCGCACGTGACACCCCAGTCTCCAGAAACGCCGTAAGGCAATCCTCCCCCGGTGTAGAGACAGCTTCACCGAAGCCGGCCTGTACTCGCTCACTCTTCCCATGCTCCCCCGTACTTCCGCGTCGCCCTTCGGCTATCCGCAAGGACCGCTTAAGAGCTCGCGTTTTCCGCCACCTGTCCCTTAACAAGATATCTCCCTTTGTCGAGGTTTCTCGCCCTAAGAGCAATCATCCATGAGCGCAGCATTAGCTCGCTTACACACACATGTTGACCACTCGCCGCCCTGTTTGCCATTGTCCCGTTCGAATTTGAATGTTTCTGCGTGTGTTCCGGACAAACGACACTGCGCTACCCAGCCAATCCTCCTCTCTAGCAAGCAGCAGTCTCCGAAAATCTAGTCTGTGCGGAAGACGACAATGCCAGACTCTGGACAGCACTGACCACACCATCTTCGAGGACAGCGCGAGCGAGTACCTCTATGCAGCTCTCCCGTGGGAGGCTGTATCTTCGACCCCTAGGAATAATGCAATCAATGAGTCTGAGTCCTCGTGCAACAGGTCCGAGAGAAGTAGGATTATGCAGATTCTATGCTTCGCTAGAGAGATCGCTGAACGGGCAGAGGAAAGCACAGGTGAGACCAGTTGTCCAAGAGCTTGAAACAATCGACATCGAACGGGAGAAATGGAAGCATGGTCAGGTCTTCGCAGACACGTGAATGTAGTAACAGCGAGCCTCGCACCCGCCCATCGGCGCAGATTCTTGCTGAAGGCGGGCAACACATCTATCAAGAGAAATAAAGTTAGGTATAGACAAGCGAAGGGAGAGTTACTCGGGCACAGTGTCTTCAACACCTCTGCCTTCCTGTCCGTGGAAGGGCAGAGATTGGGGGTTGGGGCCAATCTGTGCCAGATAGTCGATCACGTATGACCATCTTCACGACACTCACGTCCCCTTCCCATTGCGGTAGCAACACATAACAGAACGTCGTAGTCGAGTTGACAGCAACCTCGTGCGCCAATTTCCCCCAGCTTTCACGGTAATGTATAAGACAGAAGATCCTCTCCGTATGTTCCAGCTTCGAATACACCATCCACCTCTGGCCGCCGGTGTGACTTTTGACACGCACGCCGGCGCTTCAGAGTTTCCACTCTCGCTCCACAAAGTCCCTCCAAAGGTCAAGAGGAGCATCCGGTGAAGCAAGAGAACTCTCGGCGATCTTAAGTACACATAAAACTCGCCGGGGTTTGAGTGATCGTGAGTCAAGCTCAACCTTTCTCAGAAGGCGAGTTGGACACGGCTCAGCGGAAGAGATGTCGAGAGACATAAGCACCTCTGGTCTTTGTTACGTGACTCGAACCACATCGGTAGTTGACCGCTATGTTTATGCAGAATCCACATCCAGATATTTCGTGTGCTAATCCGCCAGTAATGTGGCTCACTCCCTTCTTGGATGGCTCTAAACATGCCCTTCTATGCTTCGAAGCGTGTTTGGTCAGCCATGCCGCCGAGCAGAGAGGCATCCATGTCTTCCCGGAGACGCTTTCCCTTTCACTACCCACCGCGGTCCTTGCAAAAGAAGGTAGTACTGTGAAAATGAGCCTCTCAGCGCAAATACAGACTCTCTGTGCGTGGTTTGAAGAGGCGCGGCGGAGGATCGGGGTCCCGAAGCGTCGCAGACAGGATTCTGTATGTGAGCATAGGCAGGCATATATGGCCGGGCACAAAAACACGATCTTAGCACTTCCGGAAAAACATGGTGGCTCCGAAGATCACTGTGAGCATGATGGCGAAGCGTCGCGAAAACGTCGAACTGATTGCAGCGAACATGCACGATAGGATGTTAATATCACGAGCGAAGGGAAGACGCAAAGGGCCTGGTGTAGTCTTAGGGTTAGGCTTGTACTCCGTTGGGTTGGAACGGAGATGGACGTCGGTGGGCAGAGGTGGAATTATTGGCGCGAGGATAAGCTAGAGGCCTGGAGCGCTGAGGGCTATCGAGAAGGCTCTTCATGTCATGATGAGCTACCGTGAAGCGGCTGAGGGCGAGTCGAGTTTATGTCAAGGATGACAGACGACGAAGACGACAAATGAGAAGGACGGTGAAAGAATGTGCGTCGCGTCGAACGCGTCAAAACCAACAAGCTGACTAACAATGCGTGCCACGTTACTCAATTCAAACAGTAGTCTGCCTCAGCAGACGATTTAAAATAGTTTTGCAAGCTTATGAAGCAGCGTTCGTATAACAGTTGAGTAGTCAAGTTTCGAAGTAGCCTTTGCTACTAAAGGATTAGATCACTGTACTATCCCAGATACCAATTACTAGGCACCCGACTAGTTCCCCACCCATGCAGGAAGCCAATCCTCCCAATCCTCCCAGTCATCGGTTTCTTCCTCCCTGGCATTGTCCGCGTAATCAGCTTCGATAGGCGGCCGCAGAGGTTTACTATGAGGATTGCCTTTGCCATGCCGAGGACTGATCAGCCTGTCGACAACATGCAAGGCACCATTCAGAGCCACTCCATCATAAGCCCTGACCGGCTGTCCATTCACAATGACTTTCGTTATATGACCCAACTCCTTGCCGTGCTCCGACAGCGGTAGTTTGATAGGAATTTTGACCACAAGTACGTTCAAGAAATGATCCTCCAGCGCGGTAGGCAGAGTGAAGTTAGCAACTAAGTCAAGCCTGGGCAAAGGCACGTGAGGAGGGTGAGGGAAATGAGGTCTCTTCAGCAAAGGATGCTTGGCTCCACGAGAATTTTCTTTCCCGGGAGCAGCGGTACACCCGTAACTTGGCGGAGGGGTGTCGTGTGCTGGGAAGTTTGGACCCTGTCCTCCATAATCAGGCGGTGGCGGCGGCGGCCCATTCTGAGCGAACTGTGACGGTTGATACGCTGCATAACCTCCGAAATAAGAAGGGGGTGTGGGACCATACTGACCGAACGACGGTGGTGGGGGCGGACCATAATGACCGAAGGACGGGGGGCGAACCGTAATGACTATATGCAGGGGGTGGCGGACCGTACTGGGCGAAGGGCGGAGGCGGCAGATACGCTCCATGATCACCACAGTGAGACGGTGGAGCCTGATGCTCGAATGTAGGGGGCGGCGGGTCCGAGCATGCGCCATGAGCTGCGAAGGGTGGAGGCTGGTGAGGAGCATGGTACTCAAAGGGAGGAGAATGAGCATGTCCAGAAGGCGGTGGGGGCGGGTATGCACCATGACCTCCAACAGGTGGAACATAGGGAGGAACAGGATGTGCAAAAGGCGACGGAGGTGAATGAGGACACGCTCCATGACCCTCAACTGAGGGTGGCCAAGGAGCAGCATGACCTCTAGAAAACGGCGGATGTCCAAAAGGCGGAGGCGGGAGGGGAGCATAATGTTCATGAGAAGTATGATATCCAACTGGTGGAGGCGACGGGTGCGGGCAAGCTTTGTGCCCTACTGGAAGCCGCCGCCGCCGCGAGACGTGATGTCCTAATGATAGCCTCGAATATGCTTCTTCCGTGAAGTCATGCTCGACTTCCACTGCCTCAAAAGCCAGTAACTCCTCATATGACAGAATCGCATCGAGTTCAAACTCGTCGAAGACTGCATCCGATGTCGAGTTAAGGACCCAATCTATACAGATCATGAGTTAAGATGGAAACACCGTCACAGGACGAAGCATCATGCCATACCTGTAAACACCGCAACGTCTGGAACGATGTGATATTGAAGCAGCTTCTTCAAAGCTCGTTCACCAAAGGGCGAGAAGAGGAATAGCTGGAGCTTCCTCGGAAGTTTGGCAAATGCTTTGTTTGAGGGCGCGAACGCAGTAACAACGGGCGAGCCTTCGGTCGATGCTAGGTTAGCATCTGACTCGGGAGCAATTCTGTAGTCGACCGCGCCTGTGAGGCCCGTGCGCTGTAAAGCAGAACTCTAATGGGGAATATTGTTGACTAATCGAGATGCGATACGTCGGATGTAGGATAAACTTACGAAGGTGGCGAAATTGTATTGGAGAAGGAATATCGTTTGGAAAACAGAGGGAGGAGGTAATAGCGGACGATTTATGGCGTGAATAAAACCTTCGTAAAAAAAGCGTCAAAGATTGCCGGCAGCCGGTAGATTCATATAATCTTACCGTTTACCGCACCAATATTGGGCTTCACAATCTGCGAATAATAGTTGACCCGCGCAAAAGGCAAAGCAGAACCGATTCGAAGACGAATGGCCTCGTCATTCAATGCGCCAAATACATGCGAAAGCTTCGTCGGATACGTCGCATTTTTTGTCAGAGAAGCTAAATCGAGGTTGTCTGAGATGATGTGGTATGAAAGAACGGCGGTTACGATCTTCTTGATTTCTTCTTCTGAAGGACGTGCAGAAAGCTCGCTGCCTCCGACTTCGATTGACTCGACATGCGATATGAGATCGACGAGCGAAAGATCAGGCTGAACAGAATCTGAGCTCAAATCGCGAGGACGACGATGATGATGAGGCGGTTTCGGAATAGCATGATTAGGAAGGGCAAAGAATGTAAGACTGAGCAAGATGTCAGCGCATGCGTTCCAACGTTCATAGTTTCAACAAGCTTATATGCTTACTTAGTCGATGAATCATTTAACAAAGAAACGATTTCGTCGCTGATATTGACGACCTTGAACAGCCGGGAGAATCTTGAGCACGTCATGCATCAGTACAAATGGTAACCTTCCACAGAGTAACAAGGAGAGACTCACTCAGGGCTCTCACTCAAGATAGAGAGGATAGTGCCATTTGCCTTCTTCGGATGATGACCAGGAAAATGAGGTGGAAAGTGAGGACGAGCTGTATCAGCGTTAGATTCTCCATCATGCTCAACTGGAGGGTGAGGAGGCTCGGACTGCCACTGAACGGCGTAGTAGTCGTTGTCGGTCTGTTGAGCATAAAAAGTGGGGTAATCATTTAAAGCGGACACGGCGAGCACACCGGCGAGGGCAGCCGTGAAGAGACGACAGAGCATGTTGTCGTCGTCTCTGGGAGAGCTTGGGAGGGCTGAATTGCATCAAGGCTTGTCTTATAAGCATGACATACATGCGCAGCGCCGCGCAGCATCAGACCGGATCCCGATGCAGTATTTGCATTACATACTATAACGTCATTGGTTCGCCGGATGACTGCGGCCCGCAACATCACGAGATGGCCGGAGACAAACGGAAGTCTGTTTAAGTGTTTTAGAGTATTTTACAGTCAATATAGACTTATACTTCTACTTCCTCGCCCGCTTCGCTGAGACAGCGCAGTTTTAGGATTGCGTCAGTCCCTGTTACATAAGGCAGGCTCAGCAATTTCTAAACAGATAATATTAATCTGCCGCTAGACTTACCCCAGCCGTCCAGCGAGAATAAATCAAGCGATCCTCCAAAATATCTGTTGGACATGAACATGAGCATCATAAATATCCCTAGCATTGTACTGTAGCGCGTATCAACCTTGCATAAATTCTGCTCATTGGCAGCCCATAACCAAGACCTGCGAGTGTCCCAACTCCTGTCTGGACTCCCTTGCTCGTGATCGCACCAAATAGATTGACATCGCCAGCTTCACCTATCCCATTGCCACCTATAGCTGCACTGCCCCCAACGTGCTGAGCAGCATAAGGTCCACCATCCGTCTCGTCAGTTTGCTGTAGGTCTCCTCCCGCTGTCGTAAATGCATACGAAAAGATGTGAGACATATTCGAAGAAGAAACGCCACCGCCTTCGTCTCGAATCCGTATAGACATATGCGAGGGACGACCTAGCCCAGGTGTACGAGAAAAGGGGGAAATCGTGACAGTTATAGGCCGCATTTTGCGAGCTGAGGACATTCCGTGTGTTTTCCAGTGCTTTTCCACGGCTGCACGGAAGGCGTTCTTCAATAGTTCAGTCAGGATGTACTGAAGGTGGACCGGAATGTAACTGCACCAAACCTTCAGACCGTCAGATCAAGTGTGAATGGCCCGTAGAAGAAGGATTTTACTACGCACGCAAAGGTTGCACCCACATATCCGTCAACCACGACGCTGGGGGAGACACCCAATGTCGCTTCGCACATCTCGTTCACAACCAAGCTGCATGCCTTGATCATTTCTGAAGGAGAACATGCCATGTTGACAACCCCGTTATGGTAAACTGTGTTTGGATTATCTTCCAATGCCCGTGACAGGGCGATGTGCTGCTCTGCGATTAGGCGAACTGCTATCCGCTGAGAAATGTAATGATTATGCAGAACAAAAGAGGGTCAAAATTGCTATCGTACGTTACGAATCGCGTGGTCCAAGAATTCACTAATCGCATCTTGAGACATGTAGTGACTACATTCTTGAAATCTAACAAGGATATCATTGCAGAAAATGGAAGAGACGAGAAATGTTTACGTACCCTCTGGCTATCGTTGGTATATCATTTGCATGTCTATGGACGAGGTGCTCGAGCTGGGTGGAGAACTCAGCATTCTCTTCCAGAGTTTTAGCGCCACGACAAGTCGCTAGCCACTCAAAGCTCTTTCTATGAGTCTCCAGGGTTCGAGCTACGTATGGGTTTGTTCCTACGATAAACGGGAGACCCTCCAGAGCGCGTATTCGTCTTGCTAGTCGTCGCGGGATTTCAGACAATACATATGAAGCAGATGAGAGAAGTGAATCTGATGAAAGTGGTCGACCATAGGAGAGCAGCTTCGAAAGCGTTAAGGGACGTGGAGACTGGGCTAGAAAGTTGGTCAAGAGAGCTGCGACTTCCGGCGACGGCGGCTTGAGAACGCGCACGGACCGTGTAGAGTATGGTTTGACCTGATTGTCGAACACCGTCGGACACCGCAGTTTCAGGCGTAGACTGCATGATTTACATGCTCCACGGAATCTCGTTCGAATAAACATCGGGGTTTGCGACGTTCTTGAAGCAATGGTTGTCGTCACGCGCATAGTAATGTTTGGCTCGAAAACAGCAAAGCTCAACGTCGTCAATCTGAAAGTACTAGTGAAAGTACATGTTTCTCGCATTCGCATATAATAGCTACTGACACTGTCTGAACTCAGACCGAAGTTCACGTAACGTGCACAAAATTGTGTGTCAGACAAAGGGAGAAGAGTCGCACTCTATTAACATCCTAATTATACACTTGGTAAAGAGGTCTGATCGCGAGAAAAAGCGGTATTAAGCAAGGTACATAGTCCAGAGACAGGTGTGACTTACGTGCTGGAGAATTTCGTGCCTTGACGAACCACCTTCTCAACTGCATCCAGGAAGTCGCGCTCTGATGCGACTTTCCGCCGAGCCCGGATCGCAAACATACCAGCCTACGAAAGGAATAGAAGTGTTTGAATAAGAGAAAGCGCATCAAAAACCTTCAACAATCTCACCTCGGTCGCAACGGAACGCAATTCAGCACCCGTAGTATTCGGACACAAGCGAGCTATTAAATCGAAGCGGATATCACGCTCGACGCTCATACTATGGAGACACATCAAATAAGAGCCATAAGTAATGTCGCGCCCACTGACCTTCGGGCGTGAATTCGGAGGATGTGTGCTCGTCCTTCGTTATCTGGTAGTGAGAACTCAACTCTACGATCTAGACGACCAGGCCGCAAGAGAGCGGGGTCAAGTGTGTCTGGCCTGTCATCAAAGAGGTTTGCTCTGAATGAGCATACAAGTTGTTCCGCTAATTCAAGAAAGAAAGCCCACCTATTAGTAGCCATTAGTACTTTGATGTTCCCCCGCGGATCAAATCCATCAAGTTGATTGATAAGCTCAAGCATCGTACGTTGAACTTCATTGTCACCACCTGCACCATCGTCAAACCGAGCACCTCCGATGGCATCAACCTCATCGAAGAAAATGATGCAGGCCTTTTTGCCTCGCGCCATCTCGAAAAGTTCACGAACCATGCGCGCACCCTCGCCTACATACTTCTGCACAAGTTCTGATCCGATCACGCGAATGAAGGTAGCATCGGTCCTGTTCGCGACTGCTCGAGCGCAGAGAGTTTTTCCAGTACCTGGTGGGCCAAACAGAAGAACTCCTTTCGGTGGATCAATGCCAAGGTCTACGAAGCGCTCAGGCTATAATATGGTAAGCTTCGGTACAGCGTGTGAATGAAAAGTCACACACTCACGTTTAAGAGCGGCGTCTCGACAACTTCACGTAGCTTCTCTATCTGCTCCTTGCAGCCCCCGACGTCTGAATAGGTAACATCAGGCTTCTCTTCCACCTGCATCATCGTCACCGACGCATCAATCTTAGGCGGAAGAGGTATCTGTATTTGATACTTGTTACGATCCACCCTGCAAATGTATACCAATATAGATCTTTTCAGTTGTAGATACGAGGTAAACGCAACTTACCCGACACGCATACCCTCTTCGATGTCAGTAGGTGCCACACGCTCTCCTAATCCGACGACAAATTTCGCAATCTGTTTGATGTTAATCACGTATTTGTCTTGTTCGTCCGCGCCTTTCTGCCCCTGTTCGGCACCAGCAGGATTTACAGCCCGGGCAGCAGAAGCAAGCTCTTCGTTGACCGGAATTATCTTCGTACAACGCGCCACTTGCAATGAGTGCATTTCTCCCATGCGTTGTTTGTCCGCGGCTAGGTCCCAAAGATTAGGCGAAGCAAGACCTGTATCAGACTCCTTGACGCCTGCATGGACTCCGGTAAGCTACAGTCAAGAAAAGATGCAGTTCACTGACCTAATTTCTCATTTACGCGCTTTTGAATCTCCTTGATATCATTCTCGACTCTCTTTAGCTGCGCAGCATATGGACCTTGACCCTGGAAGCAAAGTGTCGGCGTGTCAGTCACAGTATATGAGAACTGACACGAACATAGGTTTTAAGTATTTGAATATCGCTTTCGTCAAGAGCTGAAAGAAACGTCAGACCTTCAGGCTAACAAGAGTCGATCTAGTATAACGTACCATTGATCTTCTCATCGTCCTTTGCGTCGATCTTTCTTTCATCTAAGACAATGAGTAAGTATTATGCATGGATAGAAGTAGGATATTAACGGACACTTTTCCCAGTCACTGTGGACAGTATTGTTAGTGGCGATAGCTCATACTCTGCAAGAGAAAGACGTACGCTTTAGGGGGCATCCTGCAAGTCAAGAAATGTATCGAGTGTTTCCCGTGTTCGTGGTACGCGTCGAAGAGTTACAGGGAGTCGGCCGCGTCACGAGAGAGCTTGCGTGTATGTATGACTATGAGTACTTACGTACGCGCACAGTTACAGTCATTGACACCTCCTTGGGACACGTTCAGAGGTTGCCTCCTGCATGCTCTAAAAACAACATTTTCTATATTTAAAAAATATGGAATAGAACTAGATGAAAGGTGCTACACAAACATTGAGAGTATAAATTTTCTTCTCAAATAATTAAAGAGATATGAGCCAAAGAAAATCAGTGGTTGTTTGTCACAATTATATCTCCTTGGGACACCATGTGACATTGTCACGTTAATGCATACACAGGAGTCAGTTCGACATCAAGCCTTCGTTCACGCTTGTCAATGATACAACCAACAGCGATAACTCAGGTGAATGTGTTTTACACGTATGCTATCACTGTCATTCTGGGAGCTGAACGATGTATACGTTTAGTGTGCACTGTGCACGTTCCACCCCGCGCCGATGGAGAAGCTCAGCCTCTTTCGTGGCTACACCGTCCTCGTCAGGTAGGCTCCTTTTGCATTATACGCGCCACATTATCTAACAGCGAAATAACAGGGGAAAGAAGTGGAGAGACACCGTACTCATCTTCCTCGTAAAGCGAGGATGGCTCGGTCAAAGAAGGCAAGATTCAGATGAACAAGATTCAGATGAACAAGATTGCGTGCAACAATCTGCGCGTCAAGCTCGCCGACCTTGTTCATGTCTCGCCGCTGCCTGTTATCCAGTACGGAAAACGTGTTCACGTCCTTCCCTGACTATCTCAAGCTGTACTTCCTCGAGGCGTACCGCCTGCTGCACAAGGGTGACCCACTCAAGGTCCACGGTGGCATGCGTGAGGGTAAATTCAAGGTTATAGAGACCAATCCCGCAGAGTACTGCATTGTTGCTCAAGATACCGTCATCCACACTGGTATGCATATCTATTGTATAGGTGGAAATTTATAGAGTTGACCGCTTCGTGATAGAGGGTGACTCGGTGAAGTGGGAAGACGAGAAATCAAGCCTCAACGATGTCGGCTACGACGACATTGGTGGTTGCCGGAAGCAGATGGCGCAGGTCCGCGAGCTCGTTGAGCTCCCTCTTCGCCATCCACAACTCTTCAAGTCCATCGGTATCAAGCCTCGTTGTATCCTCATGTATGGTCCTCCCGGTACCGGTAGGACTCTCATGGCGCGTGCGGTGGCGAACGAGACCGGCGCATTCTTCTTCTTGATCAACAGCCCGGAGATCATGAGTAAGATAGCTGGTGAATCTGAAAGCAACCTCTGTAAGGCATCCGAGGAGGCCGAGAAGAATTCACATGCAATCATCTTCATTGATGAAATTGACTCGATCGCTTCCAAGCGTGAAAAGGTGAATATTTAATGTTGCCGGATATGCAGACTTGACATTTTTTTTTTCCCAAAGACCAATGGCGAAGTCGAACGCCATGTTGTCTCGCAACTCCTTACGCTCATGGACGGCCTGAAGGCACGGTCGAACGTCGTGGTCATGGCCGCAACGAACCGGCCCAACACAATTGACCCTGCACTTCGTCGCTTCGGACGCTTCGATCGCGAAGTAGACATCGGTATTCCTGATCCTACTGGGCGTCTCGAGATTCTTCGTATTCACACGAAGAACATGAAATTGGCCGACGATGTCGATCTCGAGCAGGTATATACTTATTATTGCCATCTTTCTAACACTACATACTTAATATTGCTTCAATATTGCCGCCGACACTCACAGCTACGTCGGCTCTGATATCGCCCCACTCTGCTCGGAAGCCGCTATGCAGCAAATTCGGGAGAAGATGGAACTCATCGACCTCGACGAGGATACTATTGATGCCGAGGTACTCGACGCACTCGGTGTGACGATGGAAAACTTCCGCTTCGCTCTTGGTTCGTCCAACCCGTCAGCACTCCGCGAGACGGTCGCCGAGGTGCCCACCGTCAAGTGGGACGACATCGGTGGTCTCGGCAAGGTCAAGCAGGAGCTCCAGGAGACCGTTCAGCACCCCACCCAATGCCTTGACAAGTTCATCAAGTGTATACCGCCATCAAGGGTTGAACTCTTTGTTGCTTCTAATTTTGTGCTTTGGACAAAGAGAGATTAAGACTTTTGAGAATAAAATTGACATGGATTGTGCGGCACAAAGAAATGATGACATAATCACATTGATCAACGTGGCAAAAATCCTCTGTCACGCTTTCAAAGCCTCCTAGACTCTTTACTGCAACAGAACATCTAAACCAACTTTCAAAGCTCAAAAAATTAACATGGTTGCTCTCTATATGTCCTATAATACCCAGACCTAATTTGTTGAGTAAAATAACTGTCTGAAAATTTAAAATTAGCAAATCCCTGAAAGAGCAGGACATAAGATAGTCAATTTTTGGCACTCAATGACCCATATTTTTTTTTCTATGCACCAACTGGCTTCATATTACAGACATAGGTAACAGACATTAAAGGCTGCATGCAGAATTATTTTCAGACAGATTGCTTAAGAATTGATGGAGAAAATGCAATATGTCCCAAGGAGGTATACTGTCCCAAGGAGGTGTTAAACACTGTAGTTGCTTACCTTTTTGAGACTCCGGAGAACGCATCCACAGCAGACTCGAGCATAAACTTACTCTTACTCTTACTCTTATTTTTCGCTCTTCTTCGCTCTCATCATGGCCGGCGCACTTCAAAATGCAAAGCGCGACCTTCCTAAGATTCGCGATGAGGAGCGCGAGTCCAGGTTCGGCCAGGTCTTTGGTGTCTCTGGTCCCGTCGTCATTGCCGAGAACATGACCGGGTCTGCTATGTACGAACTTGTCCGAGTTGGCCACGACGAGCTCGTTGGAGGTGTGTGGCATTTAATTATCCCTGTCGAGCTTTTTTGACATACCTACTACATTATTGCCACAGAGGTCATCCGCATCGATGCGGATAAAGCAACTATACAAGTTTATGAGGAAACCTCCGGTGTCACTGTCGGCGATCCCGTACTTCGCACAGGAAAACCTTTGAGCGTTGAGCTTGGACCTGGTATACATTTAGTTGTTGTCCTGTACGTTCCACATTCTCTGACGCGTCTCGCCACATAGGGCTTATGGGCAACATTGTCGATGGCATTCAGCGTCCTCTTCGTGTACGCAGTCATTCTTCTGTCCAAAGAATAAGGACTGCTTTAACAACGTGTCCTATAGTCCATCCAGCAGATATCCAACTCTATTTATATACCTCGAGGTATCAACACAGATGTACTCGATCGCTCCCTTCAATGGGACTTTACCCCTGCGGACTTCAAGGTCAGAAAAGTGTTTTGTCTCAATTATGTGCGTGCTTACTCGAATTTAGATCGGCGATCATGTTTCCGGAGGAGACATATTTGGGAAAGTTTATGAGAACTCGTTGGTGGATGCTCATAAGATTATGCTTTCGCCACGGGCTCTTGGTACTATCAGCAGTATCGCTGAGAAGGGCAACTATGCAGTCAATGTATGTTTGCGCTTGTTCAACTCTTAGTCGTCTTCTGGATCATCTTTCTCTTAAACAGGATGTGGTGCTTGAGACCGAATTTGAAGGCAAGACCACTGAGCATACTATGATGCAGCTCTGGCCTGTCCGTGCTCCGAGGCCTGTGGCACAAAAGCTTACAGCAGACTATCCTTTGTTGACTGGTCAGAGAATCTTGGATGCGCTCTTCCCGTGAGTTATATATTTTGCCCTTCATACTATTGTTCATCCAATTCTTGTAGATGTGTTCAAGGTGGAACTACTGCAATTCCGGGTGCATTTGGTTGTGGGAAGACGGTCATTTCACAGGCCTTGTCGAAGTTCTCGAACAGTGACATAATCATCTATGTCGGATGTGGTGAGCGAGGCAATGAGGTAAGCTCAATAAATGCCTTGGGCTGGTCGTCGACTATAGTGACCATTTCTTCCACAGATGGCTGAAGTGCTGATGGAGGTATGCATAGACAAACTCCGTTTGAACGACATTAATTAATAACACTTCTAAAGTTCCCGGAGCTCACTTTGGAAGTCGGAGACCGCCAAGAGCCTATCATGAAGCGAACCACTCTTGTGGCGAACACATCGAACATGCCCGTTGCGGCTCGCGAGGCTTCTATTTATACGGGTATTACATTAGCCGAATACTTCCGTGACCAGGGCAGCAATGTATCGATGATGGCCGACTCTACCTCGCGATGGGCTGAGGCTCTTCGTGAAATTTCTGGTCGTTTAGCCGAGATGCCTGCAGACTCGGGATATCCAGCTTATCTCGGAACGAAGCTGGCGAGCTTCTATGAACGGGCTGGAAAGGTGACTTGCCTTGGAAATCCACAAAGGAACGGCACTGTTTCAATCGTCGGCGCGTGCGTATCGACGGCGCTATATTGCATGTTACTTAGCCTGATATGCGTTCATCCAGTGTATCGCCTCCCGGTGGTGATTTTTCCGACCCAGTCACATCCTCTACACTCGGCATTGTCCAGGTTTTTTGGGGCCTGGACAAAAAGCTCGCTCAGCGGAAGCACTTCCCTTCAGTAAACTGGAATGCGTCTTATTCGAAGTATCTCAACATACTTGAGAAACACTATGAAATAACTGAGCCTGGGTTTGTGGAGTTACGTTCGAAGACAAAGGAAATTCTGCAAAAGGAGGAGGACTTGGCCGAAATCGTGCAGCTTGTGGGGAAGAGTGCATTGAGCGAGAACGACAAGATCACTCTTGAGGTCGCGCGCATGTTGAAAGATGATTTCCTACAGCAGAACGGAATGAGCGAGTACGATCGATACTGCCCTTTCTACAAAACGAGCGCGATGCTGCGAAATTTTGTTGGTTATCACGACTCTGCGATCAAAGCTGTTTCTCAGGGCGACATGACGTTCGCGAAAATCAAGGACACGACGAACGACCTCATGTTTAAACTTTCTCAGATGAAGTTCGAGGTTTGTTTGCTTTGAATGTGTCTCCAATGCATGTTAACTAACTGGTCTTCTCCCACTTGATACTACACAGAGTCCATCCCAGGGCAAGGAACCAATCAAGGCAAAACTCGACGGACTATACAGTGAGATTCAGGACAGATTCCGCCAGCTCGGCGAGTAGAGCGTGCAGCATGACAGAATCCTGTATACCATTGATTGTAATTAATTAAGATGTATTCGACGCTCGAGATGCAGCACCTGTCTTTTGGCACCTGTAGTTTGAGATTGTACAGTGCTGTCGACGGGAGCAGATCACTTACACTTACCACCATCATCCCCATCGTGGGAAAATCGAGCTGAGACCTTGCCCCGTCAACGACGCTCGATCCCTCCATGCATTGTCACAGAACTCTTCTCCGCTTCAATCGCATACTCGACCGCATTCTTTCAGCGGTCTTGTCTCTCTGATCCTCGTTGTCGATGCCTTTGTGCCGACCCATCACCTTTTATCACCCCCCACCCTGTAGTCGCCGCCATAAGCATCACAGGTCGGGTCACCCCTCATCGCCATCGCCCACGCCTCCTGCCATGGTTGACAATTCTTATCCCATCATCTGCAAACACCTGCTTGAGGCAGCAGCACGCGCTTACACGGGCTCCACGCCATCCTCACCCGCCTCATCCGTCGAGATCATTACCACCCTGGCTCGGCACTCAGCATCTGGGGGCTCCAACCCCCACTACCCATTTTTCAACCCCTGTTTTGTGGGATATCATACACCACCTTAAGCTTTGCCGATTCCTGGCAAACCGTCAGACATTGGACTCACGCCCCTCAATCCCCATGCTCGGCCATTCATACCTGTGTTGGCATTATCATATGAACTAGCATTTGGACCTAACCCCCCGGATTTATCCCATCTTTGCTCGGGCCACTGTTTTTTCCCTTTTTTCCCCTTTCATGAATCATACTTTGACTATGCCGTTTCCATGCAATTTGAATATGAGGACATTATCTCTTCATGCCCTATATCCTTTCACTATTTAATTCATCGGTTTATCCCCTGACAGCGCATTCACTCTGCGTAATCCCATATCGCGCCCCGTTTGGGGCTCATATCTGTACTAGCTCCTTTTCTTTTCTTTTGTGGTAGGATTAGTGCAGAGTAGTGCAATTATAAAGAGCAGATCACGGGGTTTGTTACGTTTTCAGCAAATAAGAGACGCGACGCGGCGCGCTACATACCATTTGGGTCGTCTTCACCTGCAACGTCCCCTCCGTCGTTCGCAACTAGCCTTGCACACGATACTGCCCTCACTTGCGTTTGTGTGAGAGCTCGTCTCATACTGAGCTTTGCGCGCGTTGATTTTGGTTTCGCTCTCCATTCTGAAGCGTCGTGGCTGTCGTTCGTAACCGACCGTGACACTGTCCGCTCTTTCTCTCTAGTCGAATAACCCGATTCCTCAATCGACCTGCATCTGCTGCATGTCTACGTCGCCCTCGTCACCAAATGATTATGATGAGAGCAAAGCCACGAATTATATGATGGGCGTCGGATTCTTTCAGCCTGACGAGCGAACGGACCACGCTGGCGCGCCTCCGTCTGCTATTCAGGTGAGCAATTCGTTCTGCACGCTTTGCTCAATTGCCTTGGGATATGATGTTAAACTTTCTGCGACGTCACAACTCGTATGTGTTGTTGAGCCTTGTCAAACTGACCTCTCCGTATAGACACGGTTATTGCCTTCGTTGCGCATTCCACCGGTGAAGGAACCAACTGCAGAATCCGAAAATGAATTTCCTCGTTCGACATCAGCTACCTCTTCTCTCGATCCCTATTATTTCACCATCCCTTCTCGCAACGAGTCCCCAGCTCCCCCACTTCCAACGAGCAATAACACGGGCGAGCTTCGAATGCTTCGAGAGCCTGTCACACCTGCTAGAGATCCTGCCTCTATTGACAGAAATGGTTTGGTGGGAGTAGGGGAGCTTCTTACTCCGCGTTGGCCAAATTTACCTTCTTCAGAGGAAAACTTGCCACTAGTTCCCAGGGGTGTCAGTGAAGATGAAAGGCGATTTGAGGAAGACCGTAAAGGCGTGTCGGATGATGATGATCGTGGTAGCCCGTGGACTATCGAGGCCGTGGATGGAGAGCAGGATGATTATGAGGTGTGTGTTGATCTTTTAGGTTAAGATATCTGTTGACATAATCGATTGCCAGCGACTTATGGAGGACGTGAACCTTGATCGAGCGCGTTATTCTCGAACTCACCGTTCAATTCCTGATGAAAGTGGAGGAGAGGAAATCCTGTATCCTCGCAAAGCGCTCCATGTTGAGATCACCGAGGAGGCATCATCCGACAATTGTCGGCATGACAGGAGTCTTCAAGAAAACCCCTCACCGTCTGCCCCGACGTCTCCCCCATCGTCCTTTCTTTCGCCCACTCGAAAGGCGAAGAAACGTAGCTCCGACGAATTTGCCTTTGATCAATCAGGGTTTCTCATTCCCAAGCTACCGTCAAATAACAGCGGTAGTCTACCTTCTCAAGGACATGAGAGGGAGGAATCGCAACTTCTGCGGAAGCACCAGTCTTTAGCTGTTGGGCCATCAAACGCTGTCCCTCCTGCTCGTGACAGGAGACGCGGGGGAAGCGTGAGGATGTCAATGATGACCACGTCAAAGTCTGGTTTGGTCCAGCCTCGGAGTGGAAAGCATTCTCGTCAACAAAGTGCTGGCTCCGTATCCTCGAATCAGGGTGACAATCTTCGACGTAGACTTTCCACTAGTGACTCAAACAGCATTCCTCCATCTCCAAACTCAGCCAATCAAGCTCGACGCACATCGGGTCCTTCAATTAAAACAAGCTCCGAGAAAATCTCTCTTCTGAAGGAGAAGGATTTTCATCCGTCTCCCAGCGTTGCGCACTCTCTTTTAAGAGGTACGCAAGAAGGTTGGTCTGCTCTGGACGATGATGCAACAGCAGAAGCACTGCGTAAATTGGACGGCATCTCTGGCAAGGGGCCTCGTTCAAGAGGAAGCGTCGGAGCTGCAAGTCGCTTGAGTAATCATTCACGTCCAGGCACTCCTGCTGCATCTCGAGGTCATCGCTCTGAGGGTACGGAAAGCTCTGACAAGTTGCATCGGATGAATAGCATAGGAACGAATATCGGACGTGCTAAAGAGAGACTTCGGCCCGAATCAAGTGTGATCTTGGACAAAGAGGGCCAGGCTCGTGGGCCAGAGGAAGGGGATCGTAAAGCACCATTAGGAGGTTCGCCCATTTTGAAGCCCGTCGATGATCATAATACAGCAGGTACGACGTTGGATGCCGAACCAAAGAAACCCATCCCTAGCGCTCGATTGAGTTATACTCCGAAGCGCAGTTCGGCTTCCTCTACGAACTATACCGGAACTCCGACATCTAGCTCTAGAGAATCTGCGAATTCATCGACAGCCACTAGTGCTACATCGGCGTCAATGAGCTCACATCGCTTTTCTCTCATTAAAGCGAGGCGAAACAGTGCGGGAAGCGATATTTCTAGCATTCATTCTGGTGAGGCTTCCTCTCATCGGGATCGTGCTGCGTGTCTAGCTGGAGGGGAAGCTACAGACGGAACTTCGGTACCTCCCGTTCCTCCCCTTCCAAAAGATTTATCTTCGTATAAGACCCCACCACAATCTTCTACGAGCCTTGTGTTCCCAGCATCTGATTCTGCACCAGACGGCGAGAAAGATCTTGACAAGGATGTCTCCGGAGGTGACATATCTCATGAAGACCTGCGTTTCAACCAATCATTGGAACCCATGTCTGGCAAACCGGCTTTTGCTGTTCAGGGGCCACATGAGACGCCTGCTGCTGCTCAGCCCGTCCCGAAAACTCCGTCCAAAAAGTGGAGTTTCACTAATCCTTTGAATATGCGACGTTCAGCTTCCCCAAGTCGTCGTGAATTGTCGGCTTTGAAGTCCCCTTCCGGGCGACAACCGCGGTCGGCGACTGGTGATAAACAATTGCGTCCGTCATCATCGAAAGAGTCGCCATTCTTGCCTACAATCTCTCCCAAATCTTCAGTGGAAGCTTGGCAAAGCATTCAAAGAGGTGCGATGGCTTCAGAGACCTCTCTGGCGTCGCTGTCTTCTCTCAGCTCATTACCCGAGCCATCTCCACCAATGTCACCATCTCAGCCCTCCGGGATGGTCCCTGCTCGAAGGGAAGAACAACACTCGCCGAGCCGATCCGGGACGGTCTCCAGTATTAGTGCCACGCATGCTCCATTTTTCGACCCTCAGCTCAGTCACGGAAGCCCAACCTCGAAGGTATCCCGTGATGTGACCAATAAACGCTTGACTCCCTCGTCTATTCCTTTCTTTCGTCGATCTTCTTCTCAGTCGATGCAAATTCCTCCATCTTCCGCAACAACAGGGATGTCTACCTCTCCGACCTTCTCTTCTGCGCCCAACGTCCATCATGCTGGTCTCAAGACTGACATAACACATATAAAGGATCCCCTCCTTACTTCTCCAGCGGCGCCAGGTTTTTCCCAGAGGAAGTCGTCCATGTTATCCTTAGGCCTGCCTTCTATACTAAAGGGCTCTAGCTCGAGAAAGAGTCTGCAGGTCGAAAAGAGCACGGTGGGCTCTCGTGAGGTTGACAAGTTAAAAAGGTATAAGGATTCGGAGACCGAAGGGATGAAAGGCAAGAAAGATGAGAAGGATAGAAGCGAGAGCCGCATTTCTGTCCTCATGGGCAGAAAAAGAGGGAAGGTATATAATTCGTCCATTTTTATTCCTTCGTTTCTGGTACGACCCAGATCGTTAATTATCGCTTTATCTTAGACTCTCTCATCTACGGATCAGAAAAAGGTCAAGCCAATTGCTTTGCCGCCCATGCAGGTGGCTGCCCTTCCACAGGCAACTGCTGACCGTATTGCTCATGTCAAGTCGTACGGGTCTTCGTCTTCGTCCCCTTCGGGCGTCGCCCGTGCGGTAACGACGTCTTCTCGTCTAACTTCGCAAACAATCAGCTCAATGCAAAAGCAATCTGATACATCTCTCAGAAGCACACGACAGCAATTACCGACCATAGCCGGCTCTCCTTCTGTTGGTATACACGGTACGAGTAGTGTACAAAGTCATCCTAAAGAACTAAAGGAGCAACCACTTGTCGCGCAAAGTTCCTCAATCTCTAGTTCTATGTCTGGCCCGCCGAAAGAAACTCCTACTCGGATTCCTCGAATAGCCAGTCGGTCATCAACTGTCACATCCCCCACCCTGAAAAATTCGTCCTCCGTGCTTACTTCTCAGAGAACGAGCTTGAATATAGGTGCGATAGGCATTCACTCTGATACAGGCGATGTCGGCACAGAGGAGTCCTTGAACGAGTTCGGGTTTCTTGATAATATGGAAGAGACTGCGAAGTCGCAGATACCTTCAGCGACATATCGGCAGTCTTTGCGATCTTCTCCTCCAGCTGGGACCAAAAGCACACGTCAGTCTACAGGTTACTCTGCTGCGGCTTCGTCGTCTACCAGTACGCCCCGAAAATTCGCTCACGAATCGATTGCGATTAAGGGTCTACGAAAGTCATCGACTGGTTCGGTTTCTTCAATGGCGTCAGCTGCTGCTGTCGAACAGCAGTACAATGCGATGTCTGCGCTTTCACCGTCGAAGGGTTTGAATAAACTCTTGAGCCCTAAAATGTCGTTACCAGGTTCGCGTCTATCAGGCTCGTCAACTACACCTAATCTCTTCCAACAACAATCAAGCGGATCACCGACATCTCGACGCCAGTCTTTTTCTACCCCATCACCTGTGCCGAGCTCTGTTGACGAAGACGAGATTCTTGGAGATGAAGAAATGATGCAGTATATCAAAAAGACTCAGGCGCGCAAGCTAGCACACGGGGCTAAAAAGGATGATCTGGAGGAATTGTTGAAATTTCCCGAACCCCTTCCTCCTGGCCGGCCAAGCTCTCCGACGAGTAAGTTATATGCCTTCCATATTGATGGGCAGTAAGCTAACCTTTTTTTCAGGCGTACTGAATAGCGAACGAGCACCTCGTTTGTCGGATTATGAGCGCAAGGAAATTTTGGACTACTCGTCTGTCTATTATATTGGCAACAAAAACGAGAAGAAACTGGCGACTCGTGACGTATCAGCGAACAATTATGGCTATGATGACGATCGAGGAGACTATTTTGTGATTAACCACGATCACTTGGCGTATCGGTATGAAATCATAGACACGTTAGGAAAGGGATCATTCGGTCAGGTTCTCCATTGCAGGGATCACTGCACTGGAGAATCGGTTGCCATTAAGATCATTCGGAATAAAAAGCGCTTCCATCATCAGGCTCTAGTTGAGATCAAAATCCTCGAAAACTTGCGGAAATGGGTATGTTTTGTAAAACTATGTCTGTTCCTAGTCTCACTTGCTTGTAGGATCCTGAAGAGAGACACCATGTCATCAAGATGACGGAGCATTTCTACTTTCGAAGCCATCTTTGCATTGCCATGGAGCTTTTAAGTATCAACCTCTATGAGCTCATCAAGGCAAACGGTTTCGCAGGTTTCTCAACGATACTCATCCGCCGGTTTACTAGCCAAATGCTTCTGTCGCTGTCTTTAATGAGACACCATCGGATCGTGCACTGTGATCTCAAGCCAGAAGTAAGCTGTTCCCGCGTTGATCTTTCAGTCAATTACTCAAGCTAGATTAGAATGTCCTTCTTCGTCATCCGGCAAAGAGTGGAATCAAAGTCATTGACTTCGGAAGCAGTTGCCTGGAGCACGAAAAAGGTCCGTACTGATTGCTGGCCACTGATTTCTCTTACACGAACTCTAATTATTCCATATAGTTTATACCTATATCCAGAGTCGTTTCTATCGTTCTCCAGAGGTCATCCTTGGTATGAATTACAACATGGCTATCGATATGTGGAGTCTAGGGTGTATATTGGCCGAGCTTTACACGGGCTATCCTATCTTTCCTGGCGAAAATGAACAAGAGCAACTGTCCTGTATCATGGAGGTTCTCGGAGTGCCAGACAAGGAGCTAATTAACCGCAGTAGCAGGAAAAGACTTTTCTTCGGTAAGTAGTATGTCAATGCCCTGGAACCAACTCAAATGAACGCATTCCAGATTCTACGGGCGCTCCGAGACCAGTAGTTAACTCGAAGGGCCGACGCCGAAGGGCAGGCACAAAGACTCTAGCACAAGTTCTACGATGCGACGATGAGCTGTTTGTCGACTTTGTGTCCAAGTGTCTGAGTTGGGATCCGGAGAGGCGGATCAAGCCTCAGTCTGCCATGCGGCATCCATTCGTTACTGCTGGTCGAAGGGCGAAGGTCGTCAATAATACAACCCCTAGCTCCTCTCGTGGACATCTTGCTCCATCGAGTAGCTTACTTAGTGCCGGACGCAGCAAACCGACTGAAACGCCGAAGAAGTCCCAAATCAGCGCGCCAACTCCGTTGACTGCTCGAAGTGGTCGAGCACCAACAGCACAAATACCCTCTACACCTTTGAGTTCTTTGGCACATCCTTCTCAGAGTTCTTCAAAGAGTTTCCGTTCTTTACACGCACCTTACCATTCAAGTCGCTCGACGAATGGTTTAGCTGTGAGTTTTCGCCTTTCCCCGTGCCGACCTGCAGCTCTAACATTCATTCCATATAGATTGCTTCCGCGAAGTAACGAATCACCTATAATGCGCTTCAAGCGTCTAATTGTAGCTTCTCGCTTGTACGTTTTCTCAATGACCATAGGAATTTCCAATTTTTATATCTTTTCTTCATACATCATTTACTTGCACACGTTGTCTCCTAATCGCACTGCTTGCTGTTCGATAGTTTCGATTCAGAATGCGCCATGCTTTGTTTCAAGAACACGGAAAAGTTTACATGCTGCACTCTATGAATTTCTCATTCCCTCTAGCCTCCAACCCCTTTTGCAGAGCGCTCATTCCAGAGATGTTAGTCATATCGATCCATCTCGCTACGTCATCGGTAACACAGAACCTCAACCTGCTTGATGGGCTTGCGCAACTTCATGATTCATTTTAAATCGCAGTAACTCCTGCGTCGGAGAAAAACGTATAAGGGTTATGTAGTAGAGCATATTAAAAGTTCGCAGGCAACGGTTATGATCGGCATGGATACTTACTCGTGATGTTTCTTCTCATGCGTCTATGCACTGCAGTGCGTTGATGGGCTTCCCATTCACATCCTTCCTCCAGCATAATCGGCCGATCAGTTTGAGTCGTGCAAGTTGGACAGACTACTTTTCGACGAGAAAGCATGATATCTGTGGGACTTTACGCGGAGATCTATTTGGTAATCGAAAAGTAGGGCAGAACAATACACTGACTTTGTGGGACGAGTTGGAACTGCAAGCATTTTTCTGGCTGTCTTCGACACGGAAGCTGGCTCAGGCGTGTACGAAGCCGACAAAAATGCTGGCGATAATCAGAGTCAGACCTCCTGACATACACCACCAAAGGAGCTCACCTTTAGCAATCTCCTCCGCCCTTGATGTGACGTGTTCATCCCAGGCAGAAAGATCTGGTCACTACGCTCGTAAAGTGTTTCAAATAGGTCGGATACACAGTACAAACCTGTAGCATCAAGTAAATATGCCTTGTCTGACATCTTGCAATCTTTTGAACTGTATTCCTGTAAGGCAGGTAGCATTTTGTTACGTATCCATTTAATCTGGCGTCGTGCGTATTTTATTGTGCTTTGCTTCATTTCGGCGACGACGGCCGCATACGCCTGCTCGTTCGATTCTCCTTGAATTATATAATCATAGAACTCCCTGAAACCTGCAAGCTATTTATTTAGAGACAAGACCGTCAGAGACACATTTGGACACCTGCCAATGGCTTGAAAGATTCCGACGGTGACATCTGGAGCATCTGCTTAATTTGATAGGTAAATGTTCTATTTCAATTAAAGATGCAAGTGTGCATGCCTGAGGAATCCCGTGCTATATCCCGCATGGACCGAATATCGTCTAGAAGCCCTTGCTATTTCACATGCAGGAAGCTAAGCACTCAAAGAAATCATAGCCAAAGGGTATTGAACGAACAGATAGCATTTGATCTACTCGCTGCTCGAGGCGGACGTTCAGTACATCTGGCTCGGCGTATAGCCAAAAGATCAATGGCCTGTAGCTTTTTCGGGATAAGTAAAAGGGTGATTCAGTTGTCTCAATAAAGCAGCCCACCGTTTTTCTACAGTTGCTGAATACGAGTCCGTGATGACTTCACTCGCTGCTCGTCCGTTTGCTTTGATAATTTCAAGGTTACGAAGAACTTTTCGTGTGTCTTTCCAGTGCCATCGGCTTCCCATACGTGGGTCGAGGTATGAAAGAAGGCTATGAAGAGCAAAGGCCTCGTCCGGATTAGTTTTTGCTGAAGGCGCAGTAGATGGTAAATCATTATAGAGGATGGCTAGGCTTTCTGGCAAGTTCCTCAGTGCGCTTAAGAGGCCGGCGTTTGGATGGGCGGACGAATGCTTAGATGGACCCGCTTGAGCAGGCAAACCATTGGAAAAAAGGAGGTGATGGATCCAATAAGTGGTGCCACCAACGACGATGGGCACCTTTCCTTCCGCGTGTACTTTGTCAATCTAAGCGAGGTACAGCTCAGCCACAACACTTGTTCATTGTGCTGCAGAAGACAGCCCTCACCTCCCGCATAGCGTCCCGGATCCACTCGCCCACGACGTATTGCTCCCCAGGTTTCTTGAAACTCATAAGAAGATGCTCTATTCCTCGCTGCTCGTCTACGCGTAGTTTGTTTGTTAGAACGTCCAATCCTTGGTAGACT
Source organism: Porodaedalea pini (assembly GCA_002794775.1). Lineage (NCBI taxonomy): Eukaryota > Fungi > Basidiomycota > Agaricomycetes > Hymenochaetales > Hymenochaetaceae > Porodaedalea > Porodaedalea pini. Next base: position 1,666,265 of record NBAY01000003.1, on the reverse strand, counting down.
TGCATCGCATCAGCATTGATAATTTTCCCTGAAACAGCCAGGGCTAATTCAATCGCCAACCGACTCTTGCCAACACCTGTAGTTCCGCAGATAGCTATAAGAGGTTTTAATGCCATGGGCAGGATATGCCGGGACTTGAAGATGTACGCGAAGCGGATGTTCAGGATGGCGGCAGAGAACAAGGTAATTACTGTACTACGCAATCGAAACTCGTGGGAAAGCAAAAGAATAAACAAGAAACACAGATTTCATGAACCTCGGAATCCACCACGCACATTTCCGCCGCGGGGAGCACCTCTGCCTCGTCCACGGTCGCCTCCAAATCCACCTCGGAATCCTCCATGCCCACTACGTTCCCCGCCAAAACTACTGCGAGCAGTCCCGCGTCCTCGACCTCCGCCTCGCTGGAATCCTCCCCGACCACCCGCACCAGGGCCTGCACCACGACCTCTGCTACTAGCACCTCCTTTCGCACCACGTCCGCGTTCTATGAGGTCAAGGAAAGGGGTCGATAAGCACTTATATCCAAAAGGCAAGTAAAAAAGCATACTTTGTACACCTATGGCAATTGCAGTTTTTTTTAGCGAAAATAAATACCGTATTAGGAAAAGAAGACTGACCACCAGGTACTTTTGGCTTCGGCAAGAAACGCTCTATTGGTAAAAGCTTGTCTCCACCGATGTAGACCTTATCGCCCTTTTTGAAGCTGCTCGCAACCATGCCTTCACCCATTTTTATAGAGAAGTAAACTTCGTTGATTGGGCCTAGAATTTCATCCACCTTCCCTATCACAGATTTGTTCTGAAGGTAGATCGGAGCATTGAAGTAGGGAACTTTGTCGGGCATTAATGAAGCGCACAACATTTCATCTTCAACTGCGTGCACGAAAGAGCCCATTTCTAACGAACACAAAGATGAACGCGGGATGAAAAACGTAATGGCTGAACGCACCGAGCACAGTGTCAGGAGGACCGAAATCGCGTTGCTGGAAACCTCCTCTGCCTACGCCCCTCCCTTTTCCGTATTATGAGCTTCCTTGCTGTTCTTTTTTCCCGGCGTACAGGCATAAGGGAACGACATACCACCACCGAAACCGCCTCTGCTTCGTCCACCTCCACGAGAAAAACCGCCTCGGCTCATCTTCCAGATAAATGATTTGGTGTATGTGAATGCAGGAAGGAACAGAGAAAGTTCATCACGAAAAAGTCGCGTCGCCTGTATAGCCTTGTATACCTTGTAAGGTAATAAAAGTCTGTTAGTCAGCTTGTCATGTGCCAAAATGTCTTCGAGTCGGATACAAGCTCGTTACAAGAGTTTTGGTGCAATACAAGGCATATACAAGACAGATAGATAATTACAAAAAATATACTATACTTTTATCATTTTGTATTCTTATTATATGCCCTCTGAAAGTCTGATGTCTGAGCTGTAATGTATTTATTCTACTGATTATGCCTGACAATGGAGCCGGAAGGCTCTTCACCAGTTTATATGTTGGGTGTCAGCATGTCAGTCAGTATATCATATTCTTATTAGCCTTCACATAGGATACAAGATAAATACAAGTCAGATAGATGCTTACAGGAAATGCACATTTATTTTTCTTGTATTATATGCCACTTATATGTCCTTCCAAAATCTAATGTCTAAGCTGTAGTGCATTAATCATAGTGTTTTTGTCTGATCATCCACTCATTTCAGATATCAGCTCTTCAATCACTGTCCAAGATTTGCTTTGTTTTCAGGAGAGATGCACACACGGTGGGAATTCAAACCCACTTGCCCCTTTCGGGCCGCCAATCCAGCACTAAAACTTGAGAGCCGAAAGGCTGAAAAGCGGATGATGAGACGAGACAGTAGTATAATATAGAGAAAATGCTTCGCAAGGGCTCGAGCACATGGAATAATAGAAGTAACAAGAGTCGAGTCAATGAAGTAAAGAGAAGGAAAAAAGAGATCTACGGAAGATACGAGCCGAATTACAAAATCGAGGAGAGAAAAGGAAGAGGAGACCGTGTATGGTGAATGGACAAGTCGCGCCGCACAAATGGATGGATGAATGAGATACTTGGGTGTACGGTTGGAGGGAAGGGTGTAAGAGACACATGTATTGCTAGGAAATTTAGAAAAGAGGAGAGAAGAGAGTACAAGGTGGAAGGCGCGCCGAAGCCGTACCGACAAGAGCGAAGGCCTCTGCGATCGCGAGCAAGCGCCCGACAACAAGCGAAGAAAGGCCCTCAAGCTCCGCACAGTCCAACTCAGCGTAGCCCAGACCAGTAGTCCGCACCCATATCCTACGCATCTAAATCCATAAGTCGCGAAAGTCGTTGCATCAGCCTATACATGACCACCGAGCCCGAGCCCAAGCCCGAGATCAACAGTCGTGAGGCTATCCAGCATGGACCACGTCTGAGTACTCTATTTGCCATGCCTGCCTTCGTCTGCGCACGGCCAAATTCCGAACTTGTGCCTGCATCCGACAAGGTGGACTCGGAAAGTGCATCGCGTTGCGCATTGCAGAAACCGGAGACGATCCAAATGCGATTGTACCATCGCTTTTCGTGTGTTGCATACTGCGCGAGTTCTCTTCCTGCGGCAGCGTTGAGCTCTTGCCGACCGAGAGACGCCACCCAAACGCATCGCCGAATGCACGTTCGCAGTGTCCAACCTCCCGCAGTGGGAGACTGGAGAGCTTTACCCATGCACGATTCGAATAGCATCGATCCTGTAAGATTCTTGATGCTAGAATGAGCGCGGCGAGGAAGATGCGCCGCGGGCAGAGGAGCGGCAAGGGAAGAGGTGACAGCGGCGTGAGCTGTTTTGCCGGAATCTTGCGACGCTTGTCGTTAGACTGCCTTTGAGTCTGCATCTACTGAGTTAATGGAAGCGAAGCGCCCATCTGGAGGACTGTCGGCACACACGATGCGTCGAAAGGGTCCTTTGACATCAATTCCGTCGGAAGGCCGCAGAGGTTGGACGTGTCCAAAGAGGTATTCGCCTTCGACGAGGCAGACGCCTCGTCTTCCTTCACGATCCTCTTATCCAACTCCGGCTCGCCTCTCACTCCTGTGCCGAGCCTCTCTTGCTCCACGAGCTCTGGCACCTTCCCTCGCACCGCCTTGATGTAGCAGAGCGCCGACTGCAGGACGCTGCATGTTGTGCGTGAACGGTGGAGGACCTGTACAAATGTTTCGATCGGAACGAGATCCTTCTTGGACACGACGGTTGCGGCATTGCTGCCGAAATTCTCGGCGAGAAAGGCAGATGGGAAAACGACTGACGTTGTTGTTGAAGCGTGTGGTGGGTCGGATGGGGCAGGGGGAAGAGGCGAGGAAAGCGTGATGGGTGAATAGGGCGAGGAAGTTGAACCAATTGATGTTTTAGTGGTTGGCGTTGAGAGACGGCGGCTGTTTCGTCACCGTCGTGATATCTGTTTGAGTTGAAAAGACGACTGGGATGTTCTCGGGGTGCCAAATATCGGTCAGGCTTTTCACAGCTTGATCTAGAGTTGAGCACGTCAGTTAGGGAAACAGGACAAAACCAATTTATCTATTGACTTTGCGTGCGCGCCTCGGAAGGTTGCCGACAATTAGAATGCTTGACTTGCCGACCAAGGAAGCCACGTAGTTTGCTTTTGCTGGGTGCGTCTTCGGGATTTGAGGTTGTTTCAACGGTTGAGGCGCCGCTTGCTGCAGCGCCGAGAGTGGGTGCGGGGATTGGGAGAAGGTAGAGGCAGTACTAACAGAAGAGATGGAGTACACGGATGCAGCTGTTTGATTAAATAAGTGGATTCTTGAGGGTTGGGATGCTGATGGTGGACACGAGCATCAGACAAGATTCACCACTTAGCGGACTTAGAAAATGCGGACTTAGAAAACGCGTCGAGACGTGCTCGACGCGTCGCTGCACTTTGCTTTCTCCCACCACCATCGCCTGCCTCTCCCTCGGTCGCAAATCTGTCAAGCACATCAAAAGTAAGTCCACACAGTCTTTGGGATATAATGAGCATCTTAGTCAAAATGTAGATGGAAACAGAGGTCAGATAAGCTCATGCCACTCAAATTGGTGAGTAGCCCCTGTATACAGACAGTTCGTCTAACTGGCCTCTAGTCCACAAGTACTGGGACAGTCTCGCTTGGTACGTCTATCAGCCCACACGCACTGTCAAGGAGAAGAAGGGCAAGACAGAGTCGACGGCGGGCGGGAAGGTGAAGAAGGAGAAGGATGGGAAGGAGCGTGGTGACCGTACCAAGTCGAGCAGCTGTGTGCGCGGTTCCAGCGCGCGTGCCCGCAACAGTTCCTTGTGCTCCACTACCAGCACCACCAGCACCATGAGTGCCCTCTCATCTGCATCAACCGTCGATTCGGAAGATTTCAGCGAGCTCGACTCGCTCTCCGCCGACGGGTCTCTCTATGGTCCGTATGGCTCTGCGAATGGTGGGTGCGGTAGCGTGCACGAAGCCGAGATGGTGGATCTCGCGGACTTCGACATGAGCGAATTGGAGGATCGCAGGGCCAGGGTCAAGGTCAGACACTCTCGCTCGCACTGAGCCTCTCGATGCCCTTGTTCTCTTACGCGTCTGGTTCTAGATCAGGAGTGAGCCTTACGATCGACACGGGCAACGCTCTTGCGAGCTTCTCCCTCGAATCCGGCCTGCTCAACACGTATTCCTACTCGCACTCGCACCACGGTGGACACGGGCATGGACACGGACACTCGCTTTCCGCGCAGATCCCGACTCAGACAGCCCAAAGCTTGGTTCCCGGACCACTTAGCTTTGTCCTCCCGCAGAATCGCCGCTCGAAGCCGTTCGACGAGCGCACCGGGTGCACCGGCCACCGACGATGACAGCCGACCTCTACCCGCCTGCGCCTCCTACAATCAAGATCCCGAGGCTGCTTGAGACGGCGCCTGGTTTGAACAAAAGCTCGGCGGTTGGCTCGCCTGCGACGCACGAGGGCAACGAAGACGAGCAGCGGTTGCAGATGAATGGCCACAGCCAGGAAAGAGGGGGGGAATTTGGTGGAATGAGCGGTTTCCAGTTCCCGAACTCGCATCCGCAGTCCATGAGCTACGGTATGCCAGGGCAGGTCCCCGATTTCTCGGCTGCTGGCAGCAACTTGCAGGTGTGTTTTTCTGCCCTTCGTCGTAGCATGTTATTCCATGTTTCAGGTATACGAGGAGCAGGTGCCTGTCGCCGCTAAGCCTCGCCCTCGCGCGCTCATGCAGCTCAGCATTCCTAGTGAGCCTTCAACCTCCTCAGGTGACCCGCTTTCCGCACCAACACCTCCTTCCTCCTCGTCCTCGCGTCTCTTCCTCCCTGGTCAATTCTCTTCGCCAACTGGCCAATCGCCAGGTGGACAGCTTCAAGTGCCGGGTCAGCGCGCATTGCCGCACGGGCTGCCTGAGTCACTAGATCCGCCAGTTGCTGGCGAGTGGGTCGACTACGGCTTGCCAGCGTGGGTGATGCAGACGCTGTGCGACGGCGACGAATCTGCCACAAATTCCTCGCATGGTCAGAACCAGGAGACGCAGAGTCAGAATGTATTCTGTGAAATGGACATCGGACTGGACATGGGGCTGCCGCCGTGGACGGCCTTCGGCTCAATGGGGTCGATGAGTCCCATGGGCTCGATGGGTGGTGGGATGGATGGGATGGGGCCGGACGGTGAGCGAATGGACATGTACGCGATGCACTTCCGGTTCGAGGACCTGCTCGACTCGTCGCAGTTATAACCTGCACCTCACTTCGCCTGTGGACACCGTCAAACCTGGATTCTTTATTCTTCTTTTGCTTTTATCTATAATTTTGACGCGGCTACGATTTTGAACAATTCAATTGTACAATAAATGATGCAATAGAAATACATTATTATTATATTATTTAAATGGTGTGATAATGAACCAGTAGACTTCCAGTCTCGTATAACGACTTGCAGGCCTTATATAAGAACTCTACCAGACACGACAAGAACCACAAGTAAGATTATCCCATGTCATTTTGAAGCTGCGCCGTATTCTCTTCTATATTTCTTCAGGGCCGGCCATTCTTGTAAGTGACGATCAGTATGACCTAACTTGGCAATATGCATCAGACTTGCGGCGATCTTGCGGCAACTTGTACAGTCTTGGACCGGTCCTTGCACCACCACCGGTCCTTGCATCACCCTACCTATAACACAACAACAAAAGCTTTTTTGTCTCAGAAAACTATACCAATAGAACTCTAATTAGCATAAAACACTGTCTCAAAAAAAACTGTATGCTTTGCTGCAGAATATGTGAAGTTATGAGTCAAACAGTCCTGAGAAAGTAATGATCTGCACTACTTTGAAATTTGTTTGCCACAATATTTACAGAAATAACCACACAATATTCAAGCGAAAAATATAGTGAATCTGTAGCTATAATAAAACTGTGTGTACTAAATTTCAAGAAAATCGGCTGAGTATTTACCTGTAAAAAAATTCAGCAAGTTTCATTGACTAGTCTGAGGGTGATCTGACTTGGTCACGTGACCTTCAACGCGTCAAGTTTCCATCTATTTGACTCCGAAAGTCCCTGACTGGAGTGTACAAAACACAAGAAAGGGCCGCCAATAGTCTGAAATTCCTAAGATTAATCTTATAAGTGAGATTGAATATGAGTCAGAATTTATTCACCTTGAAAATGTCAAAGGGGAGCTCGAATCACAAATGAACTGAGCGTGGGAAACTTGTGGTGCAAGGACCGGTGACAACTCATTCTGGGCTCAAAACAGAAATCCTTTATATATATTCTTTCTTTCATTTGTTTAACTTAAAATTGGGCATAGATGGACTTAACATAATTTGTTTTCATGTAGTATTTTTTTTTTTGAAATAAAATTTTGTAGATGTTGTACAAAACCGAAATCAAAATGTACTGGTTCAAGGACCGGTCCAAGACTGTATATCTTAATATACAAACGCAACCCCCTACTTTCGACACAGCCACATGCTGACTAAATTCGGACTTTCAATGTTTTTGATGCTTCTTTTTTCCTTCTTTAGTTGTCACCCACATGCTCCTGCTCCGGCCAGCTCCAAAAAATTTGATGGCTCAAAGTGGCAACATTGCAGATCATCACATGATGTCTGCACATGGGCACACATCCGTGAGCAGACCGCTCTGTAGGCTCAATCAACTCATTTCCCATATGAAAAAAATTGCAAAAAATATGAAAAAAATCACAAAAATCAGGGAATTTTTTTTAATCAAATCATGCTCTTCTCTCAAACATTTGATGGCTAAAAGTGGTAATTCCAAAGCAGCAGCATGCAAATCATCTACAATCAATTTTATACTTTGAGCTCAAATGACTCATTCCTCATATGAAAAAGTTAGGAAAAATGCTGAAAAAAATAAGTCAATTAGAAAAATATTCTGCTATCTTCTCCATGTGTATTATAAAATTAATTTCAGTAGAAAATCAACCAATTGGAGTCCATTGAGAATTACTCTCAGAATATGTAAATCACTGACCTGGCTCATGCCAGAGTATACATAGCACAACTCAATATAAGTGCATATAAGCTTTGGATGAGTTGGGAAGTAAAGGGAATGTGAAAAGGGCATGAACTGAACATAATGTGTCAGACTCCAAAGGTCTGGAGGCTCCCACTGAGTCTCAGACTTAGACTCCTCATAATTGTAGTACAGCTACATGGTTGTGTTTCAGAGTTTGTGTCTTGGAATGTCAGACACTCAATACATCAGAGTCAAGTCATGATGTATAGGAAGTCAGCAACATGTTAGAAGTAGTGAGAATACTCTGGCAGGCCTACACCTATAGCCTTTTATGAATATAATATAAGGTGTCCTAACATACTATCTATATTGCATAAAGAATATCCTTTCTATTTTAAATGAAGACATGAGAAGCAGGTATTATGCACTATGTCTCTCCATTGAAGGAGACTTATTCTATCTTCAAGTTCTCAGCAACCAATATTGTACTTAGTGAGGTTTTGTTGTAAACAAAATGTCATACAATAAAATTTCAGATTGCTTTCAAGCATGTGTATGTGAGATATATAGTTTTGCAATTGAAGAATCATGTGAACTAAGATGAAGAATTGTCCTAAGAGCTTAGACTGATGGCCAGCAAGGAACCTTGAATAGGTATAGCTTTTAGAGTGAGAAATTGCATTAATTAAATCTGAAGAAACAAAAAAACTCAGATTAAGCAATGCCTAAAAAACTCGGATTGATGGCCAGCGGAGTTCCCGGCGAAGCCGGGAACTCCAGGGCTGGTTTCTGATCATTTTGAGAGTGCGCTAGATTCTCTTGTACATAATATACAAAATTTACATAATTTACTATCTTCTACGGCTATGTAAGCCCGTGCAAGATTTTAGACATTTTCGTGATGTTTCAGTAAACCATGACAGGCCTGGTTTAGGAAGCTCACGTGGCACATATATATATACATAATATAATGCTTATGTGGGGCAGCGTAAATCATAACTACTCCTACTCTCACCTCTCTCACCTGAAGATGACCTTGCCCGACTCTCGGCAGTCTTCAATCAAGACTTCCTTCTCTTTCTCAGATGCTTTGCCTCGAGACAGGATTACCGTGTCAGAGAACGTTTGGCTGTCGCTACTGTTTATCTCCGAGCAAGAGACAACCGTCAGTGCGAACAAGAAAATCGCAGTGTCTCTGAGTTTCCACAAGTCGACGCAGCATGTCCGTCAATGTAATTCGATTTGCCGCATAGCCTGGGCGGCACCCTTTCAAGCTGTGAGTAGTGTCCGGTGCAGTGGAATTCATGTGATTCTCATCGATGTAGTCCCCAGGTACCCCGCTCCCCGGTGCCATTGTCGTATCGCGGCAACTGGCCCGTGAGCTCTCATTGGACAATGGGGTGTCATTTTGCTCTATGACCGTGGTAACTCCGGTACATCTTACGGAAGTCACGATGATTGTTTCTAGTAATCAGTCGCTCCATACATCCGTAGAAGAACTATCGGGGATCGAGCAACTGCTTTGCAGTGAGAATCGCATCCTTAGAGCCGGGGACATCCTTTATGGCAGGCGTTCAGGACAGCTACTTGAAGATTGCTACAACTTGCCGTCCCAGGCGTGTTATCGATTCGAAATTGCTATGACTGAACCAGTCTCACAAGGATACGCTGTCCCGGGCAAGACTCGTTTCCTCATTGCCGTCGAAGACTCCTCATTTGATGTTATGAGATCATCACCATTAACTGCTATAGACAACCCAACAGCTGAAACTTTTTCTGCTGATGAGTTCACAATTGATGAGAACTTCTTTGCAAGCTCTACCCTTCGCAATGTCGAAAAAATGCCGCTCGAGTCCTCTGCGCGAACTGTACACAAGGGTGGCAGCGATCCTACAACAGTAATTTTCTCTGCTGAACCTTTGCCGCGTCGTTCAACACAGGATTCTAATGAAAGCTGTACGATGTTCATCTCGACAGAGGATCTCGGGAAGCTAGGTGTTTTTAGCGGAGATTGGGCAAGTTTCTACTCAGGCATTCTATAAACTCAACCGCTCATCGTTCATGCCAGTGTATCGCTGGTTTTTCCGATGAAGGCTCACGTTTAGTACAAGTTAACGGCATCGATGCTTCCAACGAACCAAGGTATAACGGATCCTGCAGAGAAAGAGTGTTTGCATCATCACAGCTTTTATACAACTGTGGCCTCAAGATGTGCGGACGTGGCACTCTTTCTATCCGCCCTAGTCCGTTCGGTGCCGGTCCACCATCGATTCCAATCGCTCGGACCGCAACTTTGGCTCGTATCGCTTCACCTTTGTCTCTGGACAAATCACATTATTCTATTATGCTAGGATCTCTCAAAAAGAAACTCGATACGTCCAGGAGCTTAGTCAAAAGGGGGGACATTATTACTATTACCGTTTGCACAGATAGCACATCGGAGATTGACGGGTTTCCGGACGATATGTCAATTGCCGAAGAGAGCGACGAAGTGTTAAGCAGGAGGTACGTTTTACTTGCTCCGACGTGCTATAAATGAAACCTCAGGGTGTTTTAGCATGGCCGCCGAGGAATACCGTTCCTATGACAGCGTTCATTTCGTTGTCTCAAGTCTTGATTATGACGTTGTTAAGTCCAGTGAGCTTGGCTCGGAGTTGGACACACTCTCAAGATCAGCATTTGGAGAACTCGGCTGCTGGATTGATTCGTCCGTGACGAGGGTGGTCCAGACAGGCATAGAGCAACTCTCTGTTCCGTGTGTCGAATGTGATTCACTAGCGAGTGAGTCTAGAACATCGAGTACTGATTTTATCTCGCTCACCTTTTTTCTTTCTGGGTAGCTTGGTCACGGCTCGACCTTGACTGCTTCGGTACTCGCTTCAACAAGATTTACGACCTCGCCTCAGCTGCTGTTGAGGAGAACGCGGCAATGTTTGGACTTGATCTAATTGTGCTCCTTAAAGGGCCTATTGGATTAATTATGGCCGCAACGGCTGAAGCGGTTGCAAGCTGCCTGGGTTTTCACCTCTTAGAAGTGCGTTATGCGTCGCCTTCCATTCAATTGTTTATGACTCTGTTTTCTTCAGATCAGCGCATTTGACATTGTTGGCGAATCTGAAGCCAAGACCGAGGTTCGTCTCAAAGAAGAATTCGATGTTGCTATGTCTTGCTCTCCCTGCATTTTTCTCTTGCGAGACATCGACGGTCTCATGCAAGCGACTCAAACTGAAATGGGCAAGGGTGAGCTTCACACTTGCACGGGTTAAAAATGTTTACGATTTAGAAAGGCTGCATTCCAGAGCATACGATAGCGCATGTCTTCCAAGAGTGCGCAAATAAACTTGCGATGAACTGGCAGCAGACCGGATTCCCTGTGCTGGTGATTGCGACAACAAGCAATGCTGAGCGTCTGTCTGCATTAATGCTATCGTGCTTTAAGCATGAAGTAGACTTTGAGGTCGGTACCCTTTGCGTTACTTCGATTGGCTCTAACATCAAAAGGACAACTAGGTACCCGATGAGTCTGGGCGACTTGCTCTGATGGAGTCGCTGGCCAGCGAAGACTCTTTGGCGACCGATGTATCCTTGAAGGAATTGGCTGTCCAGACAGCCGCTTTCACGGACAACGATCTTACCGATTTCATCTCACAGATGCGCCTCAATGCGACGGAACGGACCATAGGAGACATGTGAGTTTGTTGTAATTTTTTTCAAAAAACGTTCTCATATGTTTCAAGTCATACAAAAACATATGAAGATATCATAACCATTCATGATGGCGGACTGATTTTGACCGGAGAGGATTCCAACAGCGCCATTGAGAAGGCGCGCACCTCGTTTTCACAAAATATTGGGGCACCTTTAATCCCGAACGTCTCGTGGAATGACGTCGGTGGCCTCGCCAAGGTTAAACAAGACATTCTTGACACCATTCAATTACCACTAGACAATCCTTCGCTTTTCGCGGATGGTCTCAAACAACGTTCAGGTACGTTCTGAGATCAATGGCTCGACCCTGATGAACTGACACTGGGCTATGAGGTGTTCTCCTTTATGGGCCGCCAGGGACAGGAAAGACCCTCTTGGCAAAAGCAGTCGCCACGTCCTGTTCGTTAAATTTCTTCTCAGTGAAAGGCCCGGAGCTCTTGAACATGTATATCGGTGAATCTGAGGCAAACGTTCGGCGGGTCTTCCAGCAAGCCCGCGAAGCAAAACCTTGCGTAATCTTCTTCGATGAACTGGACTCCATAGCTCCAAAGCGTGGCAATCACGGAGACTCAGGGGGTGTTATGGACAGAATAGTGAGCCAGCTTTTGGCTGAGCTTGATGGGATGTCCTCTACTAGAGCTGGAGCCGATGTATTTGTCATCGGAGCTACTAACCGGCCAGACCTATTAGATGCTGCCCTTCTTCGACCAGGAAGGTGAGTCTGAACTGCGCAAGAGAATGGAACAACTATCCTCACATCCTCGATCTTTATTCAGATTTGATCGCCTATTGTATCTTGGTGTTAGCGACACACACGACGCGCAGCTGAACATACTTGAAGCTTTAACGCGTAAATTTTGCTTGGATCCGCAGCTAGATCTCACGTGCATCGCTGAACAGTGTCCTTTCAATTACACTGGGGCTGATCTTTACGCTCTGTGTTCTGACGCTATGTTGAAGGCGATGGCCCGCAAAGCGCAATCGGTGGAGGCAATGCTTAGTGAGTTAATATCCCTTGTCTAATTCCCTTATTAGCAGTTCTTGTTAATCACTCAGATGCTGGCAGGACGAATGAATGAGGAGCCTCGCATCCCTAATCATCAATATCCGCTCACTCCTCAGTATTATCTGAGTGAGCTCGCTGCGGCACCCGAAACTGATGTTGTCGTATCCACAGTCGACTTCCAGGAAGCTCTCCAGGAGCTCGTGCCTAGCGTGAGCCAGTCAGAGATGGACCATTATGATGAGATCCAAAAAAGGTTCAATCAAGGCATTGGGAAGGGTTTCAGCAGCGTTTGAGTGTGATATATGATGTAAACATCAGAATAGTCTCCTTTAAAACCATTTATGAAATCCCAGTCCGAATTTGTCGAGTACTCCGTGAAGTGATTGCGGTACCAACAAGCCTAAAGCGGTTGACTTTTTTAGTGATACTGGTGCACCAACCGTACTCCAGCTATAGGCTAGTTGACCATCTATCAAGACCTCGATAGCTATGACTGGTCTGGAAGGATCCCGGGTGTCAACTTCGAAAGACGACCTATACAATTAACAATAAACGCAGAAGACAGCCAAACAAACGAAGCTGCTTACCATTTATGGTTTCCTATAGGCAGATACTTTAATACTCGTTCCTCTGGAAGTAGAAACGTCTCTTTTGACAGCGTCTGGCTCCCACCTTCGCTGCTGCTTTGCAGATGCTGATGAGTTCTCTCGACATGCTGCGAGCTTTCCATGCTGAGTGTCCGAATAAGAGGTACGTAAAACATGTTTAACGGGCTTGTTGAGAACTCAAAAATTGTGCGGGACCAGTCGAAAGGACCGTTGAATTCTATGGCAGCAAATTCGTGCCGATCCCCCGACAATATGAACAGGTTGGGGACGGTATGAAGGCTCTCTAGCAGAATCGACCTTTCTCGCTTGAACGCTGCCCATGAATCTGTCTGAGCATCGTGCTGCCACAGCGTCGTGAAAGGTACAGACGACACGATGAATTTGAACGTGCTAGTCTGGTTTACCTGTTGTGACGGAGTCTCAGTTAAGCCACTGATGTAGAGAAATAGTATATACCTCCGCCAACCAGCTTTGCAAAGTCTCGAGTTGTTGCGTTCCTAACATTGTCGAGTACTTTACATTTGCATCCGAAGCACTTGATCGGTAGCGACGAGTATCTAATACAAAGAACGCCACGTCCCCATATCTAGACATGTCTGCTCCAGCGCCTATGAACGGCATGTAAGGACGATTCACACCTACCGAAAATCATAGTAGTACTGTCCTTTGTGCCTGGAGTCGTAGTTTGCTTGTGCATTATACAGGTCGAATGCACTTGAGGCATTAGGGAAAGGACGAGTAGAGTCGTTTGCTTTCCCGGCGAAGTTGTTTATAATCTGTTACGATAGTCGGGTCGTGAGATCATTGGGAATGTATTGAGCACACATACTTCGTGATCATCATAGATATGGAGGATTGCTAGCGGAAAGCTGGTTATTTAATATTTAAAACTTAAAACTTAATCACTCACGCAATCTTTCATAAATCTTTCTAAAACTGGGACTAGCATATGTACGACGATATAGTCGACGGTACGCCTCCTCAGAATCGCCAAAATAAACTGGGACATCGGCATAAATGAAGTCTCCTAGGAGCAAAAGAAATTCCGTTGACAATGCCTTGTCAGACGAAGATGCCTTATCACCATTCGACTGGTTTGATTCACGGGGCAACGGGGCAGCGGGATGACTTGGATCGCGTAGATGAGATGTTTTATCAGACGAGCGCGAGTGAGCGGAGACTGCTTTGCTTCTGGCTTCTTCCGCAGATAGATATTCGGCCAACAGTTCAAACCCCTTGATCCGGTCACCTTTGCCAGGAACATATGGGAAGTTCGGAAGGATGCAGGATGTTGCGATAAACTTAAAATGAGAGCCTGTTGCAAAACGGGGGTCAGGGAAGGTTCTGAACTGTAACGGTGTTGCTGGGTACGGCAAGTCATGGCTTGAGTTTAAGGGTACTAGTTTATCTAGAGCATCTCATCAACATCCCGCCAACTTACGCACTCAAATCAGAAGTACATACACTCATATATCGTGCTTGGCCATAGATTCGAAATGGTTGCAGAACCTGTCCAGTCATTTTCCTTAAAAAGCTCGACCGACGGTCCATCTGTCCAGCCAGCTTCATCGCTCGCGTTGACCATCAGCGATCGGAAAACAACTTTGACCCCAGCTGAATCATCCTGAGGATACCGAACTGACAGTTTTACGCCATTATGATCCACAGCGCCGATCCGTGCAAACACAGCGTCATGCGCGGGGTAGCGGATAGGATGCGTGATGAGATCTACAGCGAAAAGTAGGAGGGCGGTGTTTGTTAAAAGCGATAGGTTACGCAGGTTGACAGAGGGCGACGGAAGGGTCAAAATAAACGTGCAGACGAATTTACATATGCTCTGCTTTATACAAGCAAGTGTTGGGTGTTTAATGCAGAATGGCGATCTGCAAGGAACTCACCACAGGCAACTGAGTGCTACGCTCGGCGCCGCTCTTCTTGATTCCTTTCCTTTCAAGGCGTTGTCTTACAGCTGTCCCCGGAGGAAACTGCCGAACAGGCCTAGAGGTAAGAAGCAAAAGAGCCGCATAAGTAGTATACAAAACTGGTAGTGCAGTCTTGCAAATGGGAAGCGGGATCTAGAGAATTTGACAGAACCAATAAGCTGGGGAACGATATGCGTAGAGTCGTCGAATAACCTACAACTCTTAGAAAAATAAACGACAGAACTCTAAAGAGAGTTGAAGAGACAGACAGCAAATGCATAGCACAGATCATGCTGCTCGATATTTTCTGTCCCTTTTCTCTCTTTAACGATTGCAGGAGGGACGTGCAGGTCGGAGTACAGCGTGGACGTGAAGGACAGAATATACGGTGCCACTAGACTGCAACCTGAGGGAGATGACGTTATATCACGTGATGGGATTTGTGATTAAATTCTATCAGTATTAACACAGTCAACGCTCACTGGCATGACATTAATATTGTCAAAGCACGTAGAGAACACGGGCAGTACAGCGCGGGACTGGTGTATGCTAGAGAGGAACTTCCTTTCGCACGTCAAGCTCTGTCTTCTTCTTTCTCTCCTCTCATCCTCCGTCCTCCTTCATCCTCGTCTTTCTGGCTCATCCGACGATGACTCGCCTTCCGATCCACAATCGCATCACACTCTCTCAGATGCTGGCTTCCCAGTAGCATTTATTCTCTTGTTGTCTGCTCTAGTGGCACTTGCAGCAGGTACCTGGGAATATTGGTCTTCTGACAGGGACATAAGAACCACTGCAGGCGCGCCTTCATGACAGCAAGCAAGTGAGTTGACCAGAATAAGTTGCAGCAGAGTTTGGACGCTAAATTATAATCCACTGAGCATTAGACCCCAAATCGCCATGCTCACAGTGGTCTCTGGCACGGTCTTCGCTATTTGTGTCCTTCTCCTTGCGGACGAAAGTATTGCTTGATTTTTTCCCGATTCTACAGCTCCCGGGCATTCATCGGTCTAGATAGATATACAACTACGAGCTTGTCAGTACGAGTACACTACATAGTACTGCTGCAAAATAGGCTTGGGGTAATAGTTCTGTACATGTGACAAGGAACTTGTACTTATATCACGTGAAGCACTGTATAATTGCTGCACCTAGAACAGCTGTCGTGCTGCATAGAAATCGAAACACAAAAGACAGGACTAGTACGAGTGATGGCCCATGTCAAGGCTTGGATCAGGGAAAGATAACCAGTACTCTACAGAATTCTCGTCTGGGTTGGCTGGTGTACGAAGTGGGGGAGGGCCCGTAGTAGGGGCGTTAGGGGTGAAAGGGCGGGCATAAGGGTTAAGACGTCCGCCAGCGACACGGTGGGATGGTAGTGGACGTGCAGGGAGAGGTGGAAGATTATTATTACTGGTGTACGCATAGTCCCGTAAAGACTGTAGGGCATATTTGAGATAGGAGTCGGTTGAGGCGGGGGTTTCGGTGATGATTTCGACCGATGAGGTCGAAGGACTAATGATGGACGGGTTCCCAACTGTGGCAGGAGGCGCGATGGGAGGCGATGTACGTATATTGCCTGCCCGGCGACGGCTATGGCGTCGGCGACAGGGCAAGGCGCGATAAAGGGTTAAAGGGCGGCACATTGGCGACGCCAGGGATGATCTGAGATCCAAGACCGCGGATGCGATGCGGTCAAGGACACGGTTAAAACGGAGGCAGTTCTGCGAGGATGCATGGAGGGATCGCACATCGTAGACGGGCAAGGTCTCAGCGCGACTTTCCACGGTGGGATGATGGGAGTGAAGCACTGAGCCTTGCGTTCATGGACGCGTGAACCTGTCTCGTTCAGTCCAACTTGTCTTCTCCTCCGTCCCCCTACACAGCGACGGAGAAGCTTAGAGACTATTCTGGCCTGTCGGTCTTATGGACAACGCCTCCGGAAGACGGCCAGATATTAAGAAGAAACTTGTCGTGGTTGGCGACGGTACGTGGTGTGCGCGCTCTTTATCCTCTGTCTCTTACACTGCTTGCGAGTAGGTGGCTGCGGGAAGACATGTCTTCTCATTGTTTATGCTGAGAACAGATTTCCAGAGGTAACACTTAAATATCAGACTTTCTTCATCCGGTTAACGACAGTTATCAGGCCTATATACCCACTGTCTTCGAGAACTATGTAACCCAAGTTATATTCGAAGGCAAATCTATCGAGCTTGCCCTATGGGACACCGCAGGTCAAGAAGAGTATGATAGACTACGGCCGTTAAGCTACCCTGAAAGCGACGTTATCTTGATCGTGTTCTCCGTCGACTTCCCTACCAGCCTGGCAAATGTGCAGGACAAGGTTCGTGCCGAGTCCAGCTCCTTGTCGACAGACTAACAAAAAAATTCCCCTTGTCTGTCATTGCACTGATAGTGGTTTCCGGAAGTCGCACATTTCTGCGAGGACACGCCACTTGTTCTGGTTGGGACAAAGATTGACCTTAGGCGGGACGATCAAACGCGCAGAATGCTCGCTGCTCAAGGTCAAACACCAGTAACCTCAGATACTGGCTCTAGAATTGCCAGGGAAATCGGGGCGAAATATGTCGAGTGTTCCGCTAAAACGGGCACAGGAGTGCAAGACGTGTTCAGCCTAGCTTTAAGAGAGAGCATGAGGGGAAAATGGGGGAAAATAGTTCGGCATAGGCGATGTGTAGTTTCATAGCATATATTTAGGACTATCTCAAAACCACTCCTTCCGTATTTTGTATTATATAAATAGCAGCAGGAAATTATGTAGGTTACTAGCAAATTTGGCAAACGTCAATAATTTTTTTTTTAAATCAAATTTCAAATGTAAAGAATAAGTGGCATAGGAAAAGGGCATATGTAAGTGGATAAGAACCAGAGTGAGGGAAAGAGGCGCAAAAGGGGGAAGGTTACGTGCGTGTATGCATCATTTTGCAGCGAGGCGGAAAGGGTATACAGTCCAAATGCAATAAATAGTGACAAGAAGCGTAGAAAATCCTGTGCAAGCCGTTACAGCTTCGACGAAGCTTGATGCTTGAATTGTAGGGGAAGGCAGTGAAATGCGCAAAGGGCCAGCTCTGGTGCATGCAATGGAATTCATGGACGATTGCTGTCCTTCACCGTTCCTGTAGTAGTACGATGCTTAACGGTAAATCAATGCAGGTATTATACCAAAGCCGTTCGCAGTCACGTACTTGAGTTAATACAAGTCCATGACACCGTAGGCCACTCAAACCTGACATGTTGGGCATGAGCTGTGGGATCTTGCGACAATTCGCTGTCCTGGGGAATTGGATAGCGCATGTGAAATGGTATCTAAACTCCGAGACTAGCACCCATGTTTCGACCTTCGATAATTATTACTTGCGTCTGTCTGTCTGCAATCGTTGGCTCTTCCAGTCGTTGCAGCAACCGTTCTGGAGCACTGAATGTATACGCGTGTGATGAGAGCTCGTAAGAGTCGATGAAGCCTTCAGCGGGTAGACTGAGATTAAAGTTGAAATGGCAGAAAGTCGACAAGACTCCCGCATGAGCTTCCAGAATCAAGTATGAATGTGAACCAGCTCTTGTTGATAAGCTTGCTTTACACGACATGATGGATGGGAAAGAATGTTGCGCATCTCAGGTTTCGTCATCACGTGGCATTTGCTTTATAAGTGCTGCTATCTACTGCGCGCAGGCTACCAACCGCTACCGGAACAAATCTACAGACAAGACGGACGTGGTGCGCAAATGATGGTAAGGCGTAAAATGTTGAGAAAATTAACGAAACTTGGGGTAAAACTGGCCGTTATGAAGTTAATGGAAGGAGGGAGGAAGTTCTGAGAAAATAGGCATCTTGTCCGGCGGGTGACGAAAAGAAAAATAAGCGAATTTTAGAAGAAGGAGAAAATTATTAGGTCGGAACCATTCATGGAAAAGGAAGGGTAGTACTTGTTGATGAAAAAGGCCATAGCATACATGGGTGAAAAAGGAGCAAGTATTGAGAATGTGATGGACATTGTGTTTGATGCAGAGGGGGTCCGGGCACCAGGGTTTTAGATTTTGATCATGCAGGTCGAGTGTGTTAAGCATTATGCATGCGGCTTGGGACAGGACAATGTGGTGTATTCTCTTTTTGAGCAAGAACTTCAGAAAAGGTTGAAATGTGTGAGTGGGTTGCAGAATGACCAAGGAGGGTTCTGTGATGGAACAGTGACTGCATAAGTTGACCATGCGTGATTTCCATTCCTTAACTAGGTTGAGGTGGAAGCACGCTGAAAGATTGGGTAATGAATCTGGAATTGGTTTGGGGTTGTTTGTGGTAGCTGCATTTTTGGCTAGCTAGTCCGCTCTCAAATTGCCGAGGACTCCTAGATGTGAAGGGAGCCATTGGACAGTTATGGAAGATGCATTGTGATGTAGAGTGAGACAAATGCCACAGAGTCTGCAGAATGCAATAATGAATTCAGTGTGACACGGGTCGTTTGAGAAAATCAACTGAGCGCAATTCAGCAAGTCAGTGATGACATGAATCCAGATAGGGGTGAGGCAATGTGCCAGAAGGGAAGAGATACATTGCATGGCTGCAATGAGTGCTTCCTGCTCCTCAAACAAGATGTTTGAGTGAGAGTGCGCTACCGAAGAAAAGACAATGAGTTCCTGATGATTGTGCATGATAGAGAATCTGTGGCCCCTGATGGGAGTGTCGTCCTCATCAATGATGATGGAGCCATCTGTGAAAACAAAATATTGATATGGAGGGGGGTGAAGAAGGAAAGAATTGAAAGATTGAATTGCAACTTTGTGATGATAAGAAGATGGTATCAGTGCGAGGGTTAGACACAAATGAACAGGGGGAATTAAGGGGTAAGCAATAGATTTGGGGATGACAATGAGTGGGAGTAAATCAGGTACTAGATATCACTTAGGATTAGGTGTAGGATCGAAAAAGGGAGAGATAAGAAAGGAGAAATCATTTAGAAAGAAACTGAACAAAGAGATCAATTGGCAGACATGAAATGAATGACTCTGCAATTGTGGAGTTGATACTGGAATGGAAAATAGAATGAAGGAATTTGTTCTGGACTGGTTGAAGGATAGACAAAATGAAAGGGGAGTTAGGGAATAAAATAGTGCTGTATATGGTGACAGAGTGAATAAGGCTAAAATAAAGAAGGTGGGCCTGTTCAAAATAGGTGTCATTCATGTGATTGAAAAGAAAGGAACATTGATGAAGGGTTTAAAGAGCTTTGTTGGCCTAGGATATGAGGTGAGGTTTGGGTGATAAGTCAAAGGTGAAAATGATGCCTAGCCATGTCAGTTGATGGCTGGGATGAATAATATTATCACCAGAGAGAATAAGAGAGCCTGAAGATGAAGCAGGGTCCTGGAGAAAGTAAAAAGAATATTGCGCAATGTTGTGATGAGGGAGGATGTGAAGTAACTTGATAGAGTCCAGGTTGATGGATAAACCGATGGATTGGAATTGAGATAAAAGGAACATATACTGGTTTCAAAGACATAGAACATTGGTTTTAAGGCTAAGTGAGTGAGAAGAAAGAAGATGATCATCCATATAAGCAAGGAGCAGGCAATGAGAGCCAAACCAAGAATTATAAGTATGATTACATCTGAAGCAGCAAAAACAGAAATAAGGGGGGATAAGGAGGACCCTTGAGAGACTCCATAGTTAAGTTCAATGAAAGGATCAGAAAAGAAATTATTAAAGTGAAGTGAAACAGGCCGGTTCCTAAGCCAGCCTGCCAGACAATGTAAAATGTTGGGCTGAATACCTGCCCGAATCAGTTTGTTTAAAAGGAGTGAATGAGAGATATTATCAAAAAAACCCTAAATGTCAATGGTGAGGATAGAAGTGATAAGGTAGCGATGCCTCTTGTGAAGGCCATTTGAGGCCAAGGTATTGTTGCTTTCAGCATGTATAAAAGGATCGGAAAGGATAGAAGAAAGGGGGTCATAGCAGGCTGTGAGTGCAGAACAATGTTTGCGACACCCATGCTGAGTGTCTGGTAGAAGGTTATGGGATTTGAAAAAAGGTTGGAGGAGGTTGAAAAGAACATGCTCAAATAGTTTGCTAATAGTGTTGACTAAAGAAATAGGATGGAAGACACAGGGAACTGAAAAGTTCATGTGTTTTGGTTTAGGGATGAAAGTAATGAGAGAAGTTTTAAAAGAGACTGAGAAATGACCTAAAGCAAGACAACAAGAGAATAGGTCAGTGAAAAATTGGTCTTGGTGTTTAACTAAGAGTTGAAGGTGGTGGTAGGAAATGTGGTTGTTATCAGGACTTGTTTCCTTGTTGATGCTGTGAAAAGCCTCCAGAATTTGATTGACTGTTACTGGTTAGATAGTAGTGATGGGTGGGAGGTCGATTGGTGCGTGAGGGGTTCTGACAGCTGGGAAAAATGTATCATAGAAGATGTGGCTTTGTCAGTTTTGGTGAGTGAAAAGGATCCGTTCAGCATTCAAATTGCACCTATTGGTGCTCTACATCATGCAATGCCTAGAAATTGATTTTTCCACATTAAGTACTGGTTAGAACCCTGAAGGCGGGTGCTGTAGAAGGCAGTTTTGGCTTTAGAAAGATCAGCTGTGAGGAGCATTCTGGAGGCTAGGGATGGATCATGGCAGTGCAAGCAATAGAGTCTAGAACATGCTTCTGTCCACCAAAGGTTAGGGCTAAAATATGTGCAGAGTTTATACCACAAAAGAAAAAGAGAAGCAAAAGTGAAAAATGAGGACTGGAATGAAAGTAATAGGGCGTCCAGCACTTCTGGAGAATGAATGTTGGTGAGCAAGAAAGCAAAGGACTTTGACTAGCAAAATTCCAAGACAAAAAGAGAGAGGTCGCATGAATGGATAGAGTGTAAGGGAGGCTTCATTTCAGGCATCATAAAATCGACATTAAAAGAAAACAAAATTGAGAAATGGTCTGAGGAAACTAATAGGGAGGGATTGTTAATAGAAATTGACTCTTGTATATGGGGAGCAAAATCGTCAGTAGCAATAGTAAGGTTAATGATGGAGTGGGAATTAGAAGCGCAATTAAAGAACATTGGTTGGTTTGGTGGGTTACATACAGTGAGGTCGTTCTTGCTGATCCAGTCAGTGAGCGCCTGGGACCAGTTAAGAATGTATGTTTCTTGAGAAGGTAAGGACTATAATTCAAAATGGCAACTGAAGTCACCAATGAATATGTGAGAAGGGGAGTTGATGGGAGTTGATGGAAGGGAATGGATTTTTGAACTTGTGAAGAGATGGGGAGCTATACACATTCCAAATGATAACTGGGGACATGTCGCCCTATGAAATTGTGATGACAGAGATATTGAGTGAAGCAGGTGAAGATTGGAACATGAAGGTTCAGTCGACAATATGGGGATGTACATAGGTGCAACAACAAGGTTTAGCAGAAACTGAGGGTAGGAATGCAATGTATGGAAAATGATTGCGTGTACTGAAGACTTTAGTTCCAGTTGCTGAGGACTTAGAAGGAATGATAGATTAAATTATGAGAATTTCTTGGAAACAGATAATGTTGGGGCTGGGATGAGAAGAGGAAAAGGAGCACATAAGGTAATCGAACATTGGTTCAGAATTGTGAAGATTAAGAGAAAAAATGGAGATTTTATCAGTCATTAAAGTTAATAGGGGGACAGATAATTACAACAAGCTGGGCACTCAGATGAGTGTGCATTGTGAGAACCTTGGAAGTTAATGCAGTGTGTGAAATGGTCGCATTGCAGGTTATTAGATGCAGTGCATGGCATGCATTTGGTGACATGGACAGCTGTTCTATGGGTTTCAGAACAGATAGCACAGAGTGCTACAGAGCAGCACTTGGACAATGTGTGGCCCAGTCAGTGACAGTTGTCGCACTGGTTAATGGTGGGGTGAGCTTTCATCTCTTCAAGATGACAAATGACTCCAAAAATTGGAACTGAGTGATTGCTGTGCAAAAAGAAGTGGTTGAAGGAAAGACAGTTGTTGTCTTTGAGGATGATGGAAACATTACAGAAATCGTGCTCATTCAGTCTCTCAATGGAAGACATGAACCTGGGGGGAAACATAAATTTGCACCCCTTGAACTGAGGGAGAGCTGAAATTTCATCCATTAGGCCTTTTTTGAAATAAATAAGTTTGGTATCTTTGTCAAAGATGGGGATGCCATGGATGACCATTTTGAACTGCAGTGAAGGAGTGAACACCCTAGCACCACTGATGTTAACTATGTGGTTAAGTTAGGACACAAGCGCTGTATAGTTAGTATCAAAATCAGAATGGATGTTCATGAACGCAATGAGAAGGTTGCTGTTGGAGGTGTACTCCACATTGAGCACAATGAGATGTTTAAAGAGAGGGTTGCCCTTAAGGCCTGCTCGAACACTGTTTTTGATGGAAAGTGTGTATAGGCGAACTGCCAGATCACCCAGCAGCATAAAATAGACACATCAAACATTAGAAACACAGATATTTACCAATCTATTAGACTGGTTAATCAGAACTGTGGTCACTTCTCCTCCTGGGTGATCATCTGTAGTGCAGACTACCTTGGTGGGAGTAGTCTTGGGTTTCTTCTGGGTGGCTTCGGCATATGTCACTGTCATGTAACCATATTTATTGGTGCCCACTGACTCAACAGGGGGGTAGTAAATTTTAGTGTCTGTGCCTCAGGGTGCATTATAGGCAGAATGGGCATAACCATCAGGTGCATAGATTGTTCCCTCGGAATCCATGCAGTAGCCAGATCCCAGAATGCGGGTTTTGGCGATGGCAGTGGTGTACTCCATCTTCCCATTTCTGGGAGTCTGGACACATCATTTGACAATCAGAGGAGTAGGGGGAAATCTAGGGTCGTGAATGAAGCGAGCGCCTATAGGGTCAGGAAGAATTTTGCCGGTTTTCTGGTTATTATCATTAGCAAAAGAAACAGAAGATTAGGGCTTAGAAGAAGGGTTAGAGATCTGTTTTTCGAGTTTGTTGGTTTTTTCGACAAGGGTAGAAACTAAGTCAGTGAGAGAAGAAATGGAACGAGACATAGAGGAAAGGTCTTCTGGAATAGCTTGGTCGCGGGCAACTGATGCCGACACATAAATATCTTGGAATACCTGTTTGAAACCTGGAGAATGGCTACGGTAAGTAGAATGAAAGGCATTAAGCCCCTCATTGGCTTTGTTTTCCTGAGTTGTATTATTGTCCATTGTGTTAGCATTGTCGATCCACGAAACAATGGTGCTGCCTATATCAGCAAGGGCTCTGCCGGCCCGGCTGGGGTCCTCGAACCACGGGGTCGAGGAGGTCCACAAGGGTTGTGTGATAAAAGAGTGCAGCTTCGCAATAGTCTGCTTGGTAAGGTCGACGAAATCCGCAGAGACTCGAGCGGCGATAGCTGGATCCTCAACTTCGTCATCATCGATAGTGCCCATAGTCACGTCCACCTGTGGGGCTTGACTGACTGGGTCGTCCGGAACATAGAGATCATCGACGTCCATAGCGTCGTGTTCGTCGATACCGGGAGGGGGACGGGCCTGGTGTTCCTCCTCAGAGTTAGATCGCTTGAGAGAGCTCTGTGACTCGATTTCAGGGGTGGGCGGGAGGTCTCCCTGTTTGCGTAGAGCAGCGGGATGGTTGTCTGCCTCGATATCTGGTGACCAATTATCGCGATTCTTCTTGACGAGAGCGCAGACTTCATCATTGTGGTTGTAGGTCTTATCGCGACCACAAGTGATGCAGAGATTGGCTTTTCCAGTCGCACATTTGCGGTTGTGCGACGGGAGCTTGTATTTGCACTCCTCACACTTGGTGGGGTCCTTGAGTTTGCCAAGGGAACAAAGAGACTTGGTTTATGAAGATATTGCGAGGGTTTAACGTTGGAGGACGTGTCCATCGCAAGAGATAGCAACTTGAAGAACTTTCCCACGGTCAAGGTGATGATAGTAGGAAACAAGAGGTGGCATTTGCGATCGGTGCGAGCACTTAACTTTATGAGTCTGGCTAGAAACCGCAGGCAGACAATAATCTTTGAAACAGTAACATTTCAAATCGAGTCAACTCTCAGACTCTCACTCGCACTCGGTGAATCTTCCAGGAATTTCTCAACGGGAAATCGTTAATAATCGAAAGCTGAGTCTCGCCTGTTGACCTGTCAGTGTAATTAGAGTGGATAGAGTACTAAACGGCTAGCTAAGTCGTGGCGATGTGCCTCAGGGTCGATTCTCAACAGATTACACACTCGTCTTTGGCCTGTTGCCGAGTCGGCCTTACTGCTAATCCACGTTTATTACCCATTCGCTTCAGCTCTGTCAGACGATTCATGGATCGCTTGTTTCCTTGGGCTTCAAACGAAACGTGAGTATAATGATTACCAAAGCCAGTGTATTGAAATATGCTCACCTGCTGACCGCATATACCATCTCTTCGCTAGTTCGATGTCCTGCTTTACGCCTATACCAATTTCGGAGAAATATCCTACAGCATATTCGGCTGTGCTAAGACCTTTGTTCGCTGCTCGTCGAGCCCAAAGGTAAGCCTCGGAGTCGCTTTGTTTGAGTACACCGTCACTTCCTGTGAGATACCACCCACTCAAAGCGAGCTCAGCCTCAGCATCCCCTTTCTCCGCTGCCCTGGTGTACCAGCCAATGGATCGACGAGGATCGACGGAGCAGCTTAAGGTTCCGTACTCATAACATTGTCCAAGTTTGAACTGAGACTGAGTATATCCTAGTTGCGCCGCCTTCGTAAACAAATTCTTTGCGTACAAAGGATCGCAGGGAACAATCTTAGATTCCGGGTCCTCATGCAATAGTCCGAGTTCATGAAGTGAGTGAGGGTTGTCTTCGTCTGCCTGTTCAGCAGCTCTGCGTAGCCAGGCGACGGCCTCCCGAGGGTTGCTTGGTTGACCCAGCCCTCCGGACAATAGGACCATGCCAAGCTTGTACATCGCTGATGTATCCCCAAGAGAAGCTGACTTTCGATAAAACGCAAAGGCCCGCGGAGGCTCCCGTCTTGTTCCCGCTCCAATCTCATTGCAAACTGCCACTCGATAAGCTGCTGCCGAGTGATTTTGTTTGGCAGCCTGCAAGTACAAATGATAAGCCCGTTCATGGTCAACCTGCAGGCCCAACATCCCAGTTCCATGGCAATTAGCCAAGAAGAACTGTGCTTCCGCATATGGCTCTCCCTGGGTCGCCAGCCTCCTAATGACCTTCAAAGCTTCCTGTACCAAAAGCTCCCGATATTTGCGGACAGCCCTCTGGTCTGCCGCATTCGCGCCTATGTTCCTGGCGGCATCAATAAGATACCTCGCATACTGGAAGTGGGCCTCCGGGTCCGGATCATTCTTGATACGTTGACGATACTCGTCGATGAATTCCTTTGTGTAAGGAGGAGCACTTAAGTCCACTGCTTTCATCTTCCGTGTGCCGAGGTTCACTGAGCCTGTTGTGCTCGAGCGATGTAGGGATGGTCGTGAACTGTCTTGTTCTGAGATATCTTGTCCATCGGTGGATGTGAAAGCAGGGTCCTCGAGAAAGATAGAATTTTGATTGGAGATCTGCTCGTCATCTGCATTCAGGAAGCTCGATGACGACCCATGCGAGAAATATCCTTCATGCGCAGCCGTTGCATTTTCCGACATGAAAGATTTCTGCGAAACAACTTGGCCAGGCAGAAACGTTCGATTATCATCGAGATAAATCGACGAGTCATCCGCAGGCGGTCCTCCACCTAGTACGTTAGACGCAGCAGCGATGAACGGATCAAATCCCCCCCGAGATGGTTGACCATGAGAGGACGGAGAATGCTCGTAACCGTCTAATGGCCAGTGACGGTGATCTTCTTGGTTAATGCGCTTGCTTGAAGACGGTTCCGTACCGTACGCGTAAGCCTCATAACCCGATGCCGACGGTTGAGAATGGCTTGACGTCAAACTGTCCTGGTAGACATAATTCTCGCCATCCCGACTTCCATCACGCACACCTAAATTCGGTGAAGATGGTTCGTTAAGAGCCATGCCATTGAATTCCTCCGCTAACTCGGTGTAGTTGTCATAATGTAAAGGTGACTGGGCCGCAGGTCGTAAGGACCGTCCCTGCACAACGGAAGTAGACGAAGCTAAGTGCGTCATGGAAGAGACTGGCCAAAAGAGATGATTCAATAACGAACTGAGCGTAAGATGCGAGCGTGCATCACAGTAGCATTCTCGGCTCACCATTGCTTTCTCCGTCATTTTCCTCTTGCACAGCCAACCCGCTATCCAAAGGAGATCCAGGGAGACTAAAACCCTGCTGCACAAGGAGATGCTCCGAAAATTCAGAATTATGGTCACGGTGACGAAAATATGCAGGATGAGGTGGCAACCTCCTATCAGTTGCTTGCGTCTGCACTGTATCTAGTCCATCCGAGAGCTGAGCGTCTGACATGGGCGATAAGGCAATGACTGGATATGTGTGGTACCACAGAGACAAAGGGGCGCAACGTGCGAGTCCTCAGCAACTTGCCACTGCTTCCACAAGATTGCAACGCGTGCTTACATAACTGTCTTGGCGCCGTGCGTGATCATGTGAGTGTATTCACATTTGAGCACTCAAACTCAAAAAAATCCATAACTCGCTCAATTCTTCATGGATTCTCCACAAAAAGGTTGCTAAATTCTTCATATAATTTCTGTAATATAAATATGACCTTTTTTATGGTGAAGCAATTATGTGTATAACCTGCCTTGCAAAGAATAAGTGTTCAGATAGGCCAAATTCTTCCTAGATTTTCCTTGAGCTGGAAGGCACCTAGGTAGTGCCAACACTTGAGCCCACAAGACAGACAGGACAAAATGATATTTGTTGCTGTCAGAGAGACTGAGGTAACAAAGGTGTTAGAAAGGATTCAAATAGGAAGGATTATATAACAGGAACCATACAGTACCAGTTTGGAAGGAATCTGTTGAGAATTATTCTTGGAATACATAAATCATCAGCACATGCATGCCAGAGTATCACTCAACTCAGTGCTGTCAGATTACATAATCATACAGCTTATATAAGATTATAGCTATATGAAACTACATATGCATACAAAGCCTCTGAGTTTACATCTTAAAGGCTAACCTTGGAGTATCAGCTGGATAGCTCAGTTAGTTTAGAGCATCTAGTATATACTCAGATGGTCCTTAATTTAATCTCAAGTCCAGCTAGTATACTTTTCTATATGTGCCTCAAATATAAAATACTTGTCCAGTATCAGGAACAAATATAGAGATCTAGCTAGTTTTGTTGTCAAACTCTTGTTTTGCTAGCAGTCTGAACAGCCCAGAATATGAGATGACTCCAATTTCTTCTACATGTTAAGCTAGTAGTAGGAGCTCTGGAGTGTTGCATAGCTCTTGTCCAGACTAAAGTGACTGAGTTTATTATACATTAGCTAGTATAGAGTCTTCTAAATGTCCCACTTCCTTAGGATGACCATTCACATATCTATATATAATAACTTATTCTTCTCTTAAGCCTTCTCAATACTCTAAATATTCCTCCTTAATTTCTGGCAGAACTTATTATCTATATATTCCTCCTGGATTTTCTTCAGCAGCTTCAGGTCAGTCACAATCATTATTAAAAACTTATAATGACTAGGACAGGAGTTGAACCTGTGATCTCTACTTTCTAGGTATAGTGCTCTAATTACCTGAGCTACTAGGCCTATGTATTTTCTTCATTATATTTCAACAATTATTAATACTACTACTACAATTGGAACCTCAGATACCTTTAGCATACATACTAGACCCATCACTACTGCCATAGATGAGTTGTCTGACTCCTCTGGATATCAAGACATTTTGTCTGCTACTGAGTTTTTCTTTTCTTTCACATACTCAATCTTAAAGTTATACTGTGATAGAAACTTAGATCATCAGGCTTGCTAACATATAGAGGGTACTCTCACTTGCTCACCCTTCTCTGATAATATATACTCTGAGTCTTTAGTATAATATATCTATGTGTCTACTCCTCCTCAGAGTAGCATCTAGTATTCTCTCATTCTTCTCTCTCTCCTTCTCTGATCTAGTATTTAGAAAAATACTCTTTAAAGAAATAACCTCCAAAATATGTTCTAAGCAAATGTCTAAGTCACTCTGAAAGTCTTAACACAGGCATTGTTACTCACTCTCTCAGTCCTGAAGAGAGTTAGAGTATGAGCTCATAACTATGAGACTAGTGCATCATCACAGGGCCCAAAGATTGGATCAGTCAGGTCTATCATAAAATACAAAGAAATAGGTGTTAGTAACAGTGAACTAAAAAGAGTCACACTTCATATCTGAGTCTAATGAATGAGTGCAACCAATAGATATATTAGCAGTTAAGTACATATCTGAGTCTAATAGATGAGTGCAACAGAAAGGGAGTACTCATTCATAGACTCTGGTGCTTTAGTACTATATTATATAATACAATCAGGTGATGCACAACAAAACAAGTATACAGACTGTGAGTTCAAGTCATCCTATTGACAAAACAACAAGAGACAATCAAATAGACATATAAAAGAATAAGTGTTATAATCATACTTCTAATACTTCTACCTGATCTGATACATTTGTCAATCATTTGAGACCTCATATCCTACACGTTTCTCCCACCTTCAAGTGCCCAAGGACTTTGGTTATGATGTTAGCAGGCATAGACTTAGTAGGCAAATACCACATATCTACATAGTCTGCTTTAAACATATCTCTCAGCTAGTAATAATGTAAATCTAGGTGTTTCATGCACTTATGATATTATAATTACTGAGTTTACAAAGTATTGTCTTTTGTTGTGGGCTAAGTTAGAGAGCTCAATTTGGGTTTTTGTTAGCTTTATAAGCTGATAGCATACCATATATGTTGATTTGGGGCCTATTTCTGCTAAATTAAGCAGTGGCTATAAGGTGATACACAGCTTTTGTGGCTGTACAGTGCTCAGTTTCTTTATTGACATATTTAATTTTATTCAATCATTCAAATCTCAAGCTTGAACTATGTAAAAAAAACTTCAGACAATTCTTTATCTCTTTATATATTTTTTATAAACTAAAGTAGCTTGGTTACAGCCATTTTCATAAGTCCTGTGACACGTGCATGTCAGGTGAAGTGAGCCGCGTCAGAGCCAAAATGTCAAAAAAATAGAGTAAATGTTGATTTTCTCTGTAAATTCTGCACAGTACCTGCTCATTAAGTACTCAAAAAAAAGGCACAGTTCTCAGGAGCAGAAATATGTAAAATATGGAGCAATGCATTGACTGTGTAGGTGGGTAGAGATCAAACAAGTGCAGCCAGTCTGTTCTCTCATACATTTTCACTGAGATTCAAAAATTATGGCTCTCCTACATCTACCTATAAAATTCTTTCCTGTGTCTGTAAATTAAGTAGATGACTATAACAACATCTCCTGCAAGTTTTAAGCCAATCCATTTAGTATTCATGGTGCAGCAGCAAGATTTGTGTTCCACTTTGAGCTCTTTCCATCCTTGCAGCATGACCAAGAGTGGAACACAAACCTCACTGCTGCACCATGAATACTGAATGGATTAGCTTCAAACTTGCAGGAAATGTTGGTATAGTCATATACTTAATTTACAGACACAGGAAAGAATTTTATAGGTAGATGTAGGGGAGCTATAATTTTTGAATCTCAGTGGAAATGTATGAGAGAACAGACTGGCTGCACTTGTTTGATCTCTACCCACCTACACAGTCAATGCATTGCTCCATATTTTACATATTTCTGCTCCTGAGAACTGTGCCTTTTTTTTGAGTACTTAATGAGCAGGTACTGTGCAGAATTTACAGAGAAAATCAACATTTACTCTATTTTTTTGACATTTTGGCTCTGACGCGGCTCACTTCACCTGACATGCACGTGTTGCAGGACTTATGAAAATGGCTGTAAATTAAAAATCAGTCAAAAGCAAAGTTGACAACAGTGCCAATATATGATCTCCAACCTCAGCAGGAGGCACCCTCAACAAGTCTGTTTTGCTGCAGCAAAGACACTTGTGCTCTCTCATAAATCTGCTTAGGCCAAGGGCCCTCCTTAAGCCACATCTACAGTGCCTTCACCTTACTCTCAGTTGTCAGTTCCTACTACTCATCAAGCTCAGATGCAGTTATATTCAAGAAGGCCATTACAACTAGGAGGTTTCAAGGATGCAGTTGGTATCAGGATTGTGAGTGGTCAAGGGGCAGCATTCCATCTTCTAAGACAGGTATGTTGTGCATTCCCATCTAACCCTATTTATCCTCTCTAATGTAAATTTGTAGCAAATCTAATTAATTTTGGTATAGTAAATGGTTCCATGAATGAGAAAACAGCTACTCCATCCTCCACATTGGCATCTGCTCTGCCTCTTGCTAAATCAGAGTCACAGCCTGTGTAGTTGTTCAGCTCCATTGAAGCAATACAAAGCAGCATGCTGATGACAGCAAAGCTGTCTTTAGCATCTTTTATCTCATCTGCTGCATTATCATCTTCTGTGACATCAACAGTGAACATGATGCCTGTCACAGTGCTGCTCAAGCTTACTGCCCTTTTCAGAAGTATTGTCACACGTGATTTCACTGATTTTTGTGCCACAAGAGCCTCAAAACACAAACATTTTCATATCTCAACCAAAAGTTGATCTTTTTGCATCATCTAAGTTGCTAAATTCATTTTTTTATCTCATCTTTTATATTTCAACAAGAGTGATAAGAAATAGTCAATATTTGAGTCCAAAACAGCAAAAATGCTGTTTTTGAACCCATTTCCCTTCTTCATTTTTTCCTGCACTCAGATTTCACTGTACAGTGCTTCAGACTAGCCCAGAATTCCAGTATTAGTCTATTATGAATTTACAGACTGATTTTGAGATGTATTGTGAGGTAGATGTGCTCAATTGGTGCATGCCTAAAACACACAAATCCCCTCTGTTTCTGCAAGCCCCCAGCCCCCAGGAAAAATTCTTCTCAACTAAGTTCATGCATGTAAATTCATTCAAAGTGTATTGGAAGAGATTTGAGCAGCATCCATGGATACAGGCTTGCTTCATGAACCAGTGAGCTAATTGAGTACCAGATGTGCATACTGTATGCACTATTCTTGTGAATCATTCACTCACTGATTGATGCTAGAGCCCTGGATGCTGCTCAAATCTCTTCCAATACACTTTGAATGAATTTACATGCATGAACTTAGTTGAGAAGAATTTTTCCTGGGGGCTGGGGGCTTGCAGAAACAGAGGGGATTTGTGTGTTTTAGGCATGCACCAATTGAGCACATCTACCTCACAATACATCTCAAAATCAGTCTGTAAATTCATAATAGACTAATACTGGAATTCTGGGCTAGTCTGAAGCACTGTACAGTGAAATCTGAGTGCAGGAAAAAATGAAGAAGGGAAATGGGTTCAAAAACAGCATTTTTGCTGTTTTGGACTCAAATATTGACTATTTCTTATCACTCTTGTTGAAATATAAAAGATGAGATAAAAAAATGAATTTAGCAACTTAGATGATGCAAAAAGATCAACTTTTGGTTGAGATATGAAAATGTTTGTGTTTTGAGGCTCTTGTGGCACAAAAATCAGTGAAATCACGTGTGACAATACTTCTGAAAAGGGCAGTAAGCAAGTCAAGTGCACAAAATCACTCGACAGGTTTACCACTGATATTATACAACACACAGCCAATCGTCGATTCTTCAATGAGAGTATATCCCAAAGTATAATTACATCACGTTGCACGCGCCACTTGGTCTATAAGTTTGGGTTTTATCATTAAATTAGTACATGGCATTTGAATGTTCGATCAACTGATATATAGACTCACCTATTTGTTCTCCTGTGCCCTTCCCTTCCCCTTTCTCTTTTTTTGCTTGTCCGCGAATTTGTCGTCACCTACTGGATTGTCCTCCCCTACTGGATTGTCCTCTTCTACTGGATTGTCCTCCCATGACGGCCAAAATCCCTTTTCGACCCCTCCACCATAATTCATACCCATGCGCGTTTCATTCAACTTCCTTGGATTATCCACGTGGGTATAGAATCGGTCCCACTTCATGGAACGTGCTAGAGCGCTCCATATTTCATTGTCGGCGGACTTGATTGGGGATAAGCACCGTGAAGAAATTCCCCCGATCCAACAGTCGTAGGAAGTGTACTGTGTGTTGTTGTGCGACAACGTACTCTTTTGCCAGTGCACACCATCCTTACTTCCAAACGAGAATACAATGCGAATTATATCGTGTGGTACATCGTTTGGACCCCACAACCCGAGTCTTCCAGGATCCATTTTATCGAAGATATTCTTCGAGTTGACTTTAAAGGACATTTTCGAGTCGTTTTTGATTTGAATCAGAATGAAGGTGATCATGCACATCATGAAAACTCGACCAAAGAGGCCTGGTATGACACAGTCGATCGCGCCCATCCCATTTGCGCATAGCAACGCTGCCCCTCGTGTCATATAACGGATGAGATATTGCAGCGTACAAGTGGCCTGTTCGTGTGGTTTGATGAAATGATTGAAATGCACGTATACATCTTTGAACCTTTCAAACATTTCTTTGGCAATGTTATCGGACAAGCCAACCTGTGCGATTAGCTTTCGCATAAATTTCTCCAATCCCACTATCCGCGGT
Source organism: Porodaedalea pini (assembly GCA_002794775.1). Taxonomy (NCBI): domain Eukaryota; kingdom Fungi; phylum Basidiomycota; class Agaricomycetes; order Hymenochaetales; family Hymenochaetaceae; genus Porodaedalea; species Porodaedalea pini. The sequence goes on along the minus strand of NBAY01000003.1, from coordinate 1,632,870 downwards.
TGTTCGAGTTTGTTGACTTCGCCCGGCTTTCCTTCTGGAGCTGCATCGAAAACGACCTTGTCGCGCGCCAATATCAGAAGCAGCAGAGCAATCAATTCGCCTTTGTCCCCTACGTCGACCGCAAACCCCTCTAGGATAGTTTTCAACGCGCGTGGATGATGAAATCCATCCTTATTCATGACGTATGCTGCGGCCTCTGCAAGAAGAGGTTCAGAACCAGATGTAGTCCTGATACTTTCCGCTTGATTCCCAATTCTAAGACACACTCGCATGTGAGCCTCGACTTGTTTTTCCTCGGAGCGAACGTTGAATTGTGACATCAGGAATTGAATGGAGAGGCGCTGGGACAGACATGCGAACAGCTTATCCTTTCCTAGTTGGTCAAAATTGATTTCAGAAATCTGCACGTTCAACAACTTCGCCATCGCAAAGTTAAAAATTTCCTCTTTAACAACGGGTTCTCCATGCATATAACGCAACGCAAATCTGAGAACATCGTGTGAGAAATTATTTCTTCGACACTGCAAATATGTTGGATTAAAAATAACGTATACGTACAGGGGACGGCCAAACTTGATCATAAATGATATCTTCGACGCTTCGTCCAGAGTCAAATCTGACCAGCTTGCTTTATTATCCATGTCACGATACTTCACTATATTGTCGGTGTCGACCTTCATTCTGTCTGCAAATGTATCGTAGCCCAGATCTGTGAAAGGAGGCATGGGCATGTGCTTCTTTTGTTGTATGCGAGCCGATTCATCTTCGGCATATGAGGGGTTGAATTGAGACAGCTTTCCCGTCGTTGAAAGGAAGATACCAAAGACTGGTAATACGCGCAATGCTCGAAAGACCCTTCGTAATGTGGAGAAGTGAGACCATCTCGGTTCAGGATCTCCGACATCATCATCATCATCATCATCATCATCATCATCATCATCATCACTACCATGGGTATTTTTCTTGTTCCTCGAGACGACGGTGTCTTTGTCTTTCAATACATGTGCTTCATCAAACGCGATGATAACGCTCGGTTCGGACCATTGGTATGATTCCTCCGTTTTGTATTCTGCGTACGCGCTGGTTTATTATCAATCATATACATAAGTGACGTCAACTCTCACCTGGATTCAATTCTGCGAGTAGCTCATGAAGTTTAGTCCTAACTTTAGCACCGATATCATGCCTGGCCGAAGGTTCCGTTGGCTGTGATGGCAGAGAAGGCTGAGCCAAAAGGTCCATTGGCTGCAATGGTAAAGAAGGCTGAACCGAAGGATTCGTTGGCTGTGATGGTAGAGAAGGCTGAGCCAAAAGGTCTGTTGGCTGCGATGGTGGAGAAGGCTGAACCGAAGGATGCGTCGGCTGCGATGGTGGGAGCGAGAGACGTGCATAGTAGTCGCGCCCCTGGAGCAACGAATCAGGAAACATACTCAAATCACTACATGATAATCATACCTCGTCATTGATGCCCCTTTCATCATAATTATCAATCTCATTTTCAATCTCCTGTGCGTGTGCCACAACAGCGTCGTATAAGGTTTTTCGATACTTGCTTCGGTCTGTTGAGTATGTGGGCTGCATCTTCGCAAAAAATTCGGTTTTAGCATCACGGCTATGTCCACTTTTGAGTTTCTTTATTTCTTTGGCGATCACCGAGAATAAAGCTTGAAGAAAAGCGATATTTCGCTTGACGGATTCGTTCCTATTCTTTGCATCGTAACCAATCAAATAGTCGCGGACTGCCTCATCGGCAGGAGGGAATCCTAAAAGAAACAGGTATTAGCGATAATAAAAATATGAAGTATTCTGAACGGTGAGTTACCACTTTGGTGACTATACCGTAGACATATCGGTATGAGAAGACATTTTTTGCCAAGTTCCTGAACTGCCCTGGATTTACCCATGCCCGATGACTGGACAACGGCACAAACATTCGCATAGGTACTTTGTTCATTCGTCAACTGGAAGTAGTACACTATATGCCTCCAGAGCAAATTTGCTGCATCTCCTTTATAATTCTGGTTCCATGAACGTGACGTTGCTGTAAGTTATTTAGCGAACATAATAACTTACAGCGGATAGAGTAACTAACCGTTTTGCTGCTCAATGGTATCGACATCTGTTAATCCTGAGAATTAGCATTGCTACAGACAAGTGCAACTCCTTGGTGTGTTACCTCCAAATTCACCCAATTTACGAGCCCGTTGCTTTTTAATGAGAACTGTGTGAATGCGTTTATGTTAGAAGCAATACCATCATGATACGTTAATGCATACCTAGATCCACAAAGTCATCCCAGTTCTCCTCATCCTTGCCTCGAAGCACTGCGTTCTTGAATGCTTCCAATGTTTGAGGCTGGTCCTTGAATTCCAGCAGCAGACCATCGACCGATTTGCGGAAAGTCATCCTATGATCTTGACCAAACACGCCTCCCAATAGATTCAACAGAGAATCCAAGACAAATTGTGAACCAAAATCGGTTTCCTTTAAGGAAGCAACAACATTACGCAATTTTGTCTTGTGCTCCGTGCGAAATCCGAGCCGCTGCCGTTTATTGGATGGTTCAGACAGCGACGATTGTGCTGAAGCAGCAGACAATGTTACAGTACTTCCAGAGATATCCATAGCTTCTTCTGTTTGACGTGTACGTTTCATTAGAGGAGAGTTCTGCAAAGATGGTGCACAATGAAGAGACGACAAAGGTCGGGCATTCTAAACTATGAGGTGAACAATCATTACAATGTAACGTGCAGCCACGTCACGTGTGTGGTGTGACCATTACGACTTGAGGTAGTGGGCCATTAGGATGGCAAGCTACAATTACTGTTTACTGAATACTAAATAATTCACTAATGAGAATAATGTTTTAGTATAATTTGCAAGCTTTAGTCCTCTCATATAAAATGAAAGACACAGAAAACAGTAATCATAGCTTGCCATCCTAATGGCCCACTACCTCAAGTTATAGACTGATCGGACCTGATCTGCACACCCTACATGCAGTGTTTCACTGATTGCAATGTTCCTGGTGGTTGGATTGAGCTGGATCTTTGTTGATTGGGAAATCGGTGTATCTGCTGCATCTCTGCCAAGTTTCATGCCACCACATCCACTTCCCATAGCACTACACTGCATTCATTCACCACCTGAATTCAAAACCTCTCTATCACCCATCACTCAATATTGGCTTGACTGTTCATGCTATACCTTGGCATATCATTGGGGTTACATGTGATCTATGTTCGTGCCAACTTATATTGACGTTCAACTCAATTTGAGTGTGCTGCAACATTTTACTGAGCAACTACTCTTATTACACTCTGCACTTTGCTGCATCACATGGTTATCATATTTTCTGTGGAACCCTTGGTCCAATTCTCTCAAAACTTTGTGTGCGTGCTCGTGTTCACACCTCCTCAGTATGTGTTGATTTGCATTGCAATCACACCACTTGTTCTCCCTCAGTGTCCCATTTTGCACAGTTACCAGCTCTGGTGTGAGTTGATTGAGGCCCATTTCACTCCATTCTGTTATTGTTGGATCAGACTAGCCTATTGTCTGTGAATCTCAACTGCTCAGCCTTAGTTCACTGATTGTGATGCTTTTTGGAGTGTCACTTAAGCCTAGAGCCTCTCTCAGTCAGCGGTGCCTGCAGGGTCTTAACAGACCAACAGACCAGCACTGTCTTGCAGTGACTCTGTGTATACTTTAACATTTTGGGTGTCTGGTAACCTCCATTGGCTTGCATTGAACTGCCATCTGTAATTGTGTCATTGTGGTCTGTACACACTTTCCTTCACTGTGCCCCACTTGTGCATCCAATTCCTCCCAAATGTCATATACATGTCATACCCATCATCCCCTACCTACCTGTGAAATGTCATGTCCAAATCTGCCCCTGCCGACTTGCTGTCTTTGTTTAACAAGTTGGGTGAAAACAACTATCCCACTTAGAAATTGAACATGCAGGCTGCCATTCAGTACAAGAAGCTTTGGCACCTCATTTCAGGCAAGGAGTTGAAGCCATCTTCTCCTCCTGATAAAGTTGAACTCTGGGAAGAAAGGGCTGAGCAAGCAGCCAGCCTTATCTACCAGAAACTTGAAAACAGCATGCAGATTTTGGTACAATCACACATGGGTGACCCAGTGGAGATGTGGAAAGCACTTGAGAAACTGCACAAGCAGGACAACCCAGCTGCACATTTTATCACCTATGACAAGTTTTTTGGTATTAGCAAGAAGGAGGATGAGTCTCTGACCACACTAGTCAGCAGAGTCGAGCATGGACTTCATAACATCAGAAATACATGCAACTAGCACTCTCAAACTCAAGGATTTCAAGGATGAGCTTGCATGTGTTGCTCTGGTTCACTCCCTGCCTGAAGAGTACTCATCCTTCCACTCTGCACCCCTGCTCCTGACAGATTTCAAGTTAAAGACACTCAAGGAAGCATTTATGCAGGAGCAAATGAACCATCAATTGCATGCTGGTGATCAGTCCATGGCCCTGAAAGCATCCTCTGCTCCCCCTAAGCCTTCCTCATCATCTCAGCCTGTTGTCTGTGAGTTTTGCAGCATTAAAGGTCATCCAGAGTCGAAGTGCTTCAAGAGACATGATGCAATTAGAGCCAAGAAAAAGGATAAGAAAGGGAAAACTAAGGAGAAATCTCAATCTGCTCAGCAGGATGACTCCAAGTCTGTCCAATCTGCTGAATTTGCTGGAAATGCAAGTACCCTAGACTTCACCAACCCTCATACACCCCTCATTCTTGATGCAGGAACTGATTGGATTGTTGATACAGGTGCCACTTGCTACATGACACCCCACTGACACTGGTTTCACAAGTATTCATCAAATTGCACCCCTATACACCTTGCAAACAATGAAATCATCTATTCTGTTGGAGTGGGCACAGTGCGATTTCAACCAGTAGTCAATGGCAAAAATGGACACTTACTTGAATTTGAACATGTACTTCATGTACCTGATTTACAAAACAATCTCCTCTCAGTCCTGTATTTAACTTGTGCCAAATCATATTGTCACCATTCAGCATGATAAGATTCTGTTCAATCAAAATGGCACTCTTCTCTTCACTGTAAGCATCACTCTCAACAATGCTGCATTGCTCAATGGCCAAGTTGTGCCCACAAGTGCATTCTCTGTGCTTACAAGCACTTGTCCACTTGATTTGACACTGTGGCATTGACATTTTGCACACCTACACCATAGTGATGTGAAGAAACTGCTCAATGAGCATGTAGTTGAGGGAATGGTGATTAAGTTGAAGGACTTGCCAGATCTGATCTGTGAGCCTTGCATTGCAGACAAACAGCATCATTCTAATGTCTCAAAACTTGCATTGCATTGTGCATCAAGTCTTCTCCAATTAGTTCACTCAGACATGCATGGTCCTCTTCCCGTTCAGTCAAGGAATGGTTACAAGTACTGGATCACCTTCATTGATGATTTCAGTTACTTCTGGGCAGTTCTGCCCTTGAAGAAGAAGAGTGACACTTTTGGTGCTTTTAAGCATTTTAAGGCATATGCAGAGAATCAGTTGGATTTGAAGATTAAGGCCACTTGTGATGATAAGGGAGGAGAATACATGCCAAAGGAATGGGATCAACTCTGCAAAAATGAAGGCATTCATTGCCAGCACACTGTCAGAAATGAACCCCACCAAAATGATGTTGCTGAGCATGCAAACAGGACTTGAGGTAGTGGGCCATTAGGATGGCAAGCTACAATTACTGTTTACTGAATACTAAATAATTCACTAATGAGAATAATGTTTTAATATAATTTTCAAGCTTTAGTCCTCATATAAAATAAAAGACACAGAAAACAGTAATCGTAGCTTGCCATCCCAATGGCCCACTACCTCAAGTTCAAGAATCCAGAGAGATCCGATTGAGGAGATAAGAGAGGAATATGAACATGCCAACAAGTGGTTTCGGTGATGAGGGCATCTGCCCAGAGCAAGGAGTGACTAAACATGGGAGTAGGGTAAAAGAAAGAAAGAAAGAAAAAGAAAAAGGGCAGGAATCCGAACTTAAATATGTTCCAAGATTCACAAGTCTGAACCGACAGCATCCACAACATACAGCATCTGCTGTGGCCTCACAAAGAAACCTCGATACTCTGCGTTTGACACGTCCGACACTGACGGCGACGTGCTACGGAAACGCTTCTTGGGGTCAACACTGAGCTGCTCCCCCTCGCGCTTCGTGCCCTTCCAGCCACTAATAACGCTAGTTCCATAATTATTCGTCAAATCAACGCGTTGTCAGCGGGTCATGCATTCGTCATCGCCCCATTCCGATGCCAAAGTCCGACGTCAAAGTAGCGCACGCCACCCCACGAGCCGTCATTCCACTGGCGGCCCTCGAGCTCATCGTCTGCCCAAGCATCGCTCATGGGCATCTCGACGCCGACCCATGGCCCACTCTCACCCTCAACCTCGCCGATATAACAGGCGAATGCGCGGAACCGCTTCCGCTTTGAAGTAATGATACATGGAATGCTGATGTCCAATGTAGCGCCATGGGGTTGCAGCATGTCCGTCTCGCCTGCAGACGCCGTCTCCCCCACAGGCACTCGATTGAGAGTAATGGCGTCATTCGATTCCTTGTGCCGCAATGTAACGAGAGTTGTATTTGATCCGTTGTTGCTCGATCGCAGAGATCTGTCGTCTGCGATGATGGCATCCGCCCGCCCTTTCCCCTTCCCCTTCCCCTTCCCCTTCCCTTTAATTGTCAATGTACTGCCTGTATTGGGAGGATCTTCAGGGTCAATATTTTCCTTAGATGGCATTTTTGGCAATGGCAAAGCTTTCCGCGATACGGCCAACATAGTTCATCGTAAGTTTCCTGTCAAGCATCTTCGAGCGACTGAGCTCAAGACGAAGTAGCCATGGCGACCGGAGATGAAGACCCGACTCAATTTCCTCGTCGGAGATGGCGAAGAATGCATCAACAAACTCCTTATACTCCTCAATGATCGTCGTACTTGAATCAGGATCGTAGTAGATCTCGACCGCCGCTGTAACGGTACGCAGCGATGAGTACGCAAGTTCTGGTTGCACCGACTTGGCCCTCGCGTCGACAGCAGCAATTTCTGGGTCCAGGTACGTGGAGTCTTGATATTCGCGGCGATGTTGATGATTTCTTTAAGACGCAGCACACCGAGCGTGACGTTTTTACTCGAAATACCAGCGTAACGGAAGGTATTTAGTGTCATCTGCGTCGCCGGCTCACCAATCGACTGGGCAGCGAGTGTGCTGCACATCTCGCCCAGATGAGCGACCGACTGGTTGAACTTCGTCTCCACCTCGCCCAATACCCAGTCAGACGCTTCTCTGTTGAGATGGAACTCCTCTAGGACTGGACACGCGGCAAAAGTCGCTCGAAGGTGCATGCGGAATGCAACAGAAGCGTTCTCGGCAGCCTCCTTTATTAAAAGATCATCGAGGCGGTCTGCCAGCTGCTGCACCTGCTCAATGATGTAAACCGGCTCCAGATCGCTCGGTCTTCTGCGGTCGATATGGAAAATCTGTATTGTGTTCTGCACGATTCGGTTCAGGTTGACAGGAAGATAGTGGGCAGCGGAAATTGTCACGGCCCGGGAGAATGAATTCACGGAGCAATTTACGATCCTCATGAAGACGGTCATATTCCTCGTCGAGTTTTTGCCGGAGCTCGAGGGATGAGTCATCGATACCGACTTGCAAAACACCAGGAAGGAATCCACCCTTCGGGTCAGTGACATCGACCCGATAGCGATGTTCGAATTCGCGATCATTGATACCGAACGTTTTGATCGTTTGCCATTCAATAAAAGCACCGTCCAGTGAGTTTCGTACAGTCCCGTCGTAGCAGACAGCCACGTCTTCGAGTGCCTTAGCAAGTCGACGCTGAATGTAACCAGTCTCGCCCGTCTTGAAAGCGGTATCGATCAGACCTTCGCGACCAGCCATAGCGTGGAAGAAAAACTCTTGAGGAGTTAATCCACGAAGATACGAGTTCTCACGAAACCGCGCGCCCCTGGGCTGAAGTCATCCTTCGTAAAGTGAGGTAGTGTGCGATGCCTGAAGCCAAACGGGATTCGCTTCCCTTCAACGGACTGCTAACCAACACAGACGGACATCTGCGAGATGTTAATGAACGAACCCTTCGAATCCGCGACGACCATCTGTTTGACATTGTTGTCCTCCTTCAGGTCCTTCTCTGCGTATTGACCGGAGTGGTCGCGCGCCAAGTTGAGCTTGCGTCCGACTTGACTCTCGAACGACTCGCGAATAGTCATACCCGGTGCAGCTTTCAGAGGTCGTTAGATGCATCTTCAATGGCCTGCACGACATTCTGCTTCCGCATCTTGATCTGCTCCGTGATGTACACCATTGTCTTCTTATCCGCGACTGTATCACCAATGCCTATCCTGAATCCATTGTGGAACAGCCAGTAATTAACAATCTGCTGGAGACCAGTGAACAGCGTACGAGTCGCTTCGGGACCTTTTTCGTGGAAGACGACGTGGATAAGACCACCTTGCGACGCACCAACCGTCTTTTTCTCCACGATACCCAAAGATGATCTCGCCGTTTTCAATGAGCATGCCATCGTCGAAAACAGGGTTCGAAGAGGATCAGGTGAGCGATATATGTTTATTCCGCGAGGAATCGTCATGCTAAGAATCTGTTTGCCCGTCCATAATGGCTTCGGCTTCAAGATCGTCGGCGTCGCAATCGTGCCGTCCCAGTCCGGCACCCAGAGCAGGATGTTTAGCACCTGCACCCAGTCGAGGAAGCTATCCCGTAGAGTGAATTTCCGGACACCGCACGACGTGTCCTGTACGATGCTCATAACAGGTTTGTTCGCCTGCGGCGAGATGATCTGCTTCGTAACCCATGCAATTTGACGGAGCTGAGAAAGAGATGTAAGGCTAATCTTAAAAGTGACGTACTGCATGTTCATCTCATCGCCATCGAAATCGGCATTATACGGTGGAGTGACGGAAAGATTTAGACGAAAGGCTAAAATACACTAATCAGCGACCATACAATGAGTTAAAGGTGGATAAACACGTACTAGAGTAAGGCATAAGTCGCGTTTCTTCTCATCAACTGCAGGGGACTTCTTCGTCGCTGTCTTCTTCCCTCCAGCTGTTGCCACAGATGCAGTTGATCGAATTGAATTCGCCGACGGTGACTTTCGAATGACGGACATCTTGTTCACTGTTGTTTTCGTAGATACTGTAGTAATGGGCGACACCGCGTTTACCGTACTACTTGGCGCCGCACTCGTTTCAGAGACGCGATGCGGCCGTCCTTTCGGTAGCGCAGGCGCCGGCGTTTTAAGAGATCTTGAGGTTCCAGTGCTGCGCATCGAGATCGTTGACGTGGTCGAGACTTTCCTCGACCGAGTAACAGAGTCGCGCGGAGTCATATTCTCGCGAGGCGTCTTGAATGTAGACTCGCGTGTTGAAGTCCCGCTCCTGCTGCTGGATATTGACACATTCGAGAGCGAGGATGTCGGTCGCGAAGGCGGATGAGGTGGACGAAGAGTACCTTGCTGGCCTGCAGTGGCAGCATTTCTATGGATGGTCGATGCATGTGAACGAGTAGATGAAACAGAACCAGCGACAGATTTTGGTCTTTGCATGGAGACTTTACACTCGTAACACTCGTGGTGTCACCTGTGTCTTTCCCAGTTGTGCATGGAGAGCGAGAAGCTACACCGGGCCGTCGAGAAACCACGGAAGATGACGCGGTAGAGCGCGCAAGGGACGAGGTCGAGCCTTTTAGTCGCGGGCTTTCTTGTTCGTCACCCTCCCCGTCCATGCCCATACCTGAAGTGTACGAGAGCACACTCGGCACCCTATGGACGCTCGGACTTGTGCTACGTGGGGTAGACGGCACAAACTTCGAGTCTGCCCGGCTCTCCTTACGCTCACGCTCCGTCGCAGTCGTAAGGCGCGATGACGTTCGGCTAGTCGTCGACGCAACGCTGCGCGCTACGCTCCGGACAGATGCGCTAGACGAGGTGACAGCTGCGTTCCCGCGAGGAAGGTTCTTGTTCAGCACGCTCGTACGAAGCGAATACGACGTGCTCATGCTATTGCTCTCAGTGGTGTCTTCAACCCTGCTGAGTGTAGGGCGAAGGCCTGCTCGCGTAAGCGGCCCACACACCGTGTTGGAGTTGCTCATCGTCGGCGTTAGAAGATGTTCGACCGGGATGTTGATCTCTGTAGATTGTTATTAGCAATACCATTGCTGATCTCCTTGATCGCCCAACTTTCCAGCGCATCGAAGCCACCCTCGTTCCAGATACCGACCCAGCGCCTTCGAAGCAGATCCATACGTGTCTGTTCAACTTGCACACGGATGTGGGAAATGCTTGATAAGAGGGTCTCGCTTGGTTCCGTAGGGTACTGACGAAGAAGAATTGCGGAAACGAGAGTCTGCGAAGGAATGAGCACAATAATAAACCCGATTGTATTTTAATACTCACCTGATAGAGCATGCCAGCATTCGACTCCGCCATGCCCTCCGCACGGCTTCCATAACCCACTCAACGCGCTCCCCGTCCTCAAACCATCCTAGCCCATCATTCTCCATAATTTCAACCCACTCGCGCTCATTGAAACACTTCTCCACCTCGTTGCAAAGAAGCGCATCCACAAACCCCCTTGCTGTCATAACCATTTCTCTCACACCCTCTACCCAGGCTTCGCGCACAGAGTTGAGCTTCGCTAAGGCCGCATCCGCAGCGAAGAGCAAAGGAAACGCATTCTGCGGGAGCGCACGCTTCTTCAGGCTGGCCATCAACCCGTCCTTCGTCTTCTGCGGGAGTGTAGCGAAGTCCGGCGTGCACCAGCCCTCTCCGAAAAGACCAACAAGGGCGTGCCGCGCGCCGCGGTCAAAGAATGTGTTCTGCACGTCTGGACGCACGGAAAACACGAGCATATGCGGTGCGCGACGTGCACACTGGCGGCAGCGACACCCACCTGTGCCCCAGCGAACTCCAGTGATACGTTCATACTCAGCAATTTCGAGGAAAGCGTGGAAGAGCCCATGGAGCATCACCTGCACGAGGCGTGCCTGCACCTCATCATGGAGCGTTTGCAATTGAAGATAGTTCACAGAGCACAGGATAGCGAAAGCGGTGTCCAAGTCATATGAACAGTCGCTGAAGCTGAGCGTTCCGGTGTATAAGTATCCTAAGGTAAAGTGCAGTGCTGGAGGAGTGAAGGGAGGCGAGGGAAGGCGAAGGGTCGTGAGCTCGCCGGGGGCAGGGGTATTCTTAAGATCATAAGTGATGAGTTGATCGTAGAAATATGGCGCACGCGCTACAAGAACAAATCGATGCGAGCAGAAGACAGCGATCATCTCTCTTCTTCGTTGGAAGGAGCACCTATTGTTGGCATATCGCTGTGTAGTTCAATGCGAACGTCAGAATAATCACATGAGGGAACGAAGCGAGTGTGTTTGCTGCAGCGAAACAGACTCGTCGACGACTGCAAGTTGGAGATCACATGTTGGCACTGTCGTCAACTCTGCTTTCGACCGATTTTTAATTCAACCAGGTCACTTTATTTTACAAAAAAATACATAGACAGATAGAGAATTGTGTGAAGTTTTTTTTACATGCTTCAAGCTTGAGATTTGGGTGGTTGAATAAAATTAAATATGTCAATGAAGAAAGTGAGCACTGTACAGCCACAGGAGCTGTGAGTCGGTCCATAGCCACAGCTCAATTTAGTAGAAAAGGGGTCCAAAATTAACATATATGGTATGCCATCAGCTTATGAAGCTGACAAAAACCCAAATCGGGCTCCCTAACTTTGCCCACAACAAAAGATGATACTTCGTAAACTCAGTAATTGTAATACCTGAGCCTGAAGTTGTACATCAGCCAGAAATGGATGTGCACATGGAGGATGCTGAACAGTGCGATGAACTTGATGTCATGTCTGAAGAGGAGATGCAAGCAGAAGCACTCATGTTCACTGGGCTTAGGGACTACAGTGGATGGCCCTATCCGCGGCACCGCACCGTGGATGGATGTTCCCACGGATGCCACATCTGTGGATGAAATTCCCACGGATACCACGGTTTTTGCGGATGGGCGCGTCACTTTGTGCATTATGCTGTGTCACAGTATCACTCACTGTCCACACTCCTTAGCATTAATATTTTCATCTCATAATCATCAAAGGATATATCTACCCTGTTATAAATTTATATTCTATGTTTCAAACATCTCCTTCATGCCCTTTCAACACTCATATAAAGGGGGTTTTCTATCCCACAGTGCCTGTCACACCAGGTCCTTCAACTCCCATGTTCCACTGTCACCAAGTTACCTTTTATGTGGTACAGTAATGTGATAGTATACATTCAGAACACAGAAGTCTCATGCTCACACCTCTGTGGTAAATTTTCTCGTACCTCTTTTATCATTTCCATGTACATTTATCTTTCATACCTAATTCATCCTTTAGAATTAATAGTAAACAGTTAATGGTCACATTGTGTGTTTTAATTATTCAGTCTGACTATGAATTGGCAAAAATGAACATTGTGAATGACTTTTATTACTCTCAAAATTTATTGCCTGAGCAGGGATCGAACATTGGCAGAGTGTCACGGTTCATCCGCAAAAACTGTGGTATCCATGGGAATTTCATCTGCAGATAGCCCATCCGTGGTGCGGATGCAGATAAGTGCGGACAGATACCGCTGTAGTTCCTAACTGGGCTCATGGACTTTGGCGCAAATGCAGGTCTTGAAGACAAGTACATTGCTTTTGATGATGTGTTTAACTATGTTTTCAAGTCTACAAACTGTCTTGAGCATGTATTCTCTGCAGAAGTGCACCAGCAATATAGTCCAGAGCCCTACCAGTGGAAGGATATTAAGGGGTGCCCTGATGCCCACCTTTAGGAACAGGCTGCAATGGAAGAGTTCATTAGTCTGATTGAGAATGGCACTTTCCAGCCTGTCAGACTTCCAACTGGTCATAAGACTACTGGGTGTTCAAACTCAAATGCAAGGCAGATGGCCCTGTGGACAGGTACAAGGCAAGACTGGTTGCAAAGGGATACTCACAGCAACCAGGATTAGAGTTTTCACAAGTGTTTGCACCAACTGCAAAGTGGGCAGCACTACATACAATTCTGGCTATAGCTGCACTTGAGGACCTTGAGCTTTACAGTGTAGACATCTCCACCACTTTTCTCAATGGTGAGATGGATCATGATGTCTACATGGACCAGCCTGAAGGGTTTGAGGAGTATTATGGTGCTGGATTTGTTCTTAAGCTAGTAAAGTCTATCTATGGACTGAAACAAGCTGGACGCCAGTGACACAAGAAACTCGATTCAGTATTGAAGGGTATAGGCTTCCAACTGGTGCGCTGCGACAACAGCATATGGGTCTATCGCAGAGAGGATATGCACATTATCATTCCTGTCTATGTTGATGACATGACCATTGCTGCAAAGTTGAAGGAGCAGTACCAGTTTGTGAAGAGTGAGTTAGAGAAGCACTTCAAGCTACATGACCTCAGGCCAACTTCATTCCTCTTGGGAGTTCACACTGAGCGTGATCACTCTCAGCACTCTTTGTCCATATCTCAGCACCAGTATATCATTGACATACTTGAGCGTTTTAAACTTGGCAATTGTGGCACTGTGACAACCCCACTACCTGAAGATCATAAGCTTAGTAAGTCCATGGCTCCCAAGAATGATGAAGAGACTGCCTTCATGAAGACTGTTCCTTACAAGCAGTTAGTTGGTGCTCTCATGTATCTTGCTGTGGCTACACACCTAGACATTGCTTATGCAGTGGGAGTTCTGGTGCGTTTTAGTGCTAATCCTGGCATGGCTCACTGGAAGGCTGCAAAGCACTTATGTCATTACCTTCAGGGTACCAAAGACTACAAGTTGACTTATGCACCTGATCCAAACTCAGCTGAGCTGTTCACCATGTTCTCTGATGCAGACCATAGTGGTGATGAGGATGACAGGTGCTCTACAAGTGGCATGGTGGTTAAAATGGGAACTGGTGCAATCAGTTGGGCAAGTTGGTTGCAAACTATTATGACTCTCTCTACTACTGAGGTAGAATACATTGCTGCTGTACAATCAGGACAAGAGATCATATGGCTGTGCAACTTGCTCACTGAGTTTGGATATCATTTTGATGCCCCATCTGTTCTCTATGTTGACAACCAGTCTGCATTAGCAGTTGCCAGAGATCCTGAACATCATGAGTGCATGAAACACCTGGATTTGCATCATTACTGGCTGAGAGATGTGGTTGAAGCAGGCTATGTGGATGTGAGGTACTTGCCCACTAAGTCTATGCCAGCTGATATCATGACCAAAGCCCTTGGGCACTTGAAGGTGGGAGAGATGTGTGGGATGTTAGGTCTTAGGTGACTTACAGATGTGTCAGATCAGGTGAGAGTGTTGAAAGTGTGATTCTGACACTTATTTTATGTTTTTGTTGCTTTTCTTGAAGAATGAATCAATGCAAGCAGAAGATGGCAGTCATCTCTTCTTCATTGCAAGGAGCACCCATTGTTGGCATATTGCTGTGTAGTTCAATGTGAATGTCAGAATACAGACGAGACTTCCACAAGAACACAAGGTCCTTCCGAAGCTTGTCAACAAGTGCCTCTTCTACATTGGCATCGCCTTCCTGGCCCTCCTTATTCACATCGAACAAAAACTCAAACACATCCCCAAATTCCTTTCCTGTATAGAGATACTCGAGCTCATTGGTGAATAACATGAGATTATGGTTAAGAGATATGCATGTGAGGGAGCCGATTACAGAGGGTGCAGGGGAGATAAGCCAGAATTGGGAAGGTGAAGTGAGGCGGTAAGGGAACTCAATGCCAAGGTTGAGAGAGTGTACAGATGTTGTTGGCATTGGAAGAGACAATGTCAGAGAGGCAGCGAAAGGAAGTGGGGATGTGATAGGTGTCGGGCGGAATGAGAAATAGTGCACCTGGGAACTGAGTAGTGCACGAGCATAAACAATAGCTAGCATTTGTTAGTCTCAAGACAGGTGGTAGGTTCTGCACTTGTGCTCACCCTTATGTCCTTGAACCTCCAAGTCCACAATGCGGCCTTTGTCCATCGCATCCTCATCCATTAGATCCCAGACATCATCTAGGAAGCAATCTTAATATACATTTGACGAAGGCCACTTTTGATACAGCCACTTTTAGTCAGCACTCCAAAAGGTAAATCCACCCCTCCTGCCACTTTAGGCAGTCCTGCAAATCTCAAAAAAATAAACCCTCAAAGCAGCAACTCACAGATCACTGAAAGCAGCAACTTACAAATCGCTCAAAGCGGTAACTCCAACAAACCCTCAAAGCGGCAGCATGCAAATCATCCACACACACTTTCAGCTCAAACAATTCATTTCTCACTTGAAAATTTTCAGAAAAATCATCAAAAAAAATTAATTAGGGAATTATTATGCTATCTTTGAAATGAGTATTGGTGTATAAACTGCCACATCACATCAACTAATTTGAGCTTTCTTGATGATGCATAAGAGAGAGACTGAAAATACATACAGGAAAATTGTCTACTCACCTTTGTTGTTGTCAGAGAGACTCAGGCAACAAAGGTGTCAGAATGGGTTCAAATAGGAAGTATTATATAATGTGAACTATACAGTACCAGTGCAAAAGGAATCCATTGAGAATTATTCTCAGAATATGTAAATCATCAGCATGACATGTGCTAGAGTATAGTGCAACTTGGCCTGGGTGCCTATGAGCTTCAGATGGGTCAGGGAACAAAGGGAATGTGAAATATATATGAACAGAACATAATGCACCAGGCTCCAAGGATCCAGAGGCTGTGCTGCTTCCCCAAGTCTTGGACTCAGAGTGGTCCTCATCTTGGCAAGCTTGCAATACATGCTAGAGTATCACTGAACTCAATGTGAGTGCATATGAGCTTTGGATGAGTTGGGGAGTAAGGGAAATATGAAAAGGATATGAACAGAATATAATGTGCCAGGCTCTGAAGGTCTGGAGGCTGTGCTGTCACTGAGTCTCAGATTTAGACTTGGACTCAGACTTATCTTAATCACAGTACAGCTTCACAGTTGTATTCCAGAGTTTGTGTGTGCCTCAGAATGTCAGATGCTTGGTACCTCAGAGTCAAGTTATGATGTTCAGAAGGTTGGCATTATGTCAGAAGTGGTAAGAACACCCAGTGGGCTTTCAGTTTTGGCATAAATGGAATGCCATACAATAAAATTCAGATTGCTTTCAGACATGTGTATGTGATACATATATAGTTTTGAAATTGAGAACTCAGACTAATGGCCAGCAAGGAACTTTGAATAGATACAGCTTCAAGAGTGAGAGATTGTACTGATTAAATCTGAAGAACCAAAGAACTCAGATCAAGCAATGCCTAAAAAACTCGGATTGATGGCCAGTGAAGTTCCCGGCTTCGCCGGGAACTTCAGGGCTGGTATTAATCCTTCACGTGATGAAGGAGTGATTGGAGGTCCTCTTGCCATGCTGTTGTTGACCTCTTTGTTGCCTCGAGCAGTGCAGGTGGGCAGACAGGCAGCTGTGACGGGACGGCTACCAAGACAAGCAGTTACGATTACTGAGTTTACAAAGTATCGTCTTTTGTTGTGGGCAAAGATAAAGTCCCCAATTTGGGTTTTTGTCAGCTTCATAAGCTGATGGCATACCATATATGTTAATTTTGGACCTCTTCTCTACTAAATTGAGCTGTGGCTATGGACCGACTCACAGCTTTTGTGGCTGTACAGTGCTCACTTTCTTCATTGACATATTTAATTTTATTCAACCATCAAAATCGCAAGATTGAAGCATGTAAAAAAACTTCAGACAATTCTCTATCTGTCTATGTATTTTTTGTAAGGTAAAGTGGCCTGGTTGAATTAAAAATCAGTCGAAAGCAAAGTTGACGACAGTGCCAACATGTGATCTCCACCCTTGCAGTCGTCGACGAGTCTGTTTTGCTGCAGCAAACACACTTGCTTCGCTCCCTCGAAAGTCTGCTTAGGCGAAGGGCCTCCTCAAGCCACATCCGCAGTGTCTTCACCTCGCTCTCAGTCGCCAGCTCCTGCCACTCCTCAGGCTCAGACACAGTCGCATTTGAGAAGGTCTTCGCAACTAGGAGGTTCCAAGGATGCAGTCGGTGTCAGGATTGTGAGCGGGCCAAGCGGCAGTGTTCCGCCCTCCAAGACGGGTACGTCATGCATTCCCCATCTTTCCTTGTTTAACCTTGTTCATCCTGTCTAACGCGAATTCGCAGCCAATCCGATTAGTTTTGGTACGGTAAATGGCCCCGTGAACAATAAAACGATTATCTGCCTCCTTCGTGATTTCTGCCTCTCCCCTCTGCTGTCTGAGAATCCATCAGCGATCTTTGGTCTGTCGCCCCCGGGCCTTCCACATCTGGTGCTTGTGCCAGCCCTGAACCCAAAGTCGTTCGACCGGCACGCCGCCTATCAATTCTCCCTTGCATTCCAATGTGTAGTCAACATCAATGTGTGTGGCTCAGAGCCCATACGGAGTCGCGTCATCCAGGCGGGTACTCTCGAGGTCATTGGGTTGCGTGTTGGAGGCATGGCTGGCGTCAAAAGGATTTGCTGTCCGGCCGAGTGCGAGTGCGAGCGGCATACCACGCGAGACCCGTGAACAGCGTCAGCGCGAGCAGGCCCAAGAACTCGTCAGGCTGCTCGCTGTCGAACAATCCCTTGTGAACACCGAGGTGAGTCATCCATCATCTTTGTTATTGGCTGACTGATCTGAGGGCCTTTCAGGAAAAACAAAGCATTGCCACATCGGATGCTGAGACGTCAGTCTCGACTGACACGTCTGCGAATGCGACGCCGTCTGGCTCAGGTATCCCAACAAGTACGGTCATCGTACCAGGGCGTGACAGATCTGGCACAGTCGTGGCGGCCGAGTTTGGGACACACAGCCGAATGCACGCGAACAGACAACTGTAGGTGCGTTGATGGCACGCTCCCTAACAATTCGCGCCGGATGGTGGCAGAAGCGGCAACGCCCTCGACATTAACTTCAAGGCCTGACACAGAGATGGAGGATGATGGCGAGCCGGATGCGGATGGTGATGTCGAGATGGAGATGATGGCATCACACGACCAGATGGAGACAATGGCATCACACGACCAGGACATGGACGAAAACTTGCCCCCGCCTCCTTCACTTCCCCATGGACGTCGGACCGTCAGAATCGTTGCAGACTCTCCCTGACCAGCGGCGACCGGGTGCAGCCGATGTAGGTGTCGCGGGTACGTCTGATGCGCTCGATGTCAATTTGGATGCACATATCATTATCAACACGAATGCAGCGGACGATGACATCGCAGATGGTATTGTTGCACTCGATCAAAACGTAAACGACGACCTCGCTATGGGTGCCCCGCGAGGTGCTCCCAGTGCTATCGACACGACGCCTGGGATGCCGCCTCCCCCGCCGGGCATGCCTATGTCTTC
The DNA here is from genome assembly GCA_002794775.1 of Porodaedalea pini. Lineage (NCBI taxonomy): Eukaryota > Fungi > Basidiomycota > Agaricomycetes > Hymenochaetales > Hymenochaetaceae > Porodaedalea > Porodaedalea pini. The sequence continues at coordinate 1,614,324 of NBAY01000003.1, read as the reverse complement.
CGCTGGCGAACCTTCGAGTTTGCGGATGCCGCCAGAGGTACTCGCGCAAAAGTCCCATAAGTGGATCCAGATGCAGAACAAGCGCTATGGCAAGAAGCACAAAGGTGGATTCGTTGATACTGGGAAGCAGGTGTGCCTTTGTTCCATTGGTAAGTGACATGCAATTTGAGCGCTGATGAGGCATGTTCTGTTGTTTACAGGATCTTCCGCCCGAGCACGTTCGCAAGATTATAAAAGATTATGGAGACACGAGTAACTGCAAGTTCCGTAATGATAAGCGTGTACATCTCGGTGTGCTCAAATACGTCCTCCATGCGGTCATGAAAATGCTCGAAAGCATCCCGTATCCCTGGGAGCAGGTCCGCGAAGTGCCTGTCCTCTACCATATCACGGGTGCAATCACTTTTGTCAACGAGATTCTGCGTGTCATTGAGCCGGTGTATCATGCTCAGTGGAGCTCCATGTGGCTTGCTATGCGTTGCGAGAAGTGCGACCGTCGACACTTCAAGCGTATGCACTTCCCATTCTTCGACGACGAAGAACCTCCTCTCGACTATGGGGATAATGTGCTGGATGTCGAGCCGCTGGAAGCCATTCAACTTGACCTGGATGAGGAGGAGGACAGTGCTATAATTGATTGGTTTTATGACCCGAAGCCATTGATTGACACTCCGCACGTCAATAGCTCGTCCTACAAATACTGGTCACTTTCACTCCCCATCATGGCCAACTTGTATCGACTTGGTCGGTCACTCCTCTCGGATCTCACCGACAGTAACTCGAGTTACTTGTTCTACAAGAAGTCTTTCTTCACCGCTAAAGCACTCAATCTGGCCATTCCTGGTGGTCCTAAGTTCGAGCCTCTGTATAGGGACATGGACTCTTTTGATGAGGATTGAACGAGTTCAATGACATCAACAAGATCATTATTCATCAGCAGAGTCGTACTGAATACAAGGTTGCTTTCCCGCACCTGTACAACTTTCTTCCACGTTCTGTGCATATTTCGCTTTACCATATGCCGAAGAAAGTCTACATACGCACGGATGATCCTGACTTGCCTGCTTTCTACTTCGATCCGCTCATTAACCCTGTCTCCTCTCGTGGTTTCCAAACAAAGAATGCGCCTCGTTTCTCACGAGGACGAAATCTTCAGACCCAACAGCGCGGACGAGGATGAATTCGAGCTACCAGATGAGGCTGAGCCATTCCTCTTGGATAAGGATTTGGAGAACGAGAGCACTGTGGACGGTATTACTTTATGGTGGATGCCGGAGCCTTACAGTCGCCGCTCGGGACACATGCGCTGCGCGCAAGATGTACCATTGGTGAAGATTTGGTACTTGGAGCACCACCCATCAAACCAGCCTGTAAAGGTTCGCATGTCGTACCAGAAGCTGCTCAAGTGCTTTGTTCTCAACGAGCTGAAGACGAGACCGGAGAAGCCGATGACGAAAAAGAACCTGTTCCGTCAGTTGAAGGCGACAAAGTTCTTCCAGACCACAAAGCTGGACTGGGTGGAGGCTGGTTTGCAAGTGTGCGGGCAAGGATACAACACGCTGAAGTTGCTCATCCATCGCAAGGTATGATCGTTGGGAAAGCTGCGTTATATTATTCTGACTTCCAATACTTCTAGAACTTGAATTACCTTCATCTCGATTACAACACGAATCTGAAGCCGGTAAAGACGCTCACGACGAAGGAGCGCAAAAAGTCTCGCTTTTGGAAATGCATTCCATTTGTGCCGTGAAACTCGTCGCCTCACAAAGCTCGTTGTCGATGCGCACGTCCAATTCCGGCTTAGCAATGTGGATGCCTTCCAACTGGCGGATGCATTGCAGTATATCTTCGCACATATCGGCGTGCTCACCGGCATGTACCGTTACAAGTACAAACTTATGCGTCAGATCCGGACGTGCAAAGATCTCAATCATCTAATCTACTATCGCTTCAATACGGGACCTGCTGGTAAGGGACCAGGCTGTGGGTTTGAGGCTCCAGGTTGGCGAGTGTGGCTCTTCTTCATGCGTGGAATTGTACCACTGCTTGAGCACTGGCTCACAAACTTGCTTGCGCGTCAGTTCGAGGGTCTCAGCAGCAAGGGCATCGCAAAGCCGGTCACGAAGCAGCGTGTCGAACCGCACTATGACTTGGAATTACGCACTGCCGTGATGCACTGTATTCTTGATATGATGCCGGAGTCGATCAAGCAGAACAAGGCGAAGACTATCTTGCAGCACTTGTCAGAAGCGTGGCACTGCTGGAAGGCAAACAGTACGTCGTTTGGTTGAATCTGGACTTTGCGTACTAAGCCTTATTCTACAGCTCCATGGAAGGTCCCGGACATGCCGACTGCAATCGAGAACATCATCCTGCGGTACATCAAGAGCAAGGCGGACTGGTGGTGCTCGGTTGCGCACTACATTCGCGAGCGTATCAGGTGCGGTGCGACTGTCGACAAGGCTGTGGTCAAGAAGAACTTAGGGCGTCTTACTCGACTGTACTTGAAAGCTGAGCAGGAGCGTCAGCATGGTTACCTCAAAGATGGTCCTTACGTTAGTGCTGAGGAGGCCGTTGCGATCTACACATCGACGGACCACTGGCTTGAGAGTCGGAAATTGCACCCATCCCATTCCCGTAAGATTCAATTAACTATGTTTTTAAGTAATTCTCATTGATGTTTCCATACAGTCCCCTTTCGTACAAGCATGACACGAAGTTGCTCGTGTTGGCTCTTGAGAAGTTGAAAGAGGCGTACAGCGTCAAAGGTCGTCTTAACCAATCTCAGCGTGAGGAGCTTGCTCTCATTGAGCAGGTGTATGACAATCCACACAAATGTATATTCTTTTTCTAATTGGTCGTAGGGTGTAGCTTTTTGATTCGCGTGCAGGTTTGTCTAGGATCAAGCGTCTCTTGCTCACTCAGCGAGCCTTCAAAGAGGCAGGCATTGAGTTCTTCGACACATATGACAAGCTCGCATATTTTGACCAGTTCTTATTCTTTGAGGCTGACAGGCGCGGGTTATTCCCGGCGTGGATCAAGCCTGTGGACACTGAACCTCCTCCCCTTCTAGTGTACAAGTGGTGCCAGGGTATCAATAACTTGATGGACATCTAGGAGACGAGCGAGGGCGAATGCGTAGTGATGATAGAGACCGTACTGTCGAATCTACGAAAAGATTGACCTGACCCTTCTCAACCGTCTGCTTCATCTTATTCTCGACCATAATCTTGCGGACTATATCACAGCGAAGAATAAATGTGTTCTCACCTACAAAGATATGGCACATACGAACACATACGGGATGATCCGTGGTCTGCAATTCTCTGCCTTTGTCTTCCAATACTATGGTCTTATCCTCGATCTTCTCATCCTCGGCTTGCAACGCGCAAGTGAAATGGTGGGTCCCCCACAACTGCCCAATAATTTCCTGCAGTACCGTGATTCTGCGACCGAGACATGCCATCCAGTCCGTCTCTATTCTCGTTATGTTGATCGTTTGCATATTTTATTCCGCTTCACCGCCGAGGAATCACGCGACCTTATACAACGTTACCTCGACGCGAATCCGGATCCAACAAATAACAACGTTATTGGGTATAATAACGAGAGATGCTAGCCGTTGAAGGGAAGTGAATCCCGTTTGGCTTCAGGCATCGCACACTACCTCACTTTACGAAGGATGACTTCAGCCCAGAGGCGCGCGGTTTCGTTGAGAACTCGTATCTTCGTGGATTAACTCCTCAAGAGTTTTTCTTCCACGCTATGGCTGGTCGCGAAGGTCTGATCGATACCGCTGTCAAGACGGGCGAGACTGGTTACATTCAGCGTCGACTTGTAAAGGCACTCGAAGACGTGGCTGTCTGCTACGACGGGACTGTACGAAACTCACTGGGTGACCTGATTCAATTCGTGTATGGCGAGGATGGTATGGACGGTGCTTTTATTGAACGGCAAATGATCAAAACGTTTGGTATCAATGATCGCGAGTTCGAACATTGCTATCGGGTCGACGTCACTGACCCGAAGGGTGGATTCCTTCCTGGTGTTTTGCAAGTCGGTATCGATGACTCATCCCTCGAGCTCCAGCAAAAATTCGATGAGGAATATGGCCGTCTTCATGAGGATCGTAAATTGCTCCGTGAATTCATTTTCCCGGGCCGTGACAATTCCGCTGCCCACTATCTTCCTGTCAACCTGAACCGAATCGTGCAGAACACAATACAGATTTTCCATATCGACCGCAGAAGACCGAGCGATCTGGAGCCGGTTTACATCATTGGGCATGTGCAGCAGCTGGCAGACCGCCTCATCGTTGTGCGCGGCGATGATCTTTTAATAAAGGAGGCTGCCGAGAACGCTTCTGTTGCATTCCGCATGCACCTTCGAGCGACTTTTGCCGCGCGTCCAGTCCTAGAGGAGTTCCATCTCAACAGAGAAGCATTTGACTGGGTCTTGGGCGAGGTGGAGACAAAGTTCAATCAGTCGGTCACTCATCCGGGCGAGATGTGCGGCACACTCGCTGCCCAGTCGATTGGTGAGCCGGCGATGCAGATGACACTAAATACCTCCATTACGCTGGTGTTTCGAGTAAAAACGTCACGCTCGGTGTGCCGCGTCTTAAGGCCCTGTTCGGCAACTTTTTTAACGGTGTGATAACGCCCTTGTGATAGTGTAGCTAACAACCGGAGTTTGCCGTTGCGGGGCTAATTCAAGGCTACGTAGTTTAGCTATTTTGTCACAGAATGTCACAGACATTACATAGTCATGGGACTATGGTGCGTAAAGGCACCTCGTGGCAACTCTGCCCAGGCCGTAATTTTTAGAATTTTTAAGTACCAATTGAAATCTATCATGAAAGTGGCCAAAAGCTGCAATTTCTCACATTTTTGGAAAAACCCAAGAAATGTTTCAAATTTTTTGAGAAAAAAAAATATGAATAAATTCAGGAAAAAATTCCCACATGCTCAGCATGGTTTTTTTCGCCATTCGGTGCACACCACATGAAAAAAAAAACATGCCACGCAGGCACACAAAGGGCAGAATTGCCCTTGAGAAAAGGAAAGCCAGGGAAACAGGCTTTGCCCCGCTCACGGAAGCCCACAAGGAACCCGAAGAAGACGGTGCTTATGAAGCAGATGACATGGATGGAGGTTACAAGAGTGAGGCAGAGATTCTGAAGGATACTATGCAGGGTCTAAACGAGTGTTTGGGAAAAAAGGAAGTCAATCACCCAGCCGTGCGTCAAATCAAAGAATTCTATAAAATAATATATTAATTTGAAATACTGAAACAGAAGAAGAGAAGGACCGAGTTGAGATCCTTTTACACAGGAGAGTCACAGACTACGAAGTGGAGAATGAAGAAACAGGCAGAGCAGACAGCAGAAAAGGCAAAGCAATACAAGAGAATTGATTTTTTTTTCCCAAGAAAGTGAGAATAATCAAACATATATTCAAATGTGATATTCTAATCTACATATCAGGAGAAGGCCATCATGCAGAATTCAGAATGGCTTCCAGAGTTAACATTCACCCTTGATCTTCCCATGCATGAGTGGGAAGCAGAGGTGGAGGATTACTTTTCTGAAGTCTATGAGATAATGGAAGAAGCGGCAGAGAAGTTTCAGGAAGATTGGGTAAGTGTGGGTATATTGAGAGAAGACAAGAAGCACTAACAAAACCTAAGCTTGATCCGGATGAATTTCACGGAGAGGTGGAAATCCCTGAACCAGAGGGTCTCGCACAGAGGAATGACAGCAATGTGAGAATGCAAGGCCTAGAGGTCAACTGTCAGACAAGTATGCAGAGTGAGAGCCAGAGCACAGGACTGGAGAGCATGCCAGAATTGGAATCAGAGGTGGAGAACCAGAAGACTGGACCCAAACCGACGGCTACTAAAAAGCGGTGAACTGAGCCAGGCATGGAAAAGGTTGTGCTTCTCAATGATGAAGAAGCAGAAGAAGAAACTGATATATTGGAAATTGTCAAGAAGAACATCTCGGAGTTAAAGCGCTTATGTGCAACTGGGGCTGTGATGTGGAGTCTGATGCATCTAACCACAATTGCCAAGTATGTGAAGCTTCAGGCAGAATACAAGAAGCACCCAAAATGTACAAGGCCCTGGCTAAGTGCCAGTCTGAAGGTCGCTGCTCAGATGGGAAAGGGTCCTTACTTTGCATGTAAGGTCCATTACCACATGAATTATCTCACTACCCACAAACGGCTACCTCCTTATGAACTTGAGGTAGTGGGCCATTGGGATGACAAGCTACAATTACTGTTTACTAGATAGTAAATAATTCACTAATGAGAATAATGTTTTAGTATAACTTTCAAGCTTTACTGCCCTTTTCAGAAGTATTGTCACATGTGATTTCACTGATTTTCATGCCACAAGAGCCTCAAAACACAAACATTTTCATATCTCAACCAAAAGTTGACCTTTTTGCATCATCTAAGTTGCTAAATTCATTTTTTATCTCATCTTTCATATTTCAACAAGAGTGATAAGAAATAGTCAAAATTGGAGTCCAAAATAGGAAAAATGCTGTTTTTGAACCCATTTCCCTTCTTCATTTTTTCCTGCACTCAGATTTCACTCTACAGTGCTCCAGACCAGCCCATAATTCCAGTATTAGTCTATTATGAATTTACAGACTGATTTTGAGATGTATTGTGAGGTAGATGTGCTCAATTGGTGTATGCCTAAAACACACAAATCCCTCCTCTGTTTCTGCAAGCCCTCCAGCCCCCCCAAAAAATTCTTCTCAGCTAAGTTCATGCATGTAAATTCATTCAAAGTGTATTGGAAGAGATTTGAGCAGCATCCATGGATACAGGCTTGCTTCATGAATCAGGGATATGTTCACAAGAATAGTGCATACAGTCAGAATCTGGTACTCAATTCAGCTCACTGGTTGATGCTGGAGCTCTGGATGCTGCTCAAATCTCTTCCAATACACTTTGAATGAATTTACATGCATGAAATTAGCTGAGAAGAATTTTTTCTGGGGGCTGGGGGGCTTGCAGAAACAGAGGGGATTTGTGTGTTTTAAGCATGCACCAATTGAGCACATCTACCTCACAATACATCTCAAAATCAGTCTGTAAATTCATAATAGACTAATACTGGAATTATGGGCTGGTCTGGAGCACTGTAGAGTGAAATCTGAGTGCAGGAAAAAATGAAGAAGGGAAATGGGTTCAAAAACAGCATTTTTCCTATTTTGGACTCCAATTTTGACTATTTCTTATCACTCTTGTTGAAATATGAAAGATGAGATAAAAAATGAATTTAGCAACTTAGATGATGCAAAAAGGTCAACTTTTGGTTGAGATATGAAAATGTTTGTGTTTTGAGGCTCTTGTGGCATGAAAATCAGTGAAATCACATGTGACAATACTTCTGAAAAGGGCAGTAGTCTTCTCATATAAAATGAAAGACACAGAAAACAGTAATCATAGCTTGCCATCCTAATGGCCCACTACCTCAAGTTACCTTGTATGCAAAGAACAGCAATATGTCTGTGCATGAGCTATAAAGAAGGACTTTGAGAAATAGTTCTGTTGCTAAGTGATTCTGACTCATAAGTTCATCTTGTAACTCTTACGAGGATGGATCGTCTCCTTCTGGACCGTCTCAATCTACAAAGGCTCAAGCTCCTGATTGAAGACCTGACATAAGTCCATGATGATGCTCTCGTGGATCTTCTGCAACAAGTGGGCACAGAAGATCTGAATGAGAGAGATCTTTAGGGTCAGGATCTTTCTGTGCATGAAAATGCCGGTCAAATCCAATTGCACTTGGAAACCGACATAGATGTTCGCACGATTGATAGTCGGACGTCACCAAAGTGTGAATTGACGGTTAGGAATTTGATTAACACCAGATCATTGAGCATTTGTCAACTTCTTGTATCTCATTGACTCTTCGAATCCAGATGCTTTCTCCCAGAACAGACCCTCCCAAGTCGGGAAGTAGGTGCCTTTGAAAAGTGTATGCTCTAGGATTCCTCCAACGCCCCCCAAAGCTGCAATGACATCAACACGGTAGTTGTTCAACTGCCAGAGCTTGCCGTCGTGTTGCTGTGACGTCCACTAAAAAGGATTGCTGCAAAGATAATTCGTTAGAAAGAGGTTGTAGGGTAAAAACAAAATACTCACTGTTTCAGGAGCTGATACTGCTTCCAGTCTGTCCGCACACGCCAACCATGGTCATACGCCAGACTGAACGACGCCACCGAGTCAGCTTTGAACTTTGAGCAAGCAATAGGCTGAACTTACATATGACGGCCTTTCTGGAACAATGTGTTAATACGAGGGATGCCGCGATCCCAGCTATCCTCCAGATCTTTCAGTGTCAGTCGACGATTTTGCGCATTCGCTTCCTTCCTCTTCATTGAATATTCCGACCAAACACGAGCCGAGTCCAAAAACTCCGCTTCCCAAGGCTGAAGGTATTGATGCAAGTTGGGAATGAGCTGGTCACCCTCATGGGTCATACCGGCACGGAAGTGAGTTACTGCATTTGAGGGTATGAGTTACAATTATCGACAGAGATGCTTCAGTAAGGAGATGTACACACCTCCCACATCGGTCTGCTTGGACCATCGGAGATCGCTCTGAGGAATAAGCACGTGACCCATAGACAACATTCCAAGGCCACCGAGTTCCTATACGACAACAGTTCAGCAAGATATGATATACATAAGAGTTGGGATGCTTACTTTAGGGGTGTAGAAGACGACCGGAGGGAAACGCGAAGGCATCTTACTGTTCAAGCCGATCTTGACACGGGTCTGAATTTTGTTCTCAGCCTTCACCAAAGCATCAAGCAGCTCGTTCGTATGGATGACGGCCTCCCGATAGTAGATCATCAGACCAATGATCGCAGTGTTCCATTTGTTGACAATCTTGGAAAAGGTGGTAGAGCCTGAGCTCATGAGGACCTGGCGGATACGGTTGTTAAACTGTTGAACACTTATGAAATTCTTCAGCGTTACATATTCCATGGAAGCTTTAATATTCTTACCTTCGTCGGAGACGCGGAGGAAGGCTTGTGCAGTACGCTCCTTCGACTGCTCGTTGGTCAAGTTCCACACCCCGTCCTTGAGTGACAACTGCTCTCCACTCATCGTCCGAATCTTCGGCAGAATGCGCACCTCGAAGCCACTCATTGAGAAGAGTAGCTGAGGGATGTTTTTGGAGTAGACACTAACAAACGGATCTTCCCATTCAATCGTCGTCAAAGAACGACGCAGGCTCTGCTTCACGTTCCAGAATACAGCTCGACCTAGATTGACGTTGTGCTTGATCAGGCGCATACGGCAATCCCGCGGCCAACATCTCTTGTTGTCATATCCAATAACGTTGTTGTTTGTTGGATCCGGATTCGCGTTGAGGTAACGTTGTATAAGGTCGCGTGATTCCTCGGCGGTGAAGCGGAATGAAATATGCAAACGATCAACACAACGAGTATAGAGACGGACTGGATGGCGTGTCTCGGTCGCAGAATCACGGTACTGCAGGAAATTATTGGGCAGTTGTGGGGGACGCGCCATTTCACTTGCGCGTTGCAAGCCGAGGATGAGAAGATCGAGGACAAGTCCATAGTATTGGAAGACAAAGGCAGTATATGTTCGTATGTGCCATATCTTTGCAGGTGCGAACACATTTATTCTTCGCTGTGATATAGTCCGCAAGATTATGGTCGAGAATAAGATGAAGCAGACGGTTGAGAAGGGTCAGGTCAATCTTTTCGTAGATTCGACAGTACGGTCTCTATCATCACTACGCATTCGCCCTCGCTCGTCTCCTAGATGTCCATCAAGTTATTGATACCCTGGCACCACTTGTACACTAGAAGGGGAGGAGGTTCAGTGTCCACAGGCTTGATCCACGCCGGGAATAACCCGCGCCTGTCAGCCTCAAAGAATAAGAACTGGTCAAAATATGCGAGCTTGTCATATGTGTCGAAGAACTCAATGCCTGCCTCTTTGAAGGCTCGCTGAGTGAGCAAGAGACGCTTGATCCTAGACAAACCTGCACGCGAATCAAAAAGCTACACCCTACGACCAATTAGAAAAAGAATATACATTTGTGTGGATTGTCATACACCTGCTCAATGAGAGCAAGCTCCTCACGCTGAGATTGGTTAAGACGACCTTTGACGCTGTACGCCTCTTTCAACTTCTCAAGAGCCAACACGAGCAACTTCGTGTCATGCTTGTACGAAAGGGGACTGTATGGAAACATCAATGAGAATTACTTAAAAACATAGTTAATTGAATCTTACGGGAATGGGATGGGTGCAATTTCCGACTCTCAAGCCAGTGGTCCGTCGATGTGTAGATCGCAACGGCCTCCTCAGCACTAACGTAAGGACCATCTTTGAGGTAACCATGCTGACGCTCCTGCTCAGCTTTCAAGTACAGTCGAGTAAGACGCCCTAAGTTCTTCTTGACCACAGCCTTGTCGACAGTCGCACCGCACCTGATACGCTCGCGAATGTAGTGCGCAACCGAGCACCACCAGTCCGCCTTGCTCTTGATGTACCGCAGGATGATGTTCTCGATTGCAGTCGGCATGTCCGGGACCTTCCATGGAGCTGTAGAATAAGGCTTAGTACGCAAAGTCCAGATTCAACCAAACGACGTACTGTTTGCCTTCCAGCAGTGCCACGCTTCTGACAAGTGCTGCAAGATAGTCTTCGCCTTGTTCTGCTTGATCGACTCCGGCATCATATCAAGAATACAGTGCATCACGGCAGTGCGTAATTCCAAGTCATAGTGCGGTTCGACACGCTGCTTCGTGACCGGCTTTGCGATGCCCTTGCTGCTGAGACCCTCGAACTGACGCGCAAGCAAGTTTGTGAGCCAGTGCTCAAGCAGTGGTACAATTCCACGCATGAAGAAGAGCCACACTCGCCAACCTGGAGCCTCAAACCCACAGCCTGGTCCCTTACCAGCAGGTCCCGTATTGAAGCGATAGTAGATTAGATGATTGAGATCTTTGCACGTCCGGATCTGACGCATAAGTTTGTACTTGTAACGGTACATGCCGGTGAGCACGCCGATATGTGCGAAGATATACTGCAATGCATCCGCCAGTTGGAAGGCATCCACATTGCTAAGCCGGAATTGGACGTGCGCATCGACAACGAGCTTTGTGAGGCGACGAGTTTCACGGCACAAATGGAATGCATTTCCAAAAGCGAGACTTTTTGCGCTCCTTCGTCGTGAGCGTCTTTACCGGCTTCAGATTCGTGTTGTAATCGAGATGAAGGTAATTCAAGTTCTAGAAGTATTGGAAGTCAGAATAATATAACGCAGCTTTCCCAACGATCATACCTTGCGATGGATGAGCAACTTCAGCGTGTTGTATCCTTGCCCGCACACTTGCAAACCAGCCTCCACCCAGTCCAGCTTTGTGGTCTGGAAGAACTTTGTCGCCTTCAACTGACGGAACAGGTTCTTTTTCGTCATCGGCTTCTCCGGTCTCGTCTTCAGCTCGTTGAGAACAAAGCACTTGAGCAGCTTCTGGTACGACATGCGAACCTTTACAGGCTGGTTTGATGGGTGGTGCTCCAAGTACCAAATCTTCACCAATGGTACATCTTGCGCGCAGCGCATGTGTCCCGAGCGGCGACTGTAAGGCTCCGGCATCCACCATAAAGTAATACCGTCCACAGTGCTCTCGTTCTCCAAATCCTTATCCAAGAGGAATGGCTCAGCCTCATCTGGTAGCTCGAATTCATCCTCGTCCGCGCTGTTGGGTCTGAAGATTTCGTCCTCGTGAGAAACGAGGCGCATTCTTTGTTTGGAAACCACGAGAGGAGACAGGGTTAATGAGCGGATCGAAGTAGAAAGCAGGCAAGTCAGGATCATCCGTGCGTATGTAGACTTTCTTCGGCATATGGTAAAGCGAAATATGCACAGAACGTGGAAGAAAGTTGTACAGGTGCGGGAAAGCAACCTTGTATTCAGTACGACTCTGCTGATGAATAATGATCTTGTTGATGTCATTGAACTCGTTCAATCCTCATCAAAAGAGTCCATGTCCCTATACAGAGGCTCGAACTTAGGACCACCAGGAATGGCCAGATTGAGTGCTTTAGCGGTGAAGAAAGACTTCTTGTAGAACAAGTAACTCGAGTTACTGTCGGTGAGATCCGAGAGGAGTGACCGACCAAGTCGATACAAGTTGGCCATGATGGGGAGTGAAAGTGACCAGTATTTGTAGGACGAGCTATTGACGTGCGGAGTGTCAATCAATGGCTTCGGGTCATAAAACCAATCAATTATAGCACTGTCCTCCTCCTCATCCAGGTCAAGTTGAATGGCTTCCAGCGGCTCGACATCCAGCACATTATCCCCATAGTCGAGAGGAGGTTCTTCGTCGTCGAAGAATGGGAAGTGCATACGCTTGAAGTGTCGACGGTCGCACTTCTCGCAACGCATAGCAAGCCACATGGAGCTCCACTGAGCATGATACACCGGCTCAATGACACGCAGAATCTCGTTGACAAAAGTGATTGCACCCGTGATATGGTAGAGGACAGGCACTTCGCGGACCTGCTCCCAGGGATACGGGATGCTTTCGAGCATTTTCATGACCGCATGGAGGACGTATTTGAGCACACCGAGATGTACACGCTTATCATTACGGAACTTGCAGTTACTCGTGTCTCCATAATCTTTTATAATCTTGCGAACGTGCTCGGGCGGAAGATCCTGTAAACAACAGAACATGCCTCATCAGCGCTCAAATTGCATGTCACTTACCAATGGAACAAAGGCACACCTGCTTCCCAGTATCAACGAATCCACCTTTGTGCTTCTTGCCATAGCGCTTGTTCTGCATCTGGATCCACTTATGGGACTTTTGCGCGAGTACCTCTGGCGGCATCCGCAAACTCGAAGGTTCGCCAGCGGAAGACATAGGCATGCCCGGCGGGGGAGGCGGCATCCCAGGCGTCGTGTCGATAGCACTGGGAGCACCTCGCGGGGCACCCATAGCGAGGTCGTCGTTTACGTTTTGATCGAGTGCAACAATACCATCTGCGATGTCATCGTCCGCTGCATTCGTGTTGATAATGATATGTGCATCCAAATTGACATCGAGCGCATCAGACGTACCCGCGACACCTACATCGGCTGCACCCGGTCGCCGCTGGTCAGGGAGAGTCTGCAACGATTCTGACGGTCCGACGTCCATGGGGAAGTGAAGGAGGCGGGGGCAAGTCTTCGTCCATGTCCTGGTCGTGCGATGTCGTCGTCTCCATCTCGACATCACCATCCGCATCCGGCTCGCCATCATCCTCCGTCTCTGTGTCAGGCCTCGAAGTTGATGTCGAGGGCGTTGCCGCTTCTGCCACCATCCGGGCGCGAATTGTTAGAGAGCGCGCCATCGACGCACCACAGTTGCCTGCTCGCGTGCATTCGGCTGTGTGTCCCAAACTCGGCACGCCACGACCGTGCTACGCTAGATCTGTCGTGCCCTGGTACAATGACCGTACTTGTTGGGGTACCTGAGCCAGACGGCGTCGCATTCGTAGACGTGTCAGTTGAAACGAACGTCTCAGCATCCAATGTGGCAACGCTTTGTTCTTCCTGAAAGGCCCTCAGATCAGTCAGCCAATAACAAAGATGATGGATGACTCACCTCGGCGTTCGCAAGGGATCGTTCGATAGCGAGCAGTCTGACGAGTTCTTGGGCCTGCTTGCGCCGACGCTATTCTCATTGCTGCTGCCGTCGTTGCTGACGCTGTTCACGGTCTCGCGTGGTATGCCGCTCGCACTCGTGGGAGGCAAGGGAAGGCGAAGGGTCGTGAGCTCGCCGGGCAGGGGTATTCTTGAGACCATAGGTGATGAGTTGATCGTAGAGATATGGCGCACGCGTTACAAGAACAAATCGATGCGAGCAGAAGACGGCGGTCGTCTCTTCTTCATTGGAAGGAGCACCTATTGTTGGCATATCGCTGTGTAGTTCAATGCGAACGTCAGAATACAGACGAGACCTCCACATGAAGACAAGGTCCTTCCGAAGCTTGTCGACGCGTGCCTCTTCCACATTGGCGTCGCCTTCCCGGCCCTCCTCATTCGCATCGAACAAAAACTCAAACACATCCCCAAATCCCTTTCCTGTATAGAGATACTCGAACTCGTTGGCGAATAACGCGGGATTATGGTTGAGAGATATGCGCGTGAAGGAGCCGATTACAGAGGGCGCAGGGGAGATAGGCCAGAATTGGGAAGGTGAAGTGGAGCACATCGAGGCGGTAGGGGAACTCAACGCCAAGGTTGAGAGAGTGTGCAGATGTTGTCGGCATTGGAAAAGACGATGTCGGAGAGGCAGCGAAAGGAAGGGGACGCGATAGGTGTCGGGCGGAACGAGAAATAGTGCGCCTGGGGACTGAGTAGTGCACGAGCATAAAGATAGCTAGCATTTGTTAGTCTCAAGGACAGGTGGTAGGTTCTGCGCTTGTGCTCACGTTTATGTCCCCGAACCTCCGAGTCCGCGTTGCGGCCTTTGTCCATCGCGTCCTCATCCATTAGATCCCAGACGTCGTCTGGGAAGCAATCCTTCGCGCGATGAAAGAGCGATTGGAGGTCCTCTTGCCATGCTGTTGTCGACCTCTTCGTTGCCTCGAGCAGTGCAGGTGGGCAGGCAGGCAGCTGTGACGGGACGGCTACCAAGACAAGCAGTGATGTAGTGTGATAAAGAAAAAAGCAGAGAAATCCCAAGAGAAAGGTGAAGGAGACAAGTCAGCTCAGGTGTGCCTCCGCTGAGGATCACATAGGGGAGTGAAGCGAGTGTCTTTGCTGCAGCAAAACAGACTCGGCAAGGGTGGGGATCATGTTGGCACTGTCGTCAACTCTGCTTTCGACCGATTTTTAATTCAACCAGGTCACTTTATTTTACAAAAAATACATAGACAGATAGAGAATTGTCTGAAGTTTTTTTACATGGTTCAAGGGTGAGATTTTGATGGTTGAATAAAATTAAATATGCCAATGAAGAAAGTGAGCACTGTACAGCCACAAAAGCAGTGAACCCTTCATAGCCACAGCCCGAATTTAGCAGAAAAGGGGTCCAAAATTAACATATATGGTATGCCATCAGCTTATAAAAGCTGACAAAAACCCAAATTGGGGACTTTATCTTTGCCCACAACAAAAGACAACCAGCCCTGGAGTTCCCGCTTCGCCGGGAACTCCGCTGGCCATCAATCCGAGTTTTTTAGGCATTGCTTAATCTGAGTTTTTTTGTTTCTTCAGATTTAATTAATGCAATTTCTCACTCTAAAAGCTATACCTATTCAAGGTTCCTTGCTGGCCATCAGTCTAAGCTCTTAGGACAATTCTTCATCTTAGTTCACATGATTCTTCAATTGCAAAACTATATATCTCACATACACATGCTTGAAAGCAATCTGAAATTTTATTGTATGACATTTTGTTTACAACAAAACCTCACTAAGTACAATATTGGTTGCTGAGAACTTGAAGATAGAATAAGTCTCCTTCAATGGAGAGACATAGTGCATAATACCTGCTTCTCATGTCTTCATTTAAAATAGAAAGGATATTCTTTATGCAATATAGATAGTATGTTAGGACACCTTATATTATATTCATAAAAGGCTATAGGTGTAGGCCTGCCAGAGTATTCTCACTACTTCTAACATGTTGCTGACTTCCTATACATCATGACTTGACTCTGATGTATTGAGTGTCTGACATTCCAAGACACAAACTCTGAAACACAACCATGTAGCTGTACTACAATTATGAGGAGTCTAAGTCTGAGACTCAGTGGGAGCCTCCAGACCTTTGGAGTCTGACACATTATTTTCAGTTCATGCCCTTTTCACATTCCCTTTACTTCCCAACTCATCCAAAGCTTATATGCACTTATATTGAGTTGTGCTATGTATACTCTGGCATGAGCCAGGTCAGTGATTTACATATTGTGAGAGTAATTCTCAATGGACTCCAATTGGTTGATTTTCTACTGAAATTAATTTTATAATACACATGGAGAAGATAGCAGAATATTTTTCTAATTGACTTATTTTTTTCAGCATTTTTCCTAACTTTTTCATATGAGGAATGAGTCATTTGAGCTCAAAGTATAAAATTGATTGTAGATGATTTGCATGCTGCTGCTTTGGAATTACCACTTTTAGCCATCAAATGTTTGAGAGAAGAGCATGATTTGATTAAAAAAAATTCCCTGATTTTTGTGATTTTTTTCATATTTTTTGCAATTTTTTTCATATGGGAAATGAGTTGATTGAGCCTACAGAGCGGTCTGCTCATGGATGTGTGCCCATGTGCAGACATCATGTGATGATCTGCAATGTTGCCACTTTGAGCCATCAAATTTTTTCGGAGCTGGCCGGAGCAGGAGCATGTGGGTGACAACTAAAGAAGGAAAAAAGAAGCATCAAAAACATTGAAAGTCCGAATTTAGTCAGCATGTGGCTGTGTCGAAAGTAGGGGGTTGCGTTTGTATATTAAGATACTTCGTAAACTCAGTAATCGTAACGTGGTAAACAGGGATGGCATGTATCTTGGCTGGACAATGAAGCCGTTTTGCAGGAGATCAAAGTCTATCTGGCTTCTCAGGGGATCGGCAAAGTCAAACCCAAGAAGCTTCGGAAGCATATCACCGAAGAGATTCTTTTGAAACTGAGTCAAAACAAAGTTCCAAAGCATTTGAGTACAAAAATAACACTGCCTACAGTTCATCATTGGCTTCGCAAGCTCAGCTATACACTTAGTCGATCCAAGAAAGGGGTTTATGTGGATGGACATGAGAGGCCAGATGTTGTTGAAAGTCAAAATAAATTCTTGTCTGAACTGAAAAAATATGAGAAGTAAATTTATTCATTACTAATTTGATAACAAACTAATTTATTATCTTGTATTCTACAGATACATGTGCCAGTACAACAAAAAAACTCTGGAGCCACTCCAGCTCACCTTGGGAGAAGGTGAGAAGGAGCATATACTCATCTGTCAGGATGAGTCAATTTTTCACATAAATGATCTGCAACGAGAAATGTGGCTTACTGCCGGTGAGCAACCCTTATGGAAGAAGGGTAATGGACAGGTGATCCATGTCTCAGACTTCCTGTGTGAGAAGTCAGCCACAGGACAGCTTAGCTTGAGTACCAAAGAGCTGGAAAGACACAAAACCTTACCGGAGGATCAGCAGCTTCCTGTTACAGACGTCCAAAAAATAATATACCCAGGAAAGAATGCCAATAAATCACCACGTGTTGAGTGTGTCTACGAGCATGTGAGCAGGTGATGTAAGAGTACCTAGTACTATATATGGATGCATTAGGTCAGAGGATCTGTAATTAGACGTAAATAGATAAGAATAGAAATTCTGAACTTACCTGGGAATAGCCAAGCATAGCCGGCCTAATAGAGCATATCTGTAGATAAGATGAGGAAGCCTGAGCTTACCTGGGAACAGCCGAGCATAGACGGCCTGATATAGTATATCAGTAGATAAGATGAGGAAGCCTGAGCTTATCTATCAAGGCCGAGTGTCAGATGACCTATGTGGAGTCTGAGATCTGACAGGATCTGTCGCAGCTGCGCATGCCTCCAGCTCCAAGAGCTACTCCGATGCAACACAATGTGTACGCGATGCTTCTTGAACCCGATCATCGCGTCACGTATGCCGAGGATGCCAAAAGTAAGTAATTAAGAAGATTCTTTTTATATTCACACTAGTACTGACTTTTCTCTGCAGTCTGGCCGAAAAGATAGATTCTGCGGGTGTACGATGTGTGTCAAGAAGTCCAGGCAGACTCAAGCCTGCTTGTACCATACTCAACCTGGCGGTCCCACTGCGCACAAAGGAATGCTGTCAACATCAGAGGGCAAGACCAGCTAAGCTTCACCATCTCAGTTGAAGAGCCGCTGACGCCATTTGCTCAAGAGCCAGCACGATCATATTCTCAGGAGCTTTACACTGCATCCGGTCACGCGAGCTCGAATGATCTCGAGCCTCCAGGTGGGGAGACTGAGCTAGAGGAGGATAGGGGAGATGGGTTAGGATTTGGAGAGGCACAGCAGGAGGTGCAGCAAGATGAAGGCGAGTTCTCATATGAAAATTTCTTTTTCAATGCCGGGGACAATTACGGCAATATCATGGATGTCAATGAAGCTCAAGATTCACCGAATGCGCATATAACTCAACCTCCACAAGAAGCAGACACGTGCAATTCTGCTTCTGAAGAACCTCAAGTCGGTCAAGACGAAGACGTACACGATGCTCCCGAAGACTCTTATACCTTTCGCTTTGACGTACCCAAGCCTCCTCCTTCTGCACGTGATGCTTTCGCTTCTGGTGACACTCAGCCTTTCTGGCAAGTCATACTACTCCTTGTATCGTACCTCAACCTGCGCTTCCACCTCCCTCATCGTGCCTGCAACATAATCCTTGCTGTTCGTCGAGTTGTCTTTCAACGCTTAGGTTTCTTTCTGCAATCAGACAAACCGGCTGCTACCTTACAGACGGTTTTCAGCAAATTGGGACTGAAAGACCTGTTTCTCATCCTTCCTATGTGCCCTACATGTTGTCAAATCTACCCTGCCGACTCTGCTTGTGATCTGAGCTGCACCCACTGTGATGAGCCTCTATTCAAGACCAAGAAAAACCTTCAAAATGATTTTGATGGCTCAAATGATACAAATGAAGACCAGACGAGCTATGCTCATCTGAGTTTTCCCTTTTATCCAATCAGCATGCAAATCCCGGCTTTTGTCTGCCACTTTGAGGATGAGCTAGACAAAATGCGCTTGGAAGAGCGTGAGGAGGGCGTCATGAAGGATATAAGGGATGGACGGGTATGGAATACATTGCCAGCCACCAATGGTTCTCGTTTTTTTTTTCCAGATGATCCAGATGAGATTCGGCTCGGGATAATACTTCATTTTGACGGGTATGTTCTCCTTTCTTTACTGTTATTATATTCATTTTTTACACTTAAAGATTCGGTGGCGAATGAGGGAGGAACGGACCGAGCTACAGCTCTGGTGTCCTCTCTCACTGCATTGCAAACCTTCCGGTTCATCTCAGGTGAGTCCTTTAATATTATCTTCGTCATTTATTATAACTCTATACTACCAGATACCAGCCAGGAAACTTGCTCGTGACTGGGATAATGCCAGGGCCAAAGGAGTTAATGTGCGACGAGCTCCAATTCGTCCTTGAGGCGGATGTCGACAACAAGAACCGGCTTTATGAAGAGGGGATAGTAGTAAAAACGCCTCGGCATCCCAACGGTAAGCTTCATTGAAGGACTGCTTTAGATACATATGTTTTAGACTACTATTTCATTATTTTCTCATATGCTCACTAGGTCAGCTCGTCTGCGTGGCCTGCGTTGCTGACTGCTGTGATCACCCCACTTTATGTCGGGTCTGTGGCTTCGCAGATCACTCACACCTGACGCGATTTTGTACGCACTGTAAGATACCTCGGGACGAGCTCTGCTTGATAGATGAACTGACAGTGGATAGTAAGCATGTCCCTTTTTCTATTTTTCTATTGATTTCTTTATCTTCTCTATCTATAGAATACGAGGCCCACACGGACACTGAACACTGCACGCATTCGCACGCATACAAGAACGCCGAACCTAGCAACAAACCGGATGAACACGAAGGACTGTTCAAGCAAAATGGGGTGCGTTACTACGCAATGTCAAGACTCCCTTACTTTGACGCGGTCAAAATGTCTGTGATCGATCCAATGCACAATATCCTTCTTGGTACATCGTTCTTTCCTTTAAAATATACAAAATAACAACATTTTATTAGGTCTATGTAGATGCCAGTGGCTTAATACGTGGATCAAATGGAAAATGCTGCATGAACGTACAACCACGAAGCCACGCGAGCTGGACCAAATCCATTTGTATCTCCAAACGGTAAGTCAAGTAACAATTAATGAAAGCGAGTCTGAACTAATATGTTGAAAGTTTGAGATGCCATCCTGGGTTGGTCATCTCCCTAATCAAGTTGGATATCCTGCAGGTGGTTCGCTTTCTGCAGACGAATACAAGGCGCTTGTTCTGGTGTACTGTCCGATAATTGTAAGTCCTTTGTACATTATTCTCAATTAATCATACTTTAATTTCTACTAATCGCAAATAAATTCATCTAATAGATCCCTCTTATCTGGAGGGAATGGCAACCACTCGCACAAGCGGAATTTGATAAGGCAATTGATGAGTGGGAAGCTAACGATAACGATCCAGCTACCGAAGTGACTGAGAAACCGCGGCTTCGTATGCATCCAGACGATCCCGACAATTTCTTGAAGCTCGCGACTGCCCTGAAAATCATTCTCGGGCATTCTATTAAGATTGCAGACATTCCTCGGGCGAGAAAACTGTTAGAAGAGTATCTACAAGGATATCTTACGGTAAGTTGGCTTTTATTCATTTTTAATAACTAACTATACGCGTGCAGATGCACACTCTCGACGTGAAACCCAATCATCATTGGGTCACTCACCTTTTTGAACAGATTCTCGACTTTGGGCCCGTCTACGGCTTTTGGACGTTCACAAGCGAACGTCTCAATAAATTACTCAAGAGCTTCATGAGAAACAATCACAACGGAGGCGAGATCAAAATGTCATTCTTGCGCGCTTTTTGTAGGAATGCCTTGCTTCGACAAATTGTAAGTATAGCTTAAAACTGCGTAATTGTCTACATGTCTCGCTAACAATGTCCTTTTAGTTACAATCTCTTGCTTTACTTCCTCACGAAGAGGAAGATGGCCTTAGTGAAACTGCTGCTCTCATGCTGGGAGAGGACAACGACATCAGAGGAACCGTTGCGTCAATAAATGTGATGGTCCAAGAAGTCAAGGAGCATACACGAGACTGTAAGTTCCTCATCCGCAACCACAGTAACTCCCCCAAGCTTCAATCAAACCCTCGAGACTCCGTGTTTATCAATCATGCTGCATCTAACTCACTTCATTTTATTCTGTAGGTGGCTTAGGCATCAAGACAACCTGCCTTGGTCCGGCGATCACGAAGCACTTTACTTGACTATTACGGCAATGCTCATCCCGAGGCTGACGTCTGCGCTCGAGTGTCAAGATGCAGTTCTACTAGCAACCATTTGGTTTCTTCAGCTAAGCTTCACACTTATTTAATCAAGGACGGCCAACGGATCATGCCTTCAACTTCAGCAGCAAAAGCACCGGACACCATCATACAGATGGAGTTTGGTGGTCAGATATTCGTGGGTCAGGCTGTTTCTGTGATCTCACATCGCCAGTTCTGCATCGAGCGGCCGACAACTTTTGTGCACATCTGGTGGTTCCGCCGTCTCAAGGGAGTCGATACATCTACATGGGATCCATAGTAAGTTTTATTTTCTCCGAAAAAATTACTACTGATATTCTATTCTTATTCCTCGAGTCCTGAACTCGAGGTTTTCTTCTGGGAGTACAACACTTATCTGCGTGCCAGCGATGAAGGGCTGCCTCCGCTCATTATGCCCAACCTCATCAAATCCCAAGCGGCCCATGCTATGATCAATCTGCGGGATGCTAGGTTTACCGATGAAGAAGAACCCGAGTCAAAGCTTATGTGGGTTACAATTGGACTTTCTCGGGTATGCTCAACTTTCTTTCATTTATTATCAGCTTTACTATGTTACATTGAGCTATATCAACAGGAAAACATAGTTATTTAGGTTCACAGCACGTCTACAAGCTCCTTCGTCACCACCATTAGTCTGTCTTGCCTCGATGCATTCTCAATTTTCCCTCAGTCGGTGACGTCTTGTTCTTTCGACCCGATGCCCGTTGGATCCTTGCACTTCATCTGGAACGGCTCATTGAGGGCCTTTCCTTTGACGTGAGCCTTATGCCAGGCCACGTCCACCATAAACGGGTAGGGCGAGATGGCCGGGAACCTGTTGTTGACGCTGAAAGGTGACGGTACGGTCTACTGGCAGACTCGGACCTGGTTGAGTTCAGCCACTGGGGGTTCACTCTAATGTGTCTGATGGAGGGGATAGTGTCAGGAAGTGTGGGGAAGTGTAATAGAATACTTGGGACTAGGTGTCGACTCGAGGATGTTGGAAGTGTGATTCTGACACTTATTTTATGTTTTCCATGCTTTTCTTGATTTATTCCCACGCCTCTGTTCGCACATGCACGCGCATGTGCGAACATCACGTGATTTTTGTCTTATGTAATATTAGCTTCAAAGCGGCTGAGACAATGTATGAGTGTCCCTATCTGTTGCACTCATCCATTGGACTCAGGTATGCACTTGTATATTAATATATATCTATCTGTTGCACTCATCCATTGGACTCAGGTGTGAAGTGTGACCCCTTTTGGTTCACTGCTGCTAATAGGTTATGAGCCTTGCGCTCTAACTTCGCACACTGGTTCTGGACTTTGAGAAGCACCCCCTGCTTCAATTATAGACTGATCGGACCTGATCTGCACACCCTACACACAGTGTTTCGCCGATTGCAACGTTCCTGGTGGTTGGATTGAGCTGGATCTTTGTTGATTGGAAAATCGGTGTGTCTGCCGCGTCTCTGCCAAGTTTCGTGCCACCACATCCACTTCCCATTGCACTACACTGCATTCATTCACCACCTGCATCCAAAACCTCTCTATCACCCATCACTCGATATTGGCTTGACTGTTCGCACTATACCTTGGCACATTGTTGGGGTTACGTGTGATCTACGTTTGTGCCAACTTACATCGATATTCGACTCGATTTGAGTGTGCTGCAACGTTTTACTGAGCAACCACTCTTATTTCACTCTGCACTTTGCTGCATCGCGTGGTTATCGCATTTTCTGCGGAACCCTTGGTCCGATTCTCTTGAAACTTCGTCTGCGTGCTCGTGTTCATGCTTCCTCAGTGTGTGTTGATTTGCATTGCAATCCCACCACTCGTTCTCCCTCAGTGTCCCATTTTGCACGGTTACCAGCTCTGGTGTGAGTTGATTAAGGCCCATTTCACCCCATTCTGTTGTTGTTGGATCAGACTAGCCTATCGTCTGTGAAGCTCAACTGCTCAGCCTTAGTTCGCTGATTGTGACGCTCTTTTGAGTGTCACTTAAGCCTAGAGCCTCTCTCAGTCAGCGGTGCCTGCGGGGTCTTAGCAGACCAACAGACCAGCACTGTCTTGCGGCGACTCTGTGTATACTTCGACGTTTTGAGTGTCTGGTAACCTTCATTGGCTTGCATTGAACTGTCATCTGTAATCGTGTCATTGTGGTCTGTACACACTTTCCTTCACTGTGCCCCACTCACACATCCAATTCCTCCCAAACATCACACACACGTCGTACCCATCGTCCCCTACCTGCCTGTGAAACGTCATGTCCGAATCTGCCCCTGCCGACTCACTGTCTTCATTTAACAAGTTGGGTGAAGGCAACTATCCTACTTGGAAATTCGACATGCAGGCTGCCCTTCAGTACAAGAAGCTTTGGCGCCTCGTTTCAGGCAAGGAGTCGAAGCCATCTTCTCCTCCTGATAAAGTTGAACTCTGGGAAGAAAGGGCTGAGCAAGCAGCCGGCCTTATCTACCAGAAACTCGAAAACAGCATGCAGATTTTGGTACAATCACACATGGGTGACCCTGTAGAGATGTGGAAAGCGCTCGAGAAACTGCACAAGCAGGACAACCCAGCTGCACGTTTTATTGCCTATGACGAGTTTTTTGGTATCAGCAAGAAGGAGGATGAGTCTTTGACCGCACTAGTCAGCAGAGTTGAGCATGGACTTCATAACATCAGAAATACGCGCACTAGCACTCTCAAACTCGAAGAGTTTGAGGATGAGCTTGCATGTGTTGCCCTGGTTCGCTCCCTGCCTGAAGAGTACTCATCCTTCCGCTCTGCACTCTTGCTCCTGACAGATTTCAAGTTAAAGACGCTTAAGGAAGCATTTATGCAGGAGCAAATGAACCGTCAATCGCGTGCTGGTGATCAGTCCATGGCCCTGAAAGCGTCCTCTGCTCCCTCTAAGCCTTCCTCATTGTCTCAGCCTGTTGTCTGCGAATTTTGCGGCATTAAAGGTCATCCAGAGTCGAAGTGCTTCAAGAGACGTGATGCAATTGAGGCAATTAGGGCCAAGAGGAAGGATAACAAAGGGAAGACTAAGGAGAAAGCACAATCTGCTCAGCAGGACGACTCCGAGTCTGTCCAATCTGCTGAATTTGCTGGAAATGCAAGTACCCCAGACTTCACCAACCCCCATACACCCCTCATTCTCGATGCAGGAACTGATTGGATCGTTGATACAGGTGCCACTTGCCACATGACACCCCACCGACACTGGTTTCACAAATATTCACCAAATCGCACCCCTATACGCCTTGCAAACAACGAAATCATCTATTCTGTTGGAGTGGGCACAGTGCGATTTCAACCAGTAATCAATGGCAAAGATGGACACTTACTTGAATTTGAACGTGTACTTCATGTCCCTGATTTGCGAAACAATCTCCTCTCAGTCCTGTATTTAACTCGTGCCAAATCGTATATTGTCACCATTCAGCGTGATAAGATTCTATTCAATCGAAATGGCACTCTCCTCTTCACTGCAAATGTCACTCCCAACAATGCTGCATCACTCAATGGCCAAGTCGTACCCATGAGTGCATTCTCTGCACTTACAAGCACTTGTCCACTTGATTTGACTCTGTGGCATCGACGTTTTGCACACCTACACCATGGTGATGTGAAGAAACTGCTCAATGAGCATTTAGTTGAGGGAATGGTGATTAAGTCAAAGGACTTGCCAGATCCGATCTGTGAGCCTTGCATTGCAGGCAAACAGCATCGTTCTAATGTCTCAAAACTTGCATCGCATCGTGCATCAAGTCTTCTTCAATTGGTTCACTCAGATGTGCATGGTCCTCTTCCCATTCAGTCAAGGAATGGTTACAAGTACTGGATCACCTTCATTGATGATTTCAGTCGCTTCTGGGCAGTTTTGCCTTTGAAGAAGAAGAGTGACGCTTTTAGTGCTTTTAAGCATTTTAAGGCATATGCAGAGAATCAGTTAGATTTGAAGATTAAGGCCACTCGTGATGATAAGGGAGGAGAATACATGCCAAAGGAATGGGATCAACTCTGTGAAAATGAAGGCATTCATCGCCAGCACACTGTCAGAAATGAACCCCACCAAAACGGTGTTGCTGAACGCGCAAACAGGACGTTAGCTGAGGGCATCACCACTATGCTGAATGAAGCACACTTACCTGCTACTTTCTGGTGGGATGCAGTTGCTGCTTTTGTTCATGTCCATAATCGCTCTCCTACATCTGCGGTGAATGACAACACACCCTATCAACTCTGGTACAAGTCTAAACCAGATGTTTCTCATTTTCGCATTTTTGGCTGCACTTCATATGTGCATGTCCAGAAAGATCAATGCAAACAGTTGCAATCCCACACACAGAAATGTGTCTTCCTTGGCTACCCTGCAAATTACAAAGGATGGCTATTCTGGAACCCTGTTACACGCAAGGAGATCATTAGTGACTCTGCTCAGTTTGATGAACGCGTGTTTCCAGGCAATTCTAGGACTCCTGTTGATTTGCGGGTACAATCTCCTCCAGAGGCAAAAGATCTGCCAGAACAGGTGGGAGTAGAAAGTGATGATGATGATGATGTTCTGCCATCTCCTCCACCTCCTGTTCGTCCAGTGGACCCTCCTGTACCTCCACCAACTCGTTCCCCTTCTTCGCTTTCTTCTGCACATAAACACACTGTGTCTCCTCCACCTTCTCAGACTCCTCCTGCTAAGAAAGCAAGGAGTGAGCACCCTAATCAGACTCAAACTCCGTCATCAGCTCCTCCTCCCAGGCCAAAACCACGCACTACCACTGGTGCATGGGACAGAATGATCAATCCACTTATGGATTATCCAGGTCGACGCATTCCTAGACCTGATCCTGTTCCCATACCTGAGCCTGAAGTTGTGCATCAGCCAGAAATGGATGTGCACATGGAGGATGCTGAACAGCACGATGAACTTGATGTCATGTCTGAAGAGGAGATGCAAGCAGAAGTGCTCATGTTCAATGGGCTCATGGACTTTGGCACAAATGCAGGTCTTGAAGACAAGTACATTGCTTTTGATGATGCGTTTGACTATGTCTTCAAGTCTACAAATCGTCTTGAGCATGTATTCTCTGCAGAAGTGCGCAAGCAATATGGTCCAGAGCCCTACCAGTGGAAGGATATCAAGGGGCGCCCTGATGCCTATCTTTGGGAACAGGCTGCAATGGAAGAGTTCATCAGTCTGATTGAGAATGGCACTTTCCAGCCTGTCAGACTTCCAACTGGTCGTAAAACTATTGGTTGTCGCTGGGTGTTCAAACTCAAGCGCAAGGCAGATGGCTCTGTGGACAGGTACAAGGCAAGACTGGTTGCAAAGGGATACTCACAGCGACCAGGATTGGAGTTTTCACAGGTGTTTGCACCAACTGCAAAGTGGGCAGCACTACGTGCAATTCTGGCTATAGCTGCACTTGAGGACCTTGAGCTTTACAGTGTAGACATCTCCACCGCTTTTCTCAATGGTGAGATGGATCATGATGTCTACATGGACCAGCCTGAAGGGTTTGAGGAGTATTATGGTGCTGGATTTGTTCTTAAGCTAGTAAAGTCTATCTATGGACTGAAACAAGCTGGACGCCAGTGGCACAAGAAACTCGATTCAGTACTGAAGGGTATGGGCTTCCAACTGGTGCGCTGCGACAACAGTATATGGGTCTATCGCAGAGAGGATGTGCGCATTATCATTCCTGTCTATGTTGATGACATGACCATTGCTGCAAAGTCGAAGGAGCAGTACCAGTTTGTGAAGAGTGAGTTGGAGAAGCACTTCAAGCTACATGACCTCGGGCCAACTTCATTCCTCTTGGGAGTTCACATTGAGCGTGATCGCTCTCAGCACTCTTTGTCTATATCTCAGCGCCAGTATATCATTGACATACTTGAGCGTTTTGAACTTAGCAATTGTGGCACTGTGACAACCCCACTACCTGAAGGTCATAAGCTTAGCAAGTCCATGGCTCCCAAGAATGATGAAGAGACTGCCTTCATGAAGACTGTTCCTTACAAGCAGTTGGTGGGCGCTCTCATGTATCTTGCTGTGGCTACACGCCCAGACATTGCTTATGCAGTGGGAGTTCTGGCACGTTTTAGTGCTAATCCTAGCATGGCTCACTGGAAGGCTGCAAAGCACTTGTGTCGTTACCTTCAAGGTACCAAAGACTACAAGTTGACTTATGCATCTGACCCCAACTCAGCTGAGCTGTTCACCACATTCTCTGATGCAGACCATGGTGGTGATGAGGATGACAGGCGCTCTACAAGTGGCATGGTGGTTAAAATGGGAACTGGTGCAATCAGTTGGGCAAGTCGGTTGCAAACCATTGTGACTCTCTCTACTACTGAGGCAGAATACATTGCTGCTGTACAATCAGGACAAGAGATCATATGGTTGCGCAACTTGCTCACTGAGTTTGGATATCATTTTGATGCCCCATCTGTTCTCTATGTTGACAACCAGTCTGCATTAGCAGTTGCCAGAAATCCTGAACATCATGGGCGCATGAAACACCTGGATTTGCGTCATTACTGGCTGAGAGATGTGGTTGAAGCAGGCTATGTGGATGTGAGGTACTTGCCCACTAAGTCTATGCCAGCTGATATCATGACCAAAGCCCTTGGGCGCTTGAAAGTGGGAGAGATGTGTGGGATGTTAGGTCTTAGGTGACTTACAGATGTGTCAGATCAGGTGGGAGTGTTGGAAGTGTGATTCTGACACTTATTTTATGTTTTCCATGCTTTTCTTGATTTATTCCCATGCCTCTGTTCGCACATGCGCGCGCATGTGCGAACATCACATGATTTTTGTCTTATGTAATATTAGCTTCAAAGCGGCTGAGACAATGTATGAGTGTCCCTATCTGTTGCACTCATCCATTGGACTCAGGTGTGAAGTGTGACCCCTTTTGGTTCACTGCTGCTAATAGAGGACGCGAGTACAAAGGACGACCGGCAAAACATGCCTAAATGCGGTCGGAGAACAAAGAGCAACTACGATCTTGACAACCCGGGCTCGGAAACTCGCCAGTGAAGACAGGAATCGATACTATTCGTCGAGAAGATTCTGAATCTGAAAAGACCTCGAGACGCGATGCAGAATTGACGGAGATATAGCAGTTGCACTGGTTGCGGCTGGCGGAACGCACGGAACTCCCGGAACCAAAAGCTATTTTCGTAGCTCTACGACGCGGGCTCGGAATCGTGCAAGAAAAGACAGTGTTCGAAAGCGATTTTCGACGAGATTAAGAATCTGAAGAGAGCTCGGGAAACGGATAAGAACTGAGGGCGATATAGCGAAAGCAAGATTTGGCCGAAAACGGGACTCGAGACGGAACAGACGGAACGGACGGAACGACACTGAACGGCGACGGAGACGAGAACTAAAGACTGGGACTGACTCAGGGGAACTAAACTTCTATTTTTGAGACATTTACATGAGTGTTTAAATAACCAACAGAGGGTTGAGCCTCTGAGCGGCGTACAAAGGACACAAAGACAGACCGGAGGCTCTAGCCAAACAACACCAAATAGCCGGAACTCGGAGCCGTAACTCGAGAACATGAGTAATTAAGCTTCGGGAGGCTTGGAACAATACCAGATGTGACCCAAAACGGACTTCGGTGGCTCACCGGTGCAGAACCAAGCTGTATGTGTCGAGTTAATACTGCCAAACACTGAAACTGTCCTGAAATGCATCGGGGATACTTGTAAGACTGTCCTGAGTCGAGTCGAACCTAATAGAGCCAATTCCGAGGCCAGCGGCATCGGGATCTCCACAACGCAGCCAAGGTCAACGCGTCTATTAGACACATTTTTTTTTCCAGAATCCCGCATGTTGGCCTTTTGCAGTTCATTGAGCCGCCAATAGACCGTATTGATCTAGAAATGAATGGTGAGTGCTGAAGAACTGCTTTCCTACTTTACTCAATACGCACCTTGTTGGACCTGAAAGCTGGCCGGACTCTTTCCCATATGACCTCCTCATCGTTACGATTACTGAGTTTACGAAGTATCGTCTTTTGTTGTGGGCAAAGATAAAGTCCCCAATTTGGGTTTTTGTCAGCTTTTATAAGCTGATGGCATACCATATATGTTAATTTTGGACCCCTTTTCTGCTAAATTGAGTGGTGGCGATGAAGTCGTTCACTGCTTTTGTGGCTGTACAGTGCTCACTTTCTTTATCAACATATTTAATTTTATTCAACCATCCAAATCGCAAGTTTGAACCATGTAAAAAAACTTCAGACAATTCTCTGTCTGTCTATGTATTTTTTGTAAAATAAAATGGCCTGGTTGAATTAAAAATCGGTCGAAAGCAGAGTTGACGACAGTGCCAACATGTGATCTCCACCCTTGCGGTCGTCGACGAGTCTGTTTTGCTGCAGCAAAGACACTTGCGCTGCAACAAAGAGGTCGACGACAGCATGGCAAGAGGACCTCCAATCGCTCTTTCATCGCATGAAAGATCGCTTCCCAGATGTCGTCTGGGATCTACTGGATGAGGACGCGATGGACGAAGGCAGCAACGCGGACTCGGAGGTTTGGGGACATAAAGGTGAGCACGAGCACAGAACCTACCACCTGTCCTTGAGACTAACAAATGCTAGCTATCGTTTATGCTCGCGCTATTTCTCGTTCTCCTCCTCGCCGGCGCCTTCCCCACCTCTTGCTAAATCGGAGTCGCGGCCTGTACAGTTGTTCGGCTCCATCGAAGCAACGCAAAGCAGCATGCCGCTGACAGCAAAGCCGTCTCTGGCATCTGCATCTTCCATCTTATCTGCTGCATTGTCGTCTTCTGCGGCATCAGGGTTGAAGACACTACTGAGCGCGATAGCATGAGCACGTCGCATTCGCTTCGTACGAGCGTGCTGAACAAGAACCTTGCTCGCATGAATGCGGCTGTCACCTCGTCTAGCGCATCTGTCCGGAGCGTAGCGCGCAGCGTTGCGTCGACGACTAGCCGAACGTCATCGCGCCTTACGACTGCAACGGAGCGTGAGCGTAAGAAGAGCCGGCCAGACTCGAAGTTTGCGCCGTCCACCCCGCGTAGCACGAGTCCAAGCGTCCATAGGGCACCGAGTGCGCTCTCGTGTACTTCAGGTATGGACGTGGATGGGGAGGGTGACGAACAAGAAAGCCCGCGACTAAAGGGCTCGACCTCGTCCCTTGCGCGCTCTACCGCATCATCTTCCGTGGTTTCTCGACGGCCCAGTGTAGCTTCTCGTTCTCCGCGCACAACTGGGAAAGACGCAGGTGTCACGAGTGTAAAACTACCGAACATCGTCTCCTTGCAAAGACCCAAGTCTGTCGCCGCCTCTGTTTCATCTACTCGTTCACATGCATCGACTATCCACAGAAATGCCGCCACTGCAGGCCAACAAGGTACTCTTCGTCCACCTCATCCGCCCTCGCGACCGACATCCTCGCTCTCGAATGTGTCAATGTCCAGCAGCAGGAGCGGGGCTTCAACACGCGAGTCTACATTCAAGACGCGTCGCGAGAACATGACCCACGCGACTCTGTTACTCGGTCGAGGAAAGTCTCGACCACGTCAATGACCTCGATGCGCAGCACCGGAACCTCAAGATCGCCTAAAATGTCGGCGCCTGCGCTACTGAAAGGACGGCCGCATCGCGTCTCTGAAACGAGTGCGGCACCAATTAGTACGGTAAGCGCTGCATCGCGCACACGGAAGGTGTCGCCCATTACTACAGTATCTACGAAAACAACGGCGAACAAGACGCCCGTCATTCGAAAGTCACCGTCGGCGAATTCAATTCGATCAGCTGCATCTGTGGCAACAGCTGAAGGGAACAAGACAGCGACGAAGAAGTCCCCTGCTGTTGATGAGAAGAAGCCTTCTCCGGCGAGGCATCGCGTGCGACTTATGCTTTACTCTAGTACGTGTTTATCCACCTTTAACTCAATGTATGGTCGTTGATTAGTGTATTCTAGCCTTTCGTCTAAATCTTTCCGTCACTCCACCGTATGATGCCGATTTCGATGGCGATGAGATGAACAAGCAGTATGTCACTTTTAAGATTAGCTTTACATCTCTTTCTCAGCTCCGTCTAGCGTTCCTCAGAGCGAAGAGACGAGAGCCGAATTCAGTCAAATTGCATAGGTTGCAAAGCAGATCATCTCGCCGCAGGTGAACAAACCTGTTATGGGCATCGTACAGGACACGTTGTGCGGTGTCCGGAAATTCACTCTGCGGGATAGCTTCCTCGACTGGGTGCAGGTGCAAAATACCCTGCTCTGGGTGCCGGACTGGGACGGCACGATTCCGACGCCGGCGATCTTGAAGCGGAAGCCATTATGGACGGGCAAACAGATTCTTAGCATGACGATTCCTCGCGGAATAAACGCATATCGCTCGCCTGATCCGAAATTTTCGAGCCCCGTTTTCGACGATGGCATGATCATTGAAAACGGCGAGATCGTCTTTGGTATCGTGGAGAAAAAGACGGTTGGAGCGTCGCAAGGCGGTCTTATCCACGTCGTCTTCCACGAAAAAGGTCCCGAAGCGACTCATACGCTGTTCAGTGGTCTCCAGCAGATTGTTAATTACTGGCTGTTCCACAATGGATTCAGTATAGGCATTGGTGATACGGTCGCGGATAAGAAGACAATGGCGTACATCATGGAGCAGATCAAGATGCGAAAGCAGAATGTCGTGCAGGCCATTGAAGATGCATCTAACGACCGTCTGAACGCTGCACCGAGAATGACTATTCGCGAGTCGTTCGAGAGTCGAGTCGAAGGCGAGCTCAACTTGGCGCGTGACCACTCCGGTGTCAAAGAGATGGTTGTCGTGGGTTCGAAGGGTTCGTTCATTAACATCTCGCAGATGTCCGTCTGTGTTGGTCAGCAGTCCGTTGAAGGGAAGCGACTCCCGTTCGGCTTCAGACATCGCACACTACCTCACTTTACGAAGGATGATTTCAGCCCAGAGGCGCGCTGTCAAGACGGACGAGACTGGTTACATTCAGCGTCGACTTGTAAAGGCACTCGAAGACGTGGCTGTCTGCTACGATGGGACTGTACGAAACTCACTGGGTGACCTGATCCATTTCGTGTATGGCGAGGATGGTATGGACGGTGCTCTTATCGAACGGCAAACGATCAAAAACGTTCGGTAGCAATGATCGCGAGTTCGAACATTGCTATCGGGTCGACGTCACTTTTTCTCACTGGTGCTTTGCAAGTCAGTATCGATGACTCATCCCTCGAGCTCCAGCAAAAACTCGACGAGGAATATGACTGTCTTCATGAGGATCGTAAGTTGCTCCCTGAATTCATTTTCCCGGGCCGCGACAATTCCACTGCCCACTATCTTCTTGTCAACCTGAACCGTATCGTGCAGAACGCAACGCAGACTTTCCATATCGACCGCAGAAAACCGAGCGATTCTGGAGCCGGTTTACATCATTGAGCAGGTGCAGCAGCTGGCAGACCGCCTCGTCGTTGTGCGCGGCGATGATCTTTTAATAAGGGAGGCTGCCGAGAACGCTTCTCTTGCATGCCGCTCATCCATCGCAAGGTATGATCGTTGGGAAAGCTGCGTTACATCATTCTGACTTCCAATCCTTCTAGAACTTGAATTACCTTCATCTCGATTACAACATGAATCTGAAGCCGGTGAAGACGCTTACGACGAAGGAACGCAAAAGTCTCGCTTTGGAAATGCATTCCATATGTGCCGTGAAATTCTTCGCCTCACAAAGCTCGTTGTCGATGCGCACGTCCAATTCCGGCTTGGCAATGTCGATGCCTTCCAACTGGCGGATGCATTGCAGTATATCTTCGCACACATCGGCGCGCTCACGGACATGTACCATTACAAGTACAAGCTTATGCGTCAGGTCCGGATGCGGATGTGCAAAGATCACAAGCATCTGATCTATTATTTGCTTCAATGCGGGACCTGTTGGTAAGGGCCCAGGCTGTGAATTTGGGGCTCCAGGTTGGCGAGGGTGGCTCTTCTTCATGCGTGGAATTGTACCGTTGCTTGAGCACTGGCTCGGAAACTTGCTTGTGTGTTAGTTCGAGGGTCGCAACAGCAAGGGCATCGCAAAGACGGTCACGAAGCAGCGTGTCGAATCGCACTATGACTTGGAATTACGCACTGCCGTGATGCACTGTATTCTTGATATGATGCCGGAGTGGATCAAGCAGAACAAGGCGAAGACTATCTTGCTGGACTTGTCGGAAGCGTGGCACTGCTGGAAAAGCAAACAGTACGTCGTTTGGTTGAATCTGGACTTTGCGTACTAAGCCTTATTCTACAGTTCCATGGAAGGTCCCGGAATGCCAACTGCAATCGAGAACACCACCTTGCGGTACATCAAGAGCAAGGCGGACTGGTGGTGCTCGATTGCACACTACGATCGCGAGCGTATCAGGCATGGTGCGACTGTCGACAAGGCTGTGGTCAAGAAGAACTTGGGGCGTCTTACTCGACTGTACTTGAAAGCTGAGCAGGAGCGTCGGCATGCTTACCTCAAAGATGGTCCTTACGTTAGTGCTGAGGAGGCTGTTGCGATCTACACATCGATGGTCCACTGGCTTGAGAGTCGGAAATTTGCTCCCATCCCATTCCCGTAAGATTCAATTAAATACGTCTTTCAGTAGCTCTCACTGATGTTTCCATACAGTCCCCTTTCGTACAAGCGTGACGCGTACAGCGTCAAAGGTCGTCTTAACCAATCTCAGCGTGAGGAGCTTGCTCTCATTGAGCAGGCGTATGACAATACACACGAACGTATGTTCCTTTTCTAATTGATCGTAGGGTGTAGCTAATTGATTCGCATGCAGGTCTGTCTAGGATCAAGCGTCTCTTGCTCACTCGGCGAGCCTTCAAAGAGGCAGGCATTGAGTTCTTCGACACATATGACAAGCTCATCCCTTGCTACGACATCGAACCCGTTGAGAAGATTACAGACACATATTTTGACCAGTTCTTATTCTTTGAGGCTGACAAGTGCGGACACCGAACCTCCTCCCCTTCTGGTGTACAAGTGGTGCCAGGGTATCAATAACTTGACGGACATCTGGGAGACGAGCGAGGGCGAATGCGTAGTGATGATGGAGACCGTACTTTTGAAGGTCTACGAAAAGATTAAACTGCAACGTGCAAGTGAAATGGCGGGTCCCCCACGACTGCCCGACAATTTCCTGCAGTACGGTGATTCTGACACCGAGACACGCCATCCAGTCCGTCTCTATTCTCGTTGTGTTGATCGTTTGCATATTTTATTTCGCTTCGCCGCCGAGGAATCACGCGACCTTATACAACGTTACCTCAGCGAGAATCCAGATCCGACAAACAACAACGTTATTGGGTATAACAACGAAAGATGTTGGCCGCGGGATTGCCGTATGCGCTTGATCAAGCACGACGTCAATCTAGGTCGAGCTGTGTTCTGGAACGTGAAGCAGAGCCTGCGTCGTTCTTTGACGACGATTGAATGGGAAGATACGTTTGTTAGTGTCTACTCTAAAAACAACCCTCAGCTACTCTTCTCGATGAGCGGCTTCGAGGTGTGCATTCTGTCGAAGATCCGGACGATGAGTGGAGAGCAGTTGTCACTCAAGGACGGGGTGTGGAACTTGACCAACGAGCAGTCGAAGGAGCGTACTGCACAAGCCTTCCTCCGCGTCTCCGACGAAGGTGAGAATATTAAAGCTTCCATGGAATATGTAACGCTGAAGAATTTCATAGGTGTTCAACAGTTTAACAACCGTATCCACCAGGTCCTCATGAGCTCAGGCTCTACCGCCTTTTCCAAGATTGTCAACAAATGGAATACGGTCTGATGACTTATTATCAGGAGGCTGTCATCCACACGAATGAGCTGCTTGATGCTTTGGTGAAGGCTGAGAACAAAATTCAGACTCAGTGTCGAGATTGGCTTGAACAGTAAGATGCCTTTGTGTTTCCCTCCAGTCGTCTTCTACATCCTCAAAGTAAGCATCGCAGCTCTTATGTATATCACGTCTTGCTGAACTGTTGTCGTATAGGAACTCGGTGGTCTTGGAATGTTGTCTATGAGTCGTGTGCTTATTCCTCAGAGCGATGATGTGCTACCTCCCCATCCCTCCTCCTTTACACTGCATGTTGTACATTAAATAATAGCATATAGAGCAATGACTGCTGTAGTTTTCCCTTCGCCATGAAGCTCATAATCACTATACTGTGATAGATACTTTTCTGCATTTGAAACTCTGCCAGTGGTTATACCGTCATTATACCAGACCAGTCCAGACTTATCTATTATTCTACAAGTGAAGTGATTGTTACCACCATAAATCAGACCTCGCAATTTGTATTTTTTCAAACATGGTGTACATTTTATAACAACCTCATGATCAATTATAATCTCATAATTATACAACTGCACAGCTACAACATTTGTTGACTCACTGATATGAAATTGTACATTGGTGTCAGCTGTATAATCTATTTGACATTGTCTACATGTTACTGACATTGAACCAAAGTAATAGTTAAGCCATTGTTGAATAGAAGGGTATGTATTGATGTTTTTATATTGACTGCTGAATAAATACCATTCAGGAGCTGTATTAAAGTCTTCTGTAAAACATGGAATAAATGAGGATAATAAAAGACTATGTTTAGACCTATTACATTGAATACACTGGCTTTGCTTATATATTATAGGTTCTTTTGCTTCTAGGCATTTCTGCACAACAGAGGCTACAGCTGTTAATTTATGACCTAATGGAAACTGATTTTTGTTCTCTTTGAAAAGTTTACTACGAATGGCATCTCTTTCTTCTTCAAAGCTGCTTATTGAATTTGTTACCCTTTGAAAATGATCATGCAATTTAATTTGATACTGTGAATATATATTATACCACCTCTCATAGTCTTCTATGTATAAATTGAATAAAATAGGCAATACAGAGTCATACGCACAACTATAACTTACTGAATCCCATCTTAGTCCTAAAGGTGATGAGCTTGCACTGTTTTGATTATATTCACTTGCTTTATGTCGCTTACTTGGAGTATTTAAGGTAGAGCCTTCACTGTCATTATCACTATTTCTTTTCCCTAAATATGATGTACTGGCTAATGTGTCACTGAGTATCTTAGTTTTATTATTTGGCATTATTTCTTCATCTTTTTTATCTACTCTCTGCTCATTCATCTCATTTAATATTATGCTTTACATGGCATGAATTCCATTGACTATATTTGTTATCTGAAAGAACAAGCTCATCTGTCCAAGCAATTGCAGAGTGTAAATGAGAGGGCTGGTGATTTGATCCTTTGTAATTCATATATTGTCTCAGTAGTACACCTCTTGTATGTGCATTTACATGTGATGGAAGTCTTCCCTCATATCTTTCTTTGGTCAGTTCATCAAGTATCTCAAGCTCTCTGAATTCTTGTCTTAGATATCCACTAATGCCACCCATGATCTTGTTTTTATCAAAGCCCTGTAATATTATAGTTCCCTCTGCAGAAGAGCTTCTAGAAAGACAAGTATAATATGACTGATGATTCTGACAGTCGTTCAGATCAATCACATTATACAATCTTGTTCTACCTTGTGATGCATAGTCAGTCATTGCAAAGTTAGGTAGAATGCATATTTGATCTCTATTGATATTGATTGTTACAGACTCTCTATTTTTTATGAGCTGGCATTTTGTCTTACAGCCATTTTCATAAGTCCTGCGACACATGCATTTCACGTGAAATGAGCCGCGTCTGAGCCAAAACGTCGAAAAATAGAATAAATGTTGATTTTCTCTGTAAATTCTGTGCAGTACCTGCTCATTAAGTACTCAAAAAATAGGCATGGTTCTCAGGAGCAGAAATATGTAAAATAGGGAGCAATACATTGACTGTGTAGGTGGGTGGAGATCAAACAAGTGCAGCCAGTCTGTTCTCTCATACATTTCCACTGAGATTCAAAAATTATGGCTCCCCTACATCTACCTATAAAATTCTTTCCCATGACTGTAAATTAAGTATATGACTATACCAACAGCTCCTGCAAGTCTGAAGCCAATCCATGCAGTATTCATGGTGCAGCAGCAAGGTTTGTGTTCCACTTCGAGCTCTTTCCACCTTCCTCTTCTCACAACAGGTCTTGCAGCATGGGCGAGAAGACCGCTAAGATTATGATTCTTTTTGTGTAATTATCAGACACATAAAAGCCATCTTTCCTGCAAGTTTTCTGTCCATTCGCTTTGTGCTTCAACTGCTACGCTCAAATTTCTGTGCATACTACCAACACCTGTGAGCACGTGAGCACATGTTAGCCAAGCCACCGCCATGCAAACACAAAAGCCAACACTCTACTTCCTCCTCCTCTCAGGTCATTCCATGATGGTTTCAGGCAAGGCACTCTCAGATGATGCAAGACACATCATATTCAGACTGTATCAGTCACGACTCTTCACCGTGCATGACCTGGCCAGGGTAATAGATATCCATCGAGCAACAATCCACCAAACTGTTGCTCAACACGAGCACATGGGGCATTTACGACAGGAGGGCACGAGGACCAGAAGACCAAGGTTGCTTGATTATGCGGATACACAGGTGAGTGCATTTTTTGAATTGTAATGACTTGCTGTGGCTAACTGAACTATAGTATCTCTTGAGCACAATAGAGCATCGCAAGGACCAGTACTTAGACGAGGTGAGGGAGGAGCTGGAAAGGGTAACAGGCAAGAAGGTTTCAGACACTACAGTATGGAGGTCTCTGCGCCGGGCTGGGTTCACTCTGAAGATGGTGCGGTGATGCTTATGGCTTCGCATCAGCAAACTTACTCTGCTCAAGATATCGAAAAGGGCACTTGAACGCAGCGAGTCCGCTTGGCTCCGGTACACATTGAGAATGGGATCTCAATATGAGGCAGAACAGCTCGTCTTTGTCGATGAGAGTGCATGCGACCGACGTACCTTCTTGAGGAAGAAAGCATGGGCTTTGC
Organism: Porodaedalea pini; assembly: GCA_002794775.1. Lineage (NCBI taxonomy): Eukaryota > Fungi > Basidiomycota > Agaricomycetes > Hymenochaetales > Hymenochaetaceae > Porodaedalea > Porodaedalea pini. Next base: position 1,576,199 of record NBAY01000003.1, on the reverse strand, counting down.
AGGGTTATCAGGCATGTCGGAAAGTGATCTTTACATGGGGAAAAAGGTGCGATGCTTACCTTTATGACTGCAGATCTGACTGCTTGCCTCTTCTAGGTATTTGATCTTGCCCGCAATCACTTCGACTGGCATGCTTGACTGTACAATACTGGAAGGATCCTTCAATGCCACCTCCTTCTCCACATTTATCAGATCTCTTGGACCACATGCAATCTTGGCCGGCCCAAAACTCTGTCATGGTGATGGACAACTGCACAATCCACAAGTCACTGGAAATCCGCGAACTCATTGAGTCAAGGTCCATCTATTTTGACCTGTCGTGCTGCGACGCAGGGCTCTTACTGATCTGACTCCACACAGGGGCATGAAGCTGGAATTTCTCCCCACGTATTCTCCGGACTTCAACCTGATTGAGCTGGCATTCTCTCTGCTGAAATCTCGACTTCATCAGGTCAAATTCAGTGATGAGGAAACGGACGCTTTGGTATTCGTGAAGCTTTACGGTGAAACCATGTCTATCAGTGCTGCGGACTGTCGTGCTTTCTATCATCATTGCAGTTATCTCTGTTAGTGTCGGGTTTCTTCATCAAGTGGATACAGGCTTCCTTGTCACTGTCTCAACTGGTCCAACAATGTAATATATTCTGTCTATATGATGTATGCATAACTACTGTTCCTTGATGTGAGAAACATCCTCCTGCGCATATTGAACAGTGTGAGTGAGTAATGCAAGACTTGTCTCAACCTCTGCATCCTTCACTCTTGGACCATATGCAGTCTTGCCGTGCCCAAAGGCTATTGTAGTGATGGACAATGAGTTGAGCGGTGCAGAACATCACGCACTCCATCATCATGGTCACTTTCTAGCAGTAAACTTCAATCATTGAATAAATAAAATGTACATTCTACACAACTAATCATACAAAACCCTGGTATTTCTGTATGAAAGAAGACTTAGTAGGAGGAATACAAAAGGAAATAGTAGACAAAAGGATTTGAGGCTATGTGAGAGCATGTGTCTGATCGTTCAGACCAATTTGATCCACGCTTGAGTCCCTCCTCATTACCGCTGCTCCAGTGACCACCTTGGATGCCTCGAGGTCATCGTTGTGATGTCAGAGCAACTCTTCTGGAACTCTCTCAGTGATGTCCACGTCTACCCCCTCTTCTGGAGTAGCTGTATTTCCGTCTCTGGTAGTCTCTATCCTCTCTTCCGGAGTGGTAGTCGTGTCTCCGTTTCTGGTCACTTCTACCCTCTCTTCCACCCTCTCTTCTGTAGTTCTCATAAGTCTGATGCTAGTCAGTGGGGGAGGTGGCTGGGACGAGGACAAAGTGAGGAGGGACCAGGATGTGTTTCCATGAGCCGTGCCTCCCTTCTGGCATTAAACGAATTAGAGGGGCCTGGCTGGAGCAAGGATGAAGTGAGGGGGATGGCGGGGACGTGTCTCCACGAGCCATGCCTCCCCTTGAATTAGAGGGCCTTCATCATGCAGGTAATCCAATTGATTTTTTTTTTCTCTGGCCTCATCGTAAGGGCATGATCGTCAGCGGGACACTTGTGAAATGATTTTGCAGATGACGACAGATAGGATTGCAATGCACTGGATTCCCGTTCACTGGATCGCACCACATTGTCCACATGTGGAAGGGGGAACCCTACGCTTATAGGTCCATTGGGGATACTGTTATGCATGTTGATTCCCTGCTGGATGGCCAAAATTGCTCTGAAATGTGGAGCACACTCCTTAAACTGCCCCTGCGAAACGCCACGCTCCTCCAATGCCTTTATTGCAGCTTCGTAAGATTCCACAGGCTCGGACATATCATGGGCACCTCTGTGTAACGCAACTACAAGTGAGTCATAGGCATCTTCCCACAATAGAATGTCGGCAATTCCGTCCTCCAAGAGCTTGAGAGCTGCCGATAGCGCAGACAGGTCTTTGATGAAAGGCATATACGCCCTAAGATTCCTGTAATTCCTGCATAGCGAGTGCTTCACACTGCCCACTGGTGCACTGGCCTCTGCGAGAAGTACTCGGGCGTCCAGTTCTTCATACGACAAGCTTGCTTCATTACAAGGATCCACAACAAGACCGGCATATTCTCTCATTCGACTATCGGCTGACTTAAAATCATATTTTTCCGGTCCCTCCAGTTGCGGTATTGGGGAAGTGCTAAACAAGATATCCACATCCTCTTTTCGTTGCCTGAAGGCGAGACGAAGTACGTATGCGATTCGGTTGACAGAATTGCGCATAAGTCTCTTTTTCAAATCAAATTGCGCGCCCAATACAGTATCACAAGGGGTAGAGCCCACGTCAGAGAGTTGGGAAGAGTGCATGGAGTAGTGAGCAGAGCCTCTTTTAGGCCAACTCTTTTTAGACTTTTGCTGATACTGATTGAAAATCCACATTGCTTCGTGGCCTGCGAAACTCTTGATTTTGCTCATAGTCTCGGGTTTCCCCTTTAGCTCCGTGGATATCTCGGATGCCTGCAGAAGTCTGCTCCTAATAACTTCCGCCAGAACAAGGGCGTCCACATCATTGTATTGGGCCCAGTCGCAGAAAGGTTTGCAATCTCCATATCCTGCCTGTTCCACCCTCACGGCAAAGGAAAGCGAAGCATTCATCTCCCAGAAACTCGGCCGTTCATGAGCACGCATAAAAGCAGCTAACAAGTCGTGCAAGTTTTGGATTACCTTCTCTCTGTCGTACTTCGGATAGAGTTGCCTGAGATCAAATGCGTGGTTTTCCGTTATATTGGCGATTGATTTGAATGCCTCAAAGGGCACACCAGGGCCTGCCTTTGGGGGTTGAGTGCGCTGCACAAGGTCCCTCAAGACCCGTTCGTATGTCCACAGGTCATACGCTGTGTTTTCCTGAATACGAGGGTGGTCGATCGGGATGAAATAATGAATCCTTTTAGGCTTGCAGACATCCTCATTATTTGAAGTGTTTCCTGAGCAGTAGCAAATCTGCAGGACACGCTCCACAACACTGAATCCCATAAGGAGTATAATCTTTCCTTCCTCGATTAATTTTCGAAGGCGCAACTTATCCGCTGCTTCAGGCTCCTAAATCAGAATGTGAGAATCAAGTAGAGTGATACTAGAGAAGGAGCTTTACTCCGAGAATAGCATCCGTATGAAGACTAAGTACACCACGTATTTCATCTTCTACTCGACGCGCATTGATTTCGCTTTGTTCATTTTTCTCCTCCAACGTATTAACCCAATCCGTGACAAAAAGAAGGCTGACCTGGGCCTCCGAAGAACGTGCCTCGTCGGCTGCAGCAACATCTTGAACAGTTCGAAGCATGGTGGCCTCGCTTGTGTGGATTTGTGACTCGAGTTGGGTTATCCTAGCCAAGAGAGAATCATAATTTTTTCTGGCGTGAAGACATTTTTTTACACCGCTTTGACTTTTCCTCAATCTGACCATGCTTAGCAACAGCTGCCTCCGCAATTACCACAACTTCATCATAGGACTGTGATGCCTTCGCTTGAATGAGCTGCTTCTTTAGCACTGCACTTTCGGACACTGAAAAATAGTGCACAGATGCATCAGGACGATCCCGCAGCAATTGTATAAATAGTACTTATGGCTACTACGACTAGATTCCTCCCCTGAACTCTCTCGAGCCACTTCCTTTCCCTTTCCTTTTGAATCATTCTCTGCAGGTCCTTCAGAAGAAACTTCATCTGACGTCACGTCAGAAGGGCCCATGGAACTTACCAGGGAAGACATATGCTTACCAGATAGCACCTCTTGCAACTGCTCAGAGTCTTCCATGGTGTCTTCATGATCATGAACTTCACTGGGTGCTACACAAAATGCCTGTTTGTAAGCCACCAAAGACTTAGAACGTGGTGATCTATTCCGTACCATTAACCATGACTATGTCACTAGAAGGATCCATAGGATGCCGTCCAGCTTGTCCTTCCATAGCAATGGGTACTTATAGGGGTGAGCGATGAGGCGGGAGAGCAAGACTGATGGGGATGGGAGGAGAAGGATGAGAGATAAAGATGAGACCGGTGCATTTTGATGCCCTGAACCCTCCTTTTGTATTCTTGCCGCATTGGGATAGCCAGTTCCCTACCTTCAACCTTGGTCCACAATGGCTCAGTCGGCATGAAAGCAATAGTCATGAAGGAGGTAGAGGTCGCCGACATCTTTCAGGAGGCTTAGGTACCAAAATATTCGGTAAGCAAAAATATCCGATGCTCTAAGTGAAATCGAATTGCGTTTCTTTTCCTGACCCCACGATGCCGCCTCAACGTGTCAGAAAGAAGTCCAAAAAACTCAAAGACGGTGAAGAACTAGCTGCGGAATTAGCTGTGCAGATGAAGAAACACCCTGTTGGTCGCCCCAGGAAAAATGAAGTCCCCAATCAGGTCCCCAAAACTCCCGCAAAAAAGCAGTCGAAATCAAGTGGGAAGAAATATGCTACAACAGCAAAGCCGACCCGCTGAACTGTGAGTTGTGAAATTTGATGCAAATGCTCTCTCTGACCGGTTTTTATTAGCAGCAGTGAACCAAAAGGGGTCACACTTCACACCTGAGTCCAATGGATGAGTGCAACAGATAGGGACACTCATACATTGTCTCAGCCGCTTTGAAGCTAATATTACATAAGACAAAAATCACGTGATGTTCGCACATGCGCGCGCATGTGCGAACAGAGGCGTGGGAATAAATCAAGAAAAGCATGGAAAACATAAAATAAGTGTCAGAATCACACTTCCAACACTCCCACCTGATCTGACACATCTGTAAGTCACCTAAGACCTAACATCCCACACATCTCTCCCACTTTCAAGCGCCCAAGGGCTTTGGTCATGATATCAGCTGGCATAGACTTAGTGGGCAAGTACCTCACATCCACATAGCCTGCTTCAACCACATCTCTCAGCCAGTAATGACGCAAATCCAGGTGTTTCATGCGCCCATGATGTTCAGGATTTCTGGCAACTGCTAATGCAGACTGGTTGTCAACATAGAGAACAGATGGGGCATCAAAATGATATCCAAACTCAGTGAGCAAGTTGCGCAACCATATGATCTCTTGTCCTGATTGTACAGCAGCAATGTATTCTGCCTCAGTAGTAGAGAGAGTCACAATGGTTTGCAACCGACTTGCCCAACTGATTGCACCAGTTCCCATTTTAACCACCATGCCACTTGTAGAGCGCCTGTCATCCTCATCACCACCATGGTCTGCATCAGAGAATGTGGTGAACAGCTCAGCTGAGTTGGGGTCAGATGCATAAGTCAACTTGTAGTCTTTGGTACCTTGAAGGTAACGACACAAGTGCTTTGCAGCCTTCCAGTGAGCCATGCTAGGATTAGCACTAAAACGTGCCAGAACTCCCACTGCATAAGCAATGTCTGGGCGTGTAGCCACAGCAAGATACATGAGAGCGCCCACCAACTGCTTGTAAGGAACAGTCTTCATGAAGGCAGTCTCTTCATCATTCTTGGGAGCCATGGACTTGCTAAGCTTATGACCTTCAGGTAGTGGGGTTGTCACAGTGCCACAATTGCTAAGTTCAAAACGCTCAAGTATGTCAATGATATACTGGCGCTGAGATATAGACAAAGAGTGCTGAGAGCGATCACGCTCAATGTGAACTCCCAAGAGGAATGAAGTTGGCCCGAGGTCATGTAGCTTGAAGTGCTTCTCCAACTCACTCTTCACAAACTGGTACTGCTCCTTCGACTTTGCAGCAATGGTCATGTCATCAACATAGACAGGAATGATAATGCGCACATCCTCTCTGCGATAGACCCATATACTGTTGTCGCAGCGCACCAGTTGGAAGCCCATACCCTTCAGTACTGAATCGAGTTTCTTGTGCCACTGGCGTCCAGCTTGTTTCAGTCCATAGATAGACTTTACTAGCTTAAGAACAAATCCAGCACCATAATACTCCTCAAACCCTTCAGGCTGGTCCATGTAGACATCATGATCCATCTCACCATTGAGAAAAGCGGTGGAGATGTCTACACTGTAAAGCTCAAGGTCCTCAAGTGCAGCTATAGCCAGAATTGCACGTAGTGCTGCCCACTTTGCAGTTGGTGCAAACACCTGTGAAAACTCCAATCCTGGTCGCTGTGAGTATCCCTTTGCAACCAGTCTTGCCTTGTACCTGTCCACAGAGCCATCTGCCTTGCGCTTGAGTTTGAACACCCAGCGACAACCAATAGTTTTACGACCAGTTGGAAGTCTGACAGGCTGGAAAGTGCCATTCTCAATCAGACTGATGAACTCTTCCATTGCAGCCTGTTCCCAAAGATAGGCATCAGGGCGCCCCTTGATATCCTTCCACTGGTAGGGCTCTGGACCATATTGCTTGCGCACTTCTGCAGAGAATACATGCTCAAGACGATTTGTAGACTTGAAGACATAGTCAAACGCATCATCAAAAGCAATGTACTTGTCTTCAAGACCTGCATTTGTGCCAAAGTCCATGAGCCCATTGAACATGAGCACTTCTGCTTGCATCTCCTCTTCAGACATGACATCAAGTTCATCGTGCTGTTCAGCATCCTCCATGTGCACATCCATTTCTGGCTGATGCACAACTTCAGGCTCAGGTATGGGAACAGGATCAGGTCTAGGAATGCGTCGACCTGGATAATCCATAAGTGGATTGATCATTCTGTCCCATGCACCAGTGGTAGTGCGTGGTTTTGGCCTGGGAGGAGGAGCTGATGACGGAGTTTGAGTCTGATTAGGGTGCTCACTCCTTGCTTTCTTAGCAGGAGGAGTCTGAGAAGGTGGAGGAGACACAGTGTGTTTATGTGCAGAAGAAAGCGAAGAAGGGGAACGAGTTGGTGGAGGTACAGGAGGGTCCACTGGACGAACAGGAGGTGGAGGAGATGGCAGAACATCATCATCATCATCACTTTCTACTCCCACCTGTTCTGGCAGATCTTTTGCCTCTGGAGGAGATTGTACCCGCAAATCAACAGGAGTCCTAGAATTGCCTGGAAACACGCGTTCATCAAACTGAGCAGAGTCACTAATGATCTCCTTGCGTGTAACAGGGTTCCAGAATAGCCATCCTTTGTAATTTGCAGGGTAGCCAAGGAAGACACATTTCTGTGTGTGGGATTGCAACTGTTTGCATTGATCTTTCTGGACATGCACATATGAAGTGCAGCCAAAAATGCGAAAATGAGAAACATCTGGTTTAGACTTGTACCAGAGTTGATAGGGTGTGTTGTCATTCACCGCAGATGTAGGAGAGCGATTATGGACATGAACAAAAGCAGCAACTGCATCCCACCAGAAAGTAGCAGGTAAGTGTGCTTCATTCAGCATAGTGGTGATGCCCTCAGCTAACGTCCTGTTTGCGCGTTCAGCAACACCGTTTTGGTGGGGTTCATTTCTGACAGTGTGCTGGCGATGAATGCCTTCATTTTCACAGAGTTGATCCCATTCCTTTGGCATGTATTCTCCTCCCTTATCATCACGAGTGGCCTTAATCTTCAAATCTAACTGATTCTCTGCATATGCCTTAAAATGCTTAAAAGCACTAAAAGCGTCACTCTTCTTCTTCAAAGGCAAAACTGCCCAGAAGCGACTGAAATCATCAATGAAGGTGATCCAGTACTTGTAACCATTCCTTGACTGAATGGGAAGAGGACCATGCACATCTGAGTGAACCAATTGAAGAAGACTTGATGCACGATGCGATGCAAGTTTTGAGACATTAGAACGATGCTGTTTGCCTGCAATGCAAGGCTCACAGATCGGATCTGGCAAGTCCTTTGACTTAATCACCATTCCCTCAACTAAATGCTCATTGAGCAGTTTCTTCACATCACCATGGTGTAGGTGTGCAAAACGTCGATGCCACAGAGTCAAATCAAGTGGACAAGTGCTTGTAAGTGCAGAGAATGCACTCATGGGTACGACTTGGCCATTGAGTGATGCAGCATTGTTGGGAGTGACATTTGCAGTGAAGAGGAGAGTGCCATTTCGATTGAATAGAATCTTATCACGCTGAATGGTGACAATATACGATTTGGCACGAGTTAAATACAGGACTGAGAGGAGATTGTTTCGCAAATCAGGGACATGAAGTACACGTTCAAATTCAAGTAAGTGTCCATCTTTGCCATTGATTACTGGTTGAAATCGCACTGTGCCCACTCCAACAGAATAGATGATTTCGTTGTTTGCAAGGCGTATAGGGGTGCGATTTGGTGAATATTTGTGAAACCAGTGTCGGTGGGGTGTCATGTGGCAAGTGGCACCTGTATCAACGATCCAATCAGTTCCTGCATCGAGAATGAGGGGTGTATGGGGGTTGGTGAAGTCTGGGGTACTTGCATTTCCAGCAAATTCAGCAGATTGGACAGACTCGGAGTCGTCCTGCTGAGCAGATTGTGCTTTCTCCTTAGTCTTCCCTTTGTTATCCTTCCTCTTGGCCCTAATTGCCTCAATTGCATCACGTCTCTTGAAGCACTTCGACTCTGGATGACCTTTAATGCCGCAAAATTCGCAGACAACAGGCTGAGACAATGAGGAAGGCTTAGAGGGAGCAGAGGACGCTTTCAGGGCCATGGACTGATCACCAGCACGCGATTGACGGTTCATTTGCTCCTGCATAAATGCTTCCTTAAGCGTCTTTAACTTGAAATCTGTCAGGAGCAAGAGTGCAGAGCGGAAGGATGAGTACTCTTCAGGCAGGGAGCGAACCAGGGCAACACATGCAAGCTCATCCTCAAACTCTTCGAGTTTGAGAGTGCTAGTGCGCGTATTTCTGATGTTATGAAGTCCATGCTCAACTCTGCTGACTAGTGCGGTCAAAGACTCATCCTCCTTCTTGCTGATACCAAAAAACTCGTCATAGGCAATAAAACGTGCAGCTGGGTTGTCCTGCTTGTGCAGTTTCTCGAGCGCTTTCCACATCTCTACAGGGTCACCCATGTGTGATTGTACCAAAATCTGCATGCTGTTTTCGAGTTTCTGGTAGATAAGGCCGGCTGCTTGCTCAGCCCTTTCTTCCCAGAGTTCAACTTTATCAGGAGGAGAAGATGGCTTCGACTCCTTGCCTGAAACGAGGCGCCAAAGCTTCTTGTACTGAAGGGCAGCCTGCATGTCGAATTTCCAAGTAGGATAGTTGCCTTCACCCAACTTGTTAAATGAAGACAGTGAGTCGGCAGGGGCAGATTCGGACATGACGTTTCACAGGCAGGTAGGGGACGATGGGTACGACGTGTGTGTGATGTTTGGGAGGAATTGGATGTGTGAGTGGGGCACAGTGAAGGAAAGTGTGTACAGACCACAATGACACGATTACAGATGACAGTTCAATGCAAGCCAATGAAGGTTACCAGACACTCAAAACGTCGAAGTATACACAGAGTCGCCGCAAGACAGTGCTGGTCTGTTGGTCTGCTAAGACCCCGCAGGCACCGCTGACTGAGAGAGGCTCTAGGCTTAAGTGACACTCAAAAGAGCGTCACAATCAGCGAACTAAGGCTGAGCAGTTGAGCTTCACAGACGATAGGCTAGTCTGATCCAACAACAACAGAATGGGGTGAAATGGGCCTTAATCAACTCACACCAGAGCTGGTAACCGTGCAAAATGGGACACTGAGGGAGAACGAGTGGTGGGATTGCAATGCAAATCAACACACACTGAGGAAGCATGAACACGAGCACGCAGACGAAGTTTCAAGAGAATCGGACCAAGGGTTCCGCAGAAAATGCGATAACCACGCGATGCAGCAAAGTGCAGAGTGAAATAAGAGTGGTTGCTCAGTAAAACGTTGCAGCACACTCAAATCGAGTCGAATATCGATGTAAGTTGGCACAAACGTAGATCACACGTAACCCCAACAATGTGCCAAGGTATAGTGCGAACAGTCAAGCCAATATCGAGTGATGGGTGATAGAGAGGTTTTGGATGCAGGTGGTGAATGAATGCAGTGTAGTGCAATGGGAAGTGGATGTGGTGGCACGAAACTTGGCAGAGACGCGGCAGACACACCGATTTTCCAATCAACAAAGATCCAGCTCAATCCAACCACCAGGAACGTTGCAATCGGCGAAACACTGTGTGTAGGGTGTGCAGATCAGGTCCGATCAGTCTATAATTGAAGCAGGGGGTGCTTCTCGAAGTCCAGAACCAGTGTGCGAAGTTAGAGCGCAAGGCTCATAACCTATTAGCAGCAGTGAACCAAAAGGGGTCACACTTCACACCTGAGTCCAATGGATGAGTGCAACAGATAGGGACACTCATACATTGTCTCAGCCGCTTTGAAGCTAATATTACATAAGACAAAAATCACGTGATGTTCGCACATGCGCGCGCATGTGCGAACAGAGGCATGGGAATAAATCAAGAAAAGCATGGAAAACATAAAATAAGTGTCAGAATCACACTTCTAATAGTTTTCATGCCCATAGCTGTGCAAGAAGGGCAATGACAAGGATACAGTTGAACAGGAGCATTCGCCTGAAGATCAGGGGGATATATCCATTGCGGATGTCATTCAGGCTTCAGGACTTGGCTTGAACGACACTATGAATGAAATGCAGGGTTTTGACGATGACAGATCGGCCTTCGATGAAATTCCTGACTCCCCTGACAAGCCTGATGAGCGTTCTTTCCATCTTGATGATGGTACAAAACCTCCATTCATTGTTGCCTAAGGCTGTGGCTAAGAAAAGTATAGCTGGCGAGTACGTGGACTGGAATACTCCCTCCCTTGGACATGCAAAAGCTTATGGATGGATCACATCGACACCTGCTGCAGAGAAAAAGCCTGAACTGGAAGTCATGGTAAAAATTCATGACGGTACTGGCATGCGAGACATGAAGATCAACTCCAAGATGTCGCTGGCTGATTTGATCAATGAAGCGGTTTCAATCACCCAGGGCCGTTCTACATTCGACCAACTTGGTTACACAGCTTGCTGGTCTGTGAAGTCTGGGACAAAGCTCAAACCAGAATATTTGGATACACAAGACCAGTTGGATGCGCTGTTCAAACGAGTTCACAGGCATCAAGCAGCTGAAAAGAAGAAGAAATGAGGTAATGAAAACCCCAGAATTGTCATTTGGAATCTCAGTAATCAGGTTCATCTATAGTATTTGATGTATAAAGTGGTTCCTGACATGCAGTGAAGAATACACGTGGGAACAATGGGAACAGCAATAAACAGCAAAGTGCAACTAGAATGAATGCGACTCCTTCAGGGGTCACCAGTGCTAAGGAAGCTTATGATGCTGCACTCGAATGGATTATGGCGCAAATCGCAGCAGCGTTCAAATGCGATAAACACAACGGCAGGCTCTGTGGTAAAATAAGAGGGTCAAAAGACCATCTTATGTATTCCAACAAACATCTTGTTGAACATGCAAAACTGATTGTGAGTCCATTGACAAAGCACAATCTCACCGGACTAAAAGCATACTTTGTCCAGTATAAGAATACTCCCAGAGTCAAAGTGGACGAAGTACCGGGGCAACTGAAAGTATTGGACAAGCAGTGGAAAGCAGACAATGCCAGCACAGGAACCGGCTCTGACATAGCAACTGGGCCTACAACATCCCTCCCCAACAGTGCTCCTGTGACAGCTGGAACAGTGGCAACTGTAGTGCCAATGCAACCTTTCAACCAGCCGGTCATTGCCCAGCACTATGAAATGCATAACCGGGTGATAGCTGAGCGCAGGCCACGTGATTACCCTTCTGTTCGGAATTGGATTGAATCATTGCATGATGACATGGAGAGAGGCTGCGATAACTACCAATACAGGTCTCTGCTACCTGTTTTCGAGGCCAATGATGTTAAACGCTTGGATGACTTGGCTTACTTAGAATTTGGAAGGCTCGAGAAGATGGTTATTGATGCTCAAGTGGAGGCAAGCATTGGGTTACTCAATTGTATCGTTCGATATGCACAGGAGGATGTTTCTCACATCAAGGAACAGTAGTTATGCGTACATCATATAGACAGAATATATTACATTGTTGGACCAGTTGAGACAGTGACAAGGAAGCCTGTATCCACTTGATGAAGAAACCCGACACTAACAGAGATAACTGCAATGATGATAGAAAGCACGACAGTCCGCAGCACTGATAGACATGGTTTCACCGTAAAGCTTCACGAATACCAAAGCGTCCGTTTCCTCATCACTGAATTTGACCTGATGAAGTCGAGATTTCAGCAGAGAGAATGCCAGCTCAATCGGGTTGAAGTCCGGAGAATACGTGGGGAGAAATTCCAGCTTCATGCCCCTGTGTGGAGTCAGATCAGTAAGAGCCCTGCGTCGCAGCACAACAGGTCAAAATAGACAGACCTTGACTCAATGAGTTCGCGGATTTCCAGTGACTTGTGGATTGTGCAGTTGTCCATCACCACGACAGAGTTTTGGGCCAGCCAAGGTTGCATGTGGTCCAAGAGATCCCTGATAAATGTGGAGAAGGAGGTGGCATTGAAGGATCCTTCCAGTATTGTACAGTGTTAGGCGGGAGTCCAGGAGACGACTCGAACTGGGCAGGCCTCGGCTGACTGTCATCTGGGACGTGCTATACTCGAGCGTAGACTCAGGACACGCTTACTCAGGCTAGGTCGTCGCGGAGGTAAGAGGATTAATGCGAGTCTAAACTAATACAAAGGGGACGAGTCTCACCTAGGTCATCGCAGAGGTAAGAGGAAAAGCAGAACAAGGAGTTCATGCGATTCCTGAGACCTTATATAGCGGCGACTGTGGGAGGATATTACCTATCAGTACTTAAAGGGAGTGTGGGAAATGCTTAGAAAGATGATTAAATATAATGAAAAGGGACGATTAAAAGAAAAGAAATGGTAAAAGGGAAAATAAGAGAAAAGGTGAAAGTTCGAGTTCTAACATTACCCCCCCCTCAAGGTTGGGCGTCCCGACCAACCAAGATCGCAGTCATCTGGCTCTGTGTCGACGAAGCGTGGGCATAGTCGTTGGCGAGGGATGTTGAGTTTTCGAGGGGCGCCAGGGTGTTTTTGATAGAATTCAGCGATCGCCTCCTTTGCGTTCTCGCCAAAGTCCATCTCGGGCTGCCAAGTCGGTTCGTTGTAGCCAACCCACTTGACGAGGTATTGTAGCTTCCCTCAGTGCAGACGTGAGTCTAGAACTTCCTCGATCTCATACTCCTCCTCGTTGTTGACGATATCAGGTGGCGGTGGTGCTGGTTGTTTCTGGCTCTCGAAGGAAGGTTCGACGGCAGGTTTTAGCAGGGCCTCATTGAACACCAGGTGGATCTTCTTCCATCGCTTGGGGAGACTGAGTTTGTACGCGCTAGCTCTGACCTTGTCGACGATCTCGAAGGGACCATACCATTTGTCAGCGAGTTTCTTTGTTGGTGAATCTGTGCTGATGTTTCGCCCGTCGAGGAAAACCTTGTCTCCAGCCTTATACTCCACCGAAGTCCCTGCTGTCCGATTGTGGTAGTGCTTCATGTCATCCGCCGCCTTGACCAAGTTGTCCTTCACAACACGATGAGTCTCCTTGATGTGCTTCGCGAATTCTTCCGTCGACATGTTGGCAGACGAGGTTTGTGTTGTGTCAAAGCTCAAGGGGTGATGTCCTGTGTTCGCATAGAAGGGAGACATTTTTGTCGCTGAGTGTTCGCGGTTGTTGTACGTGAACTCCGCGAGGGGGAGCCAGTCCTTCCAGTCCGATTGACGATGGTTAACAAAGAGTCGAAGGTACTGTTTGAGCTCCTGGTTAACGTGTTCTGTTTGACCATCTGTCTGTGGGTGATACACTGTCGACGGGTTGCCTTCGATGTGTAGGAGTTTGTACAGTTCCTTCATCATCGACGCATCAAACTGCGTGCCTCGGTCATGGATGATCTTCTTCAGCAAGCCGTGGAGGCGGAAGATGTGGTCGCGGTATAGCTGAGCCATGCCTTCCACTGACAACTTCGTCGTTGTCGGGATAGCGTGTATCTGTTTTGAGAACCTATCAACAAAGACGCAGATCGCGTTGTGCCCCTTGGAGTCCGGGAGCTCTCCGATGAGATCGACTGTGACGACTTCCCAAGGACCTTCCGGGACTACGTTTGGGTGGAGCGGCCTTGACCTTGACACCCTTAGAGCCTTTGTTTGCTGACAGTGATCACACCCTCGGACATATGCTCGGACGTCAGAGAACATCGACGCCCACCAAAAGTCTCGACGGACGAGCTCCACCGTTTTCGACGCTCCTGGGTGTCCAGCCAGTACCGAGTCGTGACATTCCCGTAACATGGCCTCCTTCATTGACGACGGCATGTACACCTTGCCTTTCATCCTCCACAACCCGGCGACTTCCGTCATACCTGTCGGCCTCTCCGACTCGCCCTGCGCCCTCTGCGCTTCACCCACTCGTCCTACCACCTTGTCGCACAATGTTCGCACCACTCCACGGTTCAGCCACTTGTCCTTGATGAACATGACACCGTCGTTGTCATCCTTGCCCTCATCATAGCCCACCTTACGTGACAGTAAGTCTGCCTTGCCCATTGTCTTCCCCGACTTGTGTTCGAGGTGGAAGTTGAATTCTTCTAGTTCTGCCCACCAGCAAGCTTGTCGATAGCTCAGCTTTTGCACCGACCTGAAGTAGGTGAGGTTGGCATGATCAGACCAAATCTCGATAGGGTGACGGGCGCCGAGGAGGTATTGTCTCCACTCCTTGAGTGCCGAAACAATCGCGAGCATCTCCTTGTCGTAGATCTCGTAGTTTTGTTCCGCTGGCAGGAGCACTTCCGACCTGTAGGCGACTACCCTCCACTTGCCTTCCTGCTTCTGCAACAACACTCCTCCAAGTGCGAAGTTTGATGAGTCTGCTTTGATGCGGAAAGGGCCCTCATCGTTCGCGATGGTTAGGACTGGAGGTGAGCAGAGACATCGTCTCAACTCCTTGAATGCTTCCTGCTGTTCGGTCTCCCATACCCAGTCCTTCTTGCCTGTCAATGACGTCAGCAGATGGACTACCTTGCTGTAGTCCTTGATGAATCGTCGCAACCAGTTGCCCATGCTGAGGAATTGTTGCAGCTGTTTGATGTTTTGTGGGATGGGCCAGTCTGCGATTGCTTCTGTCTTTGCCGGGTCCGCTCTGATCTCGCCATTGCTGGCGATGTGGCCGAGGTACTTTACCACTTTGGCGTCGAACTCACACTTCTCCGGTTTCAGGTATAGGCCGTTCTCTCGCAGGATCTGAAGGACGCATCTCGACATCTCGATATGTTCCTCGAGAGTTTGTGAGAGGATCAGTATGTCGTCAAGGTAGACAATGATCAGGTTGTTGTAGATCAGTCCCTTGAAGATGTGGTTGACAAAAGCTTGGAACGTCACCGGTGCGTTGCAAAGACCAAAGAACATTACCGTCGGTTCAAAGAGACCCATATTCGTGCGAAAGGCTGCCTTCCACTCATCACCTTCACGGATCCAGACGTTGTAGTATCCCCAGCGAAGGTCAAGCTTAGTGATGTGCTTTGCTTTCTTGACCTTGTCAATGAGTTTGTCGATGAGAGGGAGGGGATACTTGTTCTTGATCGTACCGTCATTAAGCTTACAGTAATCCTGGATTGGGCGTAGTGATTTGTCGGCCTTCTTGATGAAGAAGAAGGGTGACACCATAGGCGATATGGACCTTCGGATGCGACCAGACTTCAAGTTCTCGTCTAGGAAGTCCTTGAGCGACTGCTGCTCTGTTGGCGTGAGTGGGTAGATCTTGCAGTCACTGGGTTTGAAGTCGGGCTTCAGGTCGATGACGTGGTCCCATGGTTGGTGTTCAGGCAACCTCTCGAACCCCTTCTCCGAGAAGACGTTGGCATAGTCGTTGAGGTATGCGGGCCAGGACGCTTTGTCCATTCGCACCTCTCTCACCCTCCTTGTCTCTTTCACATCCTCCTTCTCAATTGTGCACTCCTCCGGGCAACAGGTGAATTCAATCAAACCCACCTTCCAATTGACCTCCGGGTTGTGACGTCGAAGCCAATTGTAACCAAGGAAGATGTTTGACAATGCCAGCGACGTCACCGCAAGGACAATCCTCTCCCTGTGGTGCCCAATCATAAGCTCGACTTCGACGTATTCCTCGATCAACCCAGCTTCATTGTGTGTGCCGTCAGCATTGAGCATGGTGAGGGGCCAAATATATCGTTTGGTCTCCAACCTGTATCGCTCGATGAACCTTACGTCGATGCACGATCCTGTGCATCCTGAATCTACAAGGGCATGCGCATCCACCTCTCTTGTCTCACCTGCTATGCTGTGTCCGACGTTCAGGAGGAGGTCCAGCTGGCGTCCGCCAGTTCCCCTCATGAACAACTTCTCTTCAATGCTTCCTTTGTTCACACCAGTGGGGTTTTTGTAGTCAGAAAAGTCATCAACGCCGTTTGCATCTAGATATTGTACAGGCGGTTGACTATATTTTAACGGATCCGAACTTGAAACCCTTGGAACTTCTCGGCCAGTCACCCTGGTGGCTACGCCTGACCACTCGCAAAACCCTGCGAGTTGACAACCTCTTCGTCATCACCTTCTTCCTCCACATAGTCCTCCACAGTCAACCTCTGGGTGTCTACGACTTCCTCGAAGGCTGATTCCTTCATCGCGCCTAGCTCATTGGCGAGGAGGCGACGTTCATCAGGCGCCATCATTACGATTACTGAGTTTACAAAGTATCGTCTTTTGTTGTGGGCAAAGATAAAGTCCCCAATTTGGGTTTTTGTCAGCTTTTATAAGCTGATGGCATACCATATATGTTAATTTTGGACCCCTTTTCTGCTAAATTGAGCAGTGGCGATGAAGTCGTTCACTGCTTTTGTGGCTGTACAGTGCTCACTTTCTTCATCAACATATTTAATTTTATTAAACCATCCAAATTGCAAGCTTGAACCATGTAAAAAAACTTCACACAATTCTGTATCTGTCTATGTATTTTTAGTAAAATAAAGTGGCCTGGTTGAATTAAAAATCTGTTGAAAGCAGAGTTGATGACAGTGCCAACATGTGATCTCCAACCTCAGCAGACTTGCGGTTGTCGACGAGTCTGTCTCACTGCAGCAAAGACACTCGCTTCGCTCCCTCATATGTTCCTCAGTGGGAGGTACACTTGAGCTGAATTGTCTCCTTCACTTTTCTCTTGGGCTTTCTCTGCTTTTTTCTTAATCACACTACATCACTGCTTCTCATGGTAGCCGTCCCGTCACAGCTGCCTGCCTGCCCACCTGCACTGCTCGAGGCAACAAAAAGGTCAACGACAGCATGGCAAGAAGACTTCTAATCACTCTTTCATCACACGAAAGACCACTTCCCAGATGTCATCTGGGATCTACTGGACGAGGATGCAATAGACAAAGGCAGCAACGCGGACTTGGAGGTTTGGAGACATAAAGGTGGGCACAAGCACAGAACCTACCACCTGTCCTTGAGACTGACAGATGCTAGCTATCGTTTATGCTCGTGCACTACCCAGTTTCCAGGCGTGCTAATTCTCGTTCCGGCCGGCACCTATCACGTCCCCACTTCTGTTCACTGCCTCTCTGACACCGCCTCTTCCAATGCCGAGGACATCTGCACTCTCTTTCAACCTTGGCGTTGAGTTCCCCTACCCGGCCTCCATGTGCTCTGGCACGCTCAGCTTCAGAAACCGTTCATATGATTTGGACACCGCTTTCCGTGCATCCAGACGTGCAGAACACATACCTTGAGCGCAGAGCACGGCGCGCCCTTGTTGGTCCTTTTGGAGAGGGCTAGTGCACGCTGGACTTCGCTACACTCCCGCAGAAGACGAAAGATGGGTTGATGATTGGCCTGAAGAAGCGTGTGCTCCCACAGAATGCGTTTCCTTTGCTCTTCGCTGTGCATGCGGCCTTAGTGAAGCTCAACTCTGTGCGCGACGCTTGGGTAGAGGGTGTGAGAGAAATGGTTATGACAGCAAGGGGGATTTGTGGATGCGCTGCTTTGCAACGAGGTGGAGAAGTGTTTCAATGAGCGTGAGTGGGTTGAGATTATGGAGAATGATGGGCTAGGATGGATTGAGGACGGGGAGTGAGTTGAGTGGTTATGGAAGCTGTGCGGAGGGGCATGGCGGAGTCGAATGCTGGCATGCTCTATCAGGTGAGTATTAAAATATAATCGGGTTTATTATTGTGCTCATTCCTTCGCAGACTCTCGTTTCCGCAATTCTTCTTCGTCAGTACCCTATGGAACCAAGCAAGACCCTCTTATCAAGCATCATCCACATCCGTGTGCAAGTTGAACAGACTCGTATGGATCTACTTCGCTGGATGCAAAGGCGCTGGGTCTATATCCGGAACGAGGGTGGCTTCGATGCGCTGGAAAGTTGGGGGATCAAGGAGATCAGCGATGGTATTGCTAATAACAATCTACGGAGATCAACATCCCGGTCGAAGATCTTCTAACACCGATGATGAGCAACTCCAACATGGTGCGTGGGCCGCTTACACGAGCAGGCCTTCGCCCTACTCTCAGCAGGGTCGAAGACACCACTGAGCGCGATAGCATGAGCACGTCGCATTCGCTTCGTACGAGCGTGCTGAACAAGGACCTTGCTCGCGGGGATGCAGCTGTCACCTCGTCTAGCGCATCTGTCCGGAGCGTAGCGCGCAGCGTTGGGTCGATGACTAGCTGAACGTCATTGTGCCTTACCACTGCGATGGAGCGTGAGCATAAGGAGAGCTGGCCAGACTCGAAATTTGTGCTGTCCACCCCGCGTAGCACGAGTCCAAGCATCCATAGGGCACCGAGTGCACTCTCGTATACTTCAGGTATGGACGTGGATGGGGAGGGTGATGAACAAGAAAGCCCGCGATTAAAGAGCTCGACCTCGTCCCTTGCGCACTCTACCACATCATCTTCTGTGGTTTCTCGACGGCCCGATGTAGCTTCTCGCTCTCCACGCACGACTGGGAAAGACACAGGAGACACCGCAAGTGTTACAGGTGTAAAACTCCCAAACATCGTCTCTGTGCGAAGACCAAAATCTGTCGGCGCCTCTGTTTCATCTGCTCGTTCACATGCATCGACTATCCGCAGAAATGCCGCCACTGCAGGCTAGCAAGGTACTCTTCGTCCACCTCATCCGCCCTCGCAACCGACATCCTCGGTCTCGAATGTGTCAATGTCCAGCAGCAGGAGCGGGGCTTCAACACGCGAGTCTACATTCAAGACGCCTCGTGACAATATGACTCCGCAGGACTCTCTTGGTCGAGGAAAGTCTCGACCACGTCAACGACCTCGATGTGCAGCACCGGAACCTCAAGATCTCCTAAAACGCCAGCATCGGCACTACCGAAAGGACGGCCGCATCGCGTCTCTGAAACGAGCGTGGCACTAATTAGTACGGTAAACGCGGCGTCGCGCACACGGAAGGTGTCGCCCATTACTACAGTATCTACAAAAACAACAGTGAACAAGACGTCCATCATTCGAAAGTCACCGTCGGTGAATACAAATCGATCAACTGCATCTGTGGCAACAGCTGGAGGGAAGAAGACAGCGACGAAGAGGTCCCCTGCAGATGAGAAGAAGCTTTCTCCAGCGAGGCATCGCGTGCGACTTATGCCTTACTCTAGTACGTGTTTATCCACCTTTAACTCATTGTATGGTCGCTGATTAGTGTATTTTAGGCTTTCGTCTAAATCTTTCTGTCACTCCACCGTATAACGCCGATTTCGATGGCGATGAGATGAACATGCAGTATGTCACTTTTAAGATTAGCCTTACATCTCTTTCTCAGCTCCGTCTAGTGTTCCTCAGAGCGAAGGGATGAGAGCCGAGCTCAGTGAAATTGCATGGGTTGCGAAGCAGATCATCTCGCCACAGGCGAACAAACCTGTTGTGGGCATCATACAGGATACGTCGTGCGGTGTCCGGAAATTCACTGTACGGGATAGCTTCCTCGACTGGGTACAGGTGCAAAACATCCTGCTGTGGGTGCCGGACTGGGACGGCACGATTCCGACGCCTGCGATCTTGAAGCCGAAGCCATTATGGACGGGCAAACAGATTCTTAGCATGACGATTCCTCGTGGAATAAACATATATCGCTCGCCTGATCCGAAATCTTCGAGCCCCGTTTTCGACGATGGCATGCTCATTGAAAACGGCGAGATCGTCTTTGGTATCGTGGAGAAGAAGACGGTTGGAGCGTCGCAAGGCGGTCTTATCCACGTCGACTTTCGCGAAAAAGGTCCCGAGGCGACTCGTACGCTGTTCACTGGTCTCCAGGAGATCGTTAATTACTGGCTGTTCCACAATGGATTGAATATACGCATTGGTGATACGGTCGCGGATAAGAAGACAATGGCGTACATTACGGAGCAGATCAAGATGCGGAAGCAGAATGTCGTGCAGGCCATTGAAGATGCATCTAACGACCGTCTGAACGCTGCACCGGGTATGACTATCAGCGAGTCGTTCGAGAGTTGAGTCGAACGCGAGCTCAACTTGGCGCATGACCACTCCGGTGTCAAAGAGATGGTTGTCGCGGGTTCGAAGGGTTCGTTCATTAACATCTCGCAGATGTCCGTCTGTGCTGGTCAGCAGTCCGTTGAAGGGAAGCGAATCCCGTTTGGCTTCAGGCATCGCACACTACCTCACTTTACGAAGGATGACTTCAGCCCAGAGGTGCGCGGTTTCGTGAGAACTCGTATCTTCATGAATTAACTCCTCAAGAGTTTTTCTTCCACACTATGGCTGGTCGCGAAGGTTTGATCGATACCGCTGTCAAGACGGCCGAGACTGGTTACATTCAGTGTCGACTTGTAAAGGCACTTGAAGACGTGACTGTCTGCTACGACGGGACTGTACGAAACTCACTGGGTGACCTGATCCAATTCGTGTATGGCGAAGATGGTATGGGCGGTGCTTTTATTGAATGGCAAACGATCAAAACGTTCGGTATCAATGATCGCGAGTTCGAACATTGCTATCGAGTCGACGTCACTGACCCGAAGGTGGATTCCTTCCTGGTGTTTTGCAAGTCAGTATCGATGACTCATCCCTCGAGCTCGAGCAAAAAAAAACTCGACGAGGAATATGACCGTCTTCATGAGGATTGTAAATTGCTCCGTGAATTCATTTTCCAGAGCCGTGACAGTTCCACTGCCCACTATCTTCCTGTCAACCTGAACCGCATCGTGCAGAATGCAACGCAGATTTTTCATATCGACCACAGAAAACCGAGCGATCTGGAGCCGGTTTACATCATTGAGCAGGTGCAGCAGCTCGCAGACCGCCTCATCGTTGTGCGCGGCGACGATCTTTTAATAAAGGAGGCTGCCGAGAATGCTTCTGTTGCATTCCGCATGCACCTTCGGGCGACTTTTGCCGCGCGTCCAGTCCTAGAGGAGTTCCACCCCAACAGAGAGACTGGGTATTGGGCGAGTGGAGACGAAGTTCAACGAGTTGGTCGCTCATCCAGGCGAGATGTGCGGCACACTCGCTGCCCAGTCGATCGGTGAGCCGGCGACGCAGATGACACTAAATACCTTCCATTACGCTGGTGTTTCAAGTAAAATCGTCACGCTCGGTGTGCCGCGTCTTAAAGAAATCATCAACGTCGCTGCGAATATCAAAACTCCGTCGCTCACAGTGTACCTGGACCCTTTGCTGCGACATCGAATCCGTTGAGAAGATTACAGACACATATCTTGACCAGTTCTTATTCTTTGAGGCTGACAAGTGCGGACACTGAACCTCCTCCTTCTGGTGTACAAGTGGTGCCAGGGTATCAATCACTTGATGGACATCTGGGAGATGAGTGAGGGCGAATGCGTAGTGACGATGGAGACCATACGGTCGAAGGTATACGAAAAAATATGTTGTATTCTCGATCATAATCTTGTGGACTATATGTACAGTTACTCACCTACAAAGATATGGCACATATGAACACATACGTGATGATCCGCAGTCTGCAGTTCTCTGCCTTTGTCTTCCATTACTATGGTCTTGTCCTCGATCTTCTCATCCTCGGCTTGCAACGCGCAAGTGAAATGACGGGTCCCCCACAACTGTCCAATAATTTCCCGCAGTACTGTGATTCTGCGACCGAGACACGCCATCCTGTCCGTCTCTATTCTCGTTATGTTGATCATTTGCATATTTTATTCCGCTTCACCGCCGAGGAATCACGCGACCTTATACAACGTTACCTCAACGCGAATCTGGATCCAACAAACAACAACGTTATTGGGTATAACAACGAGAGATGTTGGCCGCGGGGTTGCCGGATGCGCCTGATCAAGCACGACGCCAATCTAGGTCAGGCTGTGTTCTGGAACGTGAAGCAGAGCCTGCCTCGTTCTTTGACGATGATTGAATGGGAAGATACGTTTGTTAGTATCTACTCAAAAACAACCCTCAGCTACTCTTCAAGGTGCGCATTCTGCCAAAGATTCAGATGATGAGTGGAGAGCAGTTCTTGCTCAAGGACCGGGTGTGGAATTTGACCAACGAGCAGTTGAAGGAGCGTACTGCACAAGCCTTCCTCTGCATCTCCTGCGCAACATCAAGTTCGAGTCCATTCCAGAGATGGGTCCGATCCCTCCCATCCTATCCGACTTCTCCCTCATCCTCAAAAATGGTGATCTTAGAGGCTATCTGGACCAGTGCCCTTTGAGCCGCGTCTTGCAGACCTCCCTGGCTGCGCTCAAAGATCGTCTGCACCTGCCCCCTGGTATTGCAACAGGCAAAGAGACGTACAGCATTTCGCTGATGAACGCGGTTGTCATGTACATTGGTGTTTCCTCGGTTGCTCAGGTCAAGGCTCGGAGCGGCACATCAACATTCGTTCCGACGGACCCAGGCGTAGTCGCTCTGACCTACCTGGCATACAATCTAGATCCTGAAGGTGCGTCTGTTATCTTCTTTTACACAATTTGCGATGACTGGCTCAGCCCATCATATTACTTCCAGGTCAACACCACTTGATTGGTTCGATGATTCTCCACCTTCGCTACCCGAATGCGCATACGCACTGGTTCAGCTGCCTCCTATTGTACCTGTTCGAGCAGGCGAAGGACGATTGTTTCCGTGAGATCATGACTAGGGTGCTACTGGAGCGCTTCATTGTGCATCGTCCCCACCCGTTGGGAGCACCACTTACGTTCATTGAGCTCCTGCGCAACCCCAAGTACGACTTCTGGAACAAAGAGTTTGTGCGTGTCGCACCGGAGGTCACACTCATGCTGGATAATGTACGATGCAGTCTTCTCATCACTTACCCTTGCTTGTACTGATAGATCATCTGTTGTGCGGGTTGCTCGCAGTTTTTCAACCATAACCATAGATTAAATAATGCTCATCAGCTGTGATATTTTTGTGTTGCTTTCTTTGGTTTTTGTTCTTTGTCGGTACTCTCAAGCTCTCTTTCTTCTCCTGCACATTGTATTGTATCAAGTATTTGTCGGAATCTCGTGTTCGCATGACTTGCTCTTACTCATTCTTGACTCATATGATGTGATCACCTTCTCTATTGTTCTCTGTACTAATATTGCATGCTCATGACTCATTCTGATGTAACATGACCATCGCACCATATGACACCATCCTCTCTGTAGTCTATATAAACCCCAGCTCCTGTAGCCAGATACTTCAGAGTGTTATACTGAAGTATCCGTAAGTAGTATTCTACTCTTCACTTCACAGTCGCTTACTTCTTTTGTACAGTGATCTCTGATCACTTAGGTATTTATCTTATACAGAGTGTTATACTGAAGTATCCTGATCTCTGATCACTTAGATGCTCTCCAGTTGCCTGTTGCTCACACTGCACCTACCGCCTTGCCACTCTTACAGAGTACCTTGTGGTTATTACCCCTGCTGTATCTCTGATAGGTTATGAGCCTTGAGCTCCTCTAGCCTTATTGTGATTTGCACACAACCGTTATATGACCTATGCCTGTCATCAAAAACTCCTAAACTATCAGCAGACCTTCGTTCCTGAAACTCGCAGAAGCTTCAGAGCCCGAGGACTCCTTGCACGCACTGGTCAACCTATCAAACCTTGGTTTGATTGGGCAGAGAATTATATCGCTCAAGGAAGACCTGATACTTTTGCACTAGCTCCATTTAGTCCTATTGAATCGCTCTTTGTGGATATCCCATCGCACGCAAACATCGCCCACACTATACACCGACCAGTCATCATCATTATGCCTTCTGCTGATGCTGTTGCCAAGATCTTCGCCGACGTCCCCAAGCTTTACGATTACTGAGTTTACGAAGTATCGTCTTTTGTTGTGGGCAAAGATAAAGTCCCCAATTTGGGTTTTTGTCAGCTTCATAAGCTGATGGCATACCATATATGTTAATTTTGGACCCCTTTTCTACTAAATTGAGCTGTGGCTATGGACCGACTCACAGCTTTTGTAGCTGTACAGTGCTCACTTTCTTCATTGGCATATTTAATTTTATTCAACCTGAAAAATCACAAACTTGAAGCATGTAAAAAAAACTCCAGAAAATTCTCTATCTGTCTATGTATTTTTTGTAAAATAAAGTGGCCTGGTTGAATTAAAAATCGGTCGAAAGCAAAGTTGACGACAGTGCCAACATGTGATCTCCACCCTTGCGGTCGTCGACGAGTCTGTTTTGCTGCAGCAAAGACACTCGCTTCGCTCCCTCGAAAGTCTGCTTGGGCGAAGGGCCTCCTCAAGCCACATCCGCAGTGTCTTTACATCGCTCTCAGTCGCCAGCTCTTGCCACTCCTCAGGCTCAGACACAGTCGCATTCGAGAAGGTCTTCGCAACTAGGAGGTTCCAAGGATGCAGTCGGTGTCGGGATTGCGAGCGGGCCAAGGGGCAGTGTTCCGCCCTCCAAGACGGGTACGTCATGCATTCCCCATCTTTCCTTGTTTAACCTTGTTCATCCTGTCTAACGCGAATTCGCAGCCAATCCGATTAGTTTTGGTACGGTAAATGGCCCCGTGAACAATAAAACGATTATCCGCCTCCTTTGCGATTTCTGCCTCTCCCCTCTGCTGTCTGAGAATCCATCAGCGATCTTTGGTCTGTCGCCCCCGGACCTTCCGCGTCCGGTGCTTGTGCCAGCCCTGAACCCAAAGTCGTTCGACCGGCACGCCGCCTACCAATTCTCCCTTGCATTCCAATGTGTAGTCAACATCAATGTGCGTGGCTCAGAGCCCATACGGAGTCGCGTCGTCCAGGCGGGTACTCTCGAGGTCGCTGGGTTGCGTGTTGGAGGCATGGCTGGCGTCAAAAGGATTCGCTGTCCGGCCGAGCGCGAGTGCGAGCGGCATACCACGCGAGACCCGTGAACAGCGTCAGCGCGAGCAGGCCCAAGAACTCGTCAGGCTGCTCGCTGTCGAACAATCCCTTGTGAACACCGAGGTGAGTCATCCATCATCTTTGTTATTGGCTGACTGATCTGGGGGCCTTTCAGGAAGAACAAAGCGTTGCCACATCGGATGCTGAGACGTCAGTCTCGACTGACACGTCTGCGAATGCGACGCCGTCTGGCTCAGGTATCCCAACAAGTACGGTCATCGTACCAGGGCGTGACAGATCTGGCACAGTCGTGGCGGCCGAGTTTGGGACACACAGCCGAATGCACGCGAACAGACAACTGTAGGTGCGTCGATGGCGCGCCCCTAACAATTCGCGCCCGGATGGTGGCAGAAGCGGCAACGCCCTCAACATCAACTTCAAGGCCTGACACAGAGATGGAGGATGATGGCGAGCCGGATGCGGATGGTGATGTCGAGATGGAGACGATGGCATCACACGACCAGGACATGGACGAAGACTTGCCCCCGCCTCCTTCACTTCCCCACGGACGTCGGACCGTCGGAATCGTTGCAGACTCTCCCTCGCCAGCGGCGACCGGTGCAGCCGATATAGGTGTCGCGGGTACGTCTGATGCGCTCGATGTCGATTTGGATGCACATATCATTATCAACACGAATGCAGCGGACGATGACATCGCAGATGGTATTGTTGCACTCGATCAAAACGTAAACGATGACCTCGCTATGGGTGCCCCGCCAGGTGCTCCCAGTGCTATCGACACGACGCCTGGGATGCCGCCTCCCCCGCCGGGCATGCCTATGTCTTCCGCTGGCGAACCTTCGAGTTCGCGGATGCCGCCAGAGGTACTCGCGCAAAAGTCCCATAAGTGGATCCAGATGCAGAACAAGCGCTACGGCAAGAAGCGCAAAGGTGGATTCGTTGATACTGGGAAGCAGGTGTGCCTTTGTTCCATTGGTAAGTGACATGCAATTTGAGCGCTGACGAGGCATGTTCTGTTGTTTACAGGATCTTCCGCCCGAGCACGTTCGCAAGATTATAAAAGATTATGGAGACATAAGTAACCGCAAGTTCCGTAATGATAAGCGTGTACATCTCGGTGCGCCCAAATACGTCCCCCATGCGGTCATGAAACTGCTCGAAAACATCCCGTATCCCTGGGAGCAGGTCTGCGAAGTGCCTGTCCTCTACCATATCACGGGTGCAATCACTTTTGTCAACGAGATTCCGCGTGTCATTGAGCCGGTGTATCATGCTCAGTGGAGTTCCATGTGGCTTGCTATGCGTCGCGAGAAGCGCGACCGTCGACACTTCAAGCGTATGCGCTTCCCACCCTTCGACGACGAAGAACCTCCTCTCGACTATGGGGACAACGTGCTGGATGTCGAGCCGCTGGAAGCCATTCAACTTGACCTGGATGAGGAGGAGGACAGTGCTATAATTGATTGGTTTTATGACTCGAAGCCATTGATTGACACTCCGCACGTCAATAGTTCGTCTACAAATACTGGTCGCTTTCACTCCCCATCATGGCCAACTTGTGTCGACTCGGTCGGTCACTCCTCTCGGATCACACCGACAGTAACTCGAGTTACTTGTTCTACAAGAAGTCTTTCTTCACCGCTAAAGCACTCAATTTGGCCATTCCTGGTGGTCCTAAGTTCGAGCCTCTGTATAGGGACATGGAGTCTTTTGACGAGGATTGAACGAGTTCAATGACATCAACAAGATCATTATTCGCCAGCAGAGTCGTACTGAATACAAGGTTGCTTTCCCGCACCTGTACAACTCTCTTCCACGTTCTGTGCATATTTCGCCTTACCATACGCCGAAGAACGTCTACATACGCACGGACGATCCTGACTTGCCTGCTTTCTACTTCGATCCGCTCGTTAACCCCGTCTCCTCTCGTGGTTTCCAACCAAAGAATGCGCCTCTCGTTTCTCACGAGGACGAAATCTTCAGACCCAACAGCGCGGACGAGGATGGATTCGAGCTACCAGATGAAGTTGAGCCATTCCTCTCGTATAAGGATTTGGAGAAGGAGAGCACTGCAGACGGTATTGCATTCTGGTGAGCGCCGGCGCCTTACAGTCGCCGCTCGGGACACATGCGCCACGCGCAATATGTACCATTGGTGAAGAACTAGTACTTGGAGTACTGCCCACTGAACTAGCCTGTAAAGGTTCACGTGTCGTACCAGAAGCTACTCAAGTGCTTTGTTCTCAATGAGCTGAAGACGAGGCTGGAGAAGCCGATGACGAAAAAGAACCTGTTCCGTCAGTTGAAGGCGACGAAGTTTTTCCAGACCACAAAGTTGGACTGGGTGGAGGCTGGTTTGCAAGTGTGCGGGCAAGGATACAACATGCTGAAGTTGCTCATCCATCGCAAGGTATGATCGTTGGGAAAGCTGCGTTACATCATTCTGACTTCCAATCCTTCTAGAACTTGAATTACCTTCATCTCGATTACAACATGAATCTGAAGCCGGTAAAGGCGCTCACGACGAAGGAGCGCAAAAAGTCTCGCTTTTGGAAATGCATTCCATTTGTGCCGTGAAACTCGTCGCCTCACAAAGCTCGTTGTCGATGCGCACGTCCAATTCCGGCTTAGCAATGTGGATGCCTTCCAACTGGCGGATGCATTGCAGTATATCTTCGCACATATCGGCGTGCTCACCGGCATGTACCGTTACAAGTACAAACTTATGCGTCAGGTCCAGATGTTCAAAGATCCCAAGCATCTGATCTACAATCGCTTCAATACGGGACCTGTTGGTAAGGGCCCAGGCTGTGGGTTTTGGGCTCCAGGTTGGCGAGGGTGGCTCTTCATGCGTGGAATTGTACCGCTGCCTGAGCACTGGCTCGGAGACTTGCTTGCGCGTCAGTTCGAGGGTCGCAACAGCAAGGGCATCGCAAGGACGGTCACGAAGCAGCGTGTCGAATCGCACTATGACTTGGAATGACGCGCTGCCGTGATGCACGATATTCTTGATATGATACCGGAGTCGATCAAGCAGAACAAAACAAAGACTATCTTGCGGCACTTGTCGGAAGCGCGGCGCTGCTGGAAGGCAAACAGTACGTCGTTTGGTTGAATCTGGACTTTGCGTATTAAGCCTTATTCTACAGTTCCATGTGAGGTCCCGGGCATGCGGACTGCAATCGAGAACACCATCTTGCGGTACATCAAGAGCAAGGCGGACCGGTGGTGCTCGATTGCGCACTACATTCGCGAGCGTATCAGGCGCGGTGCGACTGTCGACAAGGCTGTGGTCAAGAAGAACTTAGGGCGTCTTACTTGACTGTACTTGAAAGCTGAGCAGGAGCGTCAGCATGGTTACCTCAAAGATGGTCCTTACGTTAGTGCTGAGGAGGCCGTTGCAATTACACATCGACAGTCCACTGGCTTGAGAGTCGGAAATTTGTTCCCATCCCATTCCCGTAAGATTCAATTAACTACGTCTTTCAATAGCTCTCACTGATGTTTCCATACAGTCCCCTTTCGTACAAGCATGACGCGTACAGCGTCAAAGGTCGTCTTAACCAATCTCAGCGTGAGGAGCGTGCTCTCATTGAGCAGGCGTATGACAATCAACACGAATGTATGTTTTTTTTCTAATTGGTCGCAGGGTGTAGCTAATTGATTCGCGTGCTGGTCTGTCTAGGATCAAGTGTCTCTTGCTCACTCAGCAAGCCTTCAAAGAGGCAGGCATTGAGTTCTTCGACACATATGACAAGCTCATCCCTTGCTACGACATCGAACCCGTTGAGAAGATTACAGACACATATCTTGACCAGTTCTCATTCTTTGAGGTTGACAGGCGCGGGTTATTCCCGGCGTGGATCAAGCCTGCGGACACTGAACCTCCTCCCCTTCTGGTGTTCAAGTGGTGCCAGGGTATCGATAACTTGACGAACACCTAGGAGACAAACGAGGGCGAATGCGTAGTGATGATGGAAACCGTACTGTCGAATCTACGAAAGGATTGACCTGACCTTTCTCAACCGTCTGCTTCGTCTTATTCTCGACCATAATCTTGCGGACTATATCACAGCGGATAATAACTGTGTTCCCACCTACAAAGATATGGCACATACGAACACATACGAGATGATTCGCGGTCTGCAGTTCTCTGCCTTTGTCTTCCAATACTATGGTCTTGTCCTCGAACTTCTCATCCTCGGCTTGCAACGCGCAAGTGAAATGGCGCGTCCCCCACAACTGCCCAACAATTCCCTGCAGTACCGTGATTCTGTGACCGAGACACGCCATCCAGTCCGTCTCTATTCTCGTTATGTTGATCGTTTACGTAATTTATTCCGCTTCACCGCCGAGGAATCACGCGACCTTATACAACGTTACCTCAACGCGAATCCGGATCCGACAAACAACAATGTTATTGGGTATAACAACGAGAGATGCTAGCCGTTGAAGGGAAGTGAATCCCGTTTGGCTTCAGGCATCGCACACTACCTCACTTTACGAAGGATGACTTCAGCCCAGAGGCGCGCGGTTTCGTTGAGAACTCATATCTTCGTGAATTAACTCCGCAAGAGTATTTCTTCCACGTTATGGCTGGTCGCTAAGGTTTGATCGATACCGCTGTCAAGACGGCCGAGACTGGTTACATTCAGCGTCGACTTGTAAAGGCACTCGAAGACGTGGCTGTCTGCTACGACTGGACTGTACGAAACTCACTGGGTGACCTGATCCAATTCGTGTATGGCAAGGATGGTATGGACTGTGCTTTTATTGAACGGCAAACGATCAAAACGTTCGGTATCAATGATCGCGAGTTCGAACATTGCTATCGGGTCGATGTCACTGACCCGAAGGTGGATTCCTTCCTGGTGTTTTGCAAATCGGTATCGACGACTCATCCCTCGAGCTCCAGCAAAAACTCGACGAGGAATACGACCGTCTTCATGAGGATCGTAAATTGCTACATGAATTCATTTTCCCGGGCCGTGACAATTCCGCTGCCCACTATCTTCCTGTCAACCTGAACCGAATCGTGCAGAACGCAATGCAGATTTTCCATATTGACCGCAGAAAACTGAGCGATCTGGAGCCGGTTTACATCGTTGAGCATGTGCAGCAGCTGGCAGACCGCCTCATCATTGTGCGCTGCGATGATCTTTCAATAAAGGAGGCTGCCGAGAACGCTTCTGTTGCATTCCGCATGCACCTTCGAGCGACTTTTGCCGCGCGTCCAGTCCTAGAGGAGTTCCATCTCAACAGAGAAGTGTTTGACTGGGTCTTGGGCGAGGTGGAGACAAAGTTCAATCAGTCGGTCGCTCATCCGGGCGAGATGTGCGGCACACTTGCTGCCCAGTCGATCGGTGAGCCGGCGACGCAGATGACACTAAATACCTCCATTACGCTGGTGTCTCGAGTAAAAACGTCACGCTCGGTGTGCCGCGTCTTAAAGAAATCATCAACGTCGCCGCGAATATCAAGACTCCGTGTACGTGGACCCAGAAATTGCTGCTGTTGACACGAGGGCCAAGTCGGTGCAAACAGAACTTGCGTACACATCGCTGCGTACCATTACAGCAGCGGTCGAGATCTACTACGATCCTGATCCAAGTACGACGATTATTGAGGAGGATAAGGAGTTTGTTGATGCATTCTTCGCCATTCCCAACGAGGAAATTGAGTCGGGTCTTCATCTTCAGTCGCCATGGCTACTTCGTCTTGAGCTCGGTCGCTCGAAGATGCTTGACAGGAAACTTACGATGAACTACGTTGCTGGCCGTATCGCGGAAAGCTTTGCCATTGCCAAAAATGCCATCTAAGGAAAATATTGACCCTGAAGATCCTCCCAATACAGGCAGTACATTGACAATTAAAGGGAAGGGTAAGGGGAAAGGGCGGGCGGATGTCATCATCACAGACGACAGATCTCTGCAATCGAGTGACAATGGATCAATTACAACTCTTGCTACATTGCGGCACAAGGACTCAAATGACACCATTACCCTCAATCGAGTGCCTGTGGGGGAGACGGTGTCTGCAGGCGAGAGGGTCATGCTGCAACCCCGTGGTGCTACATTGGACATCGGCATTCCATGTATCATTACTTCAAAGGGGAAGCAGTTCCGTGTGTTTGCCCGTTATATCGGTGAGGTTGAGGGTGAGAGCGGGCCCTGGGTCGGTGTCGAGGTGTCTGTGGGTGATGCTTGGGCAGACGATCAGCTCGAGGGCTGCCAGTGAAATGATGGCTCGTGAGGTTGCATGTGCTACTTTGATGTTGGGACTTTGGCATCGGAATGGGGCGACAACGAATGCATGACCCGCCAGCAACGCGTTGATTTGATGAATAACTATGGAACTAGCGTTATTAGTGGCTGGAAGGGCACGAAGTGCGAGGGGGAGCAGCTCAGCATTGACCGCAAGAAGCATTTCTGTGGCACATCGCCGTCAGTGTCAGACATGTCGAATGTGGAATACCGAGGTCTCTTTGTGAGGCCACAGCAGGTGCTGTATGTTGTAGATGCTGTCGGTTCGGACTTGTGGATCTTGGAACATATTTAAGTTCAGATTCCTGCCCTTTTTCTTTTTCTTTTGTTCATTCTTTTACCCTACTCCCATGTTTAGTCACTCCTTGCTCTGGGCAGATACTCTCATCACTGAAATCACTCATTGGCATGTTCATATTCCTCTCTTATCTACTCAATCAGATTGCTCTGGATTCTCGAATTGCACCTTTTGCAGAAATTTTACTTGAGGTAGTGGGCCATTAGGATGGCAAGCTACGATTACTGTTTACTGAATACTAAATAATTCACTAATGAGAATAATATTTTAGAATAATTTGCAAGCTTTAGTCCTCTCATATAAAATGAAAGACACAGAAAACAGTAATCGTAGCTTGCCATCCTAATGGCCCACTACCTCAAGTTCTTCCTTGCTAATGTGGACTTTATATGTCTTGGCATCTTGGTAGTAGATTGCCTGGCCTGTTTCAAAGTATGGGGATTGGCCTTCCCACTTGTGTGCTTGTAATGTGACGTCCTGGTCCATTAGTCCTTTTGTCTTTAGGAGTTCTAGGACCTTCTGTGCCACATTCTGTAGTAGCATGCACTTTGTGCATTGGGGATCAACCTCTACAGGGTGTCCTTTGCTTTCTTAATGTTTGTGTGCCATGTCACAGGGTGTGACCATGTAGCATGACTGTGACTGCTGGATTTTTGCCTGGGCAAGTATCCATCAAGATCAGGTGACCACATAATCACGTATGATCGACAATGATCTGCCTTGATTGATGTTTCTGAATGTGCAAAAATTTCCTTTCATAAGGGAACTTAAGTATATAGTAAAAGAGACTCAGTGAAAGTCTATAGTAAAAGCTAGAAATCCTTGGTAAATTACTCAAGATCTTCAAGAAAGGAATTTGGAAAAGTGAGTTAGGACATCTTGAACTACTAACTATTACAGGTTACAATCTATCAGTATAAGAAATCAAAATCCCTAGTAAAACAAACAACTGGAAAAAGGTTTGACTTAATGACTAGTCCATTCAACCCAAGTACAACAAGATTAACTATTTTATCTTACTTGCAGTACTAGCAAGACAGCACACCCTAAAAAGTCAGAGTACACCTTAGAGCTGCTGGACTCCAGCCAGGTATTCTCTAGATTCTATGCCAGCCAACTCTGATGTTTTGTACTAAATGATGACAGTCAGTTTCTAGTTTGAATGTTAGAACATCCAGACCTGGTAGAGCTAGAGCAGAACATGTACAAGGTGGAGGCCATTGTGGATGAGAAAAAGTGGGGCTGCAGCATGCAGCTACTTGTCTGATAGAAAAGATATGGCAACCAAGGGATGGAGTGGAAATCCTGCTTGGAGCTGAGCCAAATGGCTCCAGAGTTGGTCCAAGAGTTGGTCCAAGAGTGGGATCAGAGGGAGGGGGCCCCAAGGAGGCCCTGAAGAGGCTGAGGACATTTTTACTTAGCTTATTTTTTGATTTATTTTATCCCATTCCTAGTGCATTTCATTTCTTGGAGGAGACCTTATTCTTTTAAGGGGGAAAGGATGTAAGCCCACCAGAGCATTCTTACCATGTCTAACATGACACCGACTGTCAGGATACCATGTCATGACTCCAAGGTACCAAGCCACCAATATTCTGAGATGCACAGACTCTAAAAGGCCATCATACAGCTGTACTATGACTGCATCAAGTCTGAGCCTGAAACTCAGTGGCAGCATAGCCTCTGGACCTTCAGAGCATGGCACATTATATTCTATTCATATCCTTTTCATATTCCCTTCACTCTCTAACCCATCTGAAGCTCATATGCACTCACACCGAGTTGAGCAATCTTTCAGCATGTATATGCCAAAGATCTATGTATTCTGAGAGTAATTCTCAATAGATTCCTTTCAGACTGGTACTGTATAGTTCCTATCATATAATCCTTTTCTATTTGAACCCTTTCTGATGCCTTTGTTGCCTCAGTCTCTCTGACAGCAACAAAGATTGTTTTGTCCCATCTGTCTTGTGGGCTCAAGTGTTGGCACTACCTAGGTGCCTTCCAGTAGCAGATAGTACAACTAATTCTTAGAGTTTTCAGTAACTCAAGATTATAGAGAATTGAGTAGGCTAGCAATTTTTGAAGTTGTAAGAGCATCTTGATGCACAAAAAAACATGATCACATACTGCACAAATACTTTTGAAAATGGCTGTAGCACACAGCATGTATTCATGAAAACAGCAGTAAGGTAACTATCAGCTGACACAAACATGGATTCTGTCACTGGCATTTGTCAACAACAAAAGACAGTACTTCATAAACTCAGGAATTGTAATTGGAAGCACTCCAAGCAGGTGTATAAAAGAGACGAACAGAAGTAAAATTGAGAATGCATCTAACCCGCATCTGCACGGAAAGCCTGGAGATGCAAGACGCTGCAAGCCCAAGGAGAACGATCAACATCGAGCGGTAGTTGGATACCCTGTTCTGTGTAAATTCAGTTGCTGAGACGATCGACTTTCAAAATGACTCGTAGTTACCATCGGTCTCGTCCGTGTCATCCTCGTACAGATCAATGATATCTCCGCAAGCCTCGCCTCCCGGATCCCTGTGCAATATGGGGCTCTGTCGCGACACCATAATTCTACGCTTCTTGGACGCGTTAACATTGCTGTCAATTACGCGAACAGACGGTCGTGACATTTTGCCATCTTCTGCTCTGAATTTCATGACGACGTTCATGCTGCCTCGAAGCAGATTGTCAACTGAAGGTCCAATCTTTACCCGGAAATAGTCAAAGAAAAAATAACAGTAGCGAAGCTATTGACACCTACCTGAAGATACATCGTATTCCAACCGGTCTGGTTCTGGAAGGCTTGTTGTTTAAGGACCTCAAAGAGCTCCAAATGATCATATAATCGCTCGATCTTGTGGCGCTGCAAGCCACGGCCTGCCCCGAAAAGTGGTAGCTTGTCGTGATGCCTGTCTTTGATATCTTTTAGACTGCACCCTCTGAACACATTCATGCAATGGGTTTTCGTGATACGCTCATTTCCTCCGCTCAAGAGGGACTGAGCAAGCCTTACGACATTTTTCGCCACCTCTGTCATATCCTCTTCGACCATGCCCTTCTTTTGCTGACAGTTGTCACAAAGCTTCCCACAATCCGAGCCGTTGAACGCCTGACCAAAGTATCCTAAGAGCTGCGTGCGTCTGCAGTCGACGTCATTCGCACAGTATTGCACAACGAGTCGTACGCCATCTTCTTGACGTTTCTTCTCTTCCAAGCTAGACTTTTCGCTTTCCTTGATCAGTCTAAAGAGAACGTTCGTGTCGCCGAAGGCATAATCTGGTGCAGAGAACAGATTAACGTTTGATAGCCATAAATGTAATCCGCAGCCTACATAACACGCATGTGGCAGGCTTCCCGTCTCTACCCGCTCGCCCAGTTTCCTGATAATAGCTGGAGGACAACGGTAAACTTTAACGGGGCAGCGCAGAAAGTTCATGGAAGAGCCGTACCCATCCAAAGACATTGGCAACGAGTGATGTATTACATATCGCACTACATTATATTCAATACGCTGATTAATACATAAGGCACAATGCTCACCATTCGCTTTGTCGATACCCATGCCAAATGCGATCTACTCATAATTAGTTAATTGTTTGCGGTGGGGGGTTCAAGCAAGGACTTACCGTGGCTACGATAATTTCACATTCTCCGTTCTGCCAAGAGCTCTGAGCACGAGATTTATCATCCGCGCTCATTTGAGCGTGATAATGCTTCGCTCTCAGTCCATGGCTCTCCCGCAGTTCTCTCGCCACCTCTTCGCAACTCTTTCTACTGAGGCAGTAGATTACACCGGTTTCGTTCAAGTGTCCGTCCTTAATGAAGGCACTAATGTCAGCGACGACATTGCGCTTCTTGGCACGGATTTCATAGAACAGATTTGGACGATTGAAAGATTGTGTAAGGCGGACGCAGCCATCCATTCGTAACCGGTCGACGACATCGCTTATCACTTGCTCGTTGGCGGTGGCGGTCAAGGCCATTATAGGGACACCAGGATAGTCGGTACGAAGACGACCAAGGTCCTGATACTAAACACCGATATTCGTAAGAATATGCTAGAGCTTCCACAGCTAAGACTTACTGCATCTCGGAAGTCTCGACCCCAGGTTGAAACGCAGTGTGCTTCGTCAACGACAAATCGCGCAAGCATACGCGATTGATACAGTTTCCCGAGGATATTTCGCATGTCACCACTATGGTGCAATTTTTCGGGCGTAACATAAAGAAGTCGTGGCTTTCTCCCGGAGGCGATCAGCCTGTTTCTCGTGTCTCTTGAGTTATCCGTTCCTTGATCAGAGTTGAACAGGACTGCGTCAATTCCTTTGTTCTTGAGATGATGGACTTGGTCAATCATCAGAGCGATCAACGGGGACACAACCACTGTCACCCCATCCGTCTTCCCTCCATGGCAAACAGCGGGTACTTGGTAGCAAAGTGACTTCCCCCCGCCCGTCGGCATGAGGACAAACACGTCCTTCCCGTCCATAGTTGCGCTGATGGCCTCGAACTGATTGGGCCGAAATTCATCAAGATTAAAAGCTTCCTTGAGGACCCGGAGGGCTTCGGAACGGTATAGTGTCATCGCTTCTTTACTTCGCGTGCTGGCTATATCTTGTAAATGATGTTGAACCTCAACATCTGACGGTACCTCGATTTCCACGATGGAGGGTTCTGCAGCGGCAGGAGCGGCAGGGTTGTTATCAAAAGATGCCCATAATTCATCTTCACTCTGCGAAGCTGACCATAGCTCGTCACGTCCACGAGATACACATGTCGTGTGTGCACCTGCAGTGCTATTATTGTTTTTAGACGCTCGATTGTTGGCAGCATTTTCTAGAGGAACGCGCGAGGTACCCTGATCATGCCAGTGGGTAAATTGTCTGGACAATCCTTCCGGGTTGTGAACTCACCATTTCGGAGGCGTTGTCACCATGACTACCTTTTTGCTCCAAACGTTCTATGGTATCTCGAATAGCAGAAACTCGTATGTCAAGAAGCGCGCTGAAAAATATTTAGCTCATAGGATGCTCATTCCTGCTAATTGAACTCACTTATAGCCTTGAAGGATGAATAAGTCTTGCCTCATCTCGTCCTTTTTGCTGCAGTGATAGTCGATGACGGCCTGCATTGCATTGACACGAAGTTCAAGGTCAATGCAGAGAAGTGCCTTCAACTCGTCTAGTGTTTTCTGTGAAATAGATGTGAGGGAAGTGTTAACACAGACGTATATATGTCAACGCACATCATGTAATCCAACTTCGGCCATATTAAAATCAAATGCGGTCCCTGATTTTTCGGATCCACTTCCTTCGTTCTGCTTCGGTATTAAAATTCACGTCACCAATCGTGACTAGCTTGAAGCTTGGTGTCAACTACTGACCTGTTCACCGGCATGCAGTATATCAGCATCGTACACCACTTTATCGGCACATTTAAGCTCTTGAGACTCGAAATTTAGTAGGTTCACAGAGACATTCTCTTTATCTTCATCAGCGCTTGCAATTTTTGGTCTTTTGTTCTTAGCCTTCTTCGATCCCTTCCGCGGCGACGGAGACGAGAGATCTGAAGAAG
Organism: Porodaedalea pini; assembly: GCA_002794775.1. Classification (NCBI taxonomy): domain Eukaryota; kingdom Fungi; phylum Basidiomycota; class Agaricomycetes; order Hymenochaetales; family Hymenochaetaceae; genus Porodaedalea; species Porodaedalea pini. The sequence goes on along the minus strand of NBAY01000003.1, from coordinate 1,538,774 downwards.
AGCGCTTCAAAAATGACCGAGAGTTGGTGATAGGCGAATCAGAAGTCGTCTTTCGCTCTTTGTTTCGCTCCAGGGGGAGAGGGTTAGCAGAGCTATTGTCACGCCCACGAAAACCAGGTGTCGAGAACGAAGGGAGAGATCGCGAAAGTGCTGGTAAGAAATCTTCTACAACAAAGTCGGGTTTAGTGACTCAAGAAGCTGAGATCACTTACGAGGGTCAGTTGATCGTGGCCTAGGGTTATCATTTCGTGCCTTTAAATGAGACGGCTTGAATCTGGATGACTGCATGGCATTTTTGATAAAGATTTGTAGCTACACACATGTAAGAGAAACATACTTTCAAGGACAGGTCCTTGTTGGGGATTGAAGTGCATGAAGGACTTCCGCTTGAGATATGACGACGAAGGACATCATTGAGGTTGTTTCTGGGCGCAGTTTCCATCTCGAGGTCGTCACTGAGAGAGTATCTCCAAGGTCGAATGCTAAATATCTTCGCACATATTGGCGCGTTTGTTTGCGGCTAATGAGCTACTGGCGAAGGTGCAAGGAAGCTGTGCTTTGTTTCGATTCTCAGTACTAGTGGCCTTCGGGAAACGCGTGTTAGAGCGTTGATCACGTGATCAAAACAAACTAAATTTCTATTTTTTGTTTGTTCTGTCAAAGGATAACCCGCACACACCTCATGTACGACTTGCATTTGTGACGAGGGAAGAATGCATATGACACATCTGACATTACAGAGCCTTCTCCGATGCTCTGACTTATGCACCTTGGGAAAAGTGTTTTTATAATTATGCTCATCGTCAGAGTGATTTCGACACACATGCATCCGGGAAGGTGTACCCGCCGCTAGTTGGCGGAGTCTGTCCTTGTGAATCGACTTCACATTAATGATATTCGTACACGCATTCACGTGAATCTTGGAGATAAAAAGCCGCAAACTTCACTAACCCCGCCTCCGGGCTCCCAATAAATTGTTTTCTTTGCACACGTCACAATACCACTTACTCCTTTTCGGTGCCTCGGCAAGTCCAACGCATCCGAGATGGAACTGCATAATGAATCATTCGTTAGATGAAAATCGTGACAATGGTTGAGCGACTAACCCATTCCCGCTCGCAGCCGGCGGCATCGCACGCAATCATCTGTAATATATATATATGAGTTTTATTCACTTGACGAGCTTGTACCTCCCGGTCTTCCTTACCTCCCCCCAAGAAACCTGTCCACAATAGCAGTATCGAGGTTCATTAGGGTCTATCGGCATATCGACAGCTGAAAGTACGACTGCGGATCCGGCATCCGTAGAGATCAAATTTGGCCATGAGGTAGCGTTTTCGGTCGCGTCGACTGTGACATCGCCTTTTATTATCCTGGTGGACTGACGATTGCTGTTCAGGTCTTTGTCTGATGACGGAATAGGATTGACAGTTGATGGTGAATGTGTTCCTGACACTCTTTGAGAGCGACTAGCAACGTAAGTACGCGCATTCCTTTCCACTCTTCGCTGACCGTTGGAGAGTGCCACAGTACCCAAGCTGTCTGCGCTGTCCTTCAGTCTTGTTGCCCGTAAACCAGTAATTGGGAATGGGCGCAGCTTATTTCTCGCTGTCGGTGGGTCATTTTTTGAGCGCAGCTCATGTTCTCTGATGGCCTGATCTAAGAGACGAACGTGTCTATCAATCTAGGGAACCGGTTGTAGGCATCAACCAATTTGTGACTTCAAAATAAGATTTCGTACAGAGTCGTATGTGGCTTGAGCCAGATTCACTTTTTCCTCCGTCGCGCGAAGCAGTTCATTTATATGGATCGAGATATCAGGAAGTAGCTTGTCAGTATGAAAAGGTTCGGCACGTCCTTGAAAGACTTTGCGACAGTCCGTTGAGAGAAAAGCTTGTGGGATTACTCTGGAGCTGCCAGTGCCGCAAGACAAAGAGGATGGCGTGTTTTGCCCATTGCCCTCAATTGGCGTGCCTCGCAACCCCTGTGCTATTCCACGGTCCCGTATATATTCGCTGATCTTCGGTAACAGCTCGGACTCCAGCACTGATTAACGCAGATAAGTAACTACAAGGACTGCGTGACTTGGACCTCTCACCATGGGCTTGGGCGTCGATTTCATTTAGCAGGGAAAAATTCCGGTGCAGGGATAAAGGAAGCTGCTCGACGGCTGAGGCAAATGTTAACAGATATGCACGAATTTGTGAGATTGCGAATGCTTCACATTCAACGTATTCTTCGCGGAATGCCTCCCAAACGTCGAGCTCCTTCCCACTCCATGAAGCGCCATTATCCCGCTGATTGGCCTGCGGCACTATGCTATCCGAGCTTGCGCGCCTGCGCTTTCGAGAGGATGGCATGGAGGAAGGTAAGAGGTTGAGAAGGCTGAGTGACTGATTGAAGGAAATTAGGAAATACATAGAGTTCAGCGTGATTTATTCTTACGTATTGAGTGTTACAGCCCGCTTCGATCACTTCCACCGCTGAAATTGACATGTCAGACCTCAAGCACACTTACGGGACGGATGTCCTTGTCCTTCGCTCATGCTACCACCGTGATGGTACCGACTTACTTGCAGTTGCCGGTGAGGATTCGGTCCAAGTAATCCAATGTGTAAGCTTCATCCAATTCTCCGACGAGCTCGTTGACTGTCGCCATACTCACCGCTTCTCCAGAGCAACACTGCGATCAGGCCCCTGGCTTGCTTCACAGTTGGATTGAGAGTAACTTCGATGACCTGGTCTCCAAGGTCCGTTTCGCCAACGGTCTCCGATGAATGGCTCTTGGAGTGAGTCAACAATGTAACATCAGTCTTTGCATAGGAGCTTAAACGCTCACTCTTCCTTTCGTCGAACAGGCTCGCTATTTCCACTCACGACTTTGGGTTGTATGTTATTTCAAAATCGTATGACGCTTCAGAAAATATTCGTCGTTTTGGAGGTGGACTCACGGGACATCACGCAAGGTCGGTTGGTGCATTCATAAAGCGAGCCCCGGACACTTAATCATACTTGATTACTACACCGTAGAGTCAACGATGTCACTTTTGTTGGCGGCCAGGATGATAATGCGCGACATATAGCAACGGTCTCGGGTCAGTACATGTATTTTTCGAGGATTCCGCTGTCATCCATTTATAATATGATATCTGAAGATGACCGTAACCTGATTGTATGGGATCTGCGTCCAACAGTAGCAGGCGAATCAGAATCAGATGAAGAATCTCAAACGGATGTGCCTGAATGTCAACCAACAGCACTGGTCATTCCGTTCGCATATCCTCTATGTTCTGTATCATCTCATGCTTCGACCAGCAAGGAGTTTCTGGTGTCCGATTCCAGGGGCTCCGTTTTCCTCATTGACTGGAGAAAGGATCCAAACGATAATGATGAAGAGGCATTCAGTCATCAAAATATTCTAGAACTAGTGCATCCGAAAAGTTTAGCGGATGCTTCCGCAAACATACCCAAGTACCTGTCCGGGTGGGCTTCATGGCGGGCGGATGATCCTAACATGTTGGCCCTGTTCCTTGGCTTAATGAAATCTGCATTGACCTGGCTTTGTAGCGTTGGTGCCGTCTTCGGTTCAGAATTTGCTTTGTGGGATATAAGCAAGTTGAAAGGTGGAAAACCTTTTGCGACTGGTTCTAGTTTCCCTGAAGGGAGTCATCGCTTTCGGTAAGCCTGTGTATACAAACTCGCTGCGACCGCGAGAATAACGTTGAACCTTAGGTGGTGCCCGTCATTTCCCGAGTATTTCGCAATTTCTACATCTTCGATGACCCCAAAGGGCGCGGTGATTAATGTGAACAGTGTTTATCACCTCCAGACGCAGGCCAATACCATTCAGATAGCTCCTCGGCCCCATCGCGTAGCAGACTTTGACTGGATTGGGACTCGAGGAACTCCGCGAATTGCTGCAGCAGTGGGAAGAGAAATCTATATTTTCCCCATCAGTGTCGATTGACTACAGTACAGTCTACAAGAGAAGCGGAAGAAGAGCTGCTGAAAGGCCGTGAGGTGAAAGGAGGCGAGGCGTCAGGAAAGGTGGCAGCCGATATTCGGAAGGCTACTGTCCCATCATAGTGTACGCCTCTGATGGCATTCTCGGGTAAAATGCTGGTGGGCCTTGTATGAGATCAACGCCCTGCGTTACACCTAATTCTCTGCACATGTTGTCGTAGTAAATGTGGTCTGCATGAGTCTGGTTCGGAAAGTTTCCGTGGAAGACATCCTCGGTAGGCGCACCATTGGCACCCTTCCCATTTTGGGGCGACACCAAGGCCTGAGGCTGTGGATAGGGCTGATACGAATAAGGGTTTTCCACTGTGCTGAGGGATCCGTTTGTACTAAGTTGCTCCACAGGAGGAGACCCGCCTGCTCCGGCATGCGGATGACTGTCGAAGGATGAGTATTTGACGGGCGTCTGCAGTGCAGGGTCGATATTATCCATGCTTTCTCTGCTCATTTGACGGGCCTTCAACTCCTCCCTCTCCACGAGGATGCGAAGAAAACGCGCGTGCGCGGCACATGATGACGAAGATGGCATCATGGTACCTGCTTCCTTATAAGCATCGGACGCACTTAAGATGAGCGCGAGCACATTAGGACCAGTTCCTTCATCTGTTTTCAAGTTAGATTTGCGGAGAAGCTGGTGGTTATGCAAATAACTTCAATATAACAGATAATAAATGGATCATTGAAACAGAACGCACTCTTAGCAGCATGACCGCGCAATAAGCGGTCATCACTGTAATCGATTCTTGGCTGTATTGCTGCAGACATGCTCAAGACACTCGCTCAGCAGAAACGGAGAGGCAGAGACTCACGAGCATCTGGACACGTGCGAACTCCTTGACTATTATTTCGAGGCAGCGTGACGCATTGGTATAACAAGTCCCAAGTGCTTGTAAACTTGGCGAGGGGCCAGCTGCCTGCAAAGTACATGGAAACATCATTAAATGCCTGGGCCTATATTTTCGAACGCCTCACATTGATCATATATGCATGAATACCAAAACTGTTGAGAAAAAGACCAACATAGAGTTGGAAGAACTCCAAGAAGGACTGATGGAATGACTCTCCATGAGCTGATCACGATCGTTAGACAGCTGATGGACGGGAATCATTATATAAATTTGAACATACCACGCTTCATTTCCATGGACCATGTTGTAGCCCACCCTGACAACTTCGAGTTGCATGCATTTAGTAAGAAATCGTAGTTATCCGGCTGTCCGCTGTTCAGAGAGCCCTTCTGAAGCTCAAACATTTTTGTTGTTTCAGTCTGCAGAGAAACATTAGAGAGGCACTAATGAATAGACATTTGCTGGGAGGATTTACGGCAATCAACCGAAGCGATACGAAAGCGGAGACGATGACATCTTCCGGCCGAATTGACGTGCCTGTAGGTACTTGTTCATGCCAACTGTAGGATTCGACAACAAATTCGTCCTAATAAAGGTAATAAGTTGAAATTATCCGGAGCATGACATACTGGGGGCTGCAGACGAAAGAACAGAAAGTGGAGAAAGAGCCCGACCTCGGGAAGCATCCAAAGACGGCCAGTTTGCATACTGAGACTCCTGTCATGAACAAAGAGAACCAGGTACGTGCGCTCTCGATTCCGTCGTTCTAGTCTCTGGATGTTCGTTTCCGACTCTGGGGGCCTCGCAGTGTATCGGTTTAAGCCTAGTTCGACGGCCATCCGGCAAGCCTTATCGGAGCATCAAGTCAGCCTACTCCTACTTGTGACCGGTGTTAAGAACAGAAATGAACCAACATATCCTATATATGTCCAAGTCCTCTGTACGTGAACAAAGTAATAAGTACTATGCGATTCTCAAACATGATAGTACTTACCGTACTATCAGGTTCTTTCCAGTAAGTAAGGCACATAAAGGCCTGGACCACCTCGACGCTCTTATGTGCCTCAGCAAAAGCTTTGACGGCATGCTGTTCAGCGAGTTCTCGGCATTTTAGATACAATTGAGGCTTAAAGAATTTACTTCCCGCCATGAGAAGCGCCGTGAATAAGAATGGACTTTTCTTTCGGATATACGCAGCGGAGTGCAGTTCGGGGTCAAACAGATTAATGAAGGGGTTGAGTCGGATAAGGACGAGGTCCATGATATTCTCAGCTGTCTGCTCATCTATGAGGCCTTTCTGAACCGGATCTTCTAGGGGAGCAAAAGAAGCATGGAACATGAATGGCTGGCAGGGTTCCGATGGGAAATTTGTGCGCTCTGCGTTTGTTGAGGATACCGGGGAGTAAGCACGTTCTGCCGGGGATCTAGCGGAGCCGGATGGGCCGAGAACTGTTCCAAAAAACGAATTGCGCTGCCTTTCCTTTCTGATCATTTTCGCAGGGTACATCCCTTCTTCAGATGGTTCACCATCGTCCTCGTCCTCATCCATGGAACTTGCTCCAGATGCCTGGGGATGATACGTATGCTCAGACTGAGCATTGAAGGTCGGGTGGCGTGAGCCCAAGTCTGGGCGGTATTGCGCGGCGTCTGTTTGACCGAGCTGCGCAAGCCTGATCTCAGCATCAGTCAAGCTAGCGAGACGGGATTCTGTGGAAACCAAAGTCGACTCCGTAGTTAGCGATTTCAGTTTGGCATTGTTGAGACCCTTTTCGAGACGTCTGAGCATCTTGGAGGCTTCGGACAATCTTGAATGATTATCAGCGTGGTAGAGTGCGGGCGCGGAAGCAAAATACGAACTTTGAGCCAGGCTTGCGTCCCCGACGATGTTTTTCGAATATGCATCTAGATCGACGGATTAGATGCTACATAAAGCAGGGAAAGAAAGGGTGGATAGCATACTCGGTATTTGATCGCCTGCACCGTAAACAGGGCTGCTGACCGTCGTCTGAACCGACGCACTTCATCTGAGCGGTTACAAAGGCGATTCAAGAAAAGACCGGACCGATATTAAGTATATGCACATGCAGAATGCAAATCAGCGTACTTTTGCGGTGCGACAGACTGTGCATGCTCTTGCACCTCTCACTACGGGTGCCTTTGCGCTGGATAAAGAGATGATGCTGAGAGAGAGTAGTAGTGTGTGAAGTGCGGCATCTACTTACGGTTTTGAAGCGGGATTGTCGACATGGTCCATGGTGGTTGACCGGGCGCGTGCGGCAAGCAGTACGGCAATCAGTGTAGATGGCGGTGGGGGAGGGCCGGACGACAGGGCTGAACACGGCTGAAAGGACAGGGACGAGGACAGCAGCACCTGGAGTTGGGCTCACGACTCGAAGGACAGAGGCGTCAGACTCAGTGGGGGCGAGGAGAGCGAGAGCGGCGGCGTGCAACTAGTAGTAGTACTGTCTGAAGGAGAGGAGGGTGGCCTCTCTACTAGTAGTTGCCGGGCTCTGGTTATGTGAGCACGGCGATTTGTGACGGTGCATCTCTTATTAATGATCCGATCCTGCTGCCCTTCTAATCTACTTCTTTGGCTACTCTTTCTTTTCTGTTTATTCCCGGCCCACGCCCGACCCGCACGAACTGCCAACGTGTACAATGTCATCCAGTCCCTTCTCCCGCATACACCCATGTCTCCGTCCTCATCGCCCTCCTTCACTCTATTCGACGTTCGCGATCAGCTTACAACCACCACTCTCTTCGCAGGCCCAACCTTTTTGGGCTCTCATGCTGCCGCTCCAGCCCCTGTCCCCGTCGCCGCCATCGCCGGCGGTTCTTCGGCGGGTGTCCTCCTCGCCGTCATCGCCGTCTTCGGTTGGAAGTGGTGGGGCAGGCAGATCCAGAAACAGCAGAAACAGCAGAAACAGGAGCTTGAGAAACGCGTACGTTTTCTTCAAAACGAATCTTCAGATCTAAGCGGCTGAGATTCCCGCCTCAGAAAGCTGTCCAGGCTGCGATCGCATACAGACGATCCGTCATCAGTGGAAAGAAGCCGCAGAGTTCAACGGACTCATTATCTGATCCATGGCGATCACGGCCTCCGTCATCCAAGTCACCGAGCGATCGTAAAGTCCAATTTGCCGGCATTCCGGGGACCGCTCCAGCAACTCGACAGATGCAGGCAAAAGCGCCCACTTCAATCTCTTCTCCTCGCCCGCTGAAAGCAACGACCATCGAGGAAGGACCAATATTCCCTGCCAGGAGTCCCAGAAGCCTCAGAGCAGGCTTGCTTGATGGAAATACATACAAACCCTTACGCCCAAGTCCTTTAGCAGCCCCGCCTTCTCCGAGAACGGCAGAGCCTAGCATGCACGTATCATCAGGCACACACACGGTCGCGCCGCACAGCGTGGCAGTTCGGGGAAAGCTAAGGGCTTTTGACGAAAAAGCAGAAGGCAGGTGTGCAGGTGTTAGTCGCATCCCGCGGATTAAGGCTAGTCTGACATCTCTTTCTGGAGAGGCGCGGCGTCAATCAAAGGCGTCGCAGAACTCTGGGTCCGATCAATCCAAACATTCCAGCGCCGGGGGTTCGACGCGACGATGGAGTTGGAGGTCTCTCATCAATGGACCAGGCTTTTCGTTCCGCCAGATTGGGGTTGGTACAGGGCAGAATAGGTTGTCTGCGGACACATCATCATTCACAGATTGGCAGGAGGAGGACCCTTCTTTACCCATTGGATACGCCTACAGCGGGCTTGATGAAGAATCACGAAGAACCGACGGCGAGACTGGCGATGGTAATGGATATATTTTTCTCGATTCAAGCCAATACAAGCGAGGCACTGCGAAGAGTTCAGATGGCAGAGAAAACGGTTGAGCGTAGATGTGTCATTCTGATTATTTCCATCATTTGGATCTCGCGGGACAGACAGTATCACGATGCTTTTCGATATTTGTAAAAGAGAATAGTGTTCTTCACATATTCCCTTGGTGGCTTTATCGACACATCGCATCACCGAAAGGAAGCTATATAATCCTGTAAGACGTAGATAGGTCGTAAAGAAAACGAACATTCGAGTCAACGCATGCTTACCTGCTCCAGCTGTGCGACAGATGTCCTGAAAGCGGCTACTTCTCGCCAGCACTCGAGAGGCTTGGATGTATTGTTTCTGGATGGCTTATCAGTTCTCAGACCTGTGCGGACTTGCTATAAACTCACGCGTAGCAAGACGATAATGCGCGTGCCGCTTGAACTGCAGGATGTTGTTCAACATTCTCTTGCTTTGAGCGGAATTTATCGACCTTTTGCCGCACTTCCTCCAGGTCACCGAGTAGAACAGTGCTGTTCCAAGTTTTGTGCGAGTCTCCTTCAGATTTGTTATCATCAACATCATTGTCCTCGCTGTGCTCAGCAGCTTTCACTTCATGGTCGAGATTCTCCTTCTCTAAAGAGAGTTCGATTTCTCTTCGGACTTCCTGCTCCTCCTGCTGCAATCTTGAAAGCTCGGCATGAATGCGAGACCGTATCTGTGCATCGATGGTGGATTGACGGTCGGGGGAAGGATCAGGGGCGGCTGATGTATCTGCAAGATGGTTCAGGACATCCTGCGAGAACTGAATTCATATAGTCAGCCTTAAGAAAGACAATGCATGTACAGCGGAGACAACCTGAACGGGGGTCTCATTCAGTATGCCCTGCTCATCTTGATCGGATTTCGACTGTCCTGCGCCCATGGTGCGAGCTGGTACGGATCGCTTTTGATTCACGAGAGACGCGCGTCCGGTGGGGCTCGCTGACCTAAGCCGTCTCTCAAGAGACGCGAGCGCACGCGAGCTCGCTTGCCCAAAGGGGGGCGTGCCGATCGGCGCCGCTTAACCAAGCGCGGCGCACGCCGCGTGCCCCCAACAACAACCGGCGCCGGTTTTTTTCTTTTCTTTTCTTTTTTCGGTGTGTGTGCGTGCGCGCGCGCGTGCGGGGGTGCGGGGGAGATCGACGAAAATCGACGAAGTCGAAAACGCCGGCCTCACTCCGCACTCACACTCTCTCAAGCCGTTCTTCATTCTGAAGCAACATGGATAACTCCTCAACAAATCGCAAGCATGTCATTCATCGGGCCGTCTGAAAAAAGTCGAAGGAGGTTGGGCCCTATCTGCCTGCGGGATCGTCTGCCTGCGGGATCGTGCTCGATGGCACTCGTCGGCTTATTGCGATACGCCGGTACGCCGTGACTCTAGTTGGTCCTAAGGAAGGGGAACTGAAGTCGGTCGGCGGCGCCGGCTCGGTACGTCTAACATTCATTTAATGTGCTTGCGAATTCTTAGTTTCCTGCGCCGCGAAGACCCCACCTGCAAAACAACCCGATCCCCCAATCTTGTCTGCCTTCAATCTAATCGCGACATCGCGTGCGGCTCACACACAGGCGTGCGTGCGTCGGGAAAACATGCTTACTACTTCGCACCAGACTCGGAGTCGGAGTCAGGGGAGGGGTACTCGTGCGAGGGCCGGTCTCGCAGTGGTCAATGGATTCTCTGCGACGGTCCGCCCGGTCTACAAGTCGCTCGCGGTGAACGTCAACGTCAATACGTGCATGAGTGCATTCTATGTGCCACGAGACCACTTGAGCGATGCGATGCTCGAGTTCCTGCTCGAGTTCCTTCGTCAGTCGCAAAGGGAGCGGCGCATCTGCAGAAGTCCTTCGGGAAAGTAAGGGTGACGACGAACGATCTTGGTTACCGAAGGCGCAGCACTATCGGGGGCTTTGGGATCCATCCGCGACTGCGAAAAATACTTCCAGAAGAGTAAGTCATTCGGAATCATTCATATAAACCTATGACTTAACTAAACTGCATCCATAGAGTTTGGGATTTCTCTGAAAGCATGCGGATGACCTGCCTGTCGTGAACACTGGGACGAAGGACAACGACGTTTTCGTCCCAGCGGAAATTTGCAGGATCGAAGTTGGCAGTGTCTTCGCGGGTGAGCTAAACTCGTTGGGGGGAGAGCGACTCTCTGTGCGCGGCCAATTGTAAAGACGCCCGCAGCAAGCGCCCAGACCTTGACCATCAAAGGCCTCCGCCTGCTCGGATTTGAGTCAAACACACCGCCGATGGCAAGCTTCGGTATCAAGACCTCGCTGGACATGGCGGTTGTTTCGGCGCGCCGAACGTAATTTTATCGGTCGGGTCAGCTGGCCGTGGTCGATAGGTCTTGGACGACTCGAGGTATCCGTTTCGCAAAGGCCGCACAGCTCACACATCTGGCCGTACTTGTCCTGCGCGATGGTGGACCGGAAGATTTCAGCAGCAACTCCGACGTCGCACTTCGTGAAGTGATTGATGCCCTCTCCTTGCCAAATGTCATTCTTGTGGCTTGCAAGTCAGCAAAGTCAGCACAAACTACGAAGTGCGTGAGCGACTTCGGATGATCCATTCCGAGATCGAGCTCTGCGTGCGGTTTCAAGAGCTCTGAACTCGTTCCCGGGTAAGCCGAAGATGGTCCTCACGCTTGTCTCTAACAAGGACCCGCACATCTACGCTGGGGGCTGAAGACGATGTTCGACACCGTCCTCGGATGTCAGGCTCTATGTGCCCTGATGTCAAACATACGAGAAAAGGAGGGTCAGGACCAGCACATGACTAATCTGGCGCTCAAGTTGAACGCGAAGCTAGGCGGACTGAACCACACATTGGAGTCGGGATCTCTGAAATGGCTACAGAACACGATGTCAGTGGGAATGGACGTCACGCACCCAGGCGCGGGATGCATCAGGGAAACGCCGACGATTGCCGCTGTTGCGGCGAGTTGCGACATGAGCTTTATGCAGTACCCGGCGAGTGTTTCTCTTCAGGAGTACAGGAAGGAGGTCAGTGCACACTTCGCATCGCATTCTGATCTTACCGCTGACAATGATATTGACAGACGATCACGAACGCCAAGAACATGATAATTGAACGGCTCAAGGAGTATAGGAAGCACATGAAGGCGCTGCCTGAACGTATCGTCATTTTCCGTGGAGGCGTTTCGGACATCCTGGCCCGGGCCAGGATGTCATGAAGGCTGAGGTCGGCGAAATGAAGAAGGCGTTCCGTGACCTCGCGGATTACAAGCCGAAGGTTACATTCGTGATCTGTGGCAAGGGTCACCGCACCCGCTTGTATCTGACTCGGGCTCAGGATGCAGACCAGACAACGAACTCGAAGGCTGGGACCGTCGTCGACCAGGGTGTGACCGGCATATGTGACTTCGATTTCTACCTGCAGGCGCATTCTGCGACACAGGGGATGGTGCGGGCGACGCGTTACACTGTGCTTTACACTGTGATTTACGACGAGAACAAGTTTTCTGCGGACGTCCTCCAGCAGGGTATCAACGATGTCAGCCACCTGTGGGCGCCTGCGTCTGAAAGTGTTAGAGCCGAGCACGCTCACATGCACGGTCTGACCAATGTGAGCGTGCTCGGCTCTATCTTCACAAGATCCTGCCTCCAATCGAAGGAAGCAAGGAGAGCAAAGTACCGCCGAAGGAGATTGTGAAGAAGGCGGAGGCACTGTGGGGAAGGGGTGTTCACGAGGAGTTGAAGGGTACAATGTACTACATGTGAATGTGACGCTTGCGAGTCAATATGGTTTCCATGATCAAAGAGTGGACGAGTTCGTGTACGAATAGTGCGAATAGCATGGCTGATTGTGTACCGTTGGATAGCTGCTGACAGCGAAAGCCGTAGCAGAGTGTGAAAAATATGTACTTATTTGGTCATATCTGAGTATCACGAATTGCGGCGACGACTTTTCTCACTCCTGCTACCTCAACACATACTTGGCCTTGAAGCTTCAGACACAGCTCAAGACTTTCTCCTACTCATTCTCATCATGTCCTCACACTGTGCTTTTGATCTGCCTGTGGATGCTTTTCAGCTCAAAGCCGCAAACCTCGAGCAGCTCAAACTCTGGGCCCGTGCGATCAATGAGGAATCACTCCAGATCAGTGGGATCAAGGCCATCAAGAGCCTTTCTGTCAGGAAGGAGGTTCTCTGCCAGGCACTAGCCACCCATCTAAAGATAGATCTCTCGGCTTCTCTAGCCATGAGTCTGTCAGAGGATGCTGGTGAAGTGAAGCCACTCCTTGATCCCACCCGGCAGCAGATTCAGGACAGGCAGTATGATCTGATGCTCTCTGGATATGAGAAATGGGATAATCAGGAGCCATATGCATTTGGAAACGAAGGTGAGTAGCTTGAGCGCCTTCTTGAAACAAAAACAAACCTCATTCTATTTTATTTAGATGAGCCTGTCACTGCAGCAGGCAATCCTGACATGGAAGCCCTTGATGCCACTCAGCTCCTTCAGTCTGGGGGTGGCCCTATCAGTATCTCTACATCTCCTCCTGTGCCCATCTCAACACCTAGGGCCTCATCATCCCTCCCTACTTCAGCCTCATCCTCTCAGCTGTCCTCTGCACTGAGGATGGATGTCAGTGATCTTGACAAGGCAAAGGGGTTGATGGCAGTAATCCAGCAGGGCATCTCAGGCCAGATCGACTTCTACGAAAAGCACTTTCGATCCATGGGACCTGAGCCATGGAAACGTGTCAAGATGAAGATTTTACGTCGTAAGTAAGTGCTGATTTATTCTAGCTATTTTTTTAAATATATTTAATTTACTTACTTTATCTTCTCTAGAAAAGTCTATGATGCCTATGTCAATGACTTTTCCAGTGATATGGACCGCTTCACCAGGTTCTTCAAGCGTGATTTAACAAAGACCACTGGTCCAGGAGGATGGAACCCTACAGAGGATGATGGGCTCTTCTCATTCAATGAAGTTGCTGATTTCATGATTCGATATTGCGACAGTGCAATCATGGAGGAAAAGACAAAGGCATATTATCTGGAGGGAAGATGGCAGGAGGTTTGGGGGGAGAAGAATAATTTTGAGGTTTGGGAAGCTCTTTGGCAGGAGTGCATTGCGCTTGAAAAGAGAGATGCGAAGTACTTTGAAAATGGTGAGTTTTCTCAAGCAAAGTGGGATAAGGCATTTCCAAAGGGTCACTGGTACTGGATTGGTAAGAAAATTGCTAGTAGATAGAAGTGACTTGAAAGAGTTATTGTACAAGAACTATCAATTATATAAACAAGTGGTTGAATTACATATGTCAATATAGTAATCTATCCAGAAGCAAGACAACTAGAGAGAGATGCGCTGACACTTAGCAAGAGGGAGCCCTACTTTGTCATAGTCTGCTACAAAGTCATAGTTATCCTCAGGAGAAAAGAAATAGCGATACATTGTCACTGCCTCCTGCTGAGACCAGCCACCCCAAGCAGCAACCATATCAGGAGTCCAGCCTCTGTACTTCATCCGAAACTGGCATCCACCTCGACGAAAGGAATGAGTTCCAAATGCAGCCCATCTCTTATAGAGAAGAGACTGAAGATCCTTGTTGAGCATGCGACTGAGAGTTGAGGAAATCTGAAAAAGACAGTGAGTAGAATAAAAGAAAAGAGAGAAAAAGAAATACCAATCATTTTGAAGGATCAACTTTTCCTGTGTTATCGACAGCCAGGAAAAGGGGACCTGAGGTGTTTGCCTCACGCTTATAAAGGCCAACAACACGAAGTAGAGCCCTGACAGGGCAGATGATAGGGTCCAGATCATTGGCATGGAGAACCATTCGCTGGCAACCCCCAGTCTGCGCATTCTTCCTGGTGTCTAGAGTGACAGTGAACTTTGAAACTGGAAAATGATGTAAGAAAAAAATGATAACCAGATTCAAAAAAAGACGCTCACGTGAAGTCATGTCAATGTTAGTAAAGTTGAGACTCAGGGTCTCATTAAGACGCTCTAGCAAGAGCCAGGCAAAAAGATATACACACTAGAATTTGCTTCAGTAAAAACAAATGCAAAAAAAACTGATCAAAAACTCGAAAACGTACATATCTGATGGTCCCTGAACGCCTTTGTGCATTGGACAACTGCTCACCACTGATGCATGCTCTGTGAAGTGCACACATATCACTGTAAGTTACAGCACAGGCAGATGTAGAAACATCTCCCTGCTTCGCCATCTTGTTCTTGAGCCCATGCATAAAGCGAATGACGAGAAGAGAGCGAGATGGAAGGCCCTTGCTTTAAAGAAAGAGAATCAATATATCATATAATTGAAGGCCAATGAGTATCTCACCAATTTCCACTGCTATCTACAGACCAAGAGACTCGGTCTGCACCAGGATAAAGCAAAAGATACCAGTAGGTAATAGCAGCTCGAGTCGAAATTGCAGTCGCATACTATTCTCATGGTTAGAATATCATGCTAATTGTCCATGAGATCATGCACTTGCCTTGTTTCCTTGAAACCCTTTCTCTTTTGGCCCACATTTATATGTGATAAAGCGCACAATATCACCTGGAGTTTTTGAAGTGACGGATTTAGGATCCCAACTGTGAGCTCGGTCACGGTGAAAAGCAATATAATTTGAGATGATTCTGTGCAATTTGTATGAGGTCTAGAGTATTATCATCTAAAAAGCAAGCTACAGACCTTATATGCCCCTTCAAAGTTTTGTCTGTGATATGGTTCTTCACCATTTCTGACGCAAACTGACCCTCCGGTGAGGCATCAACTTCACGGAATTCCTCAAGATATTCCATGACTGTTTCTGCCAGGTTATCCATTGCCCAGGTGTCGTCATCCTCATCCATCCTTGAAAGAATCTGCAGTATCATAGTTTTAATTATCTGTGAGAACCGTCAGAGCTAAATTTGTCTCACCTTCTCTTCTTCAGGTGTCGAAGCCGTGCCCACAGTCACGACATCACCAACGAAGCCAGAAGCATCAAGTCCAGAAGCATCCTCTGAAAGAACAGATTTCACGAAACTAGCCTCAGCAGAAGAGACAGCCATGACTTGTAAAGCTGTAGAACACAGTGGTAGAGGCGAGACGACAGTGGCTGCCACGTCACACAAATTCAAATTTATTGATCGACATCCAGATATATTTTCTTGATTCTCGACGGGATTCTTAACTATACATACTCCACTTTTCAAAGTGTTGTCTGCAAATGGTTTCTAGAATACAGTCTACTCTACAATAACACAGCACTGTGTCTCAAAGTGAAGACTACGCTCATGCATCACATCGTGCTCTGCATCGTAGAACTCGCGCTCGTCCGCCCGCCATTGCACCTGCTGCTGCTGCGCCGCAACCAAGTTGAACTTCCAGCGGAACTTGACTGTCGACATCGCCACGTCCTTGTCTGCGCTCGTATTTCGGATCGGGTCGTGCAGGTGCGGCGCGGTCTCCGCAAGCCAGGCTTCTGGGTTTGGGATGTCGCGCGTGATCCATGGGAGGCTCTGCGAAATGCAACCGCATCAGCCTGGGTTCTCTCTTTTTGAAGATATAGAACACACACCTTCATTTCATTGAGCGTGGTTCGCTTTGTACAATCCTTCTCCAACAGCCTATCCCGTCGGCACGCAGTCGTAGCCCATGAATGTATCCACCGCAAAGTCGTCCGTGTGGATCATCTGGTACATCACGAACTCCGTGACGCCACCCCATGGTGTGCGCCCGAAGAGCAAGCAGTAGAGGGTTACGCCGAGCGCCCACACGCCGTCCATTGACATCAGCTCCGTCGGAAGACCGCAGACGTTGGACGCGTCCAAAGAGGTATTCGCCATCGACGAGGCAGATGCCTCGTCATCCTTCACGGTCCTCTTATCCAACTCCAGCTCGGCACTCCCGTGCCGAGCTTCCCTTTCTCCACGAGCCCCGGCACCTTCCCTCGCACCGCCTCGAAGTGGCAGAGCGCCGACTGCAGGACGCTGCATGTTGTGGGTGAACGGTGGGGGACCTCCTGTACAAATGTTTTGATCGGAACGAGATCCTTCTCGGACACAACCGTTGCGGCGTTTCTCATTTACAGCTCGCAGTGCGAGGCGATCGATAAAGTACATAGCAATCGCGCTGTGGAGATCCCGATGCCGCTGGCCTCGGAATCGGCTCTATTAGGTTTGACTCGACTCAGGACAGTCTTACAAGTATCCCCGACGCATTTCAGGACACTTTCAGTGTTTGGCAGTATTAACTCGACGCATACAGCTTGGTTCTGCACCGGTGAGCCACCGAAGTCCGTTTTGGGTCACATCTGGTATTGTTCCGAGCCTCCCGAAGCTTAATTACTCATGTTCTCGAGTTACGGCTCCGAGTTCCGGCTATTTGGTGTTGTTTGGCTAGAGCCTCCGGTCTGTCTTTGTGTCCTTTGTACGCCGCTCAGAGGCTCAACCCTCTGTTGGTTATTTAAACACTCATGTAAATGTCTCAAAAATAAAAGTTTAGTTCCCCTGAGTCAGTCCCAGTCTTTAGTTCTCGTCTCCGTTGCCGTTCAGTGTCGTTCCGTCCGTTCCGTCCGTTCCGTCTCGAGTCCCGTTTTCGGCCAAATCTTGCTTTCGCTATATCGCCCTCAGTTCTTATCCGTTTCCCGAGCTCTCTTCAGATTCTTAACCTCGTCGAAAATCGCTTTCGAACACT
The DNA here is from genome assembly GCA_002794775.1 of Porodaedalea pini. Taxonomy (NCBI): domain Eukaryota; kingdom Fungi; phylum Basidiomycota; class Agaricomycetes; order Hymenochaetales; family Hymenochaetaceae; genus Porodaedalea; species Porodaedalea pini. The sequence continues at coordinate 1,521,380 of NBAY01000003.1, read as the reverse complement.
GTCTTTTCTTGCACGATTCCGAACCCGCGTCGTAGAGCTACAAAAATAGCTTTTGGTTCCGGGAGTTCCGTGCGTTCCGCCAGCCGCAACCAGTGCAACTGCTATATCTCCGTCAATCCTGCATCGCGTCTCGAGGTCTTTTCAGATTCAGAATCGTCTCGACGAATAGTATCGATTCCTGTCTTCACTGGCGAGTTTCCGAGCCCGGGTTGTCAAGATCGTAGTTGCTCTTTGTTCTCCGACCGCATTTAGGCACGTTTTGCCGGTCGTCCTTTGTACTCACGTCCTCGAGTCGACACCTAGCCCCGAGTATTCTATTACACTTCCCCACACTTCCTGACACTATCCCCTCCATCAGACACGTTAGAGTGAACCCCCAGTGGCCGAACTCAACCAGGTCCGAGTCTGCCAGTAGACCGTACTGTCACCTTTCAGCGCGCTGCCGGTCGGCCATAAGCTTGCTCCGCAGTTCGCCGTTGTAGTCTTTTGGCGAATACGGTCGACGTGTTTCTTTATTGCGTAGCATTCGTGTTTGCACTAGCAGACAGAGGAAGAAAGGAGCAAACCTTCAGCTCACGAGCTTACTCGAACTTGCTCATATCACTCTGGCCCTTGAGCGACGAGCCGGCGGCAAGGAAGACATAGTTGTGATTCCCGTTGATGTTCTCCGTCCAGTTTGCAAGCCATGTTACCGTCTGGTCGTGGATTACCTTCTTCCAGTTGCCAGGCATGTTCGGCTTCAGAATGGGAATGCCTTCACCTATGTTGATGGTTATGTCTTCTGGGCGGACACGGAACTATAATCATGTTAGCATATTCAAGAAAATGCAAATAGAATGCAGCAGGCGGACCTTGAGAGTACCTTTGCGAGGATGTTTGCCACGGCCGCAGAAGAGGTCTGGAGGTTCGACTCTGAAATTGCCAACCTTCTCTTTGCGACCGTCGAGGACGCAGGTCGTGAAAGGTTCCTTGACTTTGTCCCTCTCGGCTTTCATGACCTTCTTCTCTGCATTACTCTTGGCCTTCTTCTGCGCTTTCTACGCCTCATAGAATTCAAACGTGGTCCGAAAGTCACAACGATCAAAGTCCTTGATTTTCGTGCCATCGCGCTATTAAAACTCATGAGAATAAAGTCAAAAGGGCTTCCTTCGAAGCTACAATGCTATTTTGAAAGACATACCTTTGGTCGAGCACGGCACTTTTCAATGTCGCTATCCAACTCTGTGCCTCATTGGCATCGGCAATAGAAAGTAGCCACATGGTCTGACCATTCTCTTCCACATTCAGTTCCTTTTTCTTTCCTCCAACATCCATGCCACCGACTTTGACGACCGAACGCTTGCCAGCAATCTCCTCCTCGGCTGCGAAAACTACTGAGTTTTCGTTCACCTCCATTCTCTCGGGCTCCCTCTCATCAGCCGCCGAAGATTTGAACATGTGCAGATGACACACAGAAGGCGTCCGCTCAGGAGGAGTAAAGGGCCGAAAGCCGCTCAACGAAGGCGACTTCGGCTGAGGTGGAGCAGTCAACACAATCACACGGGTTCGCCATTGTCGTGAAAAGCCGAGAATGAGAAGCGGCGAGGAAGGAAAGAATTTTAACAAGGACGAAGATTTGCTTGACAGCGGGTCCAGAGCAGAAAATAAACATGGAAAAGGCGGGAGTTCCGGCTGAAAAAGCGATGCTGATAAGGAGTCCTTTGGCTTCCTCCCGTTCGCCGAGATAATAGGGGGACCAAGCGGTGGGAGAGGCCAATTGGAAGTCGAGCTTGGCGTCGTAGGCGTAACAACGCCAGAAAGTGACAAGCTGCGATTGTGCCTACTCTCCCGCGTCTGCTGGAGCTGTAGCCCATTAGGGATCCCAGTCTGCTTCGCAATGCCATTCACGCTCGTCCGCGACCTATCCAAGATATGCAACCTCTCAGCTGGGTCCTTTATCCAAGCTCGTTTCATGATAATCCCTGGAGCCGACATCTTCAGTAGAATCGTCCTCGAAAACGCATGCCGTCGCTCTCGGTAAGCCTGGACGAAGCATCTTCTCTGAATAAAGGACTGATTCCTATAGACTCGGCAGCAGCCTCTCGAAGTCGGTCGCGCTCTCTCCGTTCATTCTCCTCTCCCTCGTCGCGAACTGAAACCGATCCGGCTTTCGCCGCGCTGATTTCGATGACATCTGATATAATGTGCGTGGAGGACGGAGGCTGAAGCGCCCAATGGCCCTTCGTCTTCCCCTTCCCTTTCCACGGCAAGCCTCTTCGTGGCTGCGAGTGAGACTGGGTTGGAGAAGGAGGGAGAGTTGTGCTTTGCTCGATCGAATTACGTTTGCCCATTCTCTTGCTAATAGATGCCCTAGCAAACGTACCGGAGGGTGGTCCTTGAGAACCTTAAGGAAGTCTTTAGATAAGTTCTTATTGAAAACCGCATCTTGTGCGTGATCAGTCTCTATCATCTGGCCATAGAAGCCAGCAACCTCCTCCGACTCGATCGATTCGGGAGGTCGACGGGTTTGCCTAGCGTTGACGTCTGATAAGAACTTCTGTGGTCAGGGAACGTGGAACGTGGAGGAACATAACGACATATTTCACCTTCACATCTGATGGCAATGGCTCGTAGGCGGGAGGGAAGTAAACACTGTTGTGCTCTAGCGTATTCCACTTAATTGAGCCGTCGCCAAGTTGGAATCTTCGGCTTCCCACCATCGAAAGACCTCTTCACCCTCCTCTTCATCGTCCTTCTTTCCCCTCTTCTTCTTTCCCTGCAACAACGAGCCCTCTGCCTCCTCTTCCTTCTTCGCGTTTGTCGCGCGCTTCTTCGCTCTCAGCTTCACGTCATCATCAGAGGCGGGCTCGGGTCTCGCATGCTTCTTGGCAGTGAGCAGCTTATCGTCGTTGGACGCATCTTCAGACTTCGCCTTCGTCTTGCCCTTGCCTTTGCCGTTAGCCATTCCGTTCGCTTTCGCGGAAGCTTGCTGCCAAGATGCTCGGCGAGAAAGGCGGATGGGAAAACGGCCGACGTCTATGTTGAAGCGTGTGGTGGGTCGGAGGGGGCAGGAGGAAGGGGCGAGGAAAGCGTGCTGGGTGAACAGGGCGAGGGAAGTTATGCCAATTGACGTTTTAGTGGCTGGCGTTGAGAAGGGAGAGATGGCCGCTGTTTCGTCACCACTGTGATATCTGTTTGAGACAAAAGGGTTGCGCATTGCAGAAACCGGAGACGATCCAAATGCGATTGTACCCTCGCTTTTCGTGTGTTGCACACTGCGTGAGTTCTCTTCCCGCGGCAGCATTAAGCTCATGCCGACCGAGAGACGCCAACCCAAACGCATCGCCGAATGCACGTTCGCAGTGTCCAACCTCCCGCAGTGGGAGACCGTAGAGCTTTGGCCATGCACGATTCGAATAGCATCAATCCTGTAAGAATTTTGATGCTAGAATGAGCGCGGCGAGGAAGATGCGCCGCGGGCAGAGGAGCGGCATGGGAAGAGGTGACAGCGGCCTGAGCTGTTTTGCCGGAATCTTGCGACGCTTGTCGTTAGACTGCCTTTGAGTCTGCCTTGAGTCTGCATCTACTGAGTTAATGGAAGCGAAGCGCCCATCTGGAGGACTGTCGGCACACACGATGCGTCGAATGGGTCCATTGACATCAATTCCGTCGGAAGGCCGCAGACGTTGGACGCGTCCAAAGAGGTATTCGCCTTCGACGAGGCAGACGCCTCGTCATCCTTCACGATCCTCTTATCCGACTCCAGCTTGCCTCTCACTCCCGTGCCGTGCCTCTCTTGCTCCACGAGCTCCGTCACCTTCCCTCGCACCGCCTCGATGTGGCAGAGCGCCGACTGCAGGACGCTGCATGTTGTGCGTGAACGGTGGAGGACCTGTACGAAAGAACGAGATCCTTCTTGGACACGACGGTTGCGGCGTTGCTGCCGAAACCCTCGGCGAGAAAGGCAGATGGGAAAACGACTGACATTGATGTTGAAGCGTGTGGTGGGTCGGATGGGGCAGGGGGAAGAGGCGAGGAAAGCGTGATGGGTGAACAAGGCGAGGGAAGTTATGCCAATTGACGTTTTAGTGGCTGGCGGTGAGAAGGGAGGGCTGGCGAGTGTTTCGTCACCACCGTAATATCTTTCTGAGTCGAAAAGACGACCGGGATGCTCTTGGGGTGTCGAATGTCGGTCAGACTTTTCACAGCGTGATCTAGAATTGAGCACATCAGTTAGGGAAATAGGACAAAACCAATCTATCTATCGACTTTGCGTGCGCGCCTCGGAAAGCCACCGACAATGGGAATGCTTGACTCACCGACCAGGGACGCCACGTAGTTTGCTTTTGACGGGTACGTCTTCGGGACTTGGGGTTATTTCAGCGGTCAAGGCACTGCTTCCTGCAGCACCGAGGAGGGTGGGTGTGGGGATTCTTGAGAGTCGGGAGCATCAGAGCAAGATGGCGACGGCGGCAGCACGGAAAAGGTATTAGATAAGAAGAGGAAGAAGCAGAATCAGCCAGGGAATCGGAAGGGAAGCAAGAAACTGACCTGAGAACTGGGATTCTGAAGCCGCCGGTGTCTCTCGACATTCGAAAAGTGCTTAGATATTGTCGAGAGACCGGCTAGCACTGAATCCGCGGATTCCTCACTGTACTAGCCGGTCTCTCGACATTGTCTAAGTTGTGAGACCCTTTGTCAAGAGACGCGGAAAAGGCCGGAGACATGAGGCAGGGCTCACCTGGCTAGTGACGCGAAGCCATCAGAACCACAAGATAGCCGGTCAGGTATGAAGTTCCGGGAGTGTGGGAGCGCAAGCCGTGTGAGGAAATAAAGAATCCAGAGGTATGTTGTTGGCATTGCTGTTGACAGTACCTGAGATAGGGGCAAGAGCATCTGCTTTTCTGAACTCTTTGATGATTTCCTCGATGGCTTGCTGCTTAGCAGGATCACTGGTCAAGCATCGAAAGTGCATCATTGAGCTCACCAACTTCTTCAAGCACCTGAACATGATACATCGTCAATTCGGAATGCTCATGGTTGTAATCCGGGATGTTCTGAGCCTATGGGACGACAGACTATTTCTCGCAGTGCTTCAAACTGTCGTAACTGCGTCTGGAGGTTCGCAGCGTTGTTCAAGGAGGTCTCAGGTCTCGCTGTATGCGTCTGACGCGACGGAACGGCCCAGCAGCCCCACCTGGGGGTGAGGCTGTGTGCGGTCGCGTGCGGGCGCCGAACGGCACCAGGGTCCACCAGGGTCCGAGCCCTGAGTGACCCTGAGGATCGGCGGTCACGCTGACATCAGCCGTCTCTCGACTTTCGCTAACTTTTGCTTTCGTGCAAGACGCGCCAACATTCTGAAGCAACTACGTACGCTGTACGTAATCATCAACATTAATGTACTGTATAGTTAGACAAGTTTCGGAGCAACTTGATTTTTAAACAACAAGTAATTTTCAAGTAATATACGTTATCTTGCCGACGCTTACAGTCTATTGACACCGAGCTAACAACACAACTCTTTAGTGATCGTGCATACCATACCTCTCGATAGGGGCTGTAAGTACTACCATTTTGTAGCGCTTTGAAAGAGCTTTCGAATGACTCTACTCTTGGGTATATTTGACTGAGCTCTGGGAGGAGATCTGTACTTTACAAAGATCTGGCACAGACCCTTAACAACCGGTGCCTAGTGCATATCGCTTAGAAATTACTTTTTGTTTAAAAGTCGAGTCGCTCCGAAACTTGTCTATTGACTAAGTTTATTATATCTAATCCATTTTGCAAGGGCCCCTCGAATCGAACAGAAAAAACCGTTTCGTTTCGCAGAGTAGGATAGCTCTGACGTCCAATAACTCAATACAAGCAGATGCTCTTACTTCGCTCTAATCAACCTACACTAGTTCTCCCCGATGAGCGCTTCTCATGGAACTTGTGGCCGTACTCCAATAACCTGAGCCCTGGTTGTTAGCTCTGCCTCCACTCTTCTCATAGCTAGACACTCACCAGTCTGGCTCAATCTCCGTCAACACGCGTATTCTTCCCGTAACATGAGTAACTTGACTTAAGAGCGTGCGAGTTTCGCTTACTGCGTCTTTTTTGTTTCTTCCATTTCATGAAACACAACCCAGCCCGTACGAGGTTTTCTTGTGAAGAGAACGGAATTGGGGTGAACATGCAAGATCTAACGTCGGATGCGTCAGAGCACTCACTCCACATCAAAATTTCAGACTCACCATATCACTGCGGACTGAACGATAAGTGCCATCCGCTACCCAGCGAGCGCAATTTCTCCAATAACCGCTCACGAGGCAACGTCGCAGACGTTTTGTATCCCCTTCACAGCTCTCCAAAGGAAGTTTGAATCGTTGCATGAATTTCTTTAGCTGGGATCGAATAGAGACAGCCCGCGATAGGGCGCGGAAAGAGAGTGAATGTGAGCGGCACCATCCTGCTGATTTCCCATACTTCGTGAAGGCATTATAGACTGATCGGCGCAAACTTCAGCTTAAGAAACTTCAAAATATGGTCTGCAGAACGTTACCATTCAATAATGTCAGGTGGTCCTATTTTTGTCGATTAGAAAGCACTTGGAATTCAAAAACATTCCTCACCCCTTCTTCGGCGGTGAATTTTCTTCTTTCGAGCTCGGCTAGTGCACCAGCGCTGCCATCAGGAATCACGAAAACATCTTGCACTGAGGTCATTGCAGCAATTGTCAGCATCTCCTCGCCGCAGCGATGATCTTGCGAGCTGAATATCTGATCGATTTAGATTCAATACACAACGAGCTGCATATGAAGGAACCGATTTACCCACCATCCGTGCAATGTTGATTTCTAGTGGACATTCAGCAATCTTCTCTCCGACATCGGTCAACCTTCCATTGTTATCTATCATTCCCGTCGCTACCAGACTTTCAAGTGCTCTTAGTACGTTTTCGGCTGGTGGTGGCGTAACCCAGTCAAACTTCATGAGATCATCGATACCCAGTGACTTCAGCTGTAATATGGGACCAGTCAGATCGCTTCGGGTAATCTCAGGAGGTGTTGTGGCCGGTAGGAGTTTCAGCGTGCCTTCAGTGTACAACCTGTAGCAGATCCCATTAGATGTACGCCCTGCCCTCCCAGCCCGCTGAATAGCAGATGCTAAGGAAGTCGGTATTGTTGTCAAGGATGCCAGATTCGTCGTAGGATTATATGTTCTGATCTACGAGCAAAGCAGGCAGGATCAATATTTTCGTATATGCAGAAAACCTTTATCACTTATACCAACACACCTTGACAAAACCCCCGTCTATAACGAATTTGATGCCATCTATGGTGATGCTCGCCTGATGCTGAGGTTAGTTATTTGATGGGTTCCCTCCGAAAACCACTGACCTCCGCAATATTCGTCGCTACAATCACTTTTCGAGTTCCTCGTTCCGCAGGAGCAAAAATAGCCATCTGTTCATCTGTTGATAATCCAGCATGAAGAGGGAGAGGAATCAAGTTTGGTGCACCCTGAGGACGACTACTCGTCGAAGCAATGAGCAGCAGAAAAGGTCAAAGAAAATTAGTGCACCCACGTCACAGCAAGCTCACTAAGCTCTTCTAGACATCGCTCTATATCTTCTCTACCAGCCAAAAATATCAAAATGTCACCAGTACTTGCACGCTTTCCGCCGATCATCATCAGGCCACGCATAAAGACTTTCAACAGGACGACTTACCTGAAGATTTATACGCCAAGCGACCTCAGCAGCTTTTTGCACGTAGTCAAATGTCGGTTCCTGCAAGTATGCCAACTCTACTGGATACATCCTTCCTTCTAGACTGATTATAGTTGCCTCTTTATCCGTGCCTTTGAAGTATTCAAGGAAACGAGTTGCGTCCAGCGTCGCAGAAGAGACAATGAGACGCAAAGAAGGTCGCTTTCGACGTATTCTGACATCGTGAATCAGGCGCGGCTGTTCCACGGATAGCCAATACAACTACAGCTACTCACTTCTTCAGAATACCGATAATCAAATCGGTATACACGTTGCGCTCGTGAGCTTCATCGATCTGCGGATATATCATCATACACTCTCCCTGTAATGTTGGAACCGCATACCATGATCACGCTATACCGACTCAGAAGGGGGTCCAGTAGAGTCTCTCGAAACAGAATCCCATCCGTCATATAACAAATGCGCGTCCGCTCGCTGTCGCTGACGTCTTCAAACCGGATCGTGTAGCCCACCTGCGTTCGCGAGTAAGAAGTATATTATCTGTTAGACGTATATTCTCACTTCATCGCCTATAAGAGAGCCCATCTCCGTTGCCACTCTTTGAGCTACGCTCGTAGCAGCTACGCGTCTCGGCTGTGTACATGCTATTACACTCCCTCCAGCCGCCCAGCCAGCTTCATGCAAGTACTGAGGTATCTCTGTTAGAGGGTATCAGCTAGTCGAATCTGTGTCCGAGCTTCCGGTCTCTTACGAGTTGTTTTTCCCGCTCCGGTCTGAGCATGTACGATCACTACACCGTAGGTCTCAACGCAATACAAAAGCTCGTCCCCTGACAAAGAATGCCGTTTAACGATTAACTACACTGAAGACAGGTTGAAACGAGCTAACTACTGACTGTGTTTGAAGATGGGCAACCGCTCGCGCTGCGTCTGTATTCCGAGCACTGATGACGCCGGCGCAGAGGGGACGATGACGTCCTCTGCTTCAGTAGCTCTGTCGACCGTACTACCTGGTCCCTGAGTGCCGGGTTTCCAGAACTGCATGACTGGTGACACGAGAGAGATGAAGTGAATGACTTGGTGTGACAAGCCGCGCCAATCACACAGTCTTTCTCCACTTCCACATTTATCTCTCTTCTTGAGATTGTCAGCCATCGTCACCAAACAAAGAGCTCGTTCACGCTTCTGAACGCTTCATTGCTTTTGTGTACTGCTCTTATCCTGCGAACTGTTTCTTTCGAGGGGCCGACATCCCTACACATCGAACGTCGCAGTCATGTCTGCACCTATTGTAGTTGACGCGGTGAAGCCAGTTTTCGATCACCAAAAAGTCACCGTCATATTTGTACTAGGTGGTCCGGGTGCTGGGAAAGGAACTCAATGTGCCAAACTTGTTCGAGGTTTCGGTTTTTCTCATTTGTCAGGTTTGTTCCGGCAGCAGCTCGCTGAAATTACGTCTATTAACATCCAGTATACAGCTGGAGATCTCCTTCGAGCTGAACAAACTCGTGAAGGATCAGAGTTTGGCGAGCTCATTCGAACATGCATTAGGGAGGGTAGCATAGTGCCGATGGAGATCACCGTCAAACTTCTAGAGAACGCGATGAGGGCTGAGATCGAGAAAAACAGAGGGAGTGAAGCCTGGTCAGATGGAAAGGGGCGCTTCCTCATCGATGGATTCCCGCGGAAGATGGACCAAGCGCTTAAATTTGAAAAAGATGTACGGTCCTCCGTAGTCGAACCCCTAACTGCTATGTCGCGATGTACTCACTTCTCGATATTAGGTATGTATTGCATCGCTCGTGCTGTTTTTCGTGACTACGGAGGAAGTCATGCTGCATCGCCTCCTTGAACGTGGGAAGACATCAGGCAGAGAGGATGATAATGTAGAAAGCATTAAAAAGCGTTTTCGTCGGTCCTGTCCCTCCGTACTTTGTTGCACGTCTGACGAGTTATCTCTTATAACAGATACCTACAAGGAGCAGACGATGTTTGTCATCAAATATTTTGCGGAATTGGGCAAAGTTGCGGAGGTATGAATATACTGTGAACAGGAAACCTCATACTAATACACGGTTGAAAGGTGGACAGTTCGAGATCAATAGAAGAAGTATATAGGGATGCGGCCCAGTGGATGGAACAGACATTAAAGAAAGACTCTTGATGATTATTGCCTGTTGCACAGCGATTTTCCTTAGGAAAGTATGCTAAAGCGCAACACACTTGTGTCAATAATTTGACATTCCGCTTCTCCTCCAGCTTCGATGTTAAAAATTGTTCCGTCCACACATAAGTGAGCAACCTCGATCCCAGTCTATATATTTGTTACGAAAGCCATTAAAACTAGTCTCACGGTACAGTTCATAGAGTGACTTACATTAAGCCAGCACCAACTCCCACCACATCGAACGTATTCTACTAGACCATGCGAGCCTTCATGGCAACTGCCTTCTCGAATTGTGCCATCTTTCGAATAATTCAATTCGATATGAGCGCCGTTCCTATATGCCGCACGGAGAGCTAATCCGAGCTTCTCTGCAAAACGCAAGTGGTCATCCTCCGAATCAGACTCCTTGAGTATTGTGGGATCTTTCTGCGGCCGGATAACTACGAGATCCATGGCGTTCAAGTCTGAGCGCATTCTGGAATGCAAAGGCGAGATTACAAACGCAGGTTCGAGACGGTCGACATTAACTGTCGACAGAAAGTATGCGAAAGGTCCATTCATCGTCGGCTCTGAGGGATTGCTCTCGTCACCAGCGTATGACACAAATTGACCAGTGAGTTGGTCATACACGGTCACTTCGCCCCCTTCCGGAGGTCGTAATTTGACGATGCCCCTGTACCATCGAGAAATGTTGTTTCCTGCTGCTACCTTAAACCGGCTGAGGTCGGGAATCTGTTTCCGCAAACTCTCAGAATCATGCAAGATAGATGCATGGAGTGCTGTGGATGTCACGACGGCTGAGAAGGATACAGACTCGGCTGCATGGGCAGGAGATCGCACAGTTGTCCTCGTTATCGTGAGTGGTATTGTCGTGCGCCGATCTCTGAGCAAGGATCTAACCGAAAGCAACTTGTATCCTATTGATGTAATGTCGCCAGTTTGTAAGTTGGACAGGGCAGGCGAGAATAGCGAAGAATAGAGGGCATTGGCCGTTCCGGTCGGTACGAGGGCAACCAAAAGTTGAAGAGCCTGCTTCAATCCAGCGCTGTAGACGGAGTTTATTATTTCATGTAATGTTCCATCGCCGCTGGCAAGGATAAGAGACACGAAGGGCTCTTCCTTGTGCTCGTCAATGAATTTGAGGACTTCTATGCCTGCATGTCCTGCCGCAGTCGTGATGATGTCTTTATCCACGCGGACACCATGTTCTGTAAGAAGCGGCAGAACATATTCCTTGACAAATGCGGGCCCCCGTTCATCACCGCATTTTGGGTTAGAAATGAGGAGTAGAGGACCAGACATGTCGAATAGGGAGAGACGCGGTCAAGTTGCGGCCGTTCGCTAGTTACAAAGGCTTGGTCACTTTTGAACTCCTACCACCACCATCTGGACCGTGGGAATCTTGTTGACTACTCGTCTTTTATCTCCTCTGCTATGGACAGCAAATTGCTGACCAAAGCTAAAGCCTCTCTCCATAAAACAAAGTCGTCTCATTCCCTTGCCAATCCCAAGGACCCCACCAAGTGTGAGGAGTGTAAATCGGATCTCCCCTATCACAGCCGCACCTGTGTTAGTGGCAAAGATAAACTTTGCGTCGTTTGTGGTCGCGATAAGACCTACAACCACAACGAAGCCGTCTGTAACACTGTTTCGAAGAATCGAGCCAATTGGTCCCCCGATGTCGAGGCGGACGCCCATGCAGCCGCCCTACGCAAACAAGGGGAACTTCCCCCCACCCCTAACATCGAGTCACAGCCATCGCTCAAACGCTCTAATTCGGAAGAAGAACACCATGCACTTCAACCACCCCAGCGCATCGACGACATCGTAGACATGGAGGCGGATGACCTCTATGTCCCTAACTCTAGCCAAGCCCCCCAGGTCGACGACGACATGGACGACTGTTCAATCTCGGAATATGAAGACCCGCAAATCGCCGAACGCGTGTCTTCCTCTTTTACATACCTGACTAAAGAAACCATTGATCATATTTCTGTGCTTATCAACCAACCTTCCTGGACTTCTTCTACGCCATGGCACGAGGACCCGATCCGTGCCGGCAAAGCCCTCGCCGATGTGGCCTCCAACCTCGTATCATGGGTTAGCAAGGCACACAACTTTGATGACGAAACCATCAAAGAAAACAAAGCTAACGAGGGTCTCCAAGCCTTCCATTCCTCTTATCGTATCCATTCCCCTGACTTTAAACATGTTTTCGATGATATTCAACTCTCAGCCCAGTCCATTCGCGAGCAGCAAATTGCTGACGATATGTCTACCATGTCTCGTTCGATTCAATCTCTCACTTCTCTTGTTTCTTCGCTGGTTGAAAAAACTAATAATCTTGAAAAACAGCTGAACCGTCCTTCCTCTTCTTCCGCTAACACCAAGTCTAGTTTTACTACTAACAAACAGCAGGCCAAAATTCTCCCCGAACCCATTGGAGTCCGCTTTGTACATGACAACCGGTTCCCCCCCGATCCTCCCATTGTTAAACAACGAGTCCAAACCCCAAAGAATGGGAAGACCGATTAGGCCACCGCCATCGCCAACACTCGTATCCCTGGATCTGGCTATCGCATGAGCGCTGAAGGCATCATTTACGCACCAGACGGCTATGCTCACTCGGCACACAACGCCCCTAGACCGGGCAACACCACTGTCTATCACCTGAAAGTCGAATCCGTCGGTACCGACAGGGACGGGTTCACCACAGTCACGTACGCAAAAGCTACCCAAAAGAAGGCCAAGACAACCCCAACCAAGGTGTTACGTCACACTGCCGAGAACCCTGACGGCGAAATCTCGACAGTGCCAGTCAACCGTTCTAACGGATCGGTTAATATCCGCTCATCCAACATAAAGCGGGTCTATTTCTCCCTTCCCGGAGACCTCGCAGTTCGTCCATTGACCCAATCGGTCAAAAACTCCATAAGGGCCAGCCTCAAGGGCAACCCTTTATTCAAACATTTGGTTGTGTTGAACGTCGAGTATACCTCGAATAGCAACCTCCTCATTTCCTTCACTAACATCCGAACTGACTTCGATGCTAACTACCCCTCTCTCGCTACCCAACTCGGGCGCATTCTTAACATCAGCGGGGCCAAACCATTCATTCCATCCCCTCAATTTAAAATGGTTATCCCCGGTGTCCCTGTTTATGACAGAGACTCCAAACTGATCTACAGCGAGAGGGACCTCCTTTCAGAGATTTCGGCACTTCCACAGTTCGAAGGACGGGAATTCATGTTCCCGCCTAGGTTTATGTCGTCACCCGAACGCCTTAACGAGCGCGATTTCTGTAACGTCTCAGTCGTAATGAAGGACCCCGACCGCCTTTCATTCGACCACTTTTTCCTCCACGGGAACCGGTCCGTGCCTGTCTTTGGCGTCATTTGTCGTCTAGAAGAGATGAAAGCGCGCCCTACAATTAACCAATGCGATAACTGCCACCGCCTCGGGCACGCTGCGTCAAAATGTCGGTCAGTAGCGCGCTGCGCTATTTGTTCTGAAACCCACCGTACCGCTGTCCACGTCGCCAAATGCGCCCCATGCACTGCGTCTAACAACCTACAATGCGAGCATTTCGCTTTGTGCATTAATTGCCAAGGTAACCACAGCGCGCGATCATCGGATTGCCCCACTCGTCGCAATTATCGTTCCCCTTATTAATTTTCATGACTGAAAAAATATCCGTTCTTTCCCTCAATCTTCGCAATTCCGATCCCTCTTTTGACTTCTTATTTCGCTCCTTTTCATCTACCCTTCATGCTCCGGACATAGTTTGTCTCCAGGAGATCCCGGTCATTCAACGCATCATTCCTTCTAAATCTGACCCTTCCGGCGCGCGAGCTTTTGACTCCCGCAACTACGCGCCCTATACTGCCTTCCTTCCCCCATGTCCTGGAAAACCCCGATGTTGCACCTATGTCCACTCCCGTCTAATTCACCGAGTTTCTCTCTTTAATACGCCCAATCCCTCTCCTTGCGTTTCCATCGTCTCCATTTCCAGAGACCTCCCCGCTCCAATTTTACTTTGGAACGTTTACAACTCCCCTTCCCAACATGAATTCGAATTGGATCTCCCCCTTCTTCGCTCTTCTTCCAACATTTTCGTTGGTGACTTCAACCGCCATTCGGCCTTATGGTCCCTCCCAGACCAATCGGCCTATTTCAACCGATCTAGCGCCTTCACGGACTGGATCATTGAGGCTGGCCTCATCGTTTGTAATCCATCCGACCAACCCACCTACTTCAACCGGTCTACTAACCGCAAGTCCATTATCGACCTTATTCTTACTTCCGACGAATTTTCTTCTGAAATTTCCGAATCAATTATTATTGCAGACCCTTCCCTCATTACTTCTTCTGATCATTTCCCCATTTCGTTCTCGTTTAGTCTGAACATTCTTAACGCTCCCTCTCAACCCCCTCTTCGCTCCATCCGTTCTCACGACTTGCCGACTTTCATTTCCGAGTTCTGCGATTCAAAGTTGTTCTCTTTCGATCTTCAAAACACCCATTCGACTCAGTCGCTGGACGACTTATTATTTTCCTTTCAGGACGCTTTATCTTCCTTCGCTAGGTCTTTCCTCCGCAGACGAAAACCCCGCACATATTTCGGCCCCAATTCCTGGTGGATGGAAATGTGTTCAAAACTTTACCGCGAGCATTGCCGAAACCCGTCGGCGGAGTCCAAACATCGTCTTGACGTCGAAACATCCCGAGCTAAAACTGCATTCTACGGAGCCCGACTTCAGAGCTCCGACCATCACTCTATCTGGCAACGCCAATTCACCGGCGTCGCCCGCCGCCGATCCCCCATCGGTGCAATTAGAATGCCCAACGGTTCTTTCTCCCTAACCGAGGACGACAAAGCCACTGTGTTCCGAAGCACATTCTTCCCTCCCCTTTCGTCCCTGACAGAACCAGTCCCCCTCCCAGCTCTTTCTGACAGTCCAACGGTGTCAGTCGATGACGTCTTGCGCGCCCTTAGCGGCATTGATAAGGAAACGAGCCCTGGAAACAACCACATTTCATATCAGCACCTTTCTTTGTTGGTCGAACATAAAGGCCAATTTTTTGCCGACCTTTTCACTTTATGCCTCAAACTCGGTCACTTTCCTCTTTCTTTCAAAACTTCCCTCATTACTTTTGTTCCTAAGCCCAAGCATACCGACTTTTCAGTGCCTCGAGCTTTCCGACCCATTTCCTTGGTTGACACAATCGGGAAACTGTTCGAACGTGTTCTTTTCAACCTTCTACAACCCTTTTTTGAAAAGAATAATCTTCTTCCCGACGCCCAACACGGGTGCCGAAAACGCCGTTCTTCTCTCACCGCTTGTTATGAACTCCTTTCACTTATTCTTTCCGAACCTTTCATCCATCCAGGCGAAACCGCTGGCGGTGGCAGCATCCATCTTCGCCTTCGCCACTTTATTACCTCTATACTAACCATCGACATCCAAGGGTTCTTTGACAACATTTCTCATTCACTCCTTCTTAACAAACTCATTCGTTCCAACGTTCATCCTAACATTATTCACATATTGGCAGCCTGGCTTTCTGATCGGCCCATTTCGTTTCATTTCAATAATTTCTTTTCGGCCCCGTTTATAAAACCAAACCGCGGCGTCCCCCAAGGATCGCCGCTTTCCCCCCTTATTTCGATCTTCGCCTCAGCCGATATTATCTTTTCTTACACTAAACGTTTTGGGCCCCATCGCCCCTTATTCGCTTACATGGACGACCACCTCCTTATGGCTCGTTCACTTAGTATCCAAACCAACTTGGTTCGCCTCCGCAACCAATTTACTTTCCTTTCTTCTCAATTCCAGGTGCTGGGCCTTTCTATTGATCCAAATGCCATCGAACTTTTACATATCATTCCCCGAGCACAAATTGCTCGGTTCTACTTTCAATCCTTTCTTTCCAATCCGAATCATCCCTCTGTTCCATCATTGTCGCTCCCGGGCAATCTTGTCATTCCCCCTTCCAAACACCTTTCATGGCTTGGAGTTATTTTTTCTTATGATTTATCCCCCAAACTTCACTTCGAATCACGCGCCAATAAAGCGCTTTCCACCTTACGCCAACGATCTTTCCTTTTCAACTCTTCCAGCGGGGCGCATATCCAATACGCCCGCCTCTTATACTTTGGTCTCATTCGCTCTGTCGCCATTTATGGCGCAGTCCTTTTTCCCGACTCTAACTACATCCCCTCTCTTTTACAATCGGTCCAGAATAAATTCCTTCATTCTGTTATCCATGCTAGCGTTACCCCATCCATTGCTGAATCCCTTCTTTCCATTCCCCCTATGGATCTTTTCATTCGTTCACTTTCACGACGCTTCTTGTTGTCTTACTTCTCGTATTCCAAAACAATTCTGAACAAAAACAGTTATCTGTACGATTCCCTCCTTCCTAACACTATAATTCCCAAGTCTAGTGCCTATCCGACGTTTGTTCCGCTTCACTCCAAACTCATACCTATTCCCATTCCAACTCCCGACCAACGCCACAGAGCGATTCGTTCTTTTAACTCTTTTTATTTACACCCTCCCCCTACCAATATTTCGTTTTTACAGATGGATCCATCATCACGGACGACTCTGGAACCACCATCGGTGGCCACGGTTACGCCATTATGCACAATCACGTCGAACTTGCTGTCTTTAGTTCAGCAGCGCACTCTCACTCGAACATCTTGTTTGAGGAGCAGGAAGCGCTCATCGCAGCCTTACGCCGAATATCATCCCTTCTCTCCAAATGTCTTACCCCGGTACACATCCACATCGTCACCGACTCACTTAATTGCGCCAACCTCATCTTCACGGATGACGTTCGACACGCAGACTTTATCATCCTTTTCCGCCGACTTTGCGGAATATTCCTCGCAGTACATCACCCTGCATCACATATAGCTGTCCAATGGCTCCCCTCGCACAAAGGAGTCCTGGGCAACTCTAAAGCCGACAAGCTGGCCAAAAGCGCCGCTTCTAGCCAAGCTAGCGAGTCTGTACCGGATTCATTACCCAACCTTAACGCACGAATCCAACTCGACCTACTTCGAGATTGGAAAAGTCGCATTATCAACCTACGCGACCATCGATCCATAGCCGAACCATCATTGTTCATTCGTACCCCTACTCGATCGTTTCGTGCGTTTCTCAAAGTCAACCCAGAGAAGAGAATATCCCGCCTAGTTCACGGCCGAGCGCTATGTATACTACTTAACGCTCTCGATTTGCATAACCATTACCTCGAGCCCCGTTGCCCGGACCCCCTCTGCGTCAAACATGATGTCCATCACATCCTTAATGTCTGTCCATTTTTCGCTCATATTCGTCACGGCCTTTTTCGTCAACGCATATTACCTATTACTTTTGCGGACTGGTTCCACCCCAATAATTTCCTTTTACTCCTCCAATTTGCTTATTTTTCTTTTCGTCGCCCCCCGGACGCCATGCCTCTTTTTTCTGAACTACCTTCCGCATATCATTCTTAACCTCACATCACAATTCTTCTCACATACATAGCATCCCTTTCGCTAACCCCAGTCGAGCGCTTCGTCCGTTGTTTTGTTAGTTTCTGGTTTTCCTTGTAGCGGTTGGATATCTGTTGTGCAGTAGATAGCAGATGCATTATAAAGGCTTGGTCACGAGACTACCTTCCCCCATGATCTTATCTTTATCTAGAGCTCAAGCACGTCTCCCCCAGACAACGCTAGCATTCAGACGAGCCATGAGCACGCAGCCAGCGCCCTCGTTCCTTGGTTTCCATCTGGCTCTCATTCAACTTGGCCAGATCGGAGCTGACAAGGCAAAGAATCTACAACATGCGCGAGATATGGTCCTCAAAGCCGCAACTGGGGATAACGGAAAGCATCCCAAGGCGGATCTAATTGTCCTCCCGGTTCGCCTCGCACAATATACTTTCTATACGACTATGATGCAGTATTCATGCCGCTTTAGGAATGCTTCAACTCTCCATATGGCCATGTCCACTTCCCGAATTATGCAGAGGCGGTAGGGTTCATTCCGGGCCAGCCATACGATATTGCCAAAAGCCAAAGCGACAGCGTCAAGATGCTTTCAAAGGCAGCCAAGGACAGCGGTTCCTGGTTGATTGGAGGTATGTTTGCTTTGTCGTTTGACAAATAATGAACAATCCTCACAGTGATTAGGCTCAATTCCCGAACGTGATGTCTCCGATGCCGGGAAGATTTATAACACGACGACTGTGTTTTCGCCACAGGGTACAGAAACGTGATCTGTGCTTCTCTCTGACTGCTCATTATGAACTAGGCGATTTGGTTGCCATGCACAGGAAAGTCCATCTTTTTGACATTAACATCCCGGGAAAGATTGCTTTCATGGTCAGTTAGCAAGCTGCAGCACGGCTAGAGAATAACTAACGTGCTCTCGAAATAAAGGAAAGCCGAACTCTAACGGGAGGAAGCACACTCAACTTTTTCGACACAGGTAAGTACAAGAAAGTTAAAAAAGTTTACCGGGGCGACCTTACGACAAGCACAAGAATTTGCGCGAATCGGTCTTGGAATATGCTACGATGTCAGATTCCCTGAGATGGCAATGATCGCAGCAAGGAAAGGTTGGCTATGTACTGGTACATACTATTGATAGTACGCTTATCATGTCTTAAAAAGGCGCACATGCCATGATTTATCCAGGTGCCTTTAATCTGACGACCGGACCCATGCACTGGGAACTACTCCAGAGAGCAAGGTCTTGGTAATTTATTCGACTTCCTCTAGCATACCTGAACTATTCGACAGGGCCGTGGACAATCAGATTTTCGTAGCTATGTGCAGTCCAGCTCGCGACATGACAGCCGAATACCATGCCGTAAGTAAGGAACAATAGTCAGATTTGCGACCTGATTCAACTTGCTTATCCGTACAGTGGGGTCATTCTATGATCGTCGACCCAATGTTAGTTGCATCTCTGGATATTCTTCACAATAGTAACCCTTTCCTTCATAGGGGCAAGGTTGTGGCGGAGACAGAGGAGACAGAAGATATTGTATATGCCTTCATAGGTGATTGGATTTAGAGAATACCCTTAATGTACTTGCAGATATTGACAATTTTATTGACAGATCCGGATATATTTGAGGGGGCTCGTGCTGGTATCCCTGTTACAACTCAACGCCGGTTTGACGTTTATACCGACGTAAACCATTAACTTATACGATGTCGTGTGCGAATATTTGCATAGTCGAACAGTAAACCAGCAACCTTAGATGGACTACTGATTGACTAAGATTTAGAGGAACACATTGAGGTGTGGCAGAGACAACTTCAAGTAAAGTGTTCAGCGATTGTGAAGCACTGTTTCCTACGCTCATGGGTACTACTCTGACCGCGCTTGTTAATCGTCTCAGTCTATTTTGAAGTTTTAGGGCCATTCAGTCTCTGTGTTTTGACCTTTTCTTGACGATTCCTGTGCCCTACTTATCTCCGGGGCTCTGTACACATTAATATTACCTACTTTCGCGAAAGACAGGTATGTTATGTGTTATGCATATAGTGAGTGACTCACGGCCCGAAACAATGACCTTTTCGAAGTCCTTGAATTACTCTAAGTAACTCGGTATATACGATGTCCAGAAAATCTGATAAATTCAGCGTAGACTAGTACTGATGATTTGTTGCTCCATCGTATCTTAAACACCAAGGCCTAGGCAAAGCTATTTTTCTTTGTAGGAACGAAAGAGCACGAAAAACTTTGACCGCATTCTACCTCCTTCCCAGCCAAGACTTCGTTGAATCTCTAAAATATCTTGTAGGTATATTCAAAGTGTAAACCTCGCTGTGTGTAATATTGATAGAAAACAAGAAAATATTGTATATGCACTCAAATTACAGCAAAAACGTCGATCATGGCCGGTTTTATCCAAATGCGTGAGGCCAGAACCTTCTGGCACATTCTCCGTTGCTGTGTATCGGCCCAAAAGGCGGCGCCTTGTCCTCCTTCACCGTTTGCATTAAACCCGCTCCTTCTATCACTCTACTCTCATTTTTTGTCAGTGGCTATTGGTGCTTCATCCGCCATGGTCAAAGAAACGTAGGGCTGACTCATTCCTTACTTCGAGCCCATCTTAAAAAATTTCTAGAAAATACTACGACCTCTTGCAGGCCCAGCCTGGCGCGTCCGACACCGACCTCAAGAAAGCGTATCGTAAACAGTGTGTCCATCATGTCTGAATTCGGGTCACTGTGTTGCTGATCTTTCGTGTCTAGGGCGCTCAAGTACCACCCAGACAAAGGCGGAGACCCCGAACTTTTCAAAGAGGTTACGCATGCGTACGAAACAGTCTTCGTCCTTTATCACGAATTTGAGCTAATCTATGTTAATTTTTAATTGTATGGCAGCTATGAGGTCCTCTCTGACCCGCAGAAACGTGAAATCTATGATGTTCGGGGTGAAGCAGGACTGAATGAGCAGGGTAGCCTCGGTGGGATGAATCCTGAGGTGCGACTCCAATGGACTCATGCATTCCATTCAACTTGATCTCATATTCCCCATACAGGACTTATTCAGTCAGCTCTTTGGAGGTGGAGGGGGTAGTTTCTTCGGAGGCGGCCCATCACGACCTTCTGGTCCTCGTAAGGGGAAAGATCTCGTCCACCGTGTCCACGTCACCCTCGAAGATCTCTATAAGGGCAAAACTACTAAACTCGCGCTCACCAGAAACGTCATCTGCTCAAAGTGTAGTGGTCGCGGAGGCAAGGAGGGTGCTGTCCGGACCTGCAGCTCGTGTAGCGGTCGTGGCGTTCGCATGACTGTGCGTCAGATGGGCCCGATGATCCAGCAGATCCAGCAACCCTGCAATGACTGCAGCGGAACGGGCGAGATCATCAACCACAAGGACAAGTGCAAAGTTTGCAACGGCAAGAAGACTATACAGGAGAAGAAGATGTTGGAGGTGCATATAGACAAGGGCATGAAAGGTGGCCAGCACATCACCTTCACGGGGGAGAGCGACCAGGCACCTGGCACCGTCCCTGGAGACGTTGTTATCGTCATTGAGGAGAAGCCGCACGATCGTTTCAAGCGCCAGGATAACAATTTATGGACCGAAGTCGAGATAGACCTTCTCAGTGCATTGGCTGGCGGACAGTTTGCTATCAAGCATCTTGACGATCGAGCTTTGGTTGTGTCCATTGTGCCTGGTGAGATCATTAAAGAAGGTAATGTTTCAGGATACGTTGGAGGCTTTATTTGCAGCTTTCATTAAATGTGTCGAATGCATAGGTCAATTGAAGGTTATCACCGGCGAGGGAATGCCTTCTCAACGACACCACGAGCCCGGAGACCTGTTCGTCAAATTGCACGTCAACTTCCCCGAGACTCTCGATCCTCAAGCATTCCCCCTCCTCGAGCGTGCCTTACCACCCCGGAAGCCGTTACCGAAGTTCGACAAACATGCAATCATCGAGGAGGCGACTTTGAGCGATTTAGACGCGCGTCAGCAGCAAGAGCAGAGCCGAGGGGATCCCGATGCGATGGACGAAGACGAGGGCGAGCCACGCGTGCAGTGTGCACAGCAGTAACCATATAGATTTTGTTTTTGCTCGGCAATCGTCATCCGTAGTGTACTCATTCTGTTCGTCGTAGCATCATGTTGTGAGATATATTTGCACACTCGCGTCGTTTGTAATAATTGACTTCCTTCATAACCCGACATATTCCTACATTTTCCCCGTTAAGGTGTACGTGATCGAGGACACACAAACACGAGAGGCGGTCCAAACGTGAACTGCGCAGGAACTCTTCTCGCACATTTAGTTCCATCATGTCTATAGTGGGAATGTCAGCTGGTTGGTAGATGTCCAAATACCACCACAGACCTCCGGGTTGACTTTGAATGCATCAGAAACTTAGCTCGTCGAGTATGGAACCGTTTCGTCTTTTGCCACAAAAATTTAGGAGATGTTTGAGCCGGACCCAGTAAGACTCACCAAAGCCGTCCCATCGCGTCTTTAGTGGAAAGTTTAGCTGGCTAGTAAATGTCTAAATATCCACACTCACCTGCGGGTTTACTTTGAATGTATCATAAGCTTGCCGATTAAAGAAGCTGACCTCCGTTTCGTTTTCTATCACGGTCTGTGTTAGGAGACGATTGAATCGGTTCCGTCAATACTCACCAAAGCCAACATCCTCGAGAGTCTTGGATCCATCCTCAAGAATCCATTCATCATGATCAAGATTTATGATGAGGTTAGTCGTCTATTGGTCGTAAGACTTGAGTGTCAACACAGTTTCTTTAGGACGTTCAAATAAGTCATTACTTTTGAACCGTGCGCTTTAGTGTAGAGTTTCAGAGTGTCTTGTTTGATGCTAGAGTTCAGCAGAGGCTTAGCACACCAGGATTCAACTCACCTAAGCGCCGGCCTTCGTTCTGTGTCTCCGTCAAGGAACGATAGGGTTTCCACCCAGGCAAAGTCTGGATGGCTAAGTCCAGATCGAGGAGTAGTTGAGGGGAAAGCGTGGACATATGAGACATAGCCAGGGCCGACCTTCATAAGCCATGCTTTTGAGCTCACTGACCGAAGTAGTCTCGAGATTGACGTCGTGCAGAACAAGACTCTTTTCGGTGCGAAACTCAAAAGACTTGATGATTCTAAGAGTAATGGTTGCAGACGTCTTTGGTCGAGCAAGATTTGTCAAAACGTCAGAAATGTCCTCAGAGTCCATATTGTGGAGAGCGCGACCAAAGACACAATAATGCGACTCAGCTGCAGGAGGAAGACTCCAAGATGCACTTTGATCTCTAACCACCATCACTCAGACCGTGGGAAAGACTTCACTAGCATAACTTCTTGTCTTTACGATGGCCCCGCCCCCCAATGCGAAGCCAACGAGCCTTCATAGAACCAAATCGCTCAGATCCTTAGGCAACATCAAGGATCCGACCAAGTGCGACGAGTGTAAATACGAACTCCCTCATCACAGTCGCTCGTGTGTCTCTGGCGCGGCGAAACTCTGCATAAAATGCGGACGCGACTCAACGCACAATCACGATTCATCCGTATGCGACTATGCAATGGGTAACATCGCTAAATGGTCACCCGACACTGCAGTGGACAACCATGCCGCCGCCCTTCGCAAACAGGGAGATCTCCCCCCTACTCCGGATATCCCATCCCAGTCTTCTCTCAAACGATCACCGTCCGAGGAGGAACACCAAGGACGCGACGCTCCTATCAACCCCGCCATTATTGGCCAAATTCCGGACGACAAAGACGCTATGGATGCTGACGACGATCTGTACGTGGATGCACAACCTCCCCAGCTCAACAACCTCCCCATCGATATCGATGCCGAGGACCCGGCTATTTCCGAGGAAGTCAATAGGAAATCACTTCAACTCGCAGAAGAGTCGGTCCATGACCTCCGCGCCTTCATCGCACAGGACACCTGGAAATCCGAGGTTCCATTCTACAATGACCCTGAGCGTATGGGCCGCTACATGGCCAGCATTGCTTCTTCTCTTTGTTTCTGGATTAATCGCTCGAACACGTTCGATGACGAAACACAGTGCGAAAATTATGCTAACACCTCTATGAATGCATTCCAGACCACCTTTAAAATCCATGCCCCTTATTGCAAAAATGTTTTCGACAATATCTATCGCAGCCCCCAGGACATACGCAATGAACACATCTCTGACAAACTCACCAATATGTCCCGTTCCATCTCTTCTCTCGTATCTATGGTATCATCCCTGACCGAGAAAACTAACAAACTTGAAAAACAGGCACAAAACACCTCTAAACCTAAAGTTTCCTTTTCGTCTAATGCTCCTACAGATAAGAAGTATTTACCAGAACTGCTCGGTGCCAGTTTTACCCATGACCCTCGTTTCCCCCCTCCTCTGCCAGTAGTCAAACAGTGCATACCCACTCCTAGAGGTGGTCGCACTAACTACGCTGAAGCCATGGCCAAGACCCGCGTCCCTACATCTGGCTACAGAATGGATACACAAGGAACAATACATGTGCTGGATGGCTACATGCATTCCAAACACAACGCCCCTCATCCTAGCCTATCCACCACTATTTACTCACCACCAATCCAGTCGGTCAGCACAGACAAAGATGGATACACCACAGTTACGTACGCTAAGGCTGCCCAGAAGAAGCCCAAGCAGGTTCCCACTAAAGTTGTGAAATCCACCTCAGACCACCCTGACGGGGAGGTTACTACTATGCCTATGAACCGTGCTAACGGCTCGGTTAACACATGTGTTCGTAACGTCAAGCATGTTTATTTCTCTCTTCCAGATAATCTCGCTATCCATCCCCTCCCTAATTCTATAAAAAACACCATTTGTTCTGGGCTTAAAGGCTCTGCAGACTTTAAGCACCTTGTCATTCTTAATGTTGAGTATACTTCTAATGGCAACTTCTGTATCTCATTCACTAACATCCGTCCCAATTTTGATTCTACCTTCGCCTCTCTCTCTTCCCTCCTTAACCACGTCATTAACATTAACGGCACGAAAGTATTCACCCCTTCTCCCCAGTTCAAGCTCGTTTTACCCACTGTTCTGGTATTTGACAAAGACACCAACACCCTCTACACCAAACGTGACCTGTTGGAAGAATTATCATCCCTTCTTCAGTTTTCCAAACAGGAATTTCTCTACCCCCCTCGCTTTATGGCATCTATCGAACGCCTCAACACTTTGGATTATTGCAATGTCTCTATTATCCTAAAAGACACTAACCACCTAGCATTCGACCACTTCTTCCTCCATAATAACCGCAACCTCCCGATCTTTGGTGTCATCCGATGCCTCGAAGAGATGCGGGCTCGACCAACTATCTCCCAATGTGACAATTGCCATCGACTTGGACACCCTTCGACTAAATGTTGCTCAGTGGCATGTTGTGCCATTTGTTCCGAGCCACATCGAACTGCAGTTCATGTAGCCAGGTACGCTCCCTGCACCGCCACCAACAATCTTGCGTGCCAGCACTTTGCGCACTGCATCAACTGTCAAGGTGATCATAACGCCAGGTCTTTCGCCTGTCCAGCCCGTCGAAACTACCGACCCCCGTTCTAAATGATTACATCTCTTTCCATTCTTTCTCTGAATATCCATTCTTCACATCCTACCGCTGACCTTCTTTTCAAGTCCCTCTTTCATCGCGGCAATTTATGCCCTGATATTATTTGCTTACAAGAAATTCCCACTATGACCATCATTACCCCATCTAAATCATCGCCCACAGGGGACCCACAATATGCTACCCGCAATGCAGACCCTTTTATTTGTGTCCTCCCCCCTTCATCCCTTTCTATCCGACCTAATTGTGCAACCTATATTCACCCGCGCATCGCTCATTTATTCAGCTCTCACCCTCATTTATCTCGCCCTGTAGGCCAGGTCACCATCAGTGTTGATCACGGCCCTTCCTTACCACCCATTTACATCTGGAACGTCTATAGTTCCCCAGCCACCCATTCTTTTGAAAACCCTTTCCCTAATCCCTCTCCTTCTGATACCCATATTTTTGTCGGTGATTTCAACAGACATTCTGCCCTTTGGTCTGACAATACCCATTCTCAATATTTCTCTTCTTCTGAACCTTTCTTACATTGGCTCGACCAATTTTCTTTAATTGTCACCAACCCCCCAAACACACCCACCTTCCTGTACCCCCAGGGTTCGTCCACTCTGGACCTTGTTATCAGTTCGCCTGATATCTCCCCTTTCCTTACTCAATCCCTCCTTATCAGTGACCCTTCATTTGAATTTCATTCTGATCACCTTCCTCTCATATTTACAGCCTTTTTCATAAGTCCTGCGACACGTGCATATCACGTGAAATGAGCCGCATCAGAGCCAAAGTGTCGAAAAATTAGAATGAATGCCTATTTTCTCTGTGAATTCTGCACAGAACCTGCTCATTAAGTACTCAAAAAAAAAGGCACAGTTCTCAGGAGAAGAAATATGTAAAAAATGGAGCAATAAATTGACTGTGTAGGCAGGTGGAGATCAAACAAGTGCAGCTGGTCTGTTCTCTCACACATTTCCACTGAGATCCAAAAATTATGGCTCCCCTACATCTATCTATAAAATTCTTTCCTGTGTCTGTAAATTAATTATATGACTATACCAACATATCCTGCAAGTTTGAAGCCAATCCATTCAGTATTCATGGTGCAGCAGCAAGATTTGTGTTCTACTCTGCAAGATCTGTTGTGAGAAAAGGAGGGTGGAAAGAGCTTGAAGTGGAACACAAATCTTGCTGCTGCACCATGAATACTGAATGGATTGGCTTCAAACTTGCAGGATATGTTGGTATAGTCATATAATTAATTTACAGACACAGGAAAGAATTTTATAGATAGATGTAGGGGAGCCATAATTTTTGGATCTCAGTGGAAATGTGTGAGAGAACAGACCAGCTGCACTTGTTTGATCTCCACCTGCCTACACAGTCAATTTATTGCTCCATTTTTTACATATTTCTTCTCCTGAGAACTGTGCCTTTTTTTTTTGAGTACTTAATGAGCAGGTTCTGTGCAGAATTCACAGAGAAAATAGGCATTCATTCTAATTTTTCGACACTTTGGCTCTGACGCGGCTCATTTCACGTGACATGCACGTGTCGCAGGACTTATGAAAAAGGCTGTAACATACCCATTTCATTCACTCCTCCACCAGACACCCACCTGCTTCGTTTAGTTCACAAACAGGACCTTTCTTCCCTGATTTCCAAATTCTGAGAATTGCACCTATTTTCATTTGATACTTCTGACATTCACCTTCCCTCTCATTTAGACACCAAATTACGCTCCTTTTACACTAGCTTCTCTTCCTTCGCGACTTGCTTTCTCCAAAAGCACAAACCCCGAACATACTTCGGGCCCCACTCATGGTGGATCGAGCAGTGCAATTGTGACTACCAAGTGCATCATCACAACCCATCATCAGATAACCTCACCCGGCTCAACAAAACTCTCGCCGCAGCCAAAACCTCCTTCTTTGGCAATTTACTCCATCGATCTGACCATTCGTCGATCTGGAAATGCCAATACCTCAGCGCGGCGCATCGCCGCCACCCCATCAGCACTCTTAAACTCCCTTTCAGAAATTACACCCTCCACAAGAGTGAGAAAGCCGATCTATTCCACTCCACCTTTTTCCCTGCGCTACCACCTGGCTCTCATGACCAGCACTCGCTCCCTCCTCTAACCGACATCGAGCCAGTCTCTGTCGACAAAATGCTCCGAGCCCTTAAAGGCACGGATGATTTGACCGCTGTAGAGTTCCGACGAGCAGCCAAGCACTGCAGATCCCTCTAGAGGCCATCCGTCACATGTTCCAATAAGTATTGACGCGTACCGGACTCAGAATGGTTTGCCCGACACATACCGGACACAGGACGATTTGCCCGACATCACATCAGCAGATCACTAGGAAGATCTCCCTGGCAATTCGGGACGTACCGGAAAGCTTATGTCATTAGAGTCAGTTGGGATGCGTACCGGAGATCTGCCCAATGATGGGTGACAACTCACCGATTGGAGGATCTCAGTTCCGGTGGAGCTGCGATATGACTGGATGATGGACCGATGCAAATGGGGAAGTTGTCGCATGGACAGGTTTTCTTTTGATTTTCTATGTTTCTCTTACATTCCGAATGTTTTCTCTCCAACGCTCTATGTTTCACCCGGTATGCACATTATACTCACTTTGGAATAATTTTCCTGTAGATAGATCTCTTGCACCTTGTATTTAGGGACTTCCCTGTTGTAGGTAGCAAGGGGAGGAAATACTACCGCAGAGTTCCCCTCAGATAGGGCACTTCCATGCATGCAGTTAGTCTCTGCAACAGTTAGTTTTGTGGCAACCTCGTCTTTGGTCTCATCTCTTGTCTCGCTCTCACTCTAGTCTCTGTTATCACTATCATCTCGTACCGGAGTTGATATCTCGCTCATTCCAGCTCAGTACCAACACTTACATCGGGTCCAGAGCACCTTACAGTATTGACACGTACTGACACGTACTGACGCGTACCGACGCATACCGACATGTACTGAGATTTTTCCCGCACTCATACTGAGCTTATATTTACTTCATAACTCAATGGAAACACGTCCCCAAATGAACTACTGATCCTAAACAACCCATACACAGGATCTACACCGCCCCAGGCGAAAACTCCTTTACTTATTTTTATCTCAAACATTTTATTGAATTAGAACCTCTTTTCTTTTCCCAAATCTTTTCACTGAGCCTTTCTTTCAGCTATTTCCCTCTTTCCTTTAAACATTCCATTGTCACATTCATTCCTAAACCAAAACATTCTGACTTTTCACTCCCTTGCTCTTTTCGTCCCATCGCCCTTGTGGATACAATGGGGAAATTATTTGAACGTATTCTCTTCAACCGACTTCAAGTCATATTCAAACAATGCTCCCTTATTCCTCCTTCTCAACATGGCTGTCAGAAAGCGCTATCTGCGCTAACTGCCTGCTATGAACTTTTACATTTCAACAATCACTCTCCTTTCATTACTTCTCCAGGAACCAATGCCCCTGGGCTGGGCCCTCACGAGCGTTCTCCCCATCGCTTGTTGACTTCTGTAGTCACCATCGACATACAAGGTTTTTTCAATAATATTTCCCATCCTTTGCTTATTGACCGTTTAACCCGGTCAAACATCCTGTTAGAACTCGAACCTTCGCCTTTTCCTTCATTTTCCCTTTACCATTTCTTTCCTTTTAACCGCTCCTTTTTCATTATAATTAATCATCTTTCCAATCATTTCCCACACTCCTTTCACGCGACCTTCATTCGTTCCATTCCCGCTCGTTATGTAATGTTAGGTAATATAGTCTCAAGGTCGTCGCTATATAAGGTCTCAGGAATCGCATGAACTCCTTGTTCTGCTTTTCCTCTTACCTCCGCGACGACCTAGGTGAGACTCGTCCCCCTTGTATTAGTTTAGATGTGTATTAATCCTCTTACCTCCGCGACGACCTAGCCTGAGTAAGCGTGTCCCGAGTCTACGCTCGAGTATAGCACGTCCCAGACAACAGTCAGCTGAGGCCTGCCCAGTCCGAGTCGTCTCCCGGACTCCCGCCTAACATAAAAGCAGAACCTCACCCAGGCTCATCCCCAGCGTACGTCGTCGCTGTCGACTCGCCTTCACTCAGTCTAGAGGAGCGCTCCCCTCGACGGACCTGACGTGTAAACCCCCTAAACGACAACCCTCAACCCTGCCCGGACGTTTTCGGACGTTCGTGTATTACGTAATTATACCAACCGACATTTCCCGACCCTGGCTTTACGAGTTAGCCTCTGGTGGAGCACGCACCTAACGTGGACGTGGGTAACAAGACGAGTTCAAACCTCGACGACAATCTCGTTTGTAATCTCGCTCGGATCCTACCGCCTCGTCATCAACTTCGCTGACGAACCCGCTCAACGTTGGCGTAACCCCGGATCGAACGCGCAACCGATCCCTGTTCCTCCGCCGACGTCAAGATAGATCTCACCGACGAACAGCAACGGGCCCTTCCTGCTTCAGCCCGTTGGGACCCAGACCGACCAGGCTACGTCGCGACCAACAATAGCGGCGTCACTCACGACATCTGGTGGAGTGAAATCCGGCGCAGCTGGTATTCATCAGACGAACGAGGGAGGAGAGCAAGGTGGCCCCCAGCCGCTCCGTCGTCACCTACACCGTCAACGTCTACGGTCAATCTACCACCGACCCCGGGTCCTTACCGCGAAACCAATAGAGACCCCTCACCGCCGACTCCTCCAGAACCTTCGACACCCACACCCGAACCCGCGATGTCAACAGAAGGTTTTAGCCAACAGCAAATGGCACAGATCGCGGCCATCGTTGCGAGTGCCTTCACCCATCAGGCGAACAACGCCCAAGCACCGGTCGCGGCCGCTAACCCCCCGACCCCCAACATAGACGTCGCCCGACCACGTGAATTCACTGGTGGCGACGACTACCTCGACTTCAGACGAGAAGTCCTTCTTTTTGTATCCGCGAACCCGAGCCGATACCCTACGTCGGAGAGTAAAATTTATGTAGCTCTCTCTTACCTGAAGGGTGGTAATGCGGCAACGTGGGCGCAGAACTACGTCGAAGAATCGACAACGTCGGGGATCGTTACCTTCACCGACAGCTGGGAAAGATTCCAGGAACGACTCGACGCCTCGTTTGATGACCCGAATCGCAAGGAGGCGGCACTGAAGGAATTCCGGGAGAAGGTTCAGAAGGACCTCACTGCAGACAAGTTCTTCCAACAGCTCGACGTCATCATCAAGCGTGCGGAACTAAAGGACGACGGCATCATCTGTGATCGTCTCAAACGCGCAATGAACATCGAAGTAGTGCGTGGAGTCCTGAGATCAACGCCGGTCCCGACGAAGTACGAGGACTGGAAGAACAAGGCTATCGAGATCGATCGAGGCGAACAACAGATCCGCGCGATCCAACGAGGCCGCCCGTTTATACCTCAGCCTCGCCCGCAGCAACAACAAGGACCCCCGGCTCGCCGTCAGGTAGCGGCCCCTCACGTCGACAGACGCGACGCGACCGGCGTCACCTTCGGAGGCGCTGGTCAACCGATGGACGTCTCAATGAACGAGGCGCAACGACGACGCGCGTGCTGGATCTGCGGCGGGCTGGGCCATTTCAAGGACAAGTGCCCGCAGGGGAAGCCGATCATCCAGCACATGCTGGAACTAATGGCACCAGGCGAACGCCGCATCCTCGCGGACGAACTCGGCGCGATGAAGGAATCAGCCTTCGAGGAAGTCGTAGACACTCGGAGGTCGACGGTGGAAGACTATGTGGAGGAAGAAGAGAATGACGAAGAGGTCGTCGACTCGCAGGGTTTTGCGAGTGGTCAGGCGTAGCCATCGGGGCGACTGACCAAGAAGAACAAGAGACTTCGAATCCGGATCCGCTAAAATATAACCAACCGTTTGTACAATACGTAGATGCGAACAACGTCGATGGTTTTCCCGATTACGAAGTCTCTACCGGTGTGAAAGAAAGGGAGGAATATGAGCAGCTGTTCATAAGAGGAACTGGCGGACGCCAGCTGGACCTTCTCCTGAACGTCGGACACGGAATGGAAGGTGAAGTGAAGGAGGTGGACGCACACGCACTCGTAGATTCGGGATGTACAGGATCGTGCATTGACGTAAGGTTCGTCGAACGGTACGGACTGAAGACGAAGCGTTATATTCGACCCCTTGCAGTGCTCAATGCCGACGGCACCCACAACGAGGCCGGGTTGATCGAGGAGTACGTCGACGTCGAACTTACGATCGGTCACCATAAAGAACAGATCGTCCTGGCGGTGACCTCACTGGCATCGTCCAACATCTTTCTAGGGTATGACTGGCTTCGTCGACACAACCCGGAAGTCGACTGGAAAACGGGAACACTCGACTTTACGCGTTGCCCGAGTGAATGTGTGGTGGAGAGGAGTGGGGAGGAAGGCATGCGGAAGGTGTGGAGAGCAGTGGAAGAAACGAAGGGGGTGAGAGAGATGCGAATGGACAAGACGTCCTGGCCCGCATACCTCAACGACTACGCCGATGTTTTTAGCGAAAAAGGTTTTGAAAAGCTGCCGGAACATCGCCCCTGGGACCACGTCATCGACTTGAAGCCCGACTTCAAACCAAGCGACTGTAAGATCTACCCGCTCACGCCAACTGAGCAGCAGTCGCTCAAGGACTTCCTCGATGAAAATCTAAAGTCAGGTCGCATCCGACGGTCGATATCGCCCATGGCGTCGCCTTTCTTCTTCATAAAGAAGGCTGACAAATCGCTACGCCCGATCCAGGATTACCGCAAACTCAACGACGGCACGATCAAGAATAAGTACCCCCTCCCTCTCATCGACGAACTTGTTGATAAGGTCAAGAAGGCGAAGTACATCACTAAGCTTGACCTTCGCTGGGGGTACTACAACATCCGGATCCGCGAAGGCGACGAGTGGAAGGCGGCATTTCGCACGAACATGGGCCTCTTCGAGCCAACAGTCATGTTTTTCGGTCTTTGTAATGCACCGGCGACGTTCCAAGCGTTCGTCAACCACATCTTCAAAGAACTGATCTATGCAAACTTGATCATCGTATACCTCGACGACATACTGATCCTCTCAGAAACCATTGAGGAGCACATCGATACGTCGAGGCGCGTACTTCAGATCCTCCGGGAAAACGGCCTGTACTTGAAACCGGAAAAGTGCGAATTCGATGCCAAAGTCGTTAAGTATCTCGGTCACATCATCGGCAATGGCGAGATCAAGGCGGACCCGGCAAAGACGGAGGCGATTGCGAACTGGCCAGTCCCACGAAACCTCAAGGAGCTACAACAGTTCCTCGGCATGGGTAATTGGCTACGACGGTTCATCAAGGACTACAGCAAAGTGGTCCATCCGCTGACGTCGCTAACGGGCAAGAAGGACTGGGTATGGGAGACCGAACAGCAGGAGGCGTTCGAGGAGCTGAGACGACGTCTCTGCTCACCTCCAGTCCTGGCCATCACTAACGACGAGGGCCCTTTCCGCGTTGAGGCGGACTCGTCGAACTTCGCACTCGGAGGCGTGCTATTGCAGAAACAGGAAGGCAAGTGGAGGGTAGTCGCCTATAGGTCAGAAGCGCTCCTACCGGCCGAACGAAACTACGAGATCTACGACAAGGAGATGCTCGCAATCGTCTCGGCACTCAAGGAATGGCGTCAATACCTCCTGGGCGCTCGCCACAAGATCGAGATCTGGTCCGACCATGCCAACCTCACCTACTTCAGGTCGGCACAGAAACTGAGCTATCGACAAGCTCGCTGGCGGACAGAACTCGAGGAATTTGACTTCCACCTCGAGCACAAGTCGGGGAAGACGATGGGCAAGGCGGACCTACTGTCACGCAAAGCAGGCTACGATGAGGGAAAGGATGACAACGATGACGTCGTGTTCATCAAGGACAAGTGGCTGAACCGTGGAGTGGTGAGGACGTCGCGTGAGGAAGTGTTGGAACGAGTGGGTGACGCGCAGAGAGCGCAAGACGAGTCGGAGAGGCCGACGAATATGGTGAAGGTCGACGGGTTGTGGCGGATGAAAGGCAAGGTGTACGTGCCGTCGACGATGAAGGAAGCGGTTTTACGGGAATGCCACGACTCGACCCTGGCAGGACATCCCGGATCGTCAAAGACGGTCGAACTGGTACGTCGAGAGTTCTGGTGGGCGTCGATGTTCTCCGACGTTCGAGCATACGTCCGAGGATGCGACCGTTGCCAGCGGACGAAGGCTCTGAGAACATCGAGATCAAGGCCACTTCACCCGAACACGGTCCCGGAAGGCCCATGGGAAATCGTCACGGTCGACCTCATCGGAGAACTCCCAGACTCCAAGGGGCACAACGCAATCTGTGTTTTCGTCGACAGGTTCTCGAAACAAATGCACGCGATCCCGACAACGACAAGACTGTCAGCAGAAGGCATGGCCCAGCTGTACCGAGACCAAGTCTTCCGCCTTCACGGCTTGCCGAAGAAGATCATCCATGACCGAGGCACACAGTTTGACGCATCAATGATGAAGGAGCTGTACAAACTCCTACACATCGAAGGCAACCCGTCGACGGCGTACCACCCACAAACAGATGGTCAGACAGAACGCGTTAACCAAGAGCTCGAACAGTATCTTAGGCTCTTCGTGAACCATCGCCAATCGGACTGGAAAGACTGGCTCCCCCTCGCAGAGTTTGCGTACAATAACCGCGAACATTCGGCGACGAAGATGTCCCCTTTCTACGTGAACACAGGACGTCACCCCTTGAGCTTTGACACGACACGAACCTCGTCTACCAACATGTCAGCGGAAGAATTCGCGAAACACATAAAAGAGACTCATCGTGTCGCGAAGGACAACCTGATCAAAGCGGCAGACGACATGAAACACTACCATGACCGAACGGCAGGAGCTTCGGTAGAGTACAAGGCTGGCGATAAGGTCTTCCTCGATGGACGAAATATCAGCACAGATTCGCCCACGAAGAAGCTTGCCGACAAATGGTACGGTCCCTTTGACATCGTCGACAAAGTAGGAGCGAGCGCATACAAACTCAAACTCCCGAAGCGATGGAAAAAGGTCCACCCTGTCTTCAACGAAGCCCTGTTGAAAACCGCCGTCAAACCGTCCTTTGAAAGCCAGAAGCAACCACCACCGCCGCCGCCAGACATCATCGACAACGAGGAGGAATACGAACTCGAGGAAGTCTTAGACTCACGTCTGCACCGAGGGAAACTACAGTACCTTGTCAAGTGGGTCGGCTACAATGAACCTACCTGGCAGCCTGAGACGGACTTCGGCGAGAACGCGAAGGAGGCGATCGCTGAGTTCTACCTCAAACATCCCGGTGCACCTCGAAGACTCGAAATCCCTCGTCAACGACTCCGTCCGCTCTTCGCCAACACTGAGCCAGACGACCACGATCATGGTTGGTCGGGACGCCAAACCTTGAAGGGGGGGTAATGTTAGAACTCGAACCTTCGCCTTTTCCTTCATTTTCCCTTTACCATTTCTTTCCTTTTAACCGCTCCTTTTTCATTATAATTAATCATCTTTCCAATCATTTCCCACACTCCTTTCACGCGACCTTCATTCGTTCCATTCCCGCTCGTTATGTAATGTTAGGTAATATAGTCTCAAGGTCGTCGCTATATAAGGTCTCAGGAATCGCATGAACTCCTTGTTCTGCTTTTCCTCTTACCTCCGCGACGACCTAGGTGAGACTCGTCCCCCTTGTATTAGTTTAGATGTGTATTAATCCTCTTACCTCCGCGACGACCTAGCCTGAGTAAGCGTGTCCCGAGTCTACGCTCGAGTATAGCACGTCCCAGACAACAGTCAGCCGAGGCCTGCCCAGTCCGAGTCGTCTCCCGGACTCCCGCCTAACACATCCACCCTAATCTCATCCATTGCGTCTCCCATTGGATGCGTGATCGTCCTATTTCTTTACATTTCAATCAATACTTTTCTGATACTTTTACTAAACCCAACCGGGGCGTTCCCCAAGGATCCCCCCTCTCCCCCTCATTTCTATCTTCGCAGCCGCTCTGGCCATCGAAGCCTATTACAAACATTATCCTTACAACCGTCCTCTTCTTGCTTATATGGATGATCATCTCCTTTCAGCATGCTCTCTGAGCATGCGTACCAACCTCATTCGTTTACGCAACCAATATCATTTTCTCTCTCTCCAATTTTCACAACTGGGCCTTTCTATCGACCCAGATTCTATCGAACTCATTCACTTCACTCCACATTCCACCAATTGTTCTACTTCCTTTCCAACGCATCCAAAAGATCAACCCTCCCTTATCCTATCCCCTTCTCAAACTATCCCCCTCAGCCACATATTACATGGCTGGGCATTATTTTCCATCACCATCTCTCCCCTTCTCTACATCTTCATTCCTGAGCCAATAAGGCCTTATCCATTCTTTCTCAACGTTCCTTCTTATTTCAATCTTATCCGTTCCATCACTATTTACGGTGCTCAACTTTTTCCCAATTCCTCTTCTATCAGTTCTATCTTATCACCGGTGCAACATCGCACCCTTTCTCTCATGCTATCCCACAACATCAACAAAGATGCTGCAGGTTCTTTACTTTCTATCCCACCTATTGACCTTTTCATTCAATACCAATCCAAGTGTTTCATAACTTCTTACATTTCATCGTCTCGCACTTCTCTTCCTCCTTCAGCCGATATTCGCAACTCACTCCCAGCGAACATCACCATCCCTGTCATTTCTCTTTACCCCATCATTCCACCTATTCATTCGCACCTTTCCCTCATTCCAATCACTTCTCGCAAAAACAGTTCTTTCATTACACAATCGTTTCTCCAACTTTTCAATCACCCCCCTCCTTTTCAATACTTTCTATTTACAGATGGCTCCGTCATTGAACAGAATGGCACACCCACCGGCGGCCACGGGTACTCCATCATGCATAACTGATGCAAAGTCGTATCCTTCGCCTCAGATGCACATACCCAAAGCAATATCCTCTATGAGGAGCAACAAGCTCTCATTGCTGGTCTAACGTGCTTTGCAGCCTTACTAGCACATTGTGCCCACCCAGTTCACCTTTGCGCCATTACAGACTCAGCCAATTGTGCACGTCTAATCTT
The DNA here is from genome assembly GCA_002794775.1 of Porodaedalea pini. Lineage (NCBI taxonomy): Eukaryota > Fungi > Basidiomycota > Agaricomycetes > Hymenochaetales > Hymenochaetaceae > Porodaedalea > Porodaedalea pini. Next base: position 1,485,301 of record NBAY01000003.1, on the reverse strand, counting down.
CTCAGAAGACCCTCTCCACGTGCCTTTATCACAGCCATTTGCAGACTCTGCGGTATCTTCTTATCCACTCACCACGAAGCATCCACCATCTCCATACAGTGGGTGCCCTCCCATATGGGACTACCTGGCAACTCACGAGCAGACCAGCTCGCTGCCCAAGCTTCACACGCGCTGTGCAAAAGCCTTGCGCCCACCACTCTGCCCAATTTACATGCACAATTTTCCGTGGACCTTCTAGCCAGATGGCGAAACCGTGTCTTAAACCTCTGACACCATCGCAGCGCTACTACCGCGCCGTTTATCCTCCATCCTTGATGCCAATTACGTCCATTCCTGCAACTAAATCCTGAGAAGCGCATCCCCTGCAATCTTCAGTCGAAAGCAGTTGGGATCCTCCTTAACACACACGACATGCATGACTGAAACCTGCCAAGCCGGTGCCCGGACCCACTCTGTACTAAACATGACGTCCATCATATTCTTAACGTATGCCCATTTTTTTCACAAATTCGTTGTCAAATTTTCCATAAGACATCTCTCCCACTTTCCTTTTCAAATTGGTTTGCACCATCCAACTTCATGTTACTCATCCAATTCGCATACTTTTCCTTCCGTCGTCCACCCGACGCAATGCCTTATTATTCAGACCTCCCACCTGATCTCGCATAACACATCTTTACTTTCACTAAACAAACACCGTTCCATTACGTACACATACATTCAGTCACTACGAACGCCTTTTTTTTTCTTCCTTTTTTTCCTTTTCCTGTTTTCCTTTCTTTTGTTTCCTTGTAGAGTGCGTAGCGCAGAGTAGTGCAATATTACAAACCAAGATGCACGTGAGAGCTAAGAATTAGACGGATCAAAAATGCAACTATATATCCGAAGTTTCGCCGTTGCTTCTCGAGTGACCGAGTTCCTATTGACAGCTTAGTTGTTTTATATACCCGGACTACTCGCTTTCCCACCTCCTTCTCAGGTGCGTTCTTCCTTGCTCCTGGCCACCATGTCTCGTTCATTCCTTGAAGCCGATATACCGCAGCTCGTCAAGAAACTCACACTAGATGAAAAGATCAAGTTACTCAGTGCACCGGATTGGTGGAACACAAGCGCAGTCGAGAGGCTCGACATTCCAGCCGTTCGCATGAGCGATGGGCCTAACGTATATTGATCCTCTGATTCCTTTCTTACCCTTCCTGACTCTTCTTAGGGTGTACGAGGCTCTTCGCATTTTATGGCTACCCCCGCACAGTGCCTACCGGTAGAGCATGTACAAGCCTAAGGCGAAGACTTCAAGCTCATGCTTTCTGCTTTAGTGTGCAACAGCTTTAGGGTCGACATTTGATCCAGAGCTTGTATACAAAGTCGGCGAATTCCTGTCGGCAGAAGCGAAGATAAAGTCATCGGTGATTCTGCTTGCTCCCACCTGCAACATACAGCGATCTCCGCTCGGAGGTCGGTCCTTTGAGTCTTTCTCCGAAGATCCGACACTTTCTGGTGAGCTTTCTCCGAAGTTTAGATCTGTACTTCGAAGCATTACTGAACGGCGTATGTCCAGGCTTGCTTTCAGCGGCGTATGTCAATGGCGTTCAGTCTCAAGACGTCGCAGCGACTATAAAGCACCTTGTCGCTAATGATCAAGAACATGAGCGAACAGCAGTAGATTCCGTGGTCTCTGAGAGAGCTCTCAGAGAGATTTACCTTTACCCGTATGCTTTAAGTTGATTTTTTTTATGACATAGCATAAGCACTTGTGTTTGCAGATTCATGCTCGCTCAAAAACTTGCGAAACCATGGGCGTTTATGACATCGTCAGTCACTGGCATTTCCTTTCGATGTTAAACTTGGTGAACAGTTTTGTATATTAGATATGGTCGCATAGACGGCATTCACTGCTCTGAAAACAAGCGGCTATTGAATGATATACTGCGAAGGGAGTGGGGGTTTGACGGCCTAGTCATGAGTGACTGGTAGGTTAAGTTTCTTGTTTGACAGCGGGGATTTTACTCTTCCCCCGTAGGTATGGAACGTACAGCGTTGACCTCGCCGTCAAGGCAGGGCTTGATCTGGAAATGCCCGGTCCCTCGCGTTGGCGTACGCCTCTGCTTATTACGCACATGCTTTCGTCACAGAAGATATCGATGAAGGACATTGATGATCGAGCGCAGACGGTTCTATCACTTGTTCAAAAAGTCGCTAGGAAGAACCCAGAAATCGTGTACGGCGATGGTAATGAGAGGACGCGCGATTCTCCTGAGGCTCGCAAATTCTGCAGAGATCTTGCTTCAGAAACTGTCGTGCTGCTGAAGAACGATGATAGCGTACTCCCGCTGCGTTCAGGAAAAGTTAGATCCATCGCCGTCATCGGTCCCCATGCCAAAGCTTCTATCATCTCGGGCGGCGGATCGGCGGCTCTGAAGCCCGCGTATGTTGTCACCCCTTGGGACGGTATCGTGGACAAAGCGAATTCTGATTTCACCATTAAATATGCTGTAGGATGCCATGGTAAGCTCATCGACTCATATAATTACTTGCTTCCTGTTCCTAATATTATATAAAAGCCCACAAATACCTTCCGACATTGGAATCTGTGCTCAAGACTCACGATGGAGAACCAGGATGGCTCTGTACATTTTACAGGACTGATGGAAACGAAGCCCTCACCGATGCGGTAGCCAACTATACATTGAATGACACTCGGGTAAGGGTGAATGACTTTTTGCCGAACGGATTAGGAGAGGAGTGGGGTATGAAACTTCGAGGTCTTTTGACTGTCAACGAAAACATGTTATTTGAACTTGGCCTTGCTGTCGCTGGTACTGTTTACGCAAGCTATTTGAAAATATTTGAATGTGTTGACAATCAGGCTATAGGTCGTGCAAAACTGTATGTCGACGGAAAGCTTGCTATTGACAACTGGACCAAGCAGAAACCAGGAGAGTTTTTCTACGGGTGAGAACACTTTGCAGACGCGTAGCTTGTTCTCATGCGATTGCATCAGAAAAGGTACAGTTGAGGAGAAAGCAACGGTTTCTTTGATCGCCAGTAGACCAGCCAACATTGAGGTCGTATATATTAGCTCGTCTCCTCCATCTAAAGGGGGTGAAGAAGGAAGTCTTGCACAACCAGCCCTCATGCGTGGACTTGTGAGTCCCGCCTACATGATCGATGCTTCGCAAGTCAGACTGACCAGCTATTTGACAGCGCCTGGGCGGAGCAGAGAAGATCGATGAGAACGAAGCGATCAAGGAGGCTACCGATCTCGCTGCCAGTTGTGATGTGGCTGTTGTCATTTGCGGCCTTACTCCCGAATGGGAGAGCGAAGGCTTTGATCGACCAGACTTAGACTTGCCTAGGCGTCAGAATGAGCTTATTTCATCTGTCGGGAAAGCAAATCCCAAGACTGCGGTTGTAATTCAGGCCGTAAGATGCATAACCTATACTCAAAGGCATGTCTTTACTTACGTTCGTCTAGGGTTCCGCTATAAACATGCAGCCATGGGTTCATGACGTCGGTGCAGCAATGCTGGCGTGGTACTCGGGCAACGAGGCTGGGAATGCTATTGCAGACATTCGTTGAGTATTACGGCAAGTTAACTGTATTGTCCGCTCCACGTCTGACTAGTACTGCTTATCCACAGTCTTCGGAAAGGTCAATCCTTCTGGGAAGCTGCCTCTCACTCTTCCTGCTCGCATCGAGGATGTTCCCTCTTATTTATCCTTTGGTGAGCATATCTGGGTTGTCAGTTTGTGCTGAGAATATTCTCATGACCTATTTTAGGCAGCGAGAACGGAAAGGTCATCTATAGAGAAGATCTATTCGTGGGCTACAAGCACTATCAAGCTAGGAAGATAAACCCGCTTTTTGCCTTTGGGTAAAGTAGTTCATGACAGACTACGAGCGATTGAGCTCACACTGCTGTTTTAACTTTGAAATACACAGACATGGTCTGTCGTATACGTCGTTCATCCTATCGGATCTCAAAATTTCTGTATCGCCTCCATCGGATGGCTTCTTCACGGCCGACATTACCGTCAAGGTTACGAATGTTGGCAGCGCTTCTGGTTCGGAGGTTGTCCAAGTTTACATCACTCTTCCGTCAAATGGCACAACAACTCCTCAGCTTCAACTGAAAGGCTTCGCGAAAGTGCACCGCCTATCACCTGGCTCAAGCAAATTTGCTAGTATCAAGTTAGATAAGTATGCTGTATCTTTTTGGGATTCTCCGAATAACGTTTGGCGAGTTATCGGTTCTAAGTACGCCACTTCACCTCAGAACAGTCGCCATTACTAATATCTAGGACTTTCAGGTATGCAGTTCATGTCGGAACAAGTAGTGACAAATTATGCTTAGAGGACACATTTGACATCGCGACTGGATTCGTCTGGAGTGGGCTGTAGACCAGTATCCTTAGAATAAGGATGTATGCATGAAGAAAGAACTATGAATGTAATCCTGTGACCCATGCTTTACTTTACATTATTGCACAGAATGCAAGACTCTTCTCTGCCAAGAGTAGGACATTCTTGTACCTGTTTCTCAGAGCAGCCATGATGGTCGCGTTTAATCATACGCTTGGAATAAGCAACAATTTACATCCATCTTCAAATTCTTCCGACAGTGGTCTGTCGAACGATGAGAGCGGGGCCGGCGGTTTGTCGGCTTCATGAAATTCCTTAAGTAGTATCCACGACTGTAACTTATATTAGCGAGAGAGGATAAATAGCCAGCAAGAAGTTTCAATACAGACCTTAAGCGGTGACGCCTCAAGTCGTTGCTGGAGCAAGTCAAAAGCTCTGCCAGTCGACATTGACTGCGGCTTGTCAACACAGAGCTCTAATTAGATAAGGTAGCTGACCTTTCGAAACCAGAAGGGCTTATACACGTTGGATTTATCGAATTTCACCTGGACATGAAGGCGATCAAGAAGATCGGTATGATCTACCTTGGGATCTCCTGCGACGGCGGATTGGCGCATCTTCATCAATTGCACAAGCGTTGTTCTCTGGGGTCTCTGTCGCTTTTTTGGATATGGGTCCGAAGAAGACGGTGAGCTATCTCCTTTCTTTTCCATGTTCAGCGCTGGGAAATTCTTAGCTAGCAGGGCTCTAGCAGCTTCATTCTTCAAGGGCTCAGGCGGCACCGAACCCTTGCAAACGTGACTGGCGGGGAATCGATGGCTATAATCGTGGAAAAGGATGTTAATGCATTTGACAGATTTGAGGTGCGATTAACGAAGCGGCATACTGTGCGCAAAAGGAGAAAGAACAGCGAGAGCATAGTGCCGGTACTCGGCCACCTTCACCCACATCCTCTGCCATATAAGATTCCAGACATGGTTTAAGACATCCTTTAAGAGCGCAAGACGGTGTGCTTGCTCGTTTAACAGAAGGGGTGTTGGTATTGTCTGTCGGTGCCACAGCTTCACAGTCATGTGCATCTCGGAAATAGTGGTCCCCGCAATAAAGATTGTTGCACGCAAGACATTTTGTGGGCAGAAAGTCATGGTTATGGCATTGTTCATAGTTGCAGTGTGCCCCAATCATCGGCGGATCCATTGTCGGGAGTAACTGAAGAAGAGGAGAGCCACGACGCGTCGCGGCAAATTCTCGCGTCTTCAAGTTTACTTGGACCAGCATGAGCGAAGTGCTTCGATCTCGTCCCAGTACTCTCACCACGCTTCCGGACATTCTCGCATCTCTCGTTTCTTTAGAGGATGAAGAGAATCAGCTGTCTGAATCTCTTGCGGCTATCATGTCAAATGACGAACTTGTGCAAAGTTCTCTTGGAAAACTTCAATCTCTTGCACCTCGTTTGGATGAAATCAGCACTGACGCGGAGCTTTTATCCAATACCATTTCCGCCACCGCAAGAACAGCTCAGCGCGTAGGCGGCCGTGTCAGGCTTTTGGATGAAGAAATGAAGCGTGTCAAAGAGGCCGGAGAGCGCGTTATGCAAGTCATGGAGCTTAAGGTCGGCAAGCATTTCATCGTCACCGCACATGTCCATTTATGGCCCGTGTTATACAGACGTCTCTGGCAGATTTACAGTCTTCAATTGACTCCCAGGACTGGGAAACTGCCACTAGACATTGCGCTCGTGCAATGGCGTTGCCTTTAGAAGTAATTGCCGGGCCTTTTGCCGAATCAGCCGTGGTCAGTGTTTACATTCGCTATTAATGGCATGAGCTCATCTTGCAACATATTATGAATGACAGTAGCCCACTGCGGATTCACCACTCCCCCCAGTGCAGACCTTGCAACAATTTAGAGAGCAGCTACGCGACATCTTCTTGCAGCAATTTGTGCAAGCTTCGAACGCTCGTGATTCTAGTATGACAACACGATTTTTCAAGCTACTCCCCCCCATCGGCTGGGAAAAGGAAGGCCTTGAAGCATATGCATCCTTTGTTCTGACCCTCGTCCAATCGAAGTCTCCTGTATCAGCGAAATGTAAGTACTTTCGTGTTTTATGCGCGTTTCCTGTCGAATTACATCCGACTATACTTCACAGCATCATCGCCACTTTACTATGTGACGGCATTGACTGCACTTTTTGAGAGTGTTTGTAGTATCCTAGACCAGCATCAACACGTGGTAGAGAAGTATTACGGCAAGGGAAGAATGCAAACTGTCGTCACATACCTCATTCAGGAATGCGACAATGTCGTGAAGCGACTCTTGAATGGGTGGGAGGAAGATAGATCTATAGGCAGGATGGTACGTGATAGGCAACAGCGTAGATGATCACATTCTCAATGAAACTTTAGATCACGGAGGTTGCTATTACTACTTTCCCTGTGCTGGCTAATTCTTCAGCGCGGAAGTTAGGGTCTCACCTCAGCGCGGTTGAGGAGCAAAGCATTGACCCCAGGGATGTTGACAAGGTGCTCAATGAAGTGGCTGCTATGACGATGAGATACACAGCTTTTCGTCGATTTCTATACAGCTATCTACAAGTTAGCCCTTCTCGCTTGACATCTTCTATATACTTTAACACGGATGCGCAGAATAGCTCAAGTGAGGAAGATGAGAGCATGTGTACTTCCTCTTCGAGTAGGGATTCGATCGAGTCGGACAGCAACATTGAAGTTATCGAGGCGTCTGCCTGTAAAGCAATGTTTGATGACATTGTGGCGAAATACTACATACCCTTGGAAGTATGGTATCTGCGTTCGACAATACATCAGGTAGTTTGGCCCTATATATGCTTGATAATTGCGCCATTCTGATATGAACGCAGGCTCATAGGGTGTCGATGACCGACCTTTCGCAGGTACCTCCAGCTACGACTGTTCCGGACCTGGTTTTTTATATCTTGAAGTCCGTTCTTTCCCGACTCCTGCATACTGGATCTGTTGGAGCCGTAGAGGGCACAATCAAACGAGTGCGAGAGGTTATGGAGAATGACTATGCAGTATCGATCAAGCGCAAGTTGGACGACGTATATAAAAATCCAAATCTTACTTCCAGCGTAAATCGCATGGAAAGGTCGGATAAGGAAAATAGGCTAAGCTTTATTGTAAGAGGTTATTACAATCCTGTCGCACATATTTTTCTGATTCATCTTCATTCCGCCAGGTTCTATTAAACGACCTCGATATCTCTTCAACGCATACGGAACGCCTCGTCAAAGATCTTGTTTCTTCGCAGATTATACCCCAAAACTTTCTTTTGAAAGAAGCGAGCACAGTCCACACAAATTTGGCTACTCTTCTCAACCTGGTTACTAAATTTCGCTCTACACTGAAGGTCAGATCATGATTATTCTTCACTTTCTTTGTACTAAACATCAGAAGGGTGGGATCGACCAATTGTTCAATCAATTGACTCGCCCCCGGTTAAGGACGTTGATTCCCGAGGTGTACAGAGATGTTTCGTATGTCCTAGACGAGGACAGCTTCTCCACTTCAGAATATCAGGATATCGTACGTAAAAGATTTATAAAAGCATGGGAGAACTTAGTAGACGGTTTCAAGGTTACAATTTGTTTGATCTGCTCTAACAGTCGCTGACAATATTGCATGGCTAGGACTCTTTCACTGAATCGAATAATCGCATTTTCATTGGCCAAGTCCTTGATGTTTTGATTCGCCCATGGGAGAAGTATATCATGACCCTTAAGTATACAGAGGTGCGTGAAGGGTTTAGTGGGTGAATTAAGTAACTGAGCAAGGAATAGCTCGGCGCAATTCGCTTTGATCAAGACGTTCGTGCCATCTCCACGTATTTGTCGTCCCAGGTAGCGCTCGGAGATATCAGGGAGAAACTCCAGCGCTTGCAGCAAATTTCTACCCTGTTGAATATCGACAAAGTATGGCTCGTTTTCGTGAAATCACACCTGGTCTTAACGTTCTATTGCAGGATGAGGACGTTGATGAATTCTTCAGTAGCAGCGGAATTGCTTGGAAGTTAAGCATGGCGGAAGCACGAGCAATAGCGGCTCTAAAGGTATGAACAGATGCACCGGATCGGCAATAAGAGTAGTATTTTGCGTAATATTTGTAATGGAATATCCGTCGTCAATGAGACTCCTGCCATGCACGATATCTAACTCCGAGGTTATAGTTACAACAATTTGCTAGTAATACAAATCGATCAGAATGTTGTCTGTCAACCCCGCCGAAGAGCATCTAAACGTGCTTGCAGAGCATCTTCATCCGACAAAGCTCCACCACTTCCAGCATGACTTGCATTCTTATCTTCAGTGCCACCTTTACTGCTAGGAAGAACGGGTCCTTCTGACTCTCCTAAAGCGACTGCCTGTCTCGTATTTGCCAATGGAGAGGTAAATGCTCCTGAAGGCGCCTCGACGAGCTGGGGAAGTTTAGCTGGTTCAGCATAGGCGACTACCACAAACGCAATGCGACGAACCTGTTGTGATACGTCGACACCGATTTCATCCAGAACTTCCTTCAGAATCTTGTCGCCTTCCTCTTCTTCGTCTTCAGCTTCATCATCCATAACGTCGTCAACTGCATCCGACATCATTTCTTCTTTCATGTCCATCGTCGCGCTCTCCTTCTCAAACTCAGTCATAATGCGCTGAATCGCAGGCAGATTCAATCCTTTATTCATTGCGCCCATGGCCTACAGAGTACTTAGGCGATCGAACGTAATGTGAGTTGAGAGAGCAGATACTCACACGCGTAGCTCCTCGCATAGCTTCTGCCATTTGCTGATTGCTGCGCAGCGTCTGTATACGGAGGCTCACTGCCTGAAGCTGAGTCCTCATTTGATAGAACTTCTGAACGTATCGCCGTGTCCGAACAAGATCTTTGGCCATGACTTTGCAAGCGTTCTGTATCAAACGATATTCTCATCAATGAAGCACGAGACGAAAGGCGTGGATGAGAACCATTTGACCGGCTTTGGCGCTCCGCTTGATGTCCATTATGAGTTTCTTCTCCTGTTGTTCGAGCTTTCCACGTTCACGATCGAGTTCGCGCTGCGCTTTGGCTAAGGATCGCTGGTGCTGGCGAAGCCTCTCGGCCGGTGTTACTGTCCTGCCAAACAGCGTTTCCTTACAAAATGAAACATGAGTCTGCCTGCGATCCAAGCAAACGTAAAAAATACAAACGAGTATGTTCATGATGGTGTATGAAGAAATATTCGGGTTTAAGAATGCAATAGAGGTTAAGATCAAGCCAGACGCGCGTTGTGGATACGCGACGCGTGCAAAAACCGATTTAGCCTATCTCATCTTTGGTCTCTTACCGTCTTCCAGCATCCAACACCACTTGGCTGTCAGCGTGCTCGTCATTGGCCGCCATGGCGGACAATATATACAGCAAGGGTACCAGGGTCTGGTTCACCGACAAGGAACAAGGCTGGATCTCTGCAGAGGTCGTACAGGCCTCTAAGGGTGACAACGACACCATCAAGCTTGTTTTTGTGGATGAGCGAGGAAAGGTCAGTTGTCTCATTTTATATATCTTTAACTTCTTCATGCTGAGTATCTTGCAGGAAATCAATATCGAGACGACCGGCAAGGACATCAAGGACGGGAAAGGAGACCTGCCACCTTTACGCAACCCACCACTGCTGGAAACTGCGGACGACTTGGCTACTCTGTCCCATTTAAACGAGCCTTCAGGTCCATTGTGCATCATATATTCCACTCAAACTCGTTTTCTGACTTTTCTATCTCAGTTTTACATACCATTCGCAATCGTTACGCGCAGCATAGCATCTACACGTACAGCGGCATCGTTCTTATTGCGGTCAATCCTTTTCAGCGCGTCACTCTCTATGGATCGGAAATCATTCAAGCGTACAGCGGTAGACGCAAGGGAGAACTAGAGCCTCACCTGTTTGCTATAGCAGAAGATGCGTACACGCGGATGAGCAAGGAAGGGCAAGGGCAAACCATCATTGTATCAGGGGAAAGGTGAGTGCAAAGCTTCACATTTATCCTTACGTTCCTTGACTCCTGTTCTAAACAGTGGTGCTGGAAAGACCGAATCTGTACGTAATATAATCCAAGTAATTAAGCAGCATCTCATTCGGAATCCAATAGGCAAAGTTGATCATGCGATTCTTGGCTTCAGTCAACCCGCCTGCTTTGGCGGGTAGATCTAGAACCAAGGCATCCCTAGATGAGTCGAGTGAAGTCGAACGCCAGATTCTTGCAACGAATCCTATCCTTGAAGCCTTTGGTAACGCGAAGACGACTAGGAATGACAACTCATCTCGCTTTGGCAAGTACATCCAGGTAGACACTTTTGAAGAAGCTGCCGTGAGGATCTACTGCTGAACTGCTTCGCAGATCCTATTCGATGGTAAACAGGAGATCGTAGGTGCGCGTATCCGCACGTACCTACTTGAGCGATCCCGTTTGGTCTATCAACCGGAGACAGAGCGCAACTACCATATCTTCTATCAACTTTGTGCCGGAACACCACTCAAAGAGCGGAAGGATCTTGGATTGGATATGGACGTTACGAAGTTCCTTTACCTTCGACAAGGCGGTCCATCCTCGACTCCAATCCCTAGCGTTGATGACGCAGAAGACTTTCGCTCCACGCAGCACGCCTTATCAACGGTTGGCATCAGTGTAGAGAAGCAGTGGGCTGTTTTCAAGCTTCTTGCAGCACTCCTTCACCTCGGAAATATCAAAATTTCACAGCTACGGCAAGATGCAATACTGGAAGACAATGACCCAGCCTTGCTTCTTTGCACACGGTTCTTGGGCATCAACGCTGCGGATTTCAAACGATGGACCATCAAGAAACAGATAACTACTCGCTCAGAGAAGATTGTCACCGCTCTAAACGCTGCTCAAGCAACTGTCGTGCGCGATAGCGTGGCTAAATTTGTGTATGCCTGCTTGTTCGAGTGGCTGGTAGCCGTTGTAAATGAGAGCCTGGCTGGTGAGGGCGGAGAGGCTGCCAACAAGGCTGAAATGTTTATCGGTGTTTTGGACATATATGGTTTTGAGCATTTCCAGAAGGTGATCTATCTTCGTAGCTTTGTAATGCATGATAATCTGACGGTCATCAACAGAACTCCTTTGAGCAGTTCAGTATCAATTATGCGAACGAAAAGCTCCAGCAAGAGGTGCGCGATGAACTCTTCTCTTTATTGATTATCACAAACCGCCTTTCCTCCAGTTTAATGCTCACGTATTCAAGCTGGAGCAAGAAGAATACGTTCGAGAGGAAATAAACTGGACATTCATCGATTTTTCAGACAATCAACCCTGCATCGACGTGATAGAAGGGAAGCTTGGTGTACTAGCATTGTTGGACGAGGAGTCGCGTCTGCCGTCTGGCAGCGACGCCTCGTTCATCCAAAAACTCTACCAACAGCTAGCGAAGCCAGAAACGAAGGACGTGTTCAAGAAGCCTCGTTTCGGAAGCACAGCTTTCACCATTGCCCATTATGCCTTAGATGTCACGTATGAAGCAGAAGGGTTTATCGAGAAGAACAGGGACACTGTTCCAGATGAACATCTCGCTTTGCTAGCATCAACAAAGAACCTCTTTTTAAAGGAAGTCTTAGAAATTGCTCTTGCTTCCACAAAGCCTCCCGAAAGCCCGAATCCATCATCTCCTGCACTGGATGGCAGTCGACGCTCCTCTGTTATCCCAGATCCGGGTCGTGCAACGCTCGCTGTTAGTTCTTCCTCGGCCCCCGGTTCAAAACGGGTAGCCAAAAAGCCGACGCTGGGTTCAATTTTTAAGGCTTCATTGATCAGCTTGATGGACACGCTTAGTGTGACAAACGTCCATTACATCCGTTGCATAAAACCGAACGAAGCCAAGCGCGCATGGGAGTTCCAGCCGCAGCAAGTTCTTGGTCAGCTACGTGCTTGTGGTGTTTTGGAAACCATCCGTATAAGCTGCGCCGGCTACCCTTCACGGTGGACCTACGAAGAGTTTGCAGAAAGGTGAGCCAGCCGCACACACAAGTATGGTGCATTATTAATGGCTCCTTTAGATATTATATGCTCGTTCCTTCGAGTGACTGGAGCCCAATGATTAAAAATCTTGAGATAAAACCTTTGTGTTCGCTCATCTTGAAGAAGACGATCAATGACGAAGATAAATATCAAGCAGGCCTCACCAAAATATTCTTCCGGGCGGGCATGCTAGCTGCTCTCGAATCGCTGCGCTCCGAAAAATTGAACGCTCTTGTGACTCTGGTCCAGAAGAACGTCCGGAGGAAGCTCGCGGTAAAGAAGTATCAGAACATGCGTAGAGCTGCCATCAAGATCCAGACGTGGTGGCGCGGAATTCTGGCTAGAAGATTGGTTGCTAACATTCGACGCGAAGTATCGGCCCGCAAGCTACAAACTGTTATTCGACGATTCCTACAGCGAAGAAGGTTCTTAACAATACGCCGCGCAATCATCTCAGTCCAGAGTCGTGAGTATTTACTTTGCGTGAGGTGTAGGTTTCACCTAATTGCCTTTCTCTTACAGACATACGTGGCGCAGCTGCACGGAAGCGTTATAAAGAAGCAAGATACTCGCACGCGGCGATTCTTTTGCAAAGCCTTTTCCGGGGAAGGTGAGAACGTGAAACAACGTCTTGAAGATTGTAATTAAAACAGGTGCTATGCAGGATGGTTCGTCGGCAATTCAGGACTGATGTCAAGCACATCATCTATCTACAGTCATGTTTGCGCAGACGGTTGGCTCGCAAGGAGCTCAAAGCTCTCAGGGCCGAAGCTCGGTCTATCAACAAGTTCAAGGAGATATCGTACAATCTCGAAAACAAGGTTGTCGAGCTCACCCAGCGCCTACAGGAACGAACGAGCGAGAAAAAGGAGCTCCAAGCGAGGTTGACAGAACTCGAACTACAGCTACAGCTATGGATTTCGCGCCACGAAGAATCGGATTCGAAAGCGAAACAACTACAGACCGATCTGCATGTTTCTCAGGTGGAGTTGACGAAGCGCGACGAGTTGCTCCGTGCGAAGCAAGATATCGAAGCGAGGCTGGCCGATGCTTTGTCTCGACTCACTGAGAAGGAGGCAGTTGTCCAGAAGTTAACGGAAGATCTTCGTTCGCACGCGGCTAAAATAGAAGCGCAGCAGAAGGTTGTTGACAGTGCACCTGCTCGATCAGAAGACAACTCTGTCATTGCAACCCTCAAAAGTGAGGTGAGCAATTTGAGGGAGCAGTTGAATAGAGCCAATGCCTTGAATGCCTTGACACGAGGAGCTCGAATTGATCCTCCAGTTTCGCCTTCCTTTGCACCCAATTTGCGCACTACCGAGACGCCCATCACAACTAATGGGAATTCATCCGCTGCAAAGCGTCATCAGAGAAGACATAGTTCTGCTGGTGTATATTCCTTGGATCCATCGGAGCATCGTACTTCTGTCGATGAGGTGATGATGTCTGCTAAACGCAACCAGAACGGCAACCCTCGTGCAGTATCTGTTGCATTCAATGGACAGGACGTTCTGCCTCGCTTTAAGTCACCCAATGGTTTGTCGGAGATCTACGACGATCCTGCAGAGGAAAAGATCAAGCTCATGCTCGATGCCAAACGCCTAGACGAGGATATCTTGGATGGACTCGTTCGTGGACTGAAAATCCCTGCGCCAAGCTTGACGAATCCTTCCGCCGTCAAGGAAATTCTCTTCCCAGCCAATCTCATCAGCCTTGTGACGAACGAGATGTGGAAATATGGCCTCATTCCAGAAAGCGAGCGTTTCCTCGCAAACGTAATGCAAACAGTTCAGACTCACGTTATGGTACGTGTCTCGACGATTTATCATACATTTGAATACTTATGGACCTGAATAGTCTTACCAAGGCGAGGATGCTATCATTCCTGGGATATTCTGGCTTTCGAACGTGCATGAAATGCTTTCATTCATTTGTGTTGCCGAGAGCGATATGTTACAGGGCATAGGACCAGGAGGAGAACCTGCTGGACGGGAGTTCGACTGGTCTGATTACGAGCGTCTTGTGACTATGGTAAAGCACGATCTCGACAGCTTGGAGTATAACATCTATCATACATGGATGTTGGAAAGCAAGAAGCGATTGTCGAAAATGGTCATTCCTGCGCTTATCGAGAGCCAGTCGTTACCTGGCTTCACGACTAGCGATGGCAGTGGGCGACTTTTTAATAGGCTGCTGAGCTCAAATTCCACTCCAGCATACAGCATGGATGACGTTCTGAACCTCTTAAATAAGGTCTGGAAAAGTTTGAGGAGTTATTTCATGGAGGAATCCGTCGTGCAACAGGTCATAACTGAGCTTTTGAAATTGATTGGCGTCATGAGCTTCAATGATCTCTTGATGCGTCGTAACTTCTGCTCATGGAAGCGAGGTACGTAGATTCTTTTATCGGGGTTTCCTGATCTTGGTCTTAACACAATGTCTAGCCATGCAAATCCAATATAACATCACCCGGATTGAAGAGTGGTGCAAGTCACATAATATGCCGGAAGGCACCTTGCAATTGGAGCACCTCATGCAGGCAACGAAGCTTCTACAACTGAAGAAGGTTCGTCTTTTGCGAGCTTTTGTACCTCGGATATTGATAAGCATTCAAATAGGCAACTGCTGCAGATATCGAGATAATTTACGATGTTTGTTGGATGCTGAGTCCATCCCAGATCCAGCGGATGTGCACCAATTATTTTGTTGCCGATTACGAGGTACGCCGTTCTTACTTTTTAATCATGTCGGTGGCGATGCTCAGAATTGGCGCAGAATCCCATTTCACCCGAAATTCTTCGAGTGGTTGCGTCGCGAGTTGTTCCTAATGACCGTAACGATCACCTCCTTCTCGCCCCGGAGACTGAAGAAGTAGGACCTTACGAGGTTCCTTTGCCTCGAGAAGTATCAGGTCTGGAAACATATGTACCAGCATACCTTAATGTTTCACATTTGCGTCGGCTTGCAGCTCTGGTAGCGTAGTCTACGTATGATTCGTACTTGTTTACGATTGCTTTCCTAAAGTCTTCATGTAATCGATACTGATTTTTCGTCTTAAACTGACTCGTGACTCCTGTCTTCGTTTTGGCCAGGTTAGCCGAGTGTAATATATTGTAACAACAAGTCCAGTGCGGCGTCGTTTGCTTCATCAAATTTGTTACGAGCCGGGCCTCGGCAAGTCGGCGGCTTAGCAGTGAGCTCTAAGTACGCAGGAGGAACGGGAGCGGGAGCGGGAGCGGCACGCGCAGTCTTGATTCGTATTTGTCGCCTCGTGGGTGGTCGCTTCGCTTCGCCCCCTGTCTTCCACCTTTCTTATTAACACTTCTTACCTCGTTCACTCTATCGGCTTGAAACGATGAGCATGCCTTTGCACCTTCTAGCATTCCACTGAATACGATCGTACTACTATCTATACACTGAGGCCGCTCCCGTACTGGAAAGCACCTGGAAAGCTACACTGCTTCAAGTTGTGTCGTCAGCGCCCTCAGCTGTCACCTCTTACTTTGGGCCACTGCAGTATTCAATACGCTAGATCACTTCGCCAAACAATAGGTCTTTAGGTTTACTGCTCTACCTCAGAAGAAATGAACTTGGGCATCGTCTTCTCGGACATTTGGCCGACTTTGCCAATGGGTTAGAATGTTTCACAAAGCGTATGCTGGTTATGTCGTAACATCTATGGAACTTCATGCTAAACTCCTTTGGCACACTCTGGTGAGCATCTTGTTCCTCTGAGAATGTATCGAGCTGACTTATATGCATGAAAGAAAGAGTCAAGGGACCTGCTGCTGTGGTTGAATTGAGCACAGCCAACGATTATTATGCATTGTTCTAGACTCCCTTTATTCTACGAGTCGCCGCATCTGAGCGATAAGGGTCGTTTCTGTTGTATCCAATATTATCTATCATCCTTCGACCTATAAGGTGTGTGGACTTTCCCTGTCAGCTGTGCGTGTCGTCTGATGTTCTTTTACATAGAACTCGTGCAGGTGGTAGTGGCATCTGTCTATATGGACTTCAGGTTGGGTGGGAGGAGGGAGGGCGATGACGGGGAGACATATACTGAAGTCATTCTTTGTTGCGAGTTCATTCTCATTTCACTGATCCTGATAGCCTAAAGCATAACGGCATAGTCTTGTAAATGACTGCAGTTTTTGTTAATATACATCTGCGTTAAGTGTGTAGAGACTTGTACCTGAGAACTGACATCGAACGCTGCGGTGCCAGTGAAAGAACCAGTGTCGCGCCGCGATTTCTGTTTCGAACGATAACGGCGAGCTCTGATAACTGGTGGCATACACATCCTTGTGAGCGGAGCCTCCTGCAAACTGCCTGGCCGTCCGGCCAGAGGACGCGGCAATCTCAGTCGTCCAAGTCTCAAAGATGACTTCTGTCCCGGCATGCCTTCTTAACATTTTGCCTGTGTTACACCCTCCGCACCTCGAAGGCGACCCGACTCTCGCGACTGAGATTTTACCTGGTCCTCCTTCACTAGAGTCCATCCGTCAGCTTTCAAAAAAGAACGAACCCAGGAAGCTTGCTGTGCCCTCATATCTCCCTCTCTCTGACCCCGGGACGACATATACCGGTTTCGCGGGAGGAATGGCTGCAATGGCGCTGGACGAGATCGGACCTCGTCGGAAACGCGCTCGCATGGATAAAAGGTATGCCTTCTCGTTTCTGTCTATATGTCGCTTCTCTAACAACATCTTTGAACGCATGTCCATCGAAACTTCTGCTACTGAACCCATGTCGGTTTGAACTGCCGTACTCAAAAGCCTTTCAAATCGTGCTCAGCGAGCGTCAGCGAGGCATCTTGTAGGAAGTACCGGTCTTAACGATCAGGCGTCGATTTCGGAAGTGGACGCTGCGTCGTCACTTCTCGAACTGGATGATATCGCTGCCTTCAACGACGAGGATCGATCCACGTCACATTCAAGATCGGCTTCCATTCCGCTCAACGGAGAAACTCATGTACAGAGTGCGTCTGGAAACGGCTCTCGAAAGATGAATGGGAAGGGCAAGGGAAAAGAGAAAGAAAAATCAGAGAAATTGGCTCAAGTGGGTGTGAAGGAGGAGCCTGTCACCCTACAGCTTTCTGACATACCGGCTGCGCCGGTGAGTGTGCTCGATATCGTCAGATATTTGACTATGTTAACGTTCCATTACATCCCAGAAGAACGAAGACCACTGCTCATCATGCAGCTCGGTCGGTGCTCTCGTGTACTGCGACGGATGTCCTCGTGCGTTCCACTTATGGTGCCTTGATCCGCCAATGGACCCTTCCGATTTCCCAGAAGGGGAAGAAAGTTGGTATTGTCCTGGCTGTAGACTAGACCAAGTGAGTGCTGTTTACCTCATTATCGATAAAGGGTATTTCATGCAGATTGCTACCTGTTAGGGCCCTCCTGCAAAGCCATCGCATACCTTTCTTTCTCCTTTGATTCAACAGCTTCAAAATATCATCCCTACCGAATTTCGCCTGCCAGAAGAAATTCGATCTTTCTTCCGTGACGGTGAGAGCATCTTCAGTGGTGGGTATGTTACAGCTCTGATGTTACAAATAGTTGGTACAGGACCAGGCGGGACGTACGAGGACAGCTCTTCAGTCAAAGCTATTCGGATAGGGTCTGTTGTGCTTCCCTCGACGAGTAGGTCACCTTACTTACAAAATGCGTTACAGGCGCCATGGACTCGGCGAGGAACGTGATCCTTATCGACTCAAAGACAATAAGGGTGCTCCGGTGATTTGCTTTCAATGCGGGAAATCAGCCCTTCCAGATGACCCTACCATCGGTCCTTCGACAAACAGACTACGTCAAGCATCAACTGGCCTATCTCACTCGAATCGCTGGAAAAGCCTAATCTCCTGCGATTTCTGTTCCTTGCATTGGCATGTTGATTGCTTGGATCCTCCAATGGTTTCTCTGCCTCCACTAAATCGGAAATGGAAGTGTCCTAATCATGCTAGTAGCAGCGCGGTATGTCCTTTGTCAGGCATTAAGAGCTGTCAATGAGCTGACAGGCCAATTCATAGCCGAAAATGCGTACACCGAGAGCAGCCGCCCCGCCAATTGACATCACAGATACGCGTCAAAGCAATAACGGCAACATCGAAGTTATCAGCTCAGAAGTCCCGAGTCATTCAGAGGAGAAAATGTCTGTCGATGAAGTTCTTATTAACGGGCGGAAGTACCGAGTGCCAGAGCGTATCATTGTCCTGGACTTCTGGGGTAAGATCAGGCAGCAAAGAACGAGCAGACTACGGTTCGTCATTGTGCGCCTCTCTGCACTATAACATATTAAATCATCCCTTTCAGCGAAAATATCAGTATCGCCTCATCTCCTCTCACTTCATTGAGCTCTTTGGACGATCAAAATGACCATCCTCCACCACTGAAGCTGAACGATTGTCTTCTGGACAGTGACGACGACTCCCTGCAGGTTGCCGGGGTGACTAGATTTTACGGCCGCTTACTTGAATGACTCTGACGTGACTGATCAACAGCTACTTTGTCGACTGCAAACTGGACTTCGAACTCCGCAACTTCAGAGCCGTCCCATCGAGAAGTATACACAAACGGGACGACATGAGCGTGACCGCTTAAAGCGACAGAACACAGAACGTATAAATACACAAATTGCCGCGACTGTTGTCAAGAATGTGTGTGAAGTTCTTTAGAATTCTGCGCTCGTTCTGATCATGATGTAGTTGGACTCGAAACAAAGAAACCATCGAAAGGAGCAAGTTGCAATTCGTTTCAATCGATCCGCGACTCAGACGTCGACGTCATCCACTAAATCTCCAAGCAAGAAAGGAGGATAAACGGTGTCCGTTCGTCACGTTCCACTCATGCTGCAGTCTCCCACACTACATCACATCATGGCTCAAAGTCCAAGGAGTCCATCTCTACGGTGACTGGTGCTCATCCGCTCCGCGGCCCAAGGACGAACCAATCCGCGCCGACAATGAATGGTAAACGCGGTACTGGTTCTGAGGGTTTTATTTCTCGTTCGCATCTCACGAATGAAGCAGTGGGGTCGAAACCTTCGGTTTCACCTCTCAAGATACGAATACCCAGTCGCCTCCTGCAAAAGCAGTCGAGTAGCTCTATATCGGCAGTTGACTCTGCTCGAGCACCTTCGTCTATACCTTCACTGCAAGTTCGTCCGCGTAGGTCTCTTCGTCGCCAGGCTTCGATGAATGGGACAGGCTCGGAACGCAGTATCTCAATTGATCGCGGACACGACGGACGCTCGTAACTTACTTTTCCAATGTTTATTGCATATGTTTTATGGTTTCTCGCATTCATCTTGGAAGATAATATTGTGGCGCATTATGTAATAGACTTCATGCAGCCTTGTCACTCGATTGACGCGAGGTCAACTACCTAACCATAGGAGCCTTTTGATTCCGTACTCCATTTTCGCCGTCACAGTTGTCGCCCGCTGAGCATCCTCGAGACTGACAATAGGCTTCGACGTAATGAAACCCCCTTCTTCCCCTCCAACGTCCTTGATCGCGAGCACAGCCTGGAAAATCATGTCCACCATTGTATCAACAGCCTGCTTACATGTACTTGCCCAGGTGAGATCGCTAGCACTTTCTTCGAAACTTCCTGTCATACGTCGGGAGCGAGCAGGATCAACAGGTAAGGCTTTGAACGCCGCAAAGGAGGTCACGTCTCCGCGCTCAGCTGCAGTGTTAATGAGTATCCGCGAAAGAACACTGCTTCCCCTCTTCGGAGTGCTGGGCCGCCCAGATAATGTAGGCGTGGTAGGTGGAGAATCTGCAACCATTTCGACACTGTTGCGCAGCGAGTAACTTGAGACGCGCATACTCTCGCCCGAAGTCAAGTAGTTAACCATAAACCCGTAATTTTGCAGCGGATCTCTGCTCCCCTCCTCCAGCGGAGATAAAATATACGTTCCTTCGAAGAAAAGTGAGTACTAGTCCACCGGCTCCATCATTACTCTAGGACTTTCTCACCCTTTGTAATGCTCGTGATTTGGTTGAGGGGAATGCGAGAGTATCGGGCCACTTTTTCAAGTGTATAATCGTAACTAATGATATAGAGTGCACGGACACTCTAAGATCGCTTTTAGAACAGTTTTAAGAACTGTTCGAAACTTCCTTACCAAAAGAAGGACCTTTTCTTCTAGTTTGACACTGATTCTGGTGTTAGGTTCTGCTGGAGATAGAAGCGTCCACCCAGAAAGCAAGCGCTCCCCCTCTGAAAGAACGCGTGAGACAGAGTCGGCGATGGCTTCCGTCCGAATGACTTCAGTTCGGATACGCTCCCTAGGATCTGTTGATTGTAGCTTCTCGAGGAATTCAGAGAAAACAGAGAGCGTCCGATTACCAAGCAGAAAATCGATGACTGCTTGCGAGAACCAGTCGCTGAAAGTAGAAGAGTACATTCTCGCCAGAGAGTTCATGCCGTCATTAAGCAACCCAGTCAAGTCTCGTTTGCCTGTTCGTGTATAGTCGCCTTTCAACGCCGATGTACCTGCATCCGTGGATAGTCCATCAGATAAATGGCTTTCTAGTTTTATCACGAGAAAAAACAAACCCGCATATGCTCTGCTGATGGCGTCCCCATTATTCGCCCATACGTCGTTGAAGACGATGTCGGTCTCCGACCGACCAAGACCAGCAGGGTTTAGTAAGGCCACGGCACTAAGCTGCTTGTCGAGCAGATGCCTCGCAAAGGCAGACTGACAGGAAACTAGTGGTCAGTATACGTTGTCATTCTGTAAAATTTGAATCGAACCTGAACGACATTTGTCCTGTCTAGACAGTCAATGCAATTCACGCGAAAGACTGCTTTCTGCTCGCTCATCAAGACACCGCCAGAGATCCAGGTGAACCTGAGAAATAGCTCTCAGCATTGCTTAACCATGTTTTGTCAGAGAACCATTTACCCCTGTGCGTCAAACGCTTTGCTCAGTCTAATAATGAGACTTGCAATGTTTTCATAATGCATGCCTCTCGTTTCGTTATGAAAGTCGTACTCAGTGTACCTGCCAAGATGCCCGGTGTTTTTGCAGGGTTAGATGACTGTGAGAATGACAAACAGTTTGCATACCGGACATCCTTCGAGCCTAATTCGTTAACATAATCACGATATGCACTTGTTATAGCGCCTTCTTTCCCATGCTGTTCCGCAAGGTTCACGATGGTCTGCGTATATCACATTAGCAACGTTATTTATCGAGAGAAATTTCGCGGCCTCCGTACGTGTGGTCCGTAACGAGGAATGGTCTTTGAGAAGTGTCGTCGAAGAGCTACAAGATTTTGCTCATGCGTCCGATCAGGGTTCAATACTGGTGGTGGCTTGAGGTTGTAGCCTGACTGCGTCCAGAAGAGAGGAACTGAACCATGCCATGAGTATCTAAAATAACCTATAGCAGTAAATAAATATTATGCGACGTACTTGAACCCCTTATTTGGATATAACTGAATACATTCGGTTTTCCCTCTCGCTGTATGTCCGAAGAGCTTGAGCTTACACGCTGCTTGTTGCAGATACTTAACTCACCTCAACGCGAACAACAGATTCTGTCTCGACAAAGTTGGCCACATTGGCATCGTCGTCGACCCCTCTTCTTTGATATCGAAGACCAGCTCTCTCTGAACATTGATGTCAGGAAGACTCTGCACACTTACTGAGATGACATATGTACTGACCCCTTGAACGTCTTGAAACAACAATGTAGTCAACAATTGCGCTTTCACCAGTTTCTGAAGATTCTGGTTCCCTGGGAACATGAAAGGAAGTCATTTGATAAAAGCCTTGCATGACCGGAAGCACGTAGGAGTGAAGCTGTCGAGAAGTGAGCTAAGCGACAACTCCGCAGATACCAGACTTACACCGGCGTCAATAAATGGCTGAAGCATGGACTCATTCCACCAAAATTGTTTGGTCACTCGGCGCCATAAAGGGAGAGTGGAATAAGGTTCGGCTAAAACGTCGCAACGCTCCATCTCTGTCGACTCTGACGCACTCGAAACAGTTTTCTTGACCTGCGACACAGCCCTTCGCTTTAATCTTGCCACTTCGTGCTGTTTGTGTTGCAAGGACGTGGTTATGTCTTATGGAAAGTCGAAGATAAAGGCAAAGGGGCGCTTAGCATTCAATAAAATTTGTGTAACTAAAAGTAGCTCTTTTGAGATAACGTACCGAAGTTATAAGCAAAGAACATGCTACCCTTAGTAAATTCTTTGATACACTCCTTCAGGATCTTCTGGTCTAACTCACTCTGCCGTTCCTCAGAGGTAGTCGGTGTCGGTGAGGTGGCGTTGAGTATCTCCTGTAAAACTTCTGCCGGTTCCTTGTTAGAGCCTTCCAAGTTGTCCTGGTTTGTTCCTCGAAGTGTCTGCTCCTCTGCTTGGTCTGAAGAATTTATTGACTGCCGTCGAGACAGGCGGGTCCAAAAGGAGAGACGAGATGCAAGAGCTTTCGCGACGGGCGATACCCTATCCTCATCGGAAATCGGAGTAGATGCACCAGAGGACACGGAAGAATTGATAGATGAGGCAGGAGATGAAGACCGGAATTCAGAATCTGGGAGTGGCGACATGATCTTTATGTCGTGAATATCTGAGAATTTGACTTTGGTGGTCTGTGCTGGAAAACTTGATTCTTGACCCTCGCTTTCAAGGGTTTCTACTACGTCAGAGAGGTCGGAGGTTTCAGATGCTAGAGGTTCAGCGAACATGTTGGCCTGGTTATGTTTTACAGCGATGGTATTTAGGATCGTCCGTGCTCGAGATTCTCGCAATGGGATGGCCGACACAGACTTCACGCCATACACTTCATTACGGCTATCAAGAACTGGAAAGCATGCAATAAGCAAATGCAGGATGGGTTGAAGACGTACATGTAGAGAACGTACAATTTCCGATGTCAGTCTTAGCCGTTATGACGAGGATATATGCGCCTTCCCCCCGCAAGGTTCAACATTTGATTTTCTTTTGTACATTCAAGTATAATAACATACCCGTTGTAAGCCTTAGGCATCCAAGAATGCCGAAGACGATCGCTGCATCATCCCAGGCATCGTTGGTACCTTCCGCATGGCCCGACAGTTCCTCTATTTCAAAAGTGTCGCCCCATGATATACGAACGCAGGAATGTGGACTTGAGACTCCGGGTACGACTGGGCGAAGCAGGAGAGCGTCCTTTGTCGCGAGAATGGCTGTGCGATAATAAGGAGTCGGATGAGGCACCGGTGAAACTGTCACGTTGAATCTAGGATGCAGGCCGACTGACAGTGTGCTGCTGGCAGCGGCTGGGGAAATAGCGTCGGATGGCGGAGGTTTCTGAGAGAGCTTAAACGGGTTCTTCATGTCGACGAGTATAGGACTTGTTTTCTACAGCCTTATACGCGCTGTCCACGCGATCGATGCTGTAGTGGTGGCCATCTTTCAAGCCTGAGACGACAGAGGCGGACTATGTAGTACAAAGGATCGGCGCGTTCGCTTTAGTGCCGCTTTTCTTCAGCCTTCACTCACAACCGCTCAACGTTGGACGACGCCACACGGTCACAATGGCTGGCCCTCTTCTTGAGTTCTTCAGATTCGCATTGTACTTGACTATGCCCGTTGCCGCCATGGTCCACTACGGAAAGCCAGAGTGGTACACTCAAAATGTCTTGCCGGTAAGTGCCCACATATGTCCGACAGACTTTGATTTCAGCCAACCTGTTGCAGTACAAGGAGAGGATATTTCCGCCGCTGGAGAGTACCCATCGTGTACGATGTTTCTAGAGCTACTTCTGCTTGGACCCGCGCTCAAACTACTATTTCTGAACAGGATCTCCCGGTAGATCAAGCTGCGCTGAAGGAAGAACTCGCAAGAATTATGGCTGAGAAGCGTGCAAGGCGGCTTCAGAGGGAGAAAGAATCTGAACGAGGTCAGAACTGAAGGTCTCCTATAAGGTGTGACTTCTCTATCTCAACGCTACTTTTCGAGAATATAAAAGATTGATAT
Source organism: Porodaedalea pini (assembly GCA_002794775.1). NCBI lineage: Eukaryota > Fungi > Basidiomycota > Agaricomycetes > Hymenochaetales > Hymenochaetaceae > Porodaedalea > Porodaedalea pini. Next base: position 1,460,901 of record NBAY01000003.1, on the reverse strand, counting down.
AAAAGGCCTGCTGGCATGCAACTTCGTATATGCCTGGAAGCTACAAGTCTCACTGCTCTATCGGCCGCACCCTCATTCCACCGCTCGCCATTGCAGAAGACCTCCCAATCCCGATTCCCTCGCTGCAGGACATCCTGGACCACCATTCTGTATCTATGCACCTCATCGACTGATATCTTCACACCTCCACAAACAATGAACACCACACTTTTCCTTTTTCTCGAGCTCTCGTTGCCTTTGGTAATATGGGCCTTCTGGACGCGTTTGAAGAGGTCAGGGTGATAAGCCAGGGCGAGGGTAGTGCTACATGCGAGCTCCACGAGGATTTTGTGATCCTCTTGAATAAAGTCAAATCAATTGCCATCACTCATGTTTACTCGATAGCCCCATACCTGCAAACAAACAAGTTGTTCCCATGGCCATTTCATCCGGAATTGTAGCGCAGACGATACTGCCTTTACGTTCTAGCGCAGCATTTACGACAAATGCTGAGGGCGACGTCGCGGCCAAAGATGATGCTTTGGACGTGATCTGGATGTTTGCAACTTTGACGCCGTGCTCTTTGCTGTACGTCTCACCGACCCCATCTGGAAGAGGCAAATTGGCGTGCCATTGTCTGTCATTGATAGAAATAGAATGATAGAAGGCTGCGGCTCCATGGGTCTCGACCGCCACAACGGGCACTGAAATGCAGCAATTGAATCTTCGAATCTGAATGTTTCGTCTTGTTCAATGCCCGTACCATCATCCCAGCCTGTATCCTTGCAGCCATCTATAATACCTCCCAAGAGGCCACCGCCTCCGACACTGCAAAATATCGCATCGGGCTTCTCAGGGAGTTGATGGGATATTTCTGTGATCATCGAGCCGTGGCCTTTCCACAGTATGGCGCCATCATAGGCGTGTACGCTACGGAGTTGACTATTAGCAGGACATCAAACTCTACCGCAAGATGTCTCACTAGCATGCATTTGCATTGCACTTGATTGCTTTTTCGGCCTCTTGCGCAGCCTCGAGATAATACTTTCCAACCACGACTACTTCCGCCTTCTCTTTCTCCAATCGTTCGATCATACTCTGACTTGCGCCTTCCGGGATGTATACTGTGCATTTTAGTCCCAGCTGGTTTGCTGCATAGGCAGCCGCAAGGCCTGCATTTCCCCCAGAAGCAATGATGAGGTGAGCGGCGTCTCCTCGAGTAATCTTGCAGTGCTGTGCGAATAGAGATATTCCCCTGTACTTGAATGACTGGGAGGGCTGTAGGTTCTGCAGCGGATGTCAATCGCCTTGATGAGATGATATTAAATAGCGCAGTCAGACCTCCAGTTTAAGATATACATTGCAGTCTAGTAATGCAGATAAATGACTCGACAAGATTAGCGGCGTCTCCAACCACAGACTCGGTTGATGTTGACAATAAGACATGAGAGGAGAGACAGGTAGTAGTAATGGGGAAAGGTCTATTTCTAAACGAATGGACAGCTTGCCGGCAGCTCGAGTCGACGGTGATTCGGCACGATAAGATAAGTGTATGCACTACGTCTATTTCGGCTCTGATGCATTGATGGGCAATGATAATTTTGGGACAGGCCTGCAACGACCACCACACCCGTAGCACATTGAAAGTCACTGCTGCAAGTCATGCAGTATATCTTTCAGTTCCCTACTCTATCTCACTTGTGCCATCTTGATCTTGAGCTCGTGTACATGTGCCTGTCGGTGAAATTGCGGACCGTCAGGACCAGCGTGTCGTTGCCCACGGCCCGCTGAGTGCGGTGCTCTCACTCGGAAGCAACAGGGGAATACAGTCCACGAACAAGATTTATCAGAAGGAGCATCTTTAATCGAATACGTAAAGGTCCGTCGTGACGGTTGATATCTTTATTTCACAAGAACCTGCCATCATGAAGTTTATCGATGGTTTCTGGCTGCTAAAGCATGGCATCAAGCCTTACTACGCACTACAAGTCGTACAATCCTCCGAGGGCGGCGATGGGTATAATCTCCAGGTATCGACGAAGCCCATCCGTCATCGTGGAGACACGCTCGGCGGACCTCTGTTAAGCATCAGGGTTCATTCGCCAACGGAGGGCATCATCGGTGTGAAGATCGACCATTTCAAGGTTAGCCAAGTTATGAACATTGAGCAAGTAGGCACTCATTTCGAGCAATAGCATTCCGAAGCTGCTCCTGCTATCCCACTCTTCCCGGATATTAAACCAACGTCCAACGTGTCCTTTTCCAAAACGGAACAGGTTCTCAAGCTGCTTTCTGGAGACCTTAGTGTCGAAATCACTTCCAACCCCTACACTCTTGCCTTCAAATCTCCGAAGAAGACTCTGGCGTCTGCCGGATACAAGCATCAGGGCGTATTCGACGTCCCATATCAGTGGACGTTGAATTCTGCGACAAACACATCCTGTCTGACCAATGATTCGAGTTCAAATCCAAACCCAGGGACAACACCTTCTTCGGTGAGATATATCAATTCAGAGCTCACGATCTCCCCTGGGGAGCTCTTTTACGGTTTTGGAGAGAGATTTGGTGCATTTGTAAAGAATGGTATACGATCAATCCAGTTTAGTTGCCTGTTTGCTTCTAAAATCCTACACACAGGTCAAAGCATCAGTGTCTGGAATCAAGATGGAGGAACATCAAGTGAGCAGGCTTACAAATGCGTCCCATTCTACATTTCGAACCGTGGCTATGGAGTATTCGTCAATCATCCCGGCGAAGTCGAAGTCGAGATCGGAAGCGAAAAGGTCAGCAGAGTGGGTGTGAGCATCGCGGATGAGTCGCTGGAGTACTTCTTGATCTATGGAGAGACGCCACTGCAAGTACGTCGTTTCGCCATATCCAATTGATTATCTTAGCTTAAGTTTTCTTCAAAGATCTTAGAACGCTACACCCAATTAACAGGCAGACCTGCGTAAGTGCTTCAAACTTGCGTTATAAGTCATCAGATAATAATCTAACTGATGTAGACTACCTCCTGCATGGACTTTCGTGTTGTGGCTCTCAACGTCTTTCTTGACAGATTACGACTCAAAGACTGTGTCTGGATTCCTGCAAGTATGCAGGATCGCGAGTGCGATGTCCGCGTCTTCCACTTCGACTGTTTTTGGTACGTGAGGGCTTCATCTGTTAAAATCCTTTTTGAATTAACGACACTTCTGATGTGAATAGGATGAAGCAGTACGAATGGTGAGCTTCCCCAGGCAGTCGTATTACATGGAAAATTTCCTCCGTTAAAGCCATTCTCTAGGTGCTCCTTCACGTTCGATCCTGATAACTTCCCTGATCCGAAGCAATACCTCTCTGAGATAAAGTCGAAGTATAACGTGAAAGTCTGTGTCTGGAGTAAGCTCATTCTTATAATGATTTCTATATGATCAGTACTTACGTCTACCTTTTGCGGCGCACAGTCAATCCTTACATTTCGCAACTGTCCCCCATCTTTAAAGAAGCAGTTGAGGGTGGCTCTCTGATCAAGCGCACTGACGGGACGCCTTGGCAGTGGGATCTCTGGCAGCCTGGACTCGGAGTTGTTGACATCACGTCGTCTGGAGCAAGAGACTGGTACGCCGCAAAATTGAATGCATTGATCGGCCTCGGTGTCGACTGCTTCAAGGTACGCCGCCCATTCTCCTACTAAGCCTGACATCTCATTTGTTTTCTCGACGCAGACGGACTTCGGCGAGCGCATTCCTCACGCCAATGTCAAGTTCTTTGACGGGTCGGATCCGAAGCGCGTTCACAACATGTATTCCGTTATATACAACGAGCTCGTCTTCAGTGTCCTGGAAAAGCGGTTTGTGAAGCTCGAAGCCGTTGTCTTCGCTCGTGCAGCGGCGACGGGAGGCCAGCGTTTCCCAGTGGTAATTACCTCTTTTTTCAACATAAACCGAAATTGAAAGAAATTTCAAGCATTGGGGAGGCGACTGCGAGTCAGCCTACGAGGCCATGGCAGAGGCAATTCGTGGTGCTCTGAGCTTAACTTTGTCAGGCTTCGGTTTCGCGTCTCATGATATTGGGGGGTTCGAGGTCCGTCACGCTCACTAATTCTTTTCACGCCTTGTTCTAGTCATCAGTGCCAGGGTACTCCTCCTCCGGATATCTATAGCCGATGGTTAGCGTTTGGCTTGTTCTCCACCCACTCCAGGCTACACGGATCAGGATCCTACAGGGTCCCTTGGGCTGACTACGGGGAAGATGCGGCCAGGACATTGGCGAAGTTTGTCGCAACCAAGCATCGGCTCATGCCTTACATCTACAACTATGTGAGCTGACCCACTGCGCATTGATTGTGTAGCCTTTGGTTGATCTATGGCCTAGGCCATCGACGCGAACGCGAAAGGACATCCGTTGATGCGGGCTATGTTCCTAGAGTTCATTCAGGATCGCACGACACACCATCTGGACCAGCAATTCATGTTAGGGCCCTCACTCCTAGTCGCCCTGTCCTTCGTCCCAGATACAGAAGACTCTGAGTACTACCTGCCTGCGGGACGTTGGACCTCGTTCTATAATCCGAAGCGTGTAGTGCAGGGACCTATATGGATGAAAGAAAAGGTGGCGCTGAACGATATCGCACTGTGGGTGCGCTAAGGAAGTATATTGCTACTTGGAGCGGAAAAAACAGGCAAGCCAGACTACGCCTACGATAAAGATGTCGAGGCAAGGCTCTACGAACTCGAGGATGGGAAGAGCGCGGAGATCAGTGTTCCCACCGGGAAAGCAGCGGATATAGCTGGTCTTGCCAAAGCTGAGAGGCTTGGGAACGATATTACCGTCTCCGTAGTCTCGGGTGCCGTTGGGCTGAGCTCTGTAACCCTCTGTGCTACTGCCTTGGAGATCGAGGGGTCGGAAGGTGGGACGCTTAAGGTAGTAGAAGGCTCCAAGGAGGTTGCGCTCAAAATGAAGGCAACGTAATGGGATTGTAGCTCACTGCGACGAAATTGATGGAGTAGCGATGTCTTACACACCTGACTTTCATTCTGAATTGAGAAAGCGTTTCATCTTTCTTGCCTTCATATGTACAAAGCACCCCTCGTCCCTAGACCCGAACCATTGTGTCTAATCCTTTCTATAGCAATGACCACATTCTCTACAATATACGTATGCATATAAGTGTCTGTTTTATGAGCTTCTCGTAATCTCAGAGTATTTAGGACGTATATACTGTTTCTGAGCAAAGAAATGTTGCAAGTGGTATGTAATTATTATCACGATGCCAATAAGAAAAAAAAGACGAACGTCCCGCATCCTTATGCACAGCTGCGTCACACGCTCGATGAAGGCTGGCCCATGTCCTGCCAAGAACCGTATCTACGAGTTAGGGTGTAATTATCGACTGCAACCATTTCTTTGCAAGATGCTGAGGGACTAAGTCGGCTTTCATTAGATTGCGTTGTGTGTTCGTCGGATTCCTTTGGTCCGTTGAGGTATCCGAAGGGCCCGACAAGGATTGAACCTGATGAAGGATGCGGCCTTCGATCTACACCCAACAGCTTGACATCAGCATATAATCTTTGCAAGTTAATTTAAGCTAGCTCACAATTGAAAGACAGAGGCTTGAGAGGAAAGAGCACGTCTTTTGGATCCCGGGATACAGTCTGGATTCCGCATAAAGCAACAGGTTCGGCAGAAATCTCGACATGAAGCATGTTAGCCCAGTACCTATAGAAGCATACATCACGTCCGCTTTTACTTGGAAGACAGAGACAAACCTTGACAGAGTCTGAAGCATCTCTGCGGTTTGATTCAGGTAGAAACGGTTCGTAAGTTCGAAATCTTCAATGCTCATAGCTGTTCCACTAAGTACGCATCCACTATTGGACTGCGCAAGCAAGAACGCTCCTCTTGCAATGGAGAGCGGTATAAATGTTGACGAAAGTCCGTTCGCGAACAAAACGTTCTCGTTGCGCATAAGGTTGAGTATGTCGACTATCGCCATGGCAGACTTTTAGGACTAATGAGCGTATCCTGATTTCTATCTTATAAACTTTACTCACCGACCAGGCGATATCAAGCCGCGGAATTTCTGTGAGTGTCTTTGGGGGTTGAGACGCCCAGAAAAGCGACGGACAGTGGGACATGACCAAAAAACAGTGCATCAAAGCGTGCACGAGGTAGAATGCGAAAGATTCATGAAGGAACATTGTAAGAGAGAGATTCTCTCTACTAAATGCCAATGAAGGTGGCAACCTATCTTGAAAGGTTGTGATGGTATGTCGTATTTGACTAGAGGCAGGAGCCGTCAGTTCCGAAAGTCCAAATGAGAAATTTCGTTCGTTCTACCTTAAACCAGCGTCGCGACGTACTGAAGGGATATTGGGTTTTCCAGAGTTTGAGCAGTCGTTTATGAAGACCATTAAGTTCAAGACACCCTTAAAAGCTTGGTACATCATAGTACGCGACATCGAGCCGCATGATTTAATTTCCGGGTATGGCATGCTGGTCGAACACTCGTCGAGGCGCAGAGTACAGGACTTTCCGTTGACTGTTGCACCAACAATCGATTTTTACTTATACCGCTATGTATGCTTTAAGTGCGTACCAGAACATGTAATGACTTCCAGCCAAGCTACCGACCAGAAAGTTGCACGAGACCGATTTCTTGTTGCTTCACAAGGATCCTGGCATATATGCTCTTCGGAGCCCAGCTTGAGGTCGGCGGCGAGAGAGGAAGCCATCTATAAGGATGTAAGAGAACCACGAGTGATTACGCGATTCAAATGCGTCTCACTTGACCGTATGTGTAAAAGCCTGTTGGATTTGAATACTCATCATCACTAGAGTCTCATTCAACCGGAGTATTACGTAGACATACTGATAGCGCGACCTGACCCGCTTTCTGCCCAGGCAACCAGTATCGTTGCATGCAATTGCTCCAACTTGCTTGAAGCAGTTCCTGAGAGAAGGCACTAAATGTGTGTCAGATGAATTAGCAGATCATAGGACCAATGTTATTAGCTTTGGCTACATCCAGAAAAGGTTCCCCGGAAAGATGTCGGGAGCCTGGCAAATGTCGGATTTTATCGGAAAACCTAGGAAGAGGTTAAACGCGTAACATTGCAGGTAGAATTCCGAACGTTCGAACCTTGCAGCATATGCTGCTAAGCAGTTTGCAATCAAGGGTGAAAGGGTGCCTTCTCGAGCAGCGCGAGTTGTTTCATCTGGGTCAAAGAATGGGAAGATGCTTCCAGCATATAAAAGAAATACATCGACAAGATGCGGTAACAACCGCGGGTGCGGGTATGCTTGTCGATGCGGATCGAAGAAAGAATTATTATCCGAACGTCTGTCTGAATCGCCGTGCTCTTCGGCATGTGAAAACGAATGTGGGATGCTGGAAATAGGATCTTCCTGAACTGATTTTTCCCGGAAAGCGGAAGAGGTTGACGATGACGACGAGCTTAGAGTACATGGACCCTCATTCGCGTCTTCGGCGATGAACGACGCGCTGGTGCGAGCGGGTGAGGATTTAACTTTGCGAGTATGGTGGGTGGGGGCAACTGTGAAGCTTGCAATACCTCGTTGGCTGCGAACGCGATCGCGCTCATCGAAGACACAGACACTACAGGTTGTTCTTTCAAGATAGAACCGTGCTAGTAAATATGACTGCCCACCTGCTAGATGCCTCGCATGCCTCGCACCTTCCATCACCATGACCTGTAGGACGACACCTAGTTTTCTTCACTCGGCTGCAGATGATACCCACACGGGTTACAGTTTTGTACATGATTGTAGCTCACGCATATCCGAGTAATAATTATCGAAAGTACTCACCAAGCGTCGCAAGAAGTAATCAACCTGGAGCGTTTCTTGACTGCCCGAACCGGTTTTTGAGGTCTCTCAAAAACAAATTGAATCCCGTCCATAAGCAGGGCGATTGAAAGAGGTGATAATATGGTTTCACGACAAGTTGAGAATCTAAGCAAGAGAAGCGCTACGCCGACGATGCACGCGACAGAGCTAGACGAGCACGGCACCACTGGCACTGCGCTGAGGCAGAAGAAAGTCCGCTTTTAGTTGTGGTTGCTTCGTGTATCTATGAACGCGCTGTTCGCCTTCGCAACGCTCGCGTCGCTTGGCCAGGATAACGCAGCGCCGCGGCCAGCGGACGTTGCACAGATACAGGCCGAGGACCGAATCGATTGAATATAAAAATAGTGTCGACGCGTCGGACACGTGCGTGTTGATTCCTTGGACAACCATTAATACCAGCCCTGGAGTTCCCGGCTTCGGCCGGGAACTCCGCTGGCCATCAATCCGAGTTTTTTAGGCATTGCTTAATCTGAGTTTTTTTGTTTCTTCAGATTTAATTAATGCAATTTCTCACTCTAAAAGCTATACTTATTTAAAGTTCCTTGCTGGCCATCAGTCTAAGCTCTTAGAACAATGGTTCATCTTAGTTCACATGATTCTTCAATTGCAAAACTATATATCTCACATACACATGCTTGAAAGCAATCTGAATTTTCATTGTATAACATTCTATTTACAACAAAACTGTTAGGGTCGGGTGAATATTCCAATTCTTTAACCACGAAGGTGTTGCCTTCCGGACTGTATGGTCCTCTGAGTGGTGTATTACCGAGACGACTTTACTTATCTTTGACCGATCCCGTAACCAGCTTCTCCTTCACTGCCCTTATCAGGTGGAACCTGAGGTTGGTATTGAAAGCACTTAGTTACAGCAGATAGGGGAGGTAATGCCCTAGAGGGTCGAGAGACGTTCGGTTATGCTGCGATGTTGTCTAGGAGGCAAACTGCAAGGCTTGGCGTAGCCGAGATGCACTCAACCAGACTTGGTTCTGTGGACAATGAGAGGAACCTTCTAAGCATGGCGTAGCTGAGGGTCTACTCAATCAAAGTCAATCCTTATTCAACTTGGGACAAATCCTCAACCCAGTATGGGGCGGACTCATTATTCAACCAAGGAGGATATTACACAGTGGTAGTTATAGATGTAGAGGTAGGGGTAAGAGGATAGCTATGCAGGTAGCTAAAACCGTACTGTGAAAGCTAAAGCGATAGAGAATGGGGATCTGGGGTGCTAGTTACTCGGCCTTATATAGCCTACTGAATTTCTAATTTCTTTATGTTCTGTCCAACCAGATGCCCTTCCGTCTCCTTCCTATGTTTCAGGTGGCCGCAGCACTTAGCTGCTGCGGTGGGGATGTGTGCACATGTATCCCATCCAATGGTCTTCTTGCATTCTGCAATTTGGACTGCGGTGTGAGTCACGTGATGTCATGACCCGCGCGCTCGGGTGAGTACATCACTGATTTGGTAGTCGGGCTCCCACGTTCTCCACATGCTTTGGTTTAATTAACTTCCTGCTTCTCCCGTGTGCTTCTATATTGGGGCTTTACTTCCCTGCTTCTCAAAGCGTCTTCCTCGGTTGTGGCACTGCATAGCCTATCGGGTTGCATTGCTGCGCTCGGGTGTTCATTCCTCCCATTCAAATCCATTGGGGATAACCATGTGGACCCATGGGTTATTCTTGGATCGCCATTCAGTGTCAGGTCCTCTCAGTGATAGGGCTGCTCCGCCGAGACATGTCTCCATTGTGAATGGTGGGTCATGTGGTCCTAGGGCTAGAGTGATCTTGAATGTTCGTCTTCGTGACATGTGCTCGAATTCGTATAGCGTAATCGTGCCTTGATGCTTTATGTCCCTGAGGTATGCCCAACAGTGCTTGAGTGCTGTCGTTATGTGTATTGGTACATCATTCCCTTGTACTGGACTCGGGGTAGGTATTTGTATCATCATCTTGCAGTTCCTGCATTCTTCATGTGGCTCCTTATTGTATTGGATGACTGTATCCCATTTGTAGTTCTCCATGCCATGTTCTTCTTTACTGATGTGGACTTTATATGTCTTGGCATCTCGATAGTAGATTGCCTGTCCTGTTTCAAAGTATGGGGATTGGCCTTCCCACTTGTGTGCTCGTAATGTGACGTCCTGGTCCATTAATCCTATTGTCTTCAGGAGTTCTGGGACCTTCTGTGCTACGTTCTGTAGTAGCATGCACTTGGTGCATTGGGGATCAACCTCCATTGGGTGTCCCTTGCTTTCTTGACGTTTATGTGCCATGTCACAAGGTGTGACGGTGTAGCGTGACTGTGACTGACGGATTTTTGCCTGGGCAAGTATCCGTCAAGATCAGGTGACCACGGTATCACGTGTATGATTGATGATGATCTGCCTTGATCGACGTTTCCGAATGTGCAAAAATTTCCTTTCAAAAACCTCACTAAGTACAATATTGGTTGTTGAGAACCTGAAGATAGAGTAAGTCTCTTTCAATGGAGAGACATAGTGCATAATACCTGCTTCTCATGTCTTTATTTAAAATAGAAAGGATATTCTTTATACAATATAGATACTATGTTAGGACACCTTATATTATATTCATAAAAGGCTATAGGTGTAGGCCTGCTAGAGTATTCTCACTACTTCTAACATGTTGCTGACTTCCTATACATCATGACTTGACTCTGATGTATTGAGTGTCTGACATTCCAAGACACAAACTCTGAAACACAACCATGTAGCTGTACTACAATTATGAGGAGTCTAAGTCTGAGACTCAGTGGGAGCCTCCAGACCTTTGGAGTCTGACACATTATGTTCAGTTCATGCTCTTTTCACATTCTCTTCACTGCCCAACTCATCCAAAGCTTATATGCACTTATACTGAGTTGTGCTATGTATACTCTGGCATGAGCCAGGCCAATGATTTATATATTCTGAGAGTAATTCTCAATGGACTCCAATTGGTTGATTTTCTACTGAAATTTATTTTATAATACACATGGAGAAGATCACAGAATATTTTTCTAATTGGCTTGTTTTTTTCTGCATTTTTCCTAACTTTTTCATGTGAGGAATGAGTTGTTTAAGCTTAGAGTATAAAATTGATTGTAGATGATTTGCATGCTGCTGCTTTGGAGTTACCACTTTTAGCCATCAAAATTTCAAGAGAAGAGCATGATTTAATTAAATTATTTTTTTTTCATATTTTTTACAATTTTTTTCATAGGGGAAATGAGTTGATTGAGCCTACAGAGCGGTCTGCTCACGGATGTGTGCACATGTGCAGACATCATGTGATGATCTGCAATATTGCCGCTTTGAGCCATCAAAATTTTCGGAGCTGGCCGGAGCAGGAGCATGTGGGTGACAACTAAAGAAGGAAAAAAGAAGCATCAAAAATATTGAAAGTCCGAATTTAGTCAGCATGTGGCTGTGTCAAAAGTAGGGGGTTGCGTTTGTATATTAAGATTGGTAGCCCTGCTATCGCCAGATAGTAAAATCATGGTCTCCGGGACACTCGTCGACACTCTTCTATCCCCATCGCTTGCACTCAAGGACCTGTTCGCAAAGGCCGCTGCAGACGGAAAGACGAATGAGTTTCCGGCTATTGTCAGAGAGCATTTCTCCTCCGTGTTTGCAGGTGATGCGTTAGGCCAGGTGCGTATTGCTGTGCTAGTGCCCGTCAACTCATAAACCCATGTTTTTATAGATACCTTTACTAGATACGGCTCGTCTGCCCAGCACCTATGCTCCGATGTCCTTGGTCAGGTTTCGAGCCATGGTACAGGATACTTCCTGCTCGCCCGAAATGTATCTTTCCTCTTTGAGAGGCTTGACATGTGGTGGTTGGGGCCTAGATAATGAAGAAGAACTTCCAGATCAGCTCTATTTGCATTCGGACTTCAACATGTTGAAAGAGCGAGACGTGATCTGGGCTGTGAACATCCCTGGGGAGGGTCATTGGTGCGAACCTTCCCGAAGCACACCAGGCTCCGTGGCCTGCGACTCAGGAAGTTCTGCTGCCAGTGCGTCTTCAGCCATCGTATAAACAATCAGTTCTCTTTATTAATTATCTAAACTTAGACACATCGCATTGTAAAGCCCATAAATTCCCTATTCCCGACACAATGCACGTCGCAGCACAACTCAAGGTTCGTTTCTTCAATCGAAGCCTCACTCAACAAGCGTGATCGAATAACCAGGATCTAGGTCTATGATGATTCCGCAGAATTATTGAAGCCCACAAGCGTGCACGAATTTGTTGGTATGCTGACGTCCGAGTCTGAGTCGTGAGTCGGTTAGCGCTTATTCGAAAATATGCTAAAGCGAAAGATCTTCAGCGTTCACTCGGAATTCGTTACGGACGCGATGGTACCAACGCTGCACGTCCTTTTTCACCGCCGACTCCCTAAAACGTTGACCTCATCACCGTCGACCGAGCCTGAAGCATCCCAAGCACATAATGCGCGGGATGCATTGATCGATTGGATGTCTTCTGAGGCTCTAGGATGTGACCGCGACGCAGCAGAGTGGGTTCTACTGAGTTGTTTATCTTCTGTGTGAGTTTCAGCTTGGATGTGTCCGATTCCTTTGCCCTAATAGACATGCCTAGCGAATCTCGCAATCCTTCTCTCTTCCCTATGTCTGTAACCCTATCAGAATTCGCCAGACCGTCGGTCGGGATCATCCCAACGATTTCTCTTGTGTTATCGGAAGTGCTACCGTTATACTTCTTTCTTCCGCTTACTTTGAAACTCTTGAATGAACGGAACTTCCTTCCAGAGAGCAAAGATGAGGATTTGCATGCGGGTATTTTGCAAGTCCCAAACGATACTACTATCGTTACCACCGAGACTGGCATCGTGGAAGGAAGCCTGTTAGAGAAGGGTGAGCTCATGTCCGTTCCGTTCGACGCCATCCTCACTACTCACAACTCTCACAGGCCTCGAAAATGTACAGGCACTCCAGGAAGTAGCTAAACTTCAGACGCTGCCGTACAAGTTTCCTTTTAGTCAATACTCTTTCCCGACGGACATCAAGTTCATCACTCTCACAGACGGCAAGAAGAGCTTGTTTCTCGAGGTGCGTTCGTCGTCTTTCTCATTTTCCGATGCTAATATGCAGTCCCTTTACAGTCAAGCATCGTTATCCCCCTTCGATCTGACGCCTCGTCGGACCTATATAAAGAAAGGCAGTTCGTAAAATGGCCTTCACCTGAGATCCTCTCTTCTTTCCGCGAATTCGTCGTACGCGCCAAGACAGCCAAAGTCACTGTAGGAGAACAATTATCAGAGGTAAAAGCAAGTTGATCTTGTAAATTCCTGGCTAGCTAATCGGTTCGTCTGTTTAGCACATCAAAAACGACTTCGTGCAGGAGCGTCAAGAGAAAGGATCGATCACAGCGGATGACCTTGTCCGCCGAATGACGATAGCCAGGTCGGAATTAATATCAACATCTGTTTTTCGTACTGTTGTTGACGTCTTATTGTATTTTTGTTCGAAAGGCTTGTCGCGCTGTCTCAGCTTGAGAGCCAGATGTCTATGGAGAGCTGGAATGTCGCCAAAGCCCTGGATATCCGTAGAAAATCACGCATTCTGTAACTCTTCATTCATTATCTCCTTACGAGCAGTTTATCTCTAGCGTAAGGAGGCAATTCCACATCAAGGCATTCGAAGTCCATTCTTTTCAGCTTCCATCCAGACGTCGCGGAGCTCAGTGACAACTTTCGGAAGAATGTCCTTTACTTTTGCGACATCACTACCGCTTCCCTCGAGGTAGAACTTGATTTTCGGCTCTGTTCCGGAAGTCCTATAGAAAGGTCTATTAGTAGAAGTTTTAAAGAGTCGAAGTGCGGGCCTACCTTGTGGTGAGCGTAATCTTAGTATCATCAAGCTCCGATTGAGCTCGGAATTGAATCATGTGCCCCGATGATAGTGGAAGTACCGGCTTGAAGGTTGGCGGATTCGCACTATCATAGCCGACAGTCAGGTCTCTGACACTCGTCACCTTCAGCCCTGCGATCGCACACGGGTAGTTCGGCTCGCCTTTCGTTCTGTTCTACAGATTCACTCGACATAAGCACCACGTGACACCCGGGAGAACTGCCCTACCTCATGATACGCCCGAAGCCTTGCAAAGATCCGATCAATGGTGGGTGGATCGTTACATACGAAATAGCTATTAGCTGTCTGTAGAGCAAATTCGAGCTGATGTTCAAAGAACATTGTCTGAAGGCTATACCTCGAAATGTCCATATCTGCTGGCCATCAGCTCGAAGAGCTTGGAAAGACGGATGAAGCAAACAGAACCTACCTGCTGTACAGCTCTTTCAGATAAGCGGACACGCTGGACCCTTTAGAAGCAAGTTTTACTGCCAACTCGGCAAAAGAGGCCTGTGTAACGAGTATTCTTAAGTTGTTGAAAACAAGATTGCTGAAATAATCGAACTTACGGTAGCCGTAATACCATCTTTGTCACGGATGTAAGGCCCAATCATGAACCCAATTGCCTCTTCGTAGCCGAAGAGTACATTGAAGCCTTGTCTTTCCAGCTCTTGAGCTCTGTTTCCGATATACTTGAATCCTGCTGATGTATTTCAGTACTGAACCAAATACGGAGAATTTCATTTCAAACCTGTCAGTGTCTCAACGAATGAGAAACCTTCCTTTAAAGCCATAGCTTCCACAATCTTCGAGCTAACAGTTGACGCCACCATCGCGAGTTTGTCTGTAGGAAACATTAAACTTGAACAATCCGAGTCAAATGACGAGAGGGAGGCACCTAAAGGTTCCCCTCTTGCGCGATAGCTGTCCAAGCATTTTGCAGCGAAGATCGCACCGAGCTGATCTCCTGTAAACGTAATCCAATTTCCATCGGGCCTGTTACGCAAATCAGCGCGAATGAAAAGCTTGAGAACGTGGGACTGACCCCTTCTCAGCAGCTGAGAAGCGATCGGCGTCCGGGTCTTGCGCCAGTACATATGAGGCACCTGTTTCGTCAGCTTTCTTCAACGCTAGATCCTAAATCGAAATCAGTGGATCGAAACAAAGGAAGCGTCACTTGATTAGATTACGGACAAGAGCGCCTTGAACGAGATGTTATGAGCTGTCGTCAGGTAGAATATCCGCAGCAGTAGAGCTGACCTTTCTCCTCTGGATTAGGGAACACCACGGTTGGGAACTCCGGGTCTGGATCTTGTTGAGCCTTCACGGCCTGAAAGGCGGGTAGACCAAAAGCTTCAAAAGCTTGCACCGCGTACACATGCCCCACGCCATGCTATAGGATTGTTGTTATCCTCAGTCAATGAATGCCACGATGTATTTTTCGAACCATTGATGTGTTGACGAATTTCAGATTGCTCTCCATGCAAAGCGCACTTCCAAGAAATTGTAAGCCATGGCGCATATATGTCCAGTCAAAAATAAAAGCCAGCTTACCGTGAAGTGCTCAAAGTCCTAACTGCAGCGAAATACGACTCTATCATACTACTGGAAACATCTTCGCAGAATGATGAAGTGTCAACCATCCCTACATCCCAAGACCGAGGCTCGAGATTTTCCTCGATGGCTTTTGCGATGCCAGTATCATGAGGACTTATAATCTTACGAAACCGAGAATACGTCAGTAACCAGTCTTCACTTGCTGACCGAAGTATTCACACCTGTACGGCATTTTCCCAATAAACCTATACAGGCTGGTTGGTCAAAATCACCATATGAGAAAAGGTAGCCTGTCGAACCTTGTACCCATTATCTGCCTAAACTAGAAATAAGAACTGAGCTTTATGCAAAGAGAGAGGCACTACCTTTGGATTGTGACTGGCTGGTATCAGATTGTTTAGTTAATGTGCCCAATTATTAGATCAAATGGCGTAGAACGAACCGGTAATCATGACACCGCATGCGGCGCGAAGCTTAGACACAGTGAATGGTACTCTTCATTCGGTGTCAGGACAACGTAAGCTCTGAAATACATTTCGATGCACGAACAGAGGAGTGTGGACAAGTCTGCGATGCAAGTAAACCTTGAAACCCTTGTTTAAAAAGACCATGGCGACAAGTTTCGCCCACGCTTCAGAGTGGTGTCGATGGTCATGACCGATGACGATTCCTCGCCTCGTGGCTTCTGGGATTTCGCGAAGAGCATACGCGCAAAGGCCCTGAAATTCACAATAATTATCATTCTCAGCATACCGCGTTCAATATATTATAGTGTGATACAACAAACCTGTGAGGCCTGGATGATTGTCAGATCATTCATGCGTGCCCACCCTGCCTCCATTCTCCCTCGAAGGCCTACATTGTATATGGCAAGCGTCAACACTCCTACTCTACTGAATCGAGCAAACATGAATTCGAAACCTGCCGTTCCAAACTCAATGCGTTTGCTGCAGTGGTTTTCCGGGGAAGGAGGATAGTAAGCAAGCAGCCTTCAATAGGAGCGAAAGGTAAGAGTACCTCATTCGTCTTTCTAATTCTTTCACGTCGTCTTTAGATACAAGATCCTTAATCTCGCGTACGGTGTCTTCATTCTGGGCGCCGTCAAGGTGAGAATTCAGTGCTCAACGCCGGATGATGTCTATCATGCAGACCTTATCGAGATGCAGCCATTCTTGTACTAAAGCTTGAAGAATAGAGTCCATGATGCTAATAATAATATTCTTGAAAGTGTGGTGGTTCTTTTAGCAGAGAAGTATGTAGTCAAAGGCGGGCAATCCCACTTTGAGAGCCTCACCGGCCCTAAACCATAGAAAGTGCTCAAAAAAGGTTATTCGCATCTTTTTCCTCTACTTCTCTCCTCATCCATCGATTCCTTCACAAAATGTCTGCTGATCTTGCAAAGCTCGAATCTCACCTTGCAAGCCGCTCGTACGTCGAAGGGTGAGTGTATGTTCTATCCCTTTATCTTTCATGATGATTTCCATACCATGGTCCGTGTTTCCAAGAAGCGACTAGACATCGCTGCTCAAGCATGCCGATTTTTAAATTTCATGGCTACTGATCTACTCTTCCTTGTGTGACTTTCTTCTGTTATCTATTGGGACCCACGCCTTTTTTTTTGTGTAGGTACACTCCTTCTCAGGCCGATGTTCACGTCTTCAAGGCGCTCGGCTCTGAACCCTCTGCCGCAGAGTTCCCCAACTCTGCACGCTGGTACAAGCACATTGCCTCGTACAGTGTTGAGCACGGATCGCTTCCGGGAACATCGACCGCTGGTGAGGTCTTTTCCAGGAGTGCTGAGGCTACTCCAGCGCCGACGAAGCCTGCCGAGGATGACGACGACGATGTCGATTTATTCGGATCGGACGAGGAGGAAGATGCGGAGGCTGAGCGTATCAAGGCCGAGCGTGTCAAGGCGTATGAGGCCAAGAAAGCCAACAAGCCCAAGACGATCGCTAAGGTCAGATCATGTCTTAGATACCTTCCTACTTACACCGATTCATAATTTAAAAAAAACTCATAATCATTATTCCAGTCTGTTGTTACTCTTGAGGTGAAGCCGTGGGACGATGAGACGGACATGAAGGCGCTTGAAGAAGCCGTACGCTCGATCGAGAAGCCGGGTCTCGTTTGGGGTGCGTCCAAGCTGGTCCCCATTGGTTTCGGTATCAGGAAGCTCCAGATCACCATTGTCATCGGTAGGTGTAATACAAATACATATACACCTGGTTGTCATCTCTTATGCATAATTGTAGAGGACGAGCTTGTTTCTCTCGACGAGCTCCAGGAGCAGATCCAGGAGTTCGAAGACTACGTGCAGAGCACTGATGTTGCCGCCATGCAGAGTATGTTTCTCAACGCTCCGTTTCTCTACAGCTCGACTGACTCCGACGATTCACAGAATTGTAATTTGCCATCATGTTTTGGGATAGTGTTGTCAGGCTGCAGACTGTATCGTGTTGTACTTTTCTCTTGTGGCGGATAGTTAGAATCAAAGCAAAAGACCTGTATATCGTCTCCTCTGTGTGCCTGCATCGTCGAGGACGGTGATGAAGTGATGATGAATGCCCGGAACAGGTAGCTCAGTGTCCGGTGCTTGCCACTGTGCCCTTGGCCCCCTGGCCCGTGCTGTGTGATTATTACTAAATGAGAACGTGTATAATGCTCGCCGATGCTGATACCGCGAAAGCAGCGCAAGCCGTCCAGTCCTCCCTTCTACTCACAGAAATCCGCGTCGTCGATAGCAGCGAGCGCATTGCGAGTCAAGAGTGAGAAAGCCTTTGTTACCACGCCATCATCATCGTCTGCTTCCGTCTTAGTCGCAAACCTTCGTCTGCAGCCCGAGTCCAAGCCCCAGTTTTGCCATCGTCGTTGGCGTTCTGGTCCCGCCCTCGAGCGGCATATGCACCTCGAAACCGACCGTGTATCTTAGTATCATCCACAACCTCGTCTAACATCGATCCTGAGCGTGCCGCGCAGCACGTCTAGCTCGCTCGGGCTTAACCATTTCCTATCACTTCCCCCCCGAGCTACATAATACGCTCCCGCTGCGTTTGTCACCATTGATCCTTACACGCATACCGAACCCTCTGCTGCCGTAGAGTCGCAGGGCGACGCGACCCGTTCCATTCCTCGGTCTGTAGTGCCTTCGTCCCTTACCCAATCTTCGCCTTCCGCTCATACTCTTAACTCCGTTGCTACACCCATTCTTTCATTTGTATCTGCAACATCCGGAACGCGGGGATATCCAACATTCGCTAGGACGAGCATCGCTAGCATTGCAGACGCGGTCGGAAACAGCACCCCTGCACTCCCGACGTCACAGCGTAGGACGCGCGCTGACTTCGAGCCAGAGAACGAACAGTCGGGTTATTCGGAAGGCTTTCGTTTTCCAAATTCTACTGCTTCATCGTCGAGCTTAGAAGTCTGGGCAGGAGGAGACCAGCACGTACGAAAGAGATTGAGGCTTGAGGATCACACTTCTAGTACGTGGATATATAATTAATCTTTGCAAACCATCATCTAACGTGCTTTCTGTATCCCTGCTGTGGCTCTCCTTCTAGCTCGTCCTTACCTTTGTAACCTCACACATCCCCCCTTACCATCTCCATCCAAATCACCATCAACGATGAGGCTTATTGAAAGCGACAACAACGACAGCACGCCAGTCTCCCTCGATTCAGATTCTTCCTTAGCACACCCTGGTGCTCGTGATATGTTTTCACCAGATGGACTGTCTATACAATCAACTGGACAAGCAGTGCGCAACGGAAGCACGTACAATATGACGAATGGAAACGGGTCAGTCGTGCGTGATGTGGCGTCGCCCTTTGCGAATGGACGAAAGCATTCGACGCCGCCTGATACCGCACGAAACACGTCCCATGTTGTATCACGAGTGGATCTTCCGGGCACACGCCTCTTCGAGGACTCTTACATAGACAGGGAGGAGTTTGTGAGGCTAGTAGTCCAGAGTCTAAGAGACGTGGGATACTTGTTAGTCTCTGTTTGCTAACTTACTAGTCCCTCTCACTAACGACCTTGTTTAGAGAGTCAGCCGCGACTCTGGAAGTTGAGTCCGGTTACCAAATGGAAGCTCCTGGAGTGAGCCATTTCCGGTCGTGCATTCTTGATGGAAAGTGGGCAGAGGCCGAAAGTTGCCTAAGCAGTCTTGGAGTAACTGACGAAGAAAGCCTGCGCGTAAGCTCACAGTTTTTCACTGCGATAACAGGCATCATAACAATATTCTCAGATCACTCGGTTTCTCATCAGCCAGCAGAAATATTTAGAGCTGCTCGAGGTGCAGAGCGTCAATGCTGCGCTCCATGTACTGCGAAACGAATTAGCACCTCTAAATGTTGACGTCGATGAGCTACATTCTCTATCAAGGTAGGCTTGCGATTAAGCTTGCGCACATTCCTTGAGTGCTCATGCAAACTTTAGCTTAATAATGTGTTCAAACGCGGATGACTTGCGGCATCGTGCCAAATGGGATGGTGCGAGAGGCTCTTCAAGAAGGACGCTCTTGTCGAATGTACAACGTACGTACCCGTTTGTGCCTCATTCTCTTTGGAGTTGTTCATAGTTTTTGTCAGGTTTTATTTCTCCCTCTACAATGATGCCGCAGCGGCGATTCGCGGCTCTGATAGAGCAAGCATTTACTCATCAACGGACGAACTGTTTATATCACAATACTCCTTACACTCCAGAATATTTCTCCCTCTACACTGATCATCGCTGTAGCCGCGAGGATTTCCCGTTGCTTACGACGAACATCCTGAAGGAGCACGCGGACGAGGTTTGGAATATCAAGTGGAGTCACGATGGTCAATATCTTGCAAGTGCGAGTAGGGACAAATGCGCCTTCATCTGGCTTATCGGTGTAAGTAGCCCTGCCTAGACCGGCTGTCTTATTTTTATATGCTGAAATGAACGTTTAGTTGGAGGTCGAGCCCAATGTACGGGAGTGTTCATTGGAGAGGAGACTTCGGGACCACAACGATCCTGTCGGCTGCCTCGCTTGGTCTCCGAACGATATGATCCTTTTGACAAGTACAGACAGTAACATCAAGATCTGGAATGCGAAGGTCAGCTTGTTTCAGTTCAGGCGCCTTGCGAGTGCTGAATAGTCGCCACAGACGGGCATGTGCATTCGTGAACTCGACTCTCACGAAGAGACTGTCTCGGCACTGGAATGGCTGCCGAATGGATCAGGTTTTCTATCAGCAGGATTAGATCGCAAGATTATTTTATGGGTGTGCCTCATGTTCTTCTGTCATTCTGGTTATTTACAAGTTGCTTCTCGTTAGGACGCGGATGGTGCTCATGAGGACTTGTGGATCAAGACTACTGTTAGAGTGACTGACCTTGCGATCGCACCTGATTTGTCACGTATGGTCATCGTTGGACTCGAGTGCCTTCCCACGACAAATTCGAAGTCATCGACCCCGCAGCAAGATGGCCAAATTTCTAGCGGTACAGGCTCAGCTTCTCAGCAATCTCTCGTAGCCAATACGAAGGAGAATCGCCTTATTATCTACGATTACGCAAGTAGAACACAGGAAGTGTGCGTCTGTAGTCTAATTTCGGCTTCTATCAAGCCTCTAGCGAAAAATTTCGCCTAACACGTCTTCGCTGTCTAGATCCATTCGCTTGGAAGGCGAGCTCACGAGCGTGAAAATCTCTCAGGACTCGCGATACGCCCTTGTAAATCATGCTCCAGATGTGAGAAGCGCGCTCCCACCTCCAAACTGCCATAAGTAGTACTGATCACTTTTCGTTGCTGCCTCATTGCATGCGCTTGCCACAGGAGGTGCAACTGTGGGACCTTGGTTCAGCAAGAATGGCTCGCAAGTTCACAGGTCAGCGCCAAGGACAACATGTTATCCGGAGCTGCTTCGGAGGCGTGGATGGGAATTTCATTGTTAGCGGCAGTGAAGGTATGATCTCATTCTGTCTGCACGGCCTTAATAAACGGTGTGTGCATAGATGGAAACGTATACGTTTGGCACAGAGACACGGGCGTTCTTCTCGAAGCACTTACAGGGCACGGTTCTGGGAGTGTGAATGCTGTCGCTTGGAATCCGACGAACGAGCGTATGTTCGCGTCTTGCTCAGATGATGGGACGATCAGAATATGGGAGAGTCCGCACGCGGCGTTGGTGACTGGAGAGTCGCACATGCTTCAGACGCCGCAGGGAATGGAGCGGAACAATAGGAAGGGAAAGGGGCGAGAGGCTTCGGGTCTTCCTGGTCCTTCAGGCTTGAGCTCGGGTGTCTCGGTCTGAGGATAACTTGTGGGACTGTTGTGAGAACCTTGTCCATTTATTCCTTCACTCACGTGGATTATCCAGCTCATCATGTTCCGCCTTCTGCATGTCACCATCATGTCCAGGGTTCTTGCATTTATTTTCTGCATTATCATCACCACATTCATTAATTGCATATCCACGACACATCATTTCGAGCTCCCGTTTTTCCAACTTTCTGAAATTCTCTCAAAACCTGTTTTCTATCATCACGCTCAAGTATTGAATGTCCATTAGACTAACTCGATCTTCTGTAACATATAGTTTTGCGCCATGTTGCTAGTTTTGCAAGGTACATAAGGTAGGGAAAGTATAAACTCGACCAACCGTGACACAACCCTACTTGCCTTATTGGGTGGCACACGGTGTCGAGCTCAATTGCTTCAACACAACATCCCAAATGCATCTTTCATTCTCATAGAACTTTAGAGGACATCTGTGGCTCAGATGTATGGATTTATATTTTCTGAATATTGAGTTTAGGGCTTACTATTTAAGGAAAAAAGTTGCTTTTGTCAAACACCATAGAATTGCATTTCCAGGCTTCTGGATACAAATCAATTTTCTGGACTGAATATTTTGCTGCTCCAAAGAAGGTAATATCTTATTTAATTACATAATTTGTAACATATTTGTCATATGCCACATTTGGTAAGTTTGTCTGAACCTCAAAAGAATCCCAATGAACTCATTGTAAATGTATGCAAGAGCCTACAGGAGACAAGCTCAGTGAATTATGGAAGGAATTTTTTAGAAGTTAGAAAGTTGTCCTTGCATCCTTCGAGATTTTTGCCGTTAGTGTCCTTCCAAATGGGGTAAATGCAGTGCTCAGGAACCGTGACAGTAATGTGACTTGGTTGGTCGAGTTTATACTTTCCCTACCTTACAAAGGTTGTATCACTAGCTCAGTGCCTTCACGTGTGACCATATAGACACGTGATTTTCACGTGGACGTGCGCTGCGACGCGTCGTGAAACGGCGATCATTTGAGTTGCCGTGCTCAGTCGCCTTAGCCTGAGTAGCGACATTAGAGCACAGGGAAGGAACGTAACAGTATTATATACAATTGCTCATTGAGCCAACTTCTTTATAATGTCTCTGACGTGTCTCCTTACTAGCGCAGCCAACAGCTACTAATAGTATGTAGTCGAAGGCCCACTGGCACTAGTACTTGTATGTACATGGGCGCATAAGTGTACATAGCAATAATGTGCTGAAATCCTTCCGCAATATATAATATGATCCTATTGTACAGCTCGCCTCTAAATCTCTTCAATTCTTATTTTCTCCATGGTTTAGGGGTCGAGGTTCGGTCTCAGTAGAGAAAGCCGTTCACGACAATTTGGATCGGGAGAACTGTTTGCTCCCGGAAAATGAGTCGACAAGGGGTCGACAGTGTCCTCAAAATCTTATCCTAGCTCCTGTATAAGTCATCCCAAGTCTTGGCATCCCTGATTGTACATACCTAGCTCGGCGTTACTTGGATGCAACTTGAACAGACTCCAATTCTCTATCTCGTAAGCCGCCGCCATGTGTTCTGACCGTTCGCTTGGAAAGGCCTCTCGATTTAACGAGCCTGCCTCATAGGCTGTACAGGCTCTCAATTGACACTTACGAATGAAGTTCGTCGTGGATCCCACGGAAAGGCCGAACTTCGAAGACTAGAACTTAGAAGTTCTTGAGCATGTGGTTTTGCTCGACGATCCTAAACGCTTGCTCATTCCGCAGCGCCACTACATTGGTCAAAGACACAGGCGAATTTTATTAAGAATTGTTTCCGTTAGTTTAAGTGTACCTCAGTCAAATTCGAAGTAGAAATGGCACACTATTAATATTGCCACGCAATTTTGCCTTTTTCGTTCCCTTCTTCCCAAGAAGCAAAGTGTTCTTCACATCAGATATTAATACAGGACTGTAGGAGTATACAGAAACGGTTACAGAAATAAGCTACAATACTTCCACAATCGTTTTACAAGTGGAAAGTGCCTGGTGATATAACGGGCCTATCAAGAGGAAAACGTGGACGAAAGCGAGGGCATGCTTGATAATTGGGAATTAGTCCGCTGCCTTGGTAAAAACAATGTAGACGTTGTATCTCTCTTCGGTATAGTTCCCGATGTCTCGCGCGTGGGAAGACTTTGCGCTAAGATAGCCGGTGAAGGTCCTATTCGCCCTTGCAGAATTTCCGATTGAACCGGTTTCGTCGAGCGTTCCAGTTTACGCAAGGCTTGAGAAGTAGGTAGCTGGGAGTTTGTACAGGGGTTGCGCACGATGGTCGTGTTTATCGAAACAGGATCTCTATCTTTCAGTGCGATTTGAGCACTGCGCGCGCCTATCTTAGCTCGGAATCCCTTTGAGTTCCCAATGGCTGGCGGCAAAGAGCGCGACCCAAAAACACTTTTTTGGATCTTTGTGGCTTCTTTGCGTGTCTTCTCGAAGAGTGTCTTAGGAGGCATCGGAACTGTCGACCATATGTGCATGCGAAGGAAAGCGTGAGATAAGAAAAGGTGAGGAGAGAGCCGATGAGCCAAGAGTAGACGTACATCCAGATCTAGACCGCTTTGGCGGTGGTAGCCGATCCGTGAGCTTGACTTGACGCTTGCGCTTCAATTCCTCGGCTTCAATCCGCTGGCTTCGAATCCTACTGGCGGCTTCTTCGAAACGCCTGGCCTCTCTCTCTCTAATACACTGTATGGCGGGGAAGGTGAGTCAGTCCTGAGTAATAAAAAACGTGTTCACGGAATTGACGTACGAAGAACTCTTCTCGCCACGACTCTGGCTCTTCACGGGCAGAGTTCAGCATTTGTTCGACAGGGATTGGATAAACTCGAACACATATATCCTTCCAGAGCTCTGCGAGGATACGACGGTGAATGACCTCTAAGGGAAATAGTCACGTAGGTTATCTGTACCTGATGTGCGCTCCTGAAGATTCTATTCATAAGACGCATGAGAACCTCGTTCTAGTGCCCCGGCCAAACTGTAAACGACTCACTGGGGTTTCCTGCTCGAGCCTTAAGAGGGTGTCCGGACTGCAGCCTTGCAATATTGGTCTGATAAGTCGATGAGGTATACCGTCCCCAAAGCTAGTTATAGCTAAAGGGGGGCATAAGTCAGCTGTCAATGGTCATTCCCGCATAACCTACCGTCTATATTCGCAGCAAGGACTGTATGTTGGCACAGGACGAAGCATTTCGCCACGTCAGAGCTGGTCCAAGTTGAAAGGCTGAGCATCCTCACCACGCTGACAGCTATGCACAAGGCTCGGGACAGCCTTCACGCTCCTGAAGTCCTCGGTAAGAGTATTGTTCATGGCTTGCTGAGATTTTCCTCTTTGTTTGCAGACTGGTGATCATGACCGACTCGTATGTTAACTTCCAGCCCGAGTGTATGGCTCATGGTGAACTAGGTTATAAACTCCCACGATTATCCGCGTGACGGAAGCTTCACTTGAACTGACTATTTAAAATGAAATACTTGTGTGCAATTCCTTTTGTCCCCGGTCAACAGCAACCTTGAGAGCGACTGAATTCAGCAGGCCGGACAGAAGATAAGGGGAAATATCGGTCAAGACCCTGCCCTGAGTTTATGGCATCCCTGCACTGCGGCTGCTAAGACCGTCCTCCTAGTGCTTGGTACATCTCCTCTCTCCCAACCTCGAATTCTCATCTGGAACTTTCAACAGGAAACGCCGCACAAAAAAAACCCCCGGAAGAACCTCCAAAGTGCATTCTTCTTTGCGGCCCAGAAACAACCCTGCGAACAACCCCAATTGCGTGTCAGTATCTTGTCACTGATTCTAGGTTTCTTTTTTCATTTTCGAGACAAGCACGCCGATTCGTGGAGGGAAGTGACTAATGGACTCATCCGAATAGCTTACTGAACTAGCCGAGCTGCAAAGCCACACATCAGTCTATCGGACCAATCTTGCCTCCTCTTGGAACTTCTACGCAATAAAGATATCTAGTTCACTCAAAACTTCGTTGTAGCGAATGAAGATGCGAACCTCGGCGTCGAAAGTGCGGAGGTATGGATAACGTTTAGAGAGTAAAGATTCCGCCCGATCGCTCACGAAGCTTCAGGACTTACATAGCTGCCGAAGACGGCGACCTCATAACCAAATGATCGGGACGAGTTCGGTTCAACCGGTGCCTCGAGAATCTTAATTAGAATCCCATATCATGTCAGAGCCATGTACGATTGAAAATATTAGACACCAGCCCACCGATCAAGTTGCGCCGTGGATATTTTTTGATAAATACTTGCATGTGCTTGGGAAGGTCGGCCCTCTAAGTACCTATAGATCAAGATCCATCAAAGCATTCAAATGCGCCGCTCGCGTTCACGCGAACGTAAGCCATCTGGCTTCGTGACATGCTCCCTCGTAACTCACGGCGAACTTTACCGTCGGATGGAGATAAAATGCGACCTTACCGTGTAAGAAACAAATTTCTGGCGCGAGAAGAAAAACATGGGGCGTGGAAATAGTCAGCGCGCCCCGTATGTGAACGAGATTGTACATCACGTACCGCCGATGCAACCTGTATACCTGACAGGGAATACAAGAAAAGCCCCACGCCTCTCAAGATCATAAGTCAGTCCTTTTCGTCACACAACTATCTTCTTTTGAAACAGCCCACATAATTAGGACAGGGTCTAAATACCTTACCTGTCGTAAAGCGAAGGTAATTTCATGCACAGTTCCGATGCGGGATCTTCCTCAAATTCTATAAATCACTTACAGCCAATCTCTTAAGCACACAATCCCCCACACTTACTCCTTGCGGACGCCATGTTCTACGCTCCAGGACAAGACGTTCAGCGCCCAACGCACCATCGTCTTCACGTTCGTGACGCTCGAGATGCCCAAACAGTCCTTGAAGCTGTACGACGAGGGATACTGAAGCCCGTCTCGAGGCGCCTAAATGAGACCGAGCGATCTATGTTCATCCAGTCCGGCTCTATCTTTGTTTGGGAAGAAAGCGACGAGGAGCTTGGTCTGAAGCGGTGGACAGACGGTAGGGTGTGGAGTCAGTCACGAATGCGCGAGGTCAGTTGCACTGGTACATCAACAACACGATTCATAAAAACTGATATAATACCGGATTTATCCACTTCCGTATAACAAGCCGTATCTCTTCTATGACGAGAAGCTCCCAAATGATCCTGCTAGTGACTCGAATGTTCAGGGTTCTAGGTGAATAACAGGGGAAATCGATTGCACGCTCACCGGATTAACTCCAGTCTACAGAGCTCAGGCTGTGTTCCGGTTCGTTGACGGGACAACTCGAGGAAATGGAAGCTCGTCAATTTTGTCTCATTTCGACCGCTCTGCACATCGTCCACTCGGATTAGTCAAGCAGGCCTATTCCGCATATGTGACCGTCTCACCAGGTTCCAAACCACGCAAGTGGCACCTAACGGCGTACTTTACATACGCAGACCTACAGCACCTGCCAAGCATTGATAGTGACCCGACGCTGCGTTCTGTTTCTATTCCACTCGGCGTTTATCGCAGCGGCAAGGCACGTTCGAGAAATTCCGACTTGAGCGTGGATACCTCTTCGCACACACCGAGCTCCTCGATGGGTTCCTCGGCTTCGTCGTCACCGCCATCAACTCCTCGCATGATGGGCGCATCTCCCTTCACGAGCGTATCCCATTCCCAAACGCATCCGGGATTCTCAGCGCACTCTCCTACGTTGCCACCCCTGCATACAGCCGTAAGCGGTATCGACGCACTGCCCAGCCCCGCGAATCCAAATCGGGAGACAAGGTGGTCCGAAGATCAGAGAGTCATTCAGATGCTTAATTCTCGCCACATACGTTGACGCACTAGAAGTTCGTCGGGAAGTACATGGATTTGATGTTTGTGTAAATCTATAACTCGAACATTTTCAAGGGTGACTGTCATGCAGAAGTGATTCAGAACGCGATTCGCAATAATTTGCGGCTGACCATCAATGTTTCAACCACATAATATATCGTACAGGAGCTGTTCCAAGAATAATTATCAATATATACAAGTAGATGACTGGCCGAGAAAAACAAAGCTTACATGCACAAAACAGGCAAAACGATCAAAGGCAACAGAACAGATCTACGGGAAAACTATGACTCCTCGTCTGAAGAGTTGACATCTGCTTCTGCTTTCTCCTGAGCTCGCATCGCTCCAATAATGTCGTCTGTCTCACCCTTTTGGGCGGCTAGGCGCTGTCCTAAATAGGGTTTGCATGATGCATCGTCAGATCTTTCAATCCTCGCTTCGGCAAGACGGGATGACCAACGAATGAGAGTATGGATTGCCTCCTGCGTTTTCCTTTCTAGCTTTGCCATTTTCCGCTCCAGTTCGCGCCTGAGGTCCCAATTTGGGCGCTTTGGTGCAATATTTGTCAAATCCTGAGAGAAGTATGATGATTATTACCCTGAAGAGAGGACAGACAGAGCAAGGGACAAACGAGATCCTGAGCGCGCGTTTCCTCATCTTCGGCAACAACTTGCTCAGCTAACCCAGCGACGTTCTTTTCAACTGTATCTTCCAATTCTTCATCGTCATCGCGAGTTCTTTTTCTCAGTGTGCGCGATTCAGGATCAAAATTACGCCTCGAAAGGATAGGTTCTTCACTGTAGAATGCTCCAGTCAGTCAAGTGTATAACTGGACGTGCATCGCGCAAAGACCTACCCACGTTGGTCCTCTTCGCTCACGCCTTCCTTTTTTCTACGTAAAGCCAGCAAGCGAGACTTGCGAGCATCAGATTCCTCAGCGAGAGACATGACCAGTGATAATCAAATAGGGAGTGAGAACATGAGACAAAATCCGAAAGTCTGCAGCTTGAGTCTGCAAGAGTGAACGCAGATCCCACGTGACGGCTCGTCCAACTTTTCGACGCTGCGGCACGCACACGGCACAGCGGGTACTTTCGACCTTTATGCCGTATCTTGCACAAGCTGGTGGGCCTCTTCTAATAAGCTGATCTGGGGCTGTTTCTATGCGAGTTTTGTATTTCGGACGAGACAGTCGTCCGACTTCACGGCTTCTGAGACGGTCTGTACTCTATGTCGCTGCTACATCCCGATTCAGTTCGGCGCCTGTCCGTTTCGCTCAAAATGACAAGAATAAATTAAACATGGCCGACTATCCTGCCAGTCTTATCCGGTGAGCATCGCGATTTCATTAATTTCCAGACTCTTGCCTTGCCTACTTACTTTACACAGTAATTTCTCGATCATTGCGCACATCGGTACTGTCGGGTTTCTATCGAGACAATTCTTGCCACCGCTAATTTTAAACCATGTGAAGATCACGGAAAGTCAACGCTTGCGGATAGGTATGAATGTTCCTTTCTCTCATTTTTATCGCTGTTCCAGAGTCTCATCATTGTCAGGCTTCTTGAGGCATGCTGTTTTCCTTGGAAGGCACCGTCATAGCTAACTGAACAGATGTTAGTTAACAGGAACCATAAATGCCAAACATGGAATTAATAAACAGGTATTAGACAAGCTCAAAGTTGAGCGAGAACGGGGAATAACAGGTGGGTCAATCGAATTGCTCTTGTATCTACGTCGCTGAGAACTTTGTCTGCAGTCAAAGCTCAGACTGCTAGGTAAGTTTCATCAGCAAATCTAGAGATGAAGCTTATTTTCATCGGACTCAGTATGGTCCATCTATTCCTCGGTCAAAAATTCCTTCTCAATTTAATTGACACTCCGGTTGGTGTTTTCATCCAATGGTCGGTTGCTCTGACTATAATTCTTCGGCAGGGTCATGTTGATTTCGCCTGGGAGGTATCGCGCTCTTTAGCCGCGTGTCAGGGTGCTCTACTGCTCGTCGATGCGAGCCAAGGAGTTCAGGCACAGACCATATCAGTGTTCCATGTTGCAAAGGAGAAGGGCCTTAAGATTATTCCAGTTTTGAACAAGGTATTTGAACTCTATAAAGCTCGCAGAAGCGAGCCCTGACCTCCCGATAGATTGATTTGCCAGCCGCGCGTCCCGACCAGGCGGCGACACAGATGGAAGCGACTTTTGGTATCGATCCTTCCGAGATACTCCATGTATCAGCGAAGACAGGGAAGGGTACCATGTCTGTCCTGGAAGCGATCGTGGAGCGTGTGCCCCCTCCAGAAGGCGACATTAGCGGGGCATTAGCAGCCTTCTTATTTGACTCTTCGTGCGCGTTGCTTGAATTTCAAAATCCACTGATGTCTAAGGTCCTTCTTTTATCAAGGTATGATCGTTATCGGGGAGTAATATCATTAGTGAATATTATCTCTGGGCAGTTACGCAAAGGTCCGAAATTCTGCCCGTTGTCGTTGAAGATCAATGAATTACTGATGAATTTGGCGGGGAAAAGGAGATACAATCGCTTCGTGCTTTACGCGGAAGAAATATGACATCACCGAGGTCGGAATCATGCATCCGGAACAAGTGCCAACGGACGTATTGAATGCTGGACAAGTTGGCTATATAGCCTGCAATATGAAAGATTCGACGGAGGGTATGTTTGAATTTCGTTATATACCTTGACGCAATTAAACATTAAGAGTGGCACGGACAGCATATGTGGGAGATACATTATATAGAGTGGGCGAGCCTGTGAAAGCCCTCCGCGGATTCACGCCATCCAAAGCGATGGTAAGATTGGCCGCTAATGCACGTTGAAGCTTGTGATTTATCGCTTCAGGTTTATGCAGGTGTTTTCCCCGTTGACTCAAACGACTTTCCGAAGCTTGAGGAATCGATAAAGCGGGTTAGATGCCGTTGTTCTTCTATCTTATGGTCTCTGACTTCTTTTTAAGCTTACTCTCACAGACCGCAGTGTCACCATTCAACGCGAGTCATCTGCTGCTCTGGGCCAAGGCATGCGACTCGGCTTTCTCGGAACTCTGCATATGGACGTATTCAGACAGGTTCGACTTCTTATTACAAGTTCGGATCACAGGCGTAACGATACGTATAGAGACTTGAGGACGAGTACGACGCAAACATAATTATCACAGCTCCAACCGTCCCATACAAAGGTTAGTTTGTTGGGTAGCCAAACCCAGGCATGAAAAATATCAGGGAACCTAAACTTCATTCCAGTGGTGTATCGCGATGGAACAGTGTTCGTCAGCAACCCGACGGAGTTTCCGGATTTGGCGGATGCGACTTCAAAAGTCCTAGAGGTACAGGAACCTATTGTAAACGCTTCTATCATAGTTCCTGAAGGTGCGTTAGTGCCATGTTGTCTGTCCGACCACTCGTTAGCCGTGAGACACGCTAAAGGTTTTCGATATTGCCCATGTGCTAGAGTTCTTGGGAGAGATAATGGACCTTTGCTACTCCCATCGAGCAACGAGTCTCGACCATCGTTATCTGGACTCATCGTCATCGTCTGCTCGAGTGATTTTGACATGCCGGCTTCCTCTCAGCGAAATTGTTACAGACTTCTTCTCGCTTCTGAAAAGTCGGAGCTCCGGATATGCCAGTTTTGAGTGAGTGGTTGTCCTTTATATTATGCGAGTTGGCGTTAAAATAATGAACTCATACAGCTATGATGATGCCGGTTATCAGAAGAGCAATCTATCAAAGGTATATTTGTTTGTCCCGCTTAATAAAAAGAGTCAGATGCAAGCTCTTTTCAGATGGTCTTCTTGCTTAACTCGAAACCCGTGGACGCTCTCGCTCTGATTGTGATTAAGATTGCTGCTCCTTTAGTAAACTGTCACTCATCGTCCATCATTAGGTTCATCGGTCTGCCGAACAAAACGTGGGAAGAGCATGGGTGAAGAAGCTCCGTATGTCGGCTCAGAGAAAAGTACTACTAAATTACAGCTGCTGAGAAATTTTATGCGCAGATAAAGTGATCCCAAGGCAGTTATTCGAAGTCCCTATACAGGCAAGCAAAGAATTGTCCTGCACGTGGCACATGTGTGATTTATCAACTCACACCCTTCCAACCCAGGCTGCTGTCGGAAAGAGGGTCATTGCGAGAGAAACCTTGTCGGCCAACCGTGCCGACGTGACTGCCGGCTTGTACGGAGGTGAGAATTGACCAGCGTTTTCTCCCTCTACTGAAACTGACTACACATCAAGGACACTACGAACGCAAAATGAAGCATCTTGAGAACCAGAAACAGAGTAAGCGTCGTATGAAGAGAATAGGGAGCGTCGAGCTTCCACAGGAAGCCTTCTTCGATATACTCAGCACCAAGCAAGGCAAATAAACTTCAGCCCAGCAATGAACATCCTTTACGTTCGTTCTCAAAAGCCGCAGCAATTAAGCACAGCGTATGTGTCCGATTATTCACCACCGGAAGTCGCCGATCCAAATATAGACCCGCCTTCCCGTCGCAATTTTTATGCGGATTCTGGGTAACAGCGAATATTACCACGATAGTGCGACTTCCTCGATCGTGGCAATAGACGACGGGAGTATGCGTATCCTGTACCTATTGCATGGGTGTTCGAGATATCTCATGGGAAGCCGCGTGCAGGCTTTATTCTGTCGGGGCGAAGATACATGCTGGCGTCGCTGCGAGGAAAGCTCCATTCTTCTCACAGCTCCGTATCATCGTCATCGTATGTTTCTTTGATCAGCCTGTCGGGCATTGTGAATATACTAGTCTCGAGAAGAGAAGAAGTAACACACCTATAAACAGAAGACGGGGGATGATCTCCACTAGAAAGGTAGCGATCCGTTTCAGTGCGCACGATCATATTAGGAAGAAAAGAAGAGACCCAACTCGTTCGTGATATAAACGTCCAAAAGTTCAGGGTTAACGTAGTCGTAATAAGGATTGACCACATCCGCCTTTTCCACCAGAGTGCCCTCTTCGAACCCGAGAACACTACTTGGATCGGCAAAGTCCAGGGCACCGTATTGGTGATACAGGTTCCACAAGGGTGTAAGCTTGAACTGGCCCGCACAAACAACGACGGGAGTACTGTGTGCACGCGCGGCTGTCGTGGCTAGGAGAGAGCCTGTGACTGCGAACATGCCGCCATTGGCAAGAATAGCATGCGCACCCAGTATCACTTTGTTGACTCGTGACATGATCGCATAAATGGATGAGTCGGGCACAAGGAACGCAGAAATACCCGCGGAGGACAGAGAGCGCGCCATCTCATGTCCGCTGAAGCTGAGTAAATCATCAGTCTCACCGGGATGGACGAAGGAAGAGTGCGTGTTTACGCACGAGGGACAGGTTTCGGCGACTATGACAGTGAAATTTCTGTAGTGCGCTGCGGCCTTCAGATAGGCTTCCACGGTTTTGGATTTACCAATAGTAAGAATAATCTCGCTGTTATGAGCAATCACAATGAAAATGACAATGGAGGAAGTAATGAAGTAATAGCGCACTCTGAGTGTATGTGATCCTTCGCGCCTTTAGACACATTGTCATATACTGTCTCAAGTTCGTCTAACACGTCCTGAATAGCTTCCATTAATACAGGTTTTAGACCCTGTGCAAACGTGTCCGGATCATTGACGCCGGTAGAGTCCGCCAAGCTTTCTATGACAGAAGACTTTTGGATGGTAGACTGCTTCTTGGGCTGACCCATGAGGACGAAGTTTGAAATAGAAAAGCCAGACTTGGGCATAGGCTTTGAGGAGCTTTCGTGCGCAGCGCTGTACTCTTCGCGTATGTGGTGGAGAATCTTGCGCACAGTATTGCCGACGGTGAACTCTGTGTGAAACTATCTGAGAGCGATACTACGTTGAGAACTGAGTTGCCACACCTTTTGGCTGAGCTTCTACAAGTCTCTGACCCACAGATTTGATCTTCGCGATGAGCTCTTCAATATTTGAGAATCTGGCTCGCAGAACGACTTGGCGTATTACGTGCACGGTCTCGAGAGCAGTTTCTCTCGAACCAATGAGTTGCCTGCAACATGAGAAAGGGGGTTTTAATACATGTTATAGGCTGCAGGTGGCGAGTTCAAATATACCGTCGACGAAGACGCCATACGAGGCTTTCAACTTGACGCTGGATCGCCGAGCTTCCCCTTTCTGAAGACATTTACTTGACGCAAGCTGAGTGTATGCAGCCAGCACGACGTTGACCGCGACGAGCAAACATATCGACAGCGAAATGACTCGGGCTGTGACCGTCACAACATTACAGCCACCTAGACGCTCGGAGCGCGGATCAACAGGTGAGGCAAGCACGTGTGCAACTGCACAAATTTTGCCCCGACATTCAGGTTCTTGCGCTGCTTCGAGTTCCTTCAGTCTAGCAAGGGCTCTGCGTAAAGAAAGTACGGTCGAAACTATGACTTAAACAATTGAATGCTGATTCTCATGCCTTTTTTAGTGTGTGGCATACTCGGACTACTTCTGCACGATCCGAGCATCGATTGCGCTGCCGAAATCTGTGAAGGTCTCTCGTTGCTGCAGCATCGGGGACAAGATGCTTGCGGAATTGTCACTTGCGGCTACAAGGGTCGCTTCTATCAGTGCAAGGCTAATGGTATGGTCCGGGATGTCTTTGACAAGAGCGCATTGAGCAGACTGTCCGGCGGGATGGGCGTGGGTCATGGTGAGCATCCATTTTAAAAGTTGTAGATCTTTGCGACTCAAAACAGCCATTTAGTCCGGTATCCAACTGCTGGCAGCTCAACACATGCTGAAGCTCAGCCATTCTACGTCAATTCGCCTTATGGGATAGTCTTCGCTCATGTAGGTTGCCTTTCAAGCAAGCGTGTCCCAAATTACTTTAACGAATATCAAAGAACGGAAACCTCATTAACACTGCATCCCTACTCCAATTCATGGATGCAGAGGCGCATAGACACATAAATACAAACTCGGATTCCGAACTTCTGTTAAATATCTTCGCCGACAATCTCCAGAAAACTGGGAAATTCCGTATCAACGAGGAAGATATATTCACGGCGATTGGAGGCCTTATGGAGCAATGCAAGGGCGCGTATGCCTGCGTAGCAATGCTAGCTGGTTTCGGCATCATTGCATTCCGCGATCCCAATGGTATCCGTCCGGTGGGGATGGCCCATCGTAGCGTTGTCGGTGGACGCGACTACATATTTGCAAGCGAAAGCGTAGTCGCAGACGCAAGTGGATTCATGGGCTGGGAAGATGTCAAGCCTGGTGCGCGAAGTATCCAGTGATCTATTTGCACATTAGTTAACTGTATATCTTCAATATCTAGGTGAGGCCGTGATTATCACTCGTTCACAAGTCTCTCGGCGTCAAGTGGGAAGCGCATCGACCTTTGCACCTGATATCTTTGAATATGTCTATTTCGCTCGGCCGGACTCCGTGCTCGACGGCGTAAGCGTATATAGAAGCCGCATGGCCATGGGCGACCTCCTTGCGGACGAAGTTAAGAGGGTCTTAGAGAAGCACCATCTGAGCATTGATGTTGTAATTCCTGTGAGAATAATCGGTTATACCCATATACGTGAGCTCAGAGTGATAATGAATGAAGGTTCCAGACACATCTCGGGTTGCCGCTCTTAATCTTGCTCAAAAACTTGCACTACCGTACAGAGAAGGCTTCATAAAGAATCGCTATGTTGGCCGCACGTTCATCATGCCCGGTCAACGAATGAGGCATGTATTTTTCTTCTGTCTGCGCCCAATCTCAGCCTGATATGAGGTAACTTGATAGACGGCAAAACGTGCGACGAAAGTTGAATGCAATGGCGCTTGAATTCTCCGGAAAGAATGTTCTCATTGTTGACGGTGCGTTTACTTCTTAGCTGATTAATGGCTCGCTTAAAACGTGCGAGTGTTACCTTAGATTCCATTGTGCGGGGGACAACGTCGAAAGAAATCGTCCAGATGGCAAAGGACGTCGGCGCCAAGAAGGTTATCGTTGCGAGTTGTGCCCCGCCTATTCGGTCTGTCACGTCTCATTCAATTCGACCATACACGTCTAATTCACATCGACGCGTGGTTTTAGGTATTCTAACGTGTACGGTATCGACATGCCTTCTCGAGCAGAACTTGTCGCCCATGATCGAGACACGAGCGCGATAGCCGAGGCCATCGGCGCCGACCTCGTCATCTTTCAGACACTGCCCGACCTCATTTCGGCCGTTCGCCAATTCAATCCAGAAATATCAAGCTTCGACTGTTCCGTTTTCACCGGCGAATATGTGACCGGGGGTGTCGACGAATTGTATCTCCAGCATTTGGAGAAACTCCGCGCGGATAACGTGAAAAGCAAAGCGCAGGTTAATGAAATCGCAGCTCTAGAGGGGAAGGGCAGGGGTGCAGTGCAACATAGTGATGTGAGCGAGCTGAAAGAAGCCCCAGTGGGATGTAGCGGCCCGATGAATGGCGCTGACGATACAGTTGGGCTTTACAATAGTTGGACAGGCTCGCGATAGGTCAGGGAATGGTACGTATCACCATCGCCATCTCTTCACCGCGTTTCACATTAATCATGCCTTCTCAAAAAATTCCAGGTCGCAAATTCATCGTGACCATCATCTTCTATCCTATCGTGTACTTCATTGTTGTTCCTCAAAGTCATCTACATACAAGCATTTGACGTTGGGATCTTTACCGCCTTGATGCTTGAGGTGTTTGCCATGCAGCCCGAAGCCCGAAGCGAATACCTCTCCGTCCCTTCACTGGATTTCTCGGCGCATACACTTTTCCCCTTCTCGCTTTCCGCCTTACGCGACCGGACCGGGTCATACAGTCGTATGAAGGAACTTCTTCTCGTTCCGCTTGCTTATCTTTATACGACGCTCAGTCCTGGGCTATAGATTATGTTTGTGATAAAATACAATGGGGAGAAATAGATGTACATATGCCTTGCTTGTCAGTGTTACTCTTGTGACTGTACCAATATTCGTTATTCTTTCGGACTCTGTTGCCTCATTTTGAAAATATTTTATTTTGTGACACCAGCGTAGACATTATCATAATGGGGGTCAGCAATTGCCGCGAGTCGCGCGTGCGTTCCCACGCACTCCGGCATGAGATGCCGAGCGCTGGGGTGGCGAAGAAAGTGTCCCTCAGAATCCGCGCGTCTCGTGAAGATAGCCTCTCCCTCCACATGTAACTAAAAATAAAACAAAAATCATAATATAATTTAAATTCCATATATCTTTAATTTGTTCAGAGGGATTTCCCTGAGCTTCATTTCTTGCAAAAATACAATGGTTTCTTGAGCTAAACTAGCATTATCTCAGTGAATTATTTTTTTTGAGCAAAATCCTCTGAACAAAATGTAGATTAGTTTCTTATCCGTAAGTTATACTATTGATTTCAGTTAACCATATGATTTCATGAAATGCAAGAGAGCTTGCTAGAGGCGAAGGTTTATAGTCACGATACACATTTAGTCACATCTGGTCACAGTGGAAATGGACGCATCTCGACGCATCAACACATCAGGATTTTGTATGCTCGAGTTCACTAATGCAAAGTAAGGGTTCATTTAAGTGCATTATTTGAGATGATATACTTACCTTTCAGCTCCAGAAATGCCGCAAACAAAAGATCAAAAACTCATCCTGCAACTTGCCCACTTCTCTCGACACCGGCCAGAGGAGGAACTCCCCCTGTCCCCTGTCCCCCATCCCCATCCCACCCCTGATGCTTGAAACAAGGACCACTTGATCTGTAGCACACTCAGCCACAGAGGTCAAGCTTCTATCAACACGTACCTGTCTTCAGAGAACGAGAGAAGAGCTGGAGCTTCAGCAAAACATCAGCAAATCTCAAGACGAAACAATAGTTAACCTACACACTTCCTCCTCACTACAAGGACATCTAATATCCACCCTGACGAAAGAACTGGATGACATCAAGCTAGAGCTGAAAGAAAAGGATGACTCACTTGAATCCGTTTCTTATTCCCTCAAGAAAGCTTCAGCTCGCCGAAAGCATCTGGATATGTGTGCTCATGCATTGCAAAAGGCAGTTCGTCGCTTGAAGGCCTCAGTATTTGTGCTGAAGAAGATACAGCATTTAGAACACTTGGAAGCAGAAGAAGTAAGAGGGAAACTCACACTATCTGAGGCTGAGCTGCTCACTGCACGATCCGAGAATGAAGCTTGTCTTCAGGTGCTTTCTCCTACACAGGCCAAACTTTGGGTGGCACGGACCCAGCTCGAGACTAGCCTGCACATAAACCAGCAAAATACATTGTATTTCTACTCAGTGATTGAAAACTTATCATCTTATGGATCAAATTTACTCACCAAACTCACCAAAACTTGTTGGTGAAGCAATGTTTTCTGCATGCGGCTCCACTGCGCATGAGCTCAGATTTGATGGCTTGAGGACTTCAAAACTGGAATAATACATACATCCACTCTCATGGAAAATGGAGCATATACTCCAAAGGTCCGCTCGCTCGTGTGTGAGCTCATTGTGCTGGGCTTGCCAATGTGAAATGTGGGCAAAGCACTTGCTAGCTTCATCCGGCTTTCTCTGTCATTTCTCCAGCCTATATGATTGAAACCTGTGAAGAAAACGAACCGTCAGATGAGCCCTCAAACTGTAGTGAGAATCATGGAAGAGGGAAGCATAGCTTCTGATGTCCAGCTTGGGTATGAGCTGGATCGAACGCCTGGTAAGTTTTGAGACAATCAGAATCTGGGATGCAGAGAGTGAGACGCATATACTCACCTTTTGTTTGACTAGCGTTTACGAGCGGCGGCGACAGAACGACCAATAGAAACCAGAACTTCAAGGCTATGCATGTCAATATTCAGGCCCCAAGTTTGTAGTTGAAGGGTGAAGCGCCAACTGAGCATAAAGTCCACCTGGTTGGTGTGCAGATGTCAGGGAATCACCGAGCAGAAACACAGAAACTGGGAGACTTAGCTACACTGAACGAAGCCATGTCTGCTTATAAGAAATCCCCTCTGTACTCCTCAGAACCTCTGGCACATCCTCTCAATAAACAGTCACTCGCTATGAAGCATGCTGGTATGCATGAGGACCATGCTGAAGATCAGAAGTCAAAACATCGTCAGCTCGGCATATGGAAGGAAGAACAGACTGAACTGGGACTAGGAGAGAAATACCTGC
This sequence comes from Porodaedalea pini, assembly GCA_002794775.1. NCBI lineage: Eukaryota > Fungi > Basidiomycota > Agaricomycetes > Hymenochaetales > Hymenochaetaceae > Porodaedalea > Porodaedalea pini. Next base: position 1,422,323 of record NBAY01000003.1, on the reverse strand, counting down.
ATGAACTACCAGCCTTGGATTGCGAAGTGGTCATTTTGGAATCCCAGAAAGATTTGATCGAGGAGCTGGGTGGTGAGGACGCCTGGGAGGATCTGGATGATGAGACGAAGGAAGAACACAAATCAGCAAAAATGAATGAAGTTTTTAAGGAGCTTGCAGGGGAAGCTTACCTTCATCTTACTGAAGAAGAATGGCATGCTCTCCATCTATGGATCTGGACAGGATGTGATATGCATAAAGATTTGAACACAGTCAAAGGCGGTGTCTTGGGAATGAAGAAAAAGTGGGACTCACTGGGGCTTGGTCCTGTAGCACTCATGAACAAGGATAACACCACTGCTTTCGAACTTGCAGAGGGCAAGGAGGATGTGGCTGCAGCTTGGGCTGTCGAAATGTCAACTGGCGGTATCACGATGCAGACTCTTTTGTGGACTGTATGGTCGACTCAAGGGTGAATCTATATTCTTCCCAAGGGAGACTGTGGTGACTTGATAGTTGAGGAGGGACAACCAAATGGAAACAGAGTGACCGAACGCTCAAGACAATGGCTCTACTGATTCAGAAGCTTTGCCAAAGTGCTTGATTCTGTCAGAATCAAGCTCCCAACGCAGACCCATAACTATAGCGATTGAAACCTGAAGTTGAGGTAGGTGCAGGGCTGTATCAGGGTGTTCTGGACAGTTTGGATCCCTGGTTGGCACTTGTCGAGCACTCGAACGCACTCAAAACGGTGCTTGAAGGTGTCTGAATGTATCCCAATGTGATCGAGCAACTTCTTAGTAGGCAGCGAACGTGCAGTGCGATGGAAGTATGCAGGTATGATACCCTGTTGTGTTTGTTGGGCACTCGAAGACTTGGAATATCAGTTTCGGGCGTATGTGGTGAACCGAACGCGCTATTCAAGCACTTGGCCAAGCTTGTTAAAGCAGAGCAGGGATGAACTGGAGATGATAATGACTTATCAGACTCGAAATGTGTACTGTGGAGTGAACTCGGGGTTGTATTCCCTGTCTAGAATCAGTACAAAGGTGTGCACTATTTATACTCTAGTCGAAACGAGCTCGGTACTGATGTCGAGTGTACATACAGAGGTAGAGGATTGCGTGCAGTGCATGTTCGAGTCAGAATAGTCATATGTTAGGGATGGAATGACTCAAGAACATGATATATCACAAACTCGAAGGGGAATAATGGTTCAACATCAAGGAGAAGACCAATGAAACCAAGAAACTTATCATGTGTGCTCTGAACAACTCCATTCAAACATCCCCGAATGCCCCCAAGGGTGTGATGACAACAAATGCACATCATGGGAGTGATAGACGATGATAAATAACGCTCGAGCCGCATGGAGAACGTGGCAAACGATGGAATCCGGTCATTCGAGCGTGATACATTGAATGTTGGCGGCCCGAGGACTGTTCGAGTGCCCCCTGCTGGAACCCAATGCATTCCCTGAGCCCAACTGTGTGATCTGGCTGTGCTACAAATGTTCAAATGAGTGAATATGAAGTGGATAGAGTCCTCGAGCACATATATAGTGTGATATGGGATGAATATAAAGGAAACAAAGTGTTCAAGTGTGAGTAGGAAGTGGTATGAGTGTTAGAGTGGGTGTATGAAAGTGTTCGAACATATTTATGAGGTTACTAAGGGATAATATGAGAACTTCGAAGGTATATTGATGCTTGAATGGGCGAGTGTGACCATTCGAGCACGTGAAATGTGAAGTGTAAGATAGACGGTGATGAAACGAAGTGCTTGACCGTGTTTATGGGGTTTGTATCTGTATATAGTAATAAATAAAGCAGGTGGTATGCTGGGACGGCTGATGCCTAAGTGTGAATCGAGTGCTACAGTGGCGCTATCAAACTCACTAGTTTGATGGGGGCACTCCTGAATCATAAGGACAACAAAAAGGGTCAGCAGGATGCTTACCGGGACTACATGCGACATGAATATGGATATGACTATACTTTTTCTGATACCTCAAATACTTGGTATTCATCCTATCTTGAAGCTGTGGCCAAGACGATTGTTTGTTTGGACTTCTACATTGAGTATATGCACCATATTTGTGATTCAAAGGAGAAACCGGGCCTGAATCACCTTGAATCAAATGTCTTGAAGGGTTTACTGGATGGACTGACACGAACCGAACTCGCAGTTTTGGTGCTTTATCAAGAGGCCATCTCCCATTCTTATATTTTGACCATACGCGGCCCTGGATTGGAACATTTGAACACACTAGATCAGGGACCGCTTCATCAGAACGTCAAAGAACACATTCAGAAACTAACAGACTCACCTCAGCTGATCCTGTCCTCTAGCTCTGAACCTCAATTTGCTACTTTGAATGGCCTGGACCACTGGAAACGACCTGAGGCCATCGAAGCAATCAGGAAGCTCATGCCTGAGCTTCCACATCTTGAAGATATTTTTGTTGCATTCCTTCAGGAGGCTCTTGTAACTTGGGAAAGGTTTTCAGCAGAGTTCTCAGATGATAGAAAAATAGCAAGCCTTACCGAAGCAGAGCGAATCCTAGCTTGGATGCCTGCAACAAATGATGCGAATGAAGGCACGCTGGGTGCATACAGGCTACATGCACACAAGAATCCAAGCGGTACTGTAGAACTGTTCAATGCCTGGATGAAGTATTGATGAAACGGAACGCAAGAGTTTGCGGACGTGAAGCTAACCAGTGAGCAGGATCAGAAGTTTATCAAGAAGGAGGCACGCAACCATCTTGACAGTGGCTGTGATAGGAAGCGAAGGCGAGACATTACTCAGGAGCACATCAGAGAGGTTGCTGCCAAGCGATGGAAGAAAGGTGAAAGAATGCAAAAGAAATCCCGATGAGCTGAATTCCTCGATAATCTCAATCTAGAGCTTGTGTTAGGTGGGAGTCTGGGAGATGACTCAGACTGGGCAGGCCTCGGCTGACTGTTGTCTGGGATGTGCTGTACTCGAGCGGGGACTCAGGGCATGCTATACTCAGGCTAGGTTGTCGCGGAGGTAAGAGGATTAATACAAGACTAAACTAATACAAGGGGGACGAGTCTCACCTAGGTCATCATGGAGGTAAGAGGAAAAGCAGAACAAGGAGTTCATGCAATTCCTGAGACCTTATATAGTGATGACCATTGTAGAGCCATGCTGATTGTCCCATCACCGCTGATCACTCCAGAAGCACTCGAGAACTGGTTCTGACACGTACCGATCAGTACCGGACTCAATCCGATCAGTCCGGTTTCGAATCAGAACCTCACGATCACGTCAGCAACACGTTCTGAGACCTCCAAATGCATGACGGAATGTACCGAAGATCTTATCTGAACGATTAGGGATGCGGTCACATGGAGCATACAGCCAAGACGCGTACCGGACTGCTGTCTGACAACAGGAGCCACGTACCGATTGGACGATCGGAGTTCTGGTGGAGCACTGGTATGGTCGGACGTGATGCGGACATTTTTCTTCATTATGATTTATGTTTTTCCTATGTTCTTCTGATTTCTATGCTCTCTATGCACGCCTCTATGGCCTATGACTTTTCCTTTCGACGTCTCTATGTTTCAACTGATATGCACATTATGCCCATATGGAAATTATTAACTGTAGATAGATCTTTGGACTTAGTATATAGGCACCCCATGTCGTAGGTAGAGGACAGGTCAGTTCTACCGCAGAGTCTCCCTCAGATAGGGTAACTTGAGTGCAACCCGTCTTAGTTCTCATAAAACCCGTAGTCGTTCCATCTTTGTCTTAGCATCTCGTCTCTCGAAACTGTCTCTCGTCTCTTACTCCATAACTCGAACCTTGTCGCTTGTCATGATCACATCGCACTGGTGTTGATTACCCGTGTGTACCGACTCCATGCCGGTCAAGTACAGACCCGACAGGAGTTCCCAACCTTAGTTCTCGATATCGACGTGTACCGGTGCGTACCGAAGCATACCGACGCGTACCGGTATATCGAGTGATCTCACCGCAGTCAACCCCTAACTTCCCAGAACAACGCAATCACATCCCCAAAAGGACCACTGATCCCAGACACCCCTAAGTCAGGATCTACACCATGAGACTATATTACCTAATGTTACCTAAGCAAACAGAATGGAACAAATGAAGGTCATGTGAAAAGAGTGTGGGAAATGATTGAAAAAGATGATTAATTATAATGAAAAGGAGCGATTAAAAGAAAAGAAATGATAAAAAGGAAAATAAAAGAAGGGAAAAGTTCGAGTCCTGACATTACCCCCCCCTCAAGGTTGGGTGTCCCGACCAACCAAGATCGTGGTCGTCTGGCTCGGTGTCGATGAAGAGTGGACAGAGTCGTTGGCGAGGAATGTCAAGTTTTCGAGGAGCGCCAGGGTGTTTCTGATAGAACTCAGTGATCGCCTCCTTTGCGTTCTCACTGAAGTCCGTCTCAGGCTGCCAAGTTGGTTCGTTGTATCCGACCCACTTGACGAGGTACTGCAGTTTTCCTCAATGCAGACGTGAGTCGATGACCTCCTTGACCTCGTATTCTTCCTCATTGTCGACAATCTCCGGTGGTGGTGGTGACTGCTATTTCTGGCCTTCGAAGGCTGGTTCAACAGCAGGCTTTAGTAGAGCTTTGTTGAAGACGGGGTGGACCTTTTTCCATCGCTTTAGGAGCTTGAGCTTGTACACACTTGCTCCCACCTTGTCGACAATGTCAAAGGGACCATACCACTTGTCAGCAAGCTTCTTTATTGGTGAGTCTGTACTGATGTTTCATCCATTGAGGAAGACCTTGTCGCCAGCCTGGTACTTCACCGATGTTCCTGCCGTTCAGTCATGGTAGTGCTTCATGTCCTCCACTGCCTTGACCAGGTTGTCCTTCGCAACACGATGAGTCTCCTTGATGTGCTTCGTGAATTCTTCCACTGACATGTTGGCAGAGGAAGTTCGTACTGCGTCGAAGCTCATAGGGTGACGTCCGGTGTTCGCGTAGAAGGGAGACATCTTTGTCGCCGAGTGTTCGTGGTTGTTGTATGCGAATTCTGTGAGGGGGAGCCAGTCCTGTCAGGACTCGAACTTTTCCCTTCTTTTAATTGTCTTTTATCATTTCTTTTCTTTTAATCGCTCCTTGCCATTATAATTAATCATCTTTTCAATCATTTCCCACACTCCCTTCACATGACCTTCATTCATTCCATTCCGCTCCCATTATATAATCCTAGACAATGGGGCAACTGGTTCTCACAAGGTGATCACTGTATATAAGGAAGAGGAATCGCATCTGAACACCTGTTCTGCTTTTCCTCTTACCTCCGTGACGACCTAGGTGAGACCGCGTCCCCCTCCTGTAGTAGAGTATATTGTATTAATCCTCTTACCTCCGTGACGACCTAGCCTGAGTATAGCATGTCCCGAGTCCCTGCTCAAGTATAGCACGTCCCAGACAACAGTCAGCCAAGGCCTGCCCAGTCCGAGTTGTCTCCCAGACTCCCGCCTAACATAAAAGCAGAACCCCACCCAGGCTCATCCCCAGCGTACGTCGTCGCTGCCGACTCGCCTTCACTCAGTCTAGAGGAGTGCTCCCCTCAACGGACTTGACGTGTAAATCCCCTAAACGACAACCCTCAACCCTGCCTGGACGTTTTCAGATGTTCGTGTATTACGAAAACCTCTCAACCAACTTTCCCCAACCCTGGCTCTCCACATCTCCCTTTGGTGGAGGAGCCACTTGACCTGGACGTGGGTGATGTTACGTGTTCAGTCATCAATGTCATTGTCGATTGTTATCTCTGCCACGTCCTTCCGTCTCATCATCAACTTCACTGATGAACCCGTTCAACGTTGGCGTAACCCCAGTTTGAATGCACAACCGATCCCTGTTCCTCCACTGTCATCAAGATAGATCTCACTGACGAACAGCAACGGCCCTTCCTGCGTCAGCCCGTTGGGATCCAGACCGACCAAGCTACATTGCGACCAACAATAGCGGTGTTACACACAAGATCTGGTGGAGTGAGATCCGCATAGCTGGTATTCGATGAATGAAGAAGGAAGGAGAGCTAGGTGGCCCCCAGCCATCCCATTGTCACCTGCACCGTCCACGACTACTGCCAACCTACCACCAACTCCAGGTCCATACTGGGAGACCAATAGGGACCTGTCACCCCCAACCCCCCTGAACCCTCGACACCGAGCCCGAACCAGAAATGTTGACAGGAGGCTTCACCCAGCAGCAGATGGAGCAGATCGCAGCAATCGTTGCAGGCACCTTTGCCCATCAGGTGAACAATGCCCCAGCACCGGTCGCTGCAGCTAACCCCCCGACCCCCAACATCGACATTGCCCGGCCACATGAATTCACTGGCGGCAACGACTATCTAGACTTCAAACGCGAGGTCCTCCTTTTTGTCTCCACAAACCTGAATCAATACCCCACGTCGGAGAGTAAGATATACGTTGCTCTCTCCTACTTGAAGGGAGGCAATGCGGCGATGTGGGCGCAGAATTATGTGGAGGAGTCGATGACAGCGGGCATCATGACCTTCACAGACAGTTGGACGAGGTTTCAAGAGCACCTAGACGCTTTGTTCGACGATCCAAACTGGAAGGAAAAGGCGCTGGCAAAGTTCTGAACCAAGGTTCAGAAAGATCTCACCACCGATGAATTCTTCCAGGACCTTGATGTCGTCATCACGAGAGCAGGGCTGACAGATGACAGCATCATCTGCGACTGCCTGAAGAGGGCGATGAACATAGAGGTGGTGCATGGAGTGTTGAGGTCGATGCCAGTTCTGACAACATATGATGACTGGAAGAAGAAGGCCATTGAGATTGACCGAGGCAAACAGCAAATCCGCGCAATCCAGTGAGGTCGTGCATTCCCACCTCCACCACGTCAACAGCAACAACAGGCACCCCCGGCTCGCCATCAGATGGCCACCCCCCATGTCAACAAATGCGATGCAACTAGCGTTACCTTTGGAGGTGCCGGCCAGCTGATGGACGTCTCAATGAATGAGGCGCAATGCCAATGCACGTGCTGGATCTGTGGCCAGCTCGGTCACTTCAAGGACGCATGCCCACAGGGGAAGACGATCATGCAGCATATGCTGCAGATGATGGCACCCGGCAAACGTCACCTCCTCGCTGATGAGCTAGGGGCAATGAAGGAATCAGCATTCGAGGAAGTCGTAGACACTCGAAAGGCGACAGTGGAGGACTATGTGGAGGAGGAAGGAGATGACGAAGAGGTCATCGACTCACAGGGTTTTGCGAGTGGTCAGGCGTAGCCATCAGGGCGACTGACCAAGAAGAACAAGGGGCTTCGTATCTGGACTCAATAAAATATAACCAACCGTCTGTACAATACGTAGATGCAAATGACGTCGATGGTTTTCCCGATTACGAAGTCCCCACCAGTGTGAATAAGAAAAGCAAGTACGAGCAATTGTTCATGAGGGGAACTGGCAGACGCCAGCTGGACCTCCTCCTGAACGTTGGATGTAACGTGGAGGGTGAGACAAGGGAGGTAGATGCGCATGCGCTCGTGGATTCAGGGTGTACGGGATCATGCATTGACGTGAGGTTCGTCAAATGCTATGGGTTGGAAACCAAGTGATACATCAGACCCCTTGCAGTGCTCAATGCAGATGGCACGCACAATGAGGCCGGTTTGATTGAGAAATATGTCGATGTCAAACTAATGATTGGACATCACAAGGAAAGGATCGTCCTTGCAGTGACATCCCTGGCATTGTCAAACATCTTCCTGGGCTATGACTGGCTTCGACGCCACAACCCGGAGGTCAACTGGAAGACGGGTTCGATTGAATTCACCCGTTGTCCAGAGGAGTGCGTGATCAAGAAGGAGGGTGTGGAGGAGACAAGGAGGGTGAGAGAGGTGCAAATGGACAAGGCGTCCTGGCCCGCATATCTCAACGACTTTGCCGACGTCTTCAGTGAGAAAGGCTTTGAGAAGCTATCGGAACATTGCCCCTGAGATCACGTCATCGACTTGAAACCCGACTTCAAGCCTAGCGACTGCAAGATCTATCTGCTGACACCAACGGAACAGCAATCGCTAAAGGACTTCCTCAAAGAGAACTTGAAGTCGGGCCGCATACAAAAGTCGATATCACCAATGGCGTCGCCCTTCTTTTTTATTAAGAAGGCCGACAAATTGCTATGCCCGATCCAGGACTACCATAAACTCAATGATGGCACAATCAAGAACAAGTATCCTCTCCCCCTCATCGACGAACTGGTCGACAAGGTCAAGAAGGCAAAGTTCATCACCAAACTTGATCTTCGCTGGGGATACTACAATGTCCGAATCCAAGAAGGCAATGAATGGAAGGCAGTGTTCCACATGAACATGGGTCTTTTTGAACCGACAGTCATGTTCTTCGGTCTTTGCAATGCACTGGCGACGTTCCAGGCTTTTGTCAACCACATCTTCAAGGGATTGATCTATGACAACTTGATCATCGTCTACCTCAACGACATACTGATTCTCTCGCAAACTCTTGAGGAACATATCGAGACGTCGAGACGTGTCCTTCAGATCTTGCAAGAGAACGGCCTGTACCTGAAACCGGAGAAATGCGAGTTCAACGCCAAAGTTGTGAAGTACCTTGGCCACATTGTTGGTAATGGTGAGATCAGGGCTGACCTGGCGAAGACAGCAGCGATCACAGACTGGCCAGTCCCACGAAACCTCAAACAGCTGCAACAATTCCTCGGCATGGGCAACTGGCTGCGACGGTTCATCAAGGACTACAGCAAGGTAGTCCATCTGCTGATGTCGCTGACAGGCAAGAAGGACTGGGTATGGGAGACCGAACAGCAGGAAGTGTTCGAGGAGTTGAGACGACATCTCTGCTCACCTCCAGTCCTGGCCATTGTGAACGATGAGGGCCCTTTCCATGTTGAAGTGGACTCATCAAACTTCGCACTTGGAGGTGTGTTGTTGCAGAAGCAGGAAGGCAAGTGGAGGGTAGTCGCCTACAGGTCACAAGTGCTCCTACCGGTGGAACAAAACTACGAGATCTATGACAAGGAGATGCTTGCGATCGTTTCGGCACTCAAGGAGTGGAGACAGTACCTTCTCGGCGCCCATCACCCTATCGAAATCTGGTCCGATCACACCAACCTTACTTACTTCAAGTTGGCGCAGAAGCTGAGCTATCGACAAGCTCGCTGGTGAACAGAGCTCGAGGAATTCAACTTCCACCTTGAGCACAAGTCGGGGAAGATGATGGGCAAGGCGGACTTACTGTCGCATAAAACTGGCTATGATGAGGGCAAGGATGACAACGACGGTGTCGTGTTCATCAAGGAGAAGTGGCTGAATCATGGAGTGGTGAGGACGTCATGTGATGAGGTGTTAGACAGAGTAGGCGAAGCGCAGAGGGCGCAACACGAGTCGGAGAGGCCGACAGGGATGGTGGAGGTTGACGGTTTGTGGCGGATGAAGGGCAAGGTATACATCCCGTCGACGATAAAGGAATCTGTGTTGCAGGAGTGTCACGACTCAGTACTGGCTGGGCATCCAGGAGCATCGAAAATGGTGGAGCTTGTCCGGCGAGACTTCTGGTGGGCGTTGATGTTCTCTGACGTCTGAGTGTATGTCCGAGGATGTGATCGTTGTCAGCGAACAAAGGCTCTGAGAACATCGAGGTTAAGGCCACTTCACCCGAACGCAGTCCCTGAAGGTCCTTGGGAAATTGTTACGGTCAATCTCATTGGAGAGCTCCCAGACTCGAAGGGACATAACACGATCTGCGTCGTTGTGGATAGATTCTTGAAGCAGATGCACGCAATCCCGACAACGACCAAGCTGTCAGCGGAAGGCATGGCTCAGTTGTACCGCGATCACATCTTCCACCTCCACGGTCTATCAAAGAAGATCATCCATGACCGTGGCACGCAGTTCGACGCATCGATGATGAAGGAGCTATACAAACTCCTGCACATTGAAGGCAACCCATCGATGGCATATCACCTGCAGACGGACGGTCAGACTGAATGTGTTAACCAAGAGCTTGAACAGTACCTTAGACTCTTCGTTAACCATCGACAATCGGACTGGAAGGACTGGCTCCCCCTCGCAGAATTTGCATACAACAACCGTGAACACTTGGCGACAAAGATGTCTCCCTTCTACGTGAACACTGGACGTCACCCTATGAGCTTCGATGCAGTACGAACTTCCTCTGCCAACATGTCAGCAGAAGAATTCACGAAGCACATCAAGGAGACTCATCGTGTTGCAAAGGACAACCTGGTCAAGGCAGCAGAGGACATGAAGCGCTACCATGACCAGATGGCAGGAACATCAATGGAGTACCAGGCTGGCGACAAGGTCTTCCTCAATGGATGAAACATCAGTACAGACTCACCAATGAAGAAGCTTGCTGACAAGTGGTATGGTCCCTTCGACGTTGTCGACAAGGTGGGAGCAAGTGCGTACAAGCTCAAGCTCCCAAGGCGATGGAAAAAGGTCCACCCCATCTTCAATGAAGCTCTACTAAAACCCGCTGTTGAACCAGCCTTCGAAGGCCAGAAACAGCAGCCACCGCCACCACCGGAGATTGTTGACAATGAGGAAGAATACGAGGTCAAGGAGGTCATCAACTCATGTCTGCATTGAGGAAAACTGCAGTACCTCATCAAGTGGGTCGGATACAATGAACCAACTTGGCAGCCTGAGACGGACTTTGGTGAGAACGCAAAGGAGGCGATCGCTGAGTTCTATCAGAAACACCTCGGCGCTCCTCGAAAACTCGACATTCCTCACCAACGACTCTGTCCACTCTTCGTCGACACCGAGCCAGATGACCACGATCTTGGTTGGTCGGGACACCCAACCTTGAGGGGGGGTAATGTCAGGACTTGAACTTTTCCCTTCTTTTAATTGCCTTTTATCATTTCTTTTCTTTTAATCGCTCCTTTCCATTATAATTAATCATCTTTTCAATCATTTCCCACACTCCCTTCACATGACCTTCATTCATTCCATTCCGCTCCCATTATATAATCCTAGACAATGGGGCAACTGGTTCTCACAAGGTGATCACTGTATATAAGGAAGAGGAATCGCATCTGAACACCTGTTCTGCTTTTCCTCTTACCTCCGTGACAACCTAGGTGAGACCGCGTCCCCCTCCTGTAGTAGAGTATATTGTATTAATCCTCTTACCTCCGTGACGACCTAGCCTGAGTATAGCGTGTCCCGAGTCCCCGCTCAAGTATAGCACGTCCCAGACAACAGTCAGCCAAGGCCTGCCCAGTCCGAGTCGTCTCCCAGACTCCCACCTAACAAGTCCTTCCAGTCCGATTGTTGATGGTTAACGAAGAGCCTAAGGTACTGTTCGAGCTCTTGGTTAACGCATTCAGTCTGACCGTCCGTCTGCAGGTGATATGCTGTTGACAGGTTGCCTTCAATGTGTAGGAGTTTGTATAGCTCCTTCATCATCGACACATCGAACTGCGTGCCACAGTCATGGATGATCTTCTTCGGTAGGCCGTGGAGGCAGAAGACGTGGTTGCGGTACAACTGAGCCATGCCTTCCACTGACAGCTTTGTCGTCATCAGGATCGCATGCATCTGCTTCGAGAATCTATCCATGACGATGCAGATCATGTTATGTCCCTTCAAGTCTAGGAGCTCTCCAACAAGATCGACTGTAACAATTTCCCAAGGACTCTCGGGGACCGCGTTCAGGTGGAGTGGCCTTGACCTTGATGCCCTCAGAGCCTTTGTTCGTTGACAGCGATCACACCCTCAGACATACGCTCAGATGTTGGAGAACATCAACGCCCACCAGAAATCTTGACGTACCAGTTCGACCATCTTTGACGATCCAGGGTGTCCTGCCAGGGTCAAGTCATGGCATTCCCTCAGCACCGCTTCCTTCATTGTCAACGGCATGTACACCTTGCCTTTCATGCGCTGCAACCCATTGACTTCTGTCAGTCCCGTCAGCCTCTCCAACTTGTCCTGCGCCCTCTGCGCATCACCCACTCATTCCAACAACTCGTCACGCGACGTCCTCACCACTCCTCGGTTCAGCCACTTCTCCTTGATGAAGACGACCCCGTCATTGTCATCCTTGCCTTCGTCATAGCCCGTCTTGCACAACAGCAGGTCTGCCTTGCCCATCATCTTCCCTGATTTGTGTTCAAGGTGGAAGTCAAATTCCTCGAGCTCTGTCCACCAGTGAGCTTGTCGATAGCTCAGCTTTTGTGCTGACCTGAAGTAGGTGAGGTTGGCATGATCGGACCAGATCTCGATAGGGTGACGGGTGCTGAGAAGGTACTGTCTCCACTCCTTGAGTGCCGAAACGATCGCAAGCATCTCCTTGTCATAGATCTCGTAGTTTTGTTCCACCGGTAGGAGCACTTGTGACCTGTAGGCGACTACCCTCCACTTGCCTTCCTGCTTCTGCAACAACACGCCTCCAAGTGCGAAGTTTGATGAGTCCGCTTCAACACGGAAAGGGCCCTCATCATTCGTGATGGCTAGGACTGGAGGTGAGCAGAGACGTCATCTCAACTCCTCGAACGCCTCCTGCTGTTCAGTCTCCCATACCCAGTCCTTCTTGCCTGTCAGTGATGTCAGCAGATGGACTACCTTGCTGTAGTCCTTGATGAACCGTCGCAGCCAGTTGCCCATGCTGAGGAATTATTGCAGCTGTTTGAGGTTTCATGGGGCTGGCCAGTCTGTGATCGCTTCCATCTTTGCCAGGTCAGCCCTGATCTCACCATTACCAACAATGTGGCCGAGGTACTTCACAACCTTGGTGTCAAACTCGCACTTCTCCAGTTTCAGGTACAGGCCGTTCTCTCGCAAGATCTGAAGGATGTGCCTCGACATCTCGATATGTTCCTTGAGAGTTTGTGAGAGAATCAGTACGTCATCTAGGTAGATGATGATCAAGTTATCATAGATCAGTCCCTTGAAGATGTGGTTGACAAAAGCCTGGAACATCGCCGGTGCATTGCAAAGACCAAAGAACATGACTGTCAGTTCGAAGAGACCCATGTTTGTGTGGAACGCTGCCTTCCACTCATCACCTTCATGGATCTGGATGTTGTAGTATCCCCAGCGAAGGTCAAGCTTGGTGATGAACTTCGCCTTCTTGACCTTGTCGACAAGTTTGTCAATGAGGGGGAGAGGGTACTTGTTTTTGATTGTCCCCTCGTTAAGCTTCCAGTAGTCCTGAATTGGGCGTAGAGACTTGTCAACCTTCTTGATGAAGAAGAAAGGTGATGCCATTGGCAAAATCAACTTTCGTATGTGACCTGACTTCAGGCTTTCCTCAAGGAAATCCTTCAGCGACTCCTGTTCTGTCGGTGTCAGCAGATAGATCTTACAGTCGCTAGGCTTGAAGTCGGGTTTCAAGTCAATGACGTGATCCCAGGGGTGATGTTCTGGTAGCTTTTCGAAGCCTTTCTCACTGAAGACGTCAGCAAAGTCATTGAGGTATGCGGGCCAGGACGCCTTGTCCATTCGCACCTCTCTCACCCTCCTCATCTCTTCCACAACCTCTTTCTTGATCACACATTCCTCTGGACAGCGGGTGAATTCAATCAAACCTGTCTTCCAGTCAACTTCTGGGTTGTGGCGTTGAAGCCAGTCATAGCCCAGGAAGATATTTGATGATGCCAGGGATATCACCGCAAGGATGATCCTTTCCTTGTGATGTCCAATCATTAGCTCGATGTCGACGTATCTCTCGATCAAACCAGCCTCGTTGTGCATGCCATCTGCATTGAGCACCACAAGGGGTCTGATGTATTGCTTGGTTTCCAACCCATAGCGCTCGACGAACCTCATGTCAATGCACGACCCCGTACACCCTGAATCTACAAGGGCATGCATGTCCACCTCCCTCGCCTCACCCTCCACATTACATCCGACATTCAGGAGGAGGTCCAGCTGGTGTCTGCCAGTTCCCCTCATGAACATTTGCTCGTACTCGCTATTCTCATTCACACTGGTGGGGACTTCGTAATCGGGAAAACCATCGACATCGTTTGCATCTACGTATTGTACAGACGGTTGGTTATATTTTAGCAGATCTCGATTTGAAGTTCCTTGTTCTTCTCGGTCAGTCGCCCTGATGGCTATGCCTGACCACTCGCAAAACCCTGCGAGTCAACGACCTCTTCGTCATCTCCCTCCTCTTCCATGCAGTCCTCCACTGTCGACCTTCGAGTGTCTACGACTTCCTCGAATGCCGATTCCTTCATTGCACCTAGCTCATCGGCGAGGAGGCAATGTTCACCAGGCGCCATCATCTGCAGCATATGCTGCATGATTCCCTGTCCTTGTGGTCACTTGTCCTTGAAGTGACCCAGCTGGCCACAGATCCAGCACACGCGTCGGTGTTGTGCCTCATTCATCAAGACATCCATCGGCTGGCCAGCACCTCTGAAAGTGACACCAGTCACATCACGTTTGTTGACGTGGGGGGCTGCAATCTGATGGCAAGCTGGGGGCACTTGTTGCTGCTGCTGACGCAGTGGAAGCGGGAATGCGCGACCTCACTGGATTGCCCAGATCTGTTGCTCACCTTGGTCGATCTCGATGGCCTTCTTCTTCCAGGCGTCGTATGTTGTCGGGACTGGCGTCGACCTCAGCACTCCTCGTACCACCTCGATGTTCATCGCTTGCTTTAGACGGTCACAGATGATGCTGTCATCTATCAGCCCCACTCTTGTGATGACGACGTCGAGGTCCTGGAAGAACTCGTCAGCAGTGAGGTCCTTCTGAACCTTCGTTCAGAACTTCACTAGCGCCTTCTCCTTTTGGTTTGGGTCGTCAAATGAGGTGTCCAGGTGTTCCTGGAATCTCGCCCAGCTATCAGTGAAGGTCACAATGCCTGCTGTCATTGACTCCTCCATGTAGTTCTGTGCCCATGTCGCCGCATTGTCACCCTTTAGGTAGGAGAGGGCAACTTAGATCTTGCTTTCTGATGTGGGATACCTGTTTGGGTTCACAGAGATGAAAAGAAGGATCTCACGTCTGAAGTCCAAGTAATTGTCACCGCCAGTGAATTCACATAGCTGGGCGATGTCAATACTGGGGATCGGGGGATTAGCTGTAGTGACCGGTGCCGGGGCGTTGTTCGCCTGATGGGCGAAGGTGCCTGTGACGATCGCTGTGATCTGCTCCATCTGCTGCTGACTGAAACCTCCTGCTGACATCACAGGTTTGGGTGTGGGCGTTGAAGGTTCAGGGGGGGTTGGCGGTGAAGAGTCTCTATGAGTCTCGTGGTAAGGGCCTGGAGTCGGAGGCAGAAGGACCATGGATGTCGATGGTGCAGGTGATGATGGAGCAGCCAGGGGCCACCTCGCTCTCCTTCCTTGTTCGTCTGATGAATACCAGCTGTGCTGGACTTCACTCCACCAGATATTGTGTATGATGCCGCTGTTGTTGGTTGCGACATAGCCTGGTTGGTCTGGATTCCAACATGCCAATGCAGGAAGGGCCCGTCACTGTTCGTTGGTGAGATCTATCTTGACAACGGTGGAGGAACAGGGATCAGTTGTGTGTTCAATCCGGGGTTACGCCAATGTTGAACGGGTTCGTTGGCAAAATTGATGATGAGGCAGAACAATGTGGTGGAGATAACAATCGACAGCAACATTGACGACTGGATGTGTAACGTCACCCACGTCCAAGTTAAGTGGTTCCTCCACCAAAGGGAGATGTGGAGGGCCAGGGTGGGAGAGAGTTTCCCTATCAGGATGTCAACTTGCCTAAGGTCAAGTTGGTGTCCAAATGTGGTAATGGTCGGGAAAAGTCGGTTGGAAGGTTTATGTAATACATGAACATCCGAGAACGTCCAGGCAGGGTTGAGGGTTGTCGTTCAGGGGGTTTACACATCAAGTCCATCGAGGGGAGCGCTCCTCTAGACCGAGTGAAGGTGAGTCAGCAGCGACAACGTACGCTGGGGATGAGCCTGGGTACGGTTCTGCTTTTATGTTAGGCGGGAGTCCGGGAGACGGCTCAGACTGGGCAGGCCTCGGCTGACTGTTGTCTGGGATGTGCTGTACTCGAGCGGGGACTCAGGGCATGCTATACTCAGGCTAGGTTGTCGTGGAGGTAAGAGGATTAATACAAGACTAAACTAATACAAGGGGGACGAGTCTCACCTAGGTCGTCGTGGAGGTAAGAGGAAAAGCAGAACAAGGAGTTCATGCAATTCCTGAGACCTTATATAGTGATGACCGTGAGACTATATTACCTAATGTTACCTAAGCAAACAGAATGGAATGAATGAAGGTCATGTGAAAAGAGTGTGGGAAATGATTGAAAAAGATGATTAATTATAATGAAAAGGAGCGATTAAAAGAAAAGAAATAATAAAAAGGAAAATAAAAGAAGGGAAAAGTTCGAGTCCTGACAGCTTGATGCGGAATGAGTCCAGAGGATGATGGTAGCACAGATGAAAGACCAGCTAGACAAGCTGAGAGGAGAGGACCAGGAGATACCAAGAGAGAGCGTGATAGGAAAACAAGATGAAAGGCTGTGCATCTTAGTAGATGCGCTTGCATGGTATACTGCGCACCGTGTACAGAATTAGAATTTACAAAGGTTTAGCACGCAAATCATCGCATGTATGCACTTGATTCCGAAGCACAAGCAAGAGTGATACCCACTCCGAGGCTCAAGCGAGGCTGATCGCCTTCAGTTGAATCTTATCTGGCATTTTCTGTCATTTCTTATCACTCAATCGAAGTTCAAATTATTTTTTGCTAATTACAAGTCAGCGGGGACACTTTTCCCGCCACAGCGCTACTATAAAAGGGAAATTTTCGAGCTCCGCACCAAAACTCATGCACGCGCGACTTTCGGCGATTGCCTACCCCCAATCATAATATCAATAGACAATCCAGGGCACGTGCGAACCGCTTTGCCGAGCCGCGCGCCACGCCGCGCTCGAATGATCTTGACCCCATAGAAGAGTGTATCTGCAGCCAGAAGGTCTTTGACATGGACGCAATAAAGGTTACTAAAGTTAGTGCTCTCAAGGGCCTTACTATACTTATCGCTTGCTCACGCACTCCAAGGTTGAGAATGTGCAATGTCGAAGGGCAGGCCAGACCACGTCGGGCATCTTGCACCTCACAGCGCACCATTTAATTTTCGAACGTGACCATAAACCGGAAGAAGAGATGTGGGTGAGTTGGCTGGTTGTGCTGCACCTTCGTTTGCTGAGATAGTTCCCAGATCCCCTATCCTATGATATCGCTGGTGACTCGGATGCCTTTAACTCTTGAGGGACATTCCCCACTTTCGATACATCTACGAAACTTCCGGTCGTTCACATTGTTATTCAAGAAAGACACGGAAACACTAGATGTATTTGAGAGCATTCGCGGGCTAACAGTGGCCTGTAAGTCTCAATTGTCGTTATTCAAGATGACCTCGGTTCACAAACTGTTTAGCGTCTGTATCTCAGCTGTATGCGTTCTTCTATACGCCAAATCCGCCATTAGAGAAAGGGGATGGCTGGACACTATATTCCCAACGAGACGAATTCGCTCGCATGGGCGTGGGCTCAAGAACAAAGGCATGGCGATTCACGGATATCAATAAGGACTATACCGTGAGTGCTTTTATCCCTTGCAGGGTCCTTCAGTCTAAGCGTAGATTCTAGTTTTGCCCAACATACCCAGCCCGGTTGGTTATTCCGACCAGGATCAGTGATACTACACTTCAATATGCATCAAAATACCGAAGCAAGTGCCGAATACCGACTCTAGCTTATTTACACTGGGCCAACTATGTCCGTATATGTTCCCTCCTTTGTATATGTATACACCGTTTCCTCATCACTGACGTATCATTTCAGGGAACGATCACCAGATCAAGCCAACCAATGGTCGGCATTACGAACAACCGCTCGATCCAGGATGAAAAGCTTATTGAAGCCATATTTCAATCCCACTATTCTCCGGAATCTCGTGTCTCAACTGGGCCGATTTACGGAGCCACGTCTACAAACTTGATTATTGACGCTCGGCCGACTACTAACGCGATGGCAAACGTCGCGAAAGGCGCTGGCACTGAAAACATGGACTACTACAAGGACGGCAAGAAGGCATACCTGGGAATTGATAACATACACGTTATGCGTGACTCGCTGAACAAGGTCGTCGAAGCACTTCGCGAAGCGGACGCAATGGCTCATGAAATAGAAGCAGCCGCGTCGGACCATGAACGGCCACCGTTAAGCTCTGCTCTCCTCGACCGCCAAGCTCTTCGACGGTCTGGCTGGCTTCGTCACCTTTCCGCCATCTTGGACGGCACGCTTCTGGTTGTTCGGAACATCCACGTAAACTCTTCTCATGTTCTGATACACTGCTCAGACGGGTGGGATCGTACGGCACAACTATCATCACTTGCACAACTTTGTCTCGACCCATACTATCGCACTTACAGAGGGTTCCAGGTTCTTATTGAGAAAGACTGGCTTTCATTTGGGCACAGATTTCTGGATCGATGTGGACACCTCTCTTCGGAGAAGTTTTTCTTATCTGCAACCGACATGCCTTCGGGCGGTGGTGCAGAGGCAGCCCAGGCCTTGTTCGCGTCTGTTCAAAACAGGCTCGTCGGCCAGGGGCATGTTAAAGAAACCAGTCCAGTTTTTCACCAGTTCCTTGAATGTGTTCGCCAGATTCAGCGGCAATATCCTGAACGCTTCGAATTTAATAAACGCTATTTGGAAAGGATCCACTACCACCTTTACTCCTGCCAATTCGGAACGTTCCTATTCAATAACGAGCGAGACCGTAGAATGGGAGATAAAGCTCCTCCGCCTTGCGAGCGAACTGTCAGCATATGGGATCTTATGAACTCCCACTCAGAAGTCAAGGAGAACACGAACCCTTTATACGATCCGAAGTTGGACGACCCTTCCCGGCGCGATCCTAAAGCGAACATGGGTGTCCTATTTCCTGACCCTAAGGATGTACGATTTTGGAACGAATTATATGGTCGGACTGATGAAGAGATGAATGGTAAATTGGTCGCCGCGGAGGCTCAAGGTGCGGATATCATTGGACCTGTAGAAGGTACGGAAGACGACCCTTTATCGCCTTCAACCAATGCCAAGGCAAGCAGCGTGTCCCAAGCACTCACAGCTCCCCTTCCTACGTCCCTTCCATCTTCACGTTCCCTATCGCCCACCCCGGATACATCCTCATCGACAGTACTATCGAGCGACATGGCTATGAAGAGGACTGTAGAGAGTTCTCCCACTCGACCTCTCTCGTCGTCGATGCCCAATTTTGTGCAACAGAGGCCAGCGTCAAGCAGACAAGACAGCTTTAGGCCCTTCGCGAATCTGTCCTCAAATTTCTCCCTGCGTCCTGGAAGTCCCTCGAGAAATGATGCATCCAGTACCCTCGTTCGTGAGGCTATTCCCACTCGAGGACGTGCAGGTGTGCAGCAAGCAGAATTTTTCCCTGGAGGAGTGAGGTCTGTGTGGGGGAAGCTTTCTTCTAATGCGACAGCGGCATTCACAGCGGTACAAGGCGCCTATGACGGCGTAACAAAGGAATTCAAGGGTATGGCTTCGACGCAGGGCTGGGACAATGCGCGTGCATTAGGTGGAGAACTGCAGAATCGAGATCGATCTCCTGCTGTGCGGAATGAGGCTGATTGGACAACCCCGAGGCCAACTTCGCAGACGCGGGAATCCACGTTCACTCCTTCATGGGCAGTGGACGCAACTGTTCCTTCAGAACGGTGGCGGAATGGTCCGAAGTCCGGGCTTTCGACGCTTTCTCTTGAAAACCCATGGGGTACTCAACAGCGCGGAGGAGGACGCTCACCTCCGAAACGAGCGGATGACATATTCTCATCTTCTGTTTGGGCTGACGATGCACGCCGTTCACCTACTTTCCTACCTCCTGACCCAACAGTACTAACGACTCAGCCATCGTCGTCTAATCAGAGCACTCCGTCGCGCGTTCTCACTGAGGAAAAGGTTATATGTAGTCCAATATCCTCATCCTCAGTTGCTACTAGAGACGGCGATCCTCTTGGTGTATTATAGCAAAGCTGTGTAATGTATGTACTCGAAAATGAACGTTGTTGAGTTAATGGCGTGATGAATGCGATTGGTTACGTGATGTAGTTTGTTGCCGAAGTGTAAAAAGGTCGCGCGAGTGCGTTCGCTCACATTTTCAAGGGCTTTCCTTTCCACGACCTCCACAGCCTTTTTCGTCCTCCATCCTTTGAGACGTCGCAGTAATGGCTCCTAACGGTGTTCACTCCACTCTTGCTCCGGGCCACTTTCTCTTCACCTCCGAGTCTGTCGGTGAGGGCCATCCTGGTGAGATCTCTTTTTCTTCTCGATGAATTGACCGACTCACATATCTCTTTCTCTTGACCGTCAGACAAGATTTGCGACCAGGTCTCCGATGCTATCGTGAGCAGAGTTTGAAATAAAATAAAAGAATGAAGGCTAAGATTAACATATACCGTTAGCTCGATGCCTGCCTGGAGCAGGATCCTTACTCCAAAGTTGCCTGCGAGACCGCCTCGAAAACGGGCATGATCATGGTGTTTGGCGAAATCACCACCAAGGCCCATGTCGACTTCCAGAAGGTCATCCGTAACACTATCAAGCACATCGGTTACGACGACTCCGAGAAAGGTTTCGACTACAAGACATGCAACATCCTTGTCGCAATTGAGCAGCAGTCTCCCGATATCGCCCAGGGCCTCGACCACGGTTCGCTTGAGGACCACGGTGCAGGTGACCAGGGTATCATGTTCGGTTATGCGACCGACGAGACGGAGGAGTACATGCCGTTGACCATTATGCTTGCCCACAAGCTCAATGCCGCAATGGCCGTTGCCCGCCGCTCTGGCGCTCTCCCATGGCTCCGTCCTGACTCGAAGACGCAAGTCACCATCGAATACAAGAAGGAGGACGGTGCGACCGTTCCTCTCCGTGTCGACACCATCGTCATCTCTACTCAGCACGCCGACTCGATCTCGACCGACGAGCTGCGCTCGGAGATCCTCACCAAGATTGTCAAGCAGGTCATCCCCGCCAAGCTCCTCGACGAAAGGACTATTTACCACGTGTGTGCAACTGATGCAAAAGATGTGATGTGTATCTGAACCGTCTACAGATTCAACCGTCCGGCCGCTTCGTCATCGGTGGCCCTCAGGGTGATGCTGGCTTGACTGGCCGTAAGATCATCGTGGACACCTACGGCGGTTGGGGGGCGCATGGTGGAGGTGCTTTCTCCGGAAAGGACTTCTCCAAGGTCGACCGTTCCGCGGCGTATACGGCTCGCTGGATCGGTTTGTGTAGTTCTCCTAGTTCTTCATTTAATAATGCTAAGAATTTAATCAGCCAAGTCCCTCGTCGCTGCTGGCCTCGCGCGTCGCGCTTTGGTTCAGCTTTCCTACGCCATCGGTGTCGCTGAGCCGCTGTCAATCTACGTCGACGCGTATGGTACTGCGAAAAAGACGGATGAAGAGCTTGTCCAGATCATTCGCAAGAACTGGGACCTCCGGCCTGGTGTTATTGGTTAGTACAACCTTCTCTCATACTCGTTACTGTTTACTAATTTCTTGCAGTCCGCGAGCTTGACCTCCAGAAGCCTCAATATCTCAAGACGGCCTCTTACGGTCACTTCGGTTAGGATTGAATCCCCTTACCTCCTTTTCACGATTACTGACTTCTTTGTTAGGCAACCCCGGCTACGCCTGGGAGAAACCCAAGCAGCTCGTGCTCTGAGTGTGCGCGCTCTTTACACTCCTTTCTGCGATATATGCAGACTCTGCTTTTGCTTTGTGCGTCGGAAGTTCATCCTTCCTTGGTCAACTATTGTTATTTCTACCTACTTTCCTCCGTGACGAACGGCGCGTTCCCCCGCGTCGCCACCCCTCATTGTAGAGACACGCTACCATGCATCTGTATAGAGTGCAGATGCGTCGTTGACACTTCAACATGTCAATACCCACGCGTCACACCCATCACGCTTTCAGAATCTATCAAGGAATTAGTACTATCAGCACGTCATACTGTAATTAGCAATGCTTGAAAATGGAATCGCGTTCAACCGCGTCAGTCTGCGAGTGCATCTCTGAATTGAAAGAGCTATACATGTATGTGATTCATTGTGAATACAGGCTAATACAATGATAATACAATATGCTCATTGTGGTAGTACTGCGGGAATTGCTACATGAGGACCGAAACAAGGATAATCTGAAGGATTACTTCGTGTCATTCAGAAGATCTCGGAGAATGGGTCGCGCACGAGTCAGCCCATGCTCTATCGAGACCTGTTTTAGTTTCTTCGAATGAACTGTGCCTAATCGTCTAGCGTTATTCTCCTTCGCCAATAGACCATTCGATATGCTCGATTCTCGAACTGCGAAATCCGTACTAGTTCTAGCATGCGTGGCATCTGCACCCGCAGGCAAAGTCAATACCCAGCCGCGCTCCTCCATGAGCTCGAAGAAATCTGAAAGAAGCGGTGACGCTTGCAAGGTCTTCCTGCTTCCGAAGATGACAAGTTTTGCGCGTGCACGAGTGAAAGCGACGTTGATACGTCTCCAATCCTTGAGCAAGTCACCAATCTAGGATAAAATATGGTTGGTTAATTGACGCGCGAAGGGAGCTCAGCATGAAACAGACCTGGTTGTCTTTGTTTGCCCGGACGAGGGATATAATAATGCAATCCTTGTCACGCCCTTGACTTCTATCCGCAGTGAGAATCTCAATGCCTTTTTGCTCCTGTAGAAGATTAGAGAGGAGCTTGATCTGCTGGCGGTACAGCGAGATGATACCGATTTGCTCTTCGCCCACGCCGCCCTTTAGAAGAGCAATCGTAAGCTGCTGAACAAGCAAGGCCTCCACTTCATTCTGAACCAAATCACCGACACGAGAGTCTAACGCCGGAAGTGCGTCGGTATCGACGAAAACCGCCTTACAACTATAGTATCACTGAGATTAGCCCGGGTGGAAGAATGAGTAGCATAGACAGCTACCTTTCATCCATAATTTTTCTTAGCCAACACGCAGAGCCGTGTAAGCCACACGTACAGTCGTCTTCCCCCCTGTGTGGTATACTGAGAGAACGATTCGCAACTTCGTCAGAACCACATTTTAACCGGTCGCCGTATATCAATCTATTTGATAGCAGCATGATGTCCGCGTTCATGCGATACTGGTACGCCAAGTCCATGACAGCATTCGGATGCGCATCAGATAGCCTTCGGAAAAGGGATATATCAAAGCCTCCCTTCCGTGCATCTCTGCTCTTGACCTGTACGACCGAAAAAGATAAGCTGGTAAGTAGCAGTGAACAGACAAACAAACAAAACTTACGAGAGGGGGAAGCTGAAAGTGATCACCGACGAGTATGAATTTGTCAGCAAATCGCAGCGGACCTATGCAAGTAGGCAGTGTGATCTGGGAAGCCTCGTCGACAATGCAGTAATCAAAACGTCTTCTCGAGAAAAGAGCACTAATGCATCTGTTAGCATTGCTTCTGTCAGAAAGGGATAATGACGCACTGATCTGTAGATAAAGCTGTGGTGGCAACCACAGGCGGACGCAAGAGCTGATGCTCTAGTTGTTCGACAGTAGTCGGAGGCTTCCGTCCGCTGAGTGTGAATTCTTGAATGTCAGGGTGAACCTGTATACCAATCGTTTCGATCAGTGCTTCACGGCAACGATCAACTGTTTTGATCTACCTTATCTTTATTGCCAAGCCTTAAAATTTCGAAGTCTACTGTGTCCTTCAGTTTGAGCAGAATTGTATCAACCGCGGAGTGCGTATACGACGTCAAAAGGACCGTCTTGCCCATCTCGACGAGTGCTCTAATCATGTACGCAACAGTTGTTGTCTTGCCCGTACCAGGCATTCCAAGGATTAAAGCGTAGTCGCGCGCCCGAAGTGAATGTTCCAATGTATGCTGCTGACTCACATTCAGACCCTCAGAGCACAAGCCTACAGGCATTTGCGACTCAGTGTCGAACTCAGGCGGCTTGAGATCAACAACATATTCCAGAAGGCGACGAGGACTTGTAACGTAGAAAAGCTGGGCAAGATTGTCTCGCACGCGACCCATCCCGCCCATTAGGTCATCCTTGTCGATGCGGAACACTATGTCGTCCTCTGGACCGTAACAAGGCCTCCGTGATCGTATGAAGTCGGTTGAGAGGACGTGGTCAACTCCGATGACAATTTCATCAGGGGCGAGCTCCAGAACGAAGCCACGAGCCAATGCAAGTAGTCGAGAATCACCCGACACCGAAACTGTCACTGGCTCACCTGAGGTGATGTGTCCATGCAAGAGACTCTGGGGACTAGATAACGATATATCTTCATCTACGGGCAGGCTTGAAGGTGACTGCCTTCGCCTGATGAAGCGATAAGTGCATTGATGGATACGCGTATCCTTAGCAATACCATGGGCGACAAATGTCGGATCGAGAACCATATTAGCGAGGCATCTGCCCGACTTCTCGCGCTCATCAGCACCAAGAGTCCATAGCTCCTTGCGAAATCGCATGATGTCTTGTTCCTCGAGAGAAATCAAGTTCTCCCAATGCTTGAAAAAGTTGAGCTGATTCTTGGACAAATGGCCGGTCTTAAGCTCGTAGAGATCGGCGATCGGAGAGCAATCGTCTTCAACTCCTTCAACAGCCTACATAGAATTTCAATGTTGTTACTTAGCAATAAATAGATGAAACGGACCTTTCTGTATAGCATGCAAGCGTCCGCCGCGTAACACCTCCCGCACGCACGTTCCTGGTCTATAGTCGGGGGCAGGAACCGGACCATTTCATCGTCTTCTTCGCGCATAGTCTTCTGTTCATCCGCTCCTCCTACAGTTGTTCTCTTCTTTCGTCTCGTTCTTTTCATTAAATAACTCGCCAACTCATTTCTTGCCATGATCAAGCCACGCACTTCATTCCAGCCAGATGGCACCCTGATAACCTCCTCGGATTGCGTATAGAACAGTAAGCCGCTGGGTGCAGGGGAAAGAGACGGGGAACTGGATATAGGACTAGGTAGAGATGTCCCATACCGTTCCGCCATAAGTAACGTGTACAGCATTGTTTGTGCTCGATGTTCCATTCCCGCAATTGCGCGACCAGTTTTGATTTCCAGAGGCATCGTGGTCGTGGTCGTATGAGGCGGGAGTGTTGGCTGCCTATGCTTCTGGTCGACAGATCCCACATGTTCATCAATGCGCACCTGAACGGAAGCGTCAATCTTCCCTTTGAGTCCATATTTTGGCGCCCAAATGTCTTCCTCGACATCATGCAGCCGAGTGATTGCAAGCCGCGCCGTTGTATCTTGTCCATCGCGAGTATTGGACAGAATTGCATTCCGCTGCAAAACATCGATGAGCATGGGATTATCTATCATAAAATAATACCAACATTCGGAATTTCACCCAAAAATCTCTCTCCAAATGTCTTTAAGCCAGTCGCGCGCTTGTAAATCTCTGCTCTTGCTTCCTCCACTCCGACCTCAATATGTACGAGTTCAATCAAGCCCTTTTGGATGGTTTCATCAATAAATGTTTCAATACTCGAAGCATCCCAACGCTGTGTGGAAAGGCAGCGTTGCATGACTTCGTGCAGCATGTTACCCCAGACAAGCGCACGCGATTTATCTGATGAAGAGCGTATTAGAAGAGACAGAAGTGGCCGACGCGCGCAATGCGGAGCATTAGCGACCGAAGTTGCAGTCATAAGAATGTCGGGATGCTGTACGAGTAGATTACGCTTCGCGGAGATAATGATGGTTTGGTCGTGAAGAGAAAAGGATCCAATGATATTAAGAATATCGTCTAAAAAGTTGGAAGAGGAACTGATTTCTCAAGAATGGGAAGATGAGTTTAAAGTTGCTCTCACCTGCGTATATATCTGTCTCGATCCAATCATCCTTGAGCACGACTATCCTGCGCACCAGTCGATCTTCTGAGATGACGCCGAGTTTCTAGTTTTGTTTGTTTAGATCTTTCCATGCCGATATTATCTCTACGCCAGCGAACCTTGCTTGATCCACAATGCTCGACCGACTCCACGACACAGCGAAAGGCAGACCCGTCAACCCCCGGTGAAGGCACGACAGCCTTTGACTAGCAATTAACTTCAGATAGAAAACATTAGCAGACGACAAAACGCACATTTGGTTTCTTCCGGACAGGGGAAAGCATATCATCCCAGTCCCAGTCTTCTGCACCCTCAAGGAGAGATGCGGAATCGGCGTCGCCAGAAGCCTCAGAAGTCCATTGTTTCTTCTTTACAGGTTCACGAGTCACAGTTTCAGCATTACTTTCTGCTAACACTGTTGTGTGTCTGGGGTTAGGGAGCTCTCGCGTAGCTCGCTTGCGTTTTTTCGGAGTTGGATCTGGTGACGGAACGGCGTCGAAGAATGAAGAGTTGATACCGGACAAAAGATCCTCCATGAAGGCAGCTTCATCCAAAGCGGAAGGTCTCGCGGTTTCCATGGCTTTGGGAGACTGGGACGAGAGGGTATCGCAGTGGTGGCTAGAGAACGAAGGACGCGATGCGCGTTGCTACTTGTGACAATTAAACGCGATCTGTCACGAACAACACACACGTGATCGTTATTTATTAAGTGTGCCGGCTCGCGTAACTTCACATCAAGTTCGTTCATCGGAGAGATCGAAAACCGGTTAGATCGGTTCTTTGTCTTAAGAACCGATCTAATATATATATATATACAGTCTATGTACAAGTGCACTGTTTTGAACGGATCATGACACAACATGTGAACTGTCCTATGTCCAAGCCTAACTATGCAAGATCCGTTCAACTGTAAACGGATCAGAATGGGAAAAAAAGTAAAAGGATAGGAAAAGAAACTTCTGCTGACATTATAACTGTTATCTGCTTGAACGGTTCTTATGAAATCAATATCCAACTATGCGTGATCAGTTCAAATGAGGACGGATCACTATAGGAAGAAAAGAAAAAGAAAAAGGAAAAAGAAAAAGAGGAAAAACCGTTGCTGAGAATTATAACCGTTCTCTGCTTGAACAGTTCTATTAAACCCAGGATGGCATAAATGAGAAAGAGTGCATTAGTTACGAGAACATAATCAAGCCCAAAAATTAGCAGCCATTCAAATGTAATGCCATTTGGCCTACTTCCTATGTTTCTTATTTTTCGGCAGGTCAAGGTCCAACCTCTGCCTGCACAAAACATTCAGACTTTTTTGTGTAATTAATAAGTGAAAAAGATACTCACAGTTTAATAATGTTACGAGTGCTCTTCCGCTGAGCAGTGGTCATCAAAGCCTCTTCCGTGCGGGGCTTCTTCAATGCTCTTTCAGTGGACTGCTTAGAGGTGGTAGCTCCAGTCCCTGCTTGCTGCTTCTTTGACTTCTTGACAGTCTCGGTGTTGTGTTCAACTTCATGAGCTGCATCATCATTGTTGGTGACGGGCTTGGGAGGTTCTGTAGTGACCGGAGAAGAAACTGGGCCTGCCAGGTCCTCGGTATCTGTAGTATTAAGATTGTTGTTGCTAGGCCTTGCTGCGTGTTCCAGAACTGAGCTCATACATTGAGTCCGGTGCTGAGGTGTGCCTTGTGGTGATGAATTGGGATAATTGCTATCTATGGCACTTGTATTGTCAAGGCTCAAAGTCGGGACCTGCGAAGAGCATGTGTTTGATACGACTGGCATCACACTGCACGACATCTCATCCTCTAGAAGAATGGTTGGTGTTCGTCTTTCTGTGCATGCCATGCGTAGAGGGATAGGTTCATTGTTGATAACATCAGAACCAGCCATAGATGAATCACTGTCAGTCTCGCTATTCAGGGCCACATGATTATTCTGAAAATCGAGCTGTTCCTTCACTGTGAAGTAGTAATGAAGGTGATCAGTAAGCAAGAGAGACGAACTTGTACAAATTGTTACTCACTTTCTCTGAATGCCTCCTTTGCAAATGACTTCCAGGCTTTCGATATTTTCCCTCTCTTATAGTATTTACTATTGTAGAACAAATTCCCTTCGAAATTTGTATGAAGACTGTTGATCATATAAGTGAATGCAATCACAGAACCAGTATAAGGTCTAGCGCACCTATCCACAATAATCTCACCACTCGGAGAGTGGAACGTGTACTGTATGTGAAAAATGGCATCTCCCACAGACCAGCTACTGTTACAGCCGCATAACCCAGTCATGAGATGTTGCAATACATCAGGAGCCTTGTTCTGATTCCTAAATGAGTTTGCATCAGTTCAGATGTGCAAAATGAATATGAAAAGCAACATACTCTTCTATGGTGTTATCATCTATACTATCTTCACCTGCAATCCTAGCATTCTCCGCAGAAGCCTGTCTCTCATATTCATCCTTCTCTGTCTGAGATAGCGCATTGTATACCTCTTTTTGAATGATGGACGACAGTCCCCAATTGTTCTTTTTCCCTTGTTCACGTGACAATACCAGTTCCATGGTGCACTCTTTGATGAGATCTTTGTGTTTGCAAATAAACAATACTCTGCCGGTAACAGAACACTCCTTTTCGAAGAAGTTCACAATCACGTCGCAGTCCTTCTCAGACACATTCTTGATGACTTTGCCCAAACAGTCCTTGCATTTCTCATTCGAGAGGTAATGTATTGCTCTCTATAAATATATCAGTATTGTTTATGAAATAAAAACTTCAGAATGAAATAGCGCACCTCTCTATGGAAGTTAAGTTCATTCTTTGGGAAATCAAATTTTTTTACGTACTCTTCTGCAAGTGACACCTTGAATGACAGTATGGCTGGGTCGTGTGCCTTATGATGCGGGAGATTATAGAAAAGTGGAACATTCTCATTCAGCCATGCCTTCTGTTCCTCAGTAAACTTCACTCGTTTTCCTTTCTTCTTTCTAAATTCCGCATGTGATTCCATGGTTGATAGTACCTGTACATCAGAGGAATCTCCCGTTTCATTCGCATGTTCATGTCCATTGACTTTGGTACCACGTGAATAGGAAGCATAGTCTGTTTGAGCTTTGCTTTCGAGGACATATTGAGAGACCTAGTAAGGATAGGAAAGTAGGAAGACGAGGTAGTCAGCCAAGGCAATATGCAGTATATAAGGTTGCTTACTTGTGAAGCACATTGCTAAAGCGGAAACCACATTGTTGACCACAATTTTATAGCCCAAACACAAGAACAGTGCTTTGTGTGCCTTATGATATTGGCTTTGTTTCGTATGAGTGGCTTTCTTCAGTCCAAGCACTGATGGGGCCTAAGTGCACGGGCAGTGCCTCTTGACAATCTTAGATGTCATGTCCAACGATACGATACCTAGGGTGATAAAGTGGTTTCATGAGCATATGTGTTTATTTCAAGCAAAAGAAGCGCACCAGGTGCTGCACAAACTGTTTGCATATGTATACTACAGATATTCTAATTCCTGTAGCATGCCTTCTTGGCATTCTTCTTGCTCATGTCCTTGTCCATGGATGTAGTACAAGGCCATTTTTGAGCAAGTGGGCTAGACAAGTATCCATCATCCTTGTCTGATGAGCTGATCTCAATAATATCCAGCTCCTTCGATGGACCCGCTTTGTTTGAAGTCGATCTGGAGGCTTTCATCCACAGCATGGTCTTGAATGAAGCCTTGATCTCACACATGAAAGTTTGTGGGCTCGGTGGAGAAGAACTGCCAGTCGCCAAAAGTGATGAAAAGCTAGGTCTCAGGTTTCCCTTCGCACATATCGCCATCCTCTTTGGTGTCTTTGGTGTCATACTATTGAGCAGCTTCTTAAGTACCTTGCCTGTGGCTGGCAGACTTGTCACTGGCGCCATAGACGGTGCAATCAGAGTGATCGTAGACCTAATGGATGCCTTGTGAATCGGAGATGATTTCAAGACGTGGTCTGAAGAGAACATCATTTTTGACGTCTTGCCAGCAGGGGAAGACTTTGATAGTCCACCAGCCAGGGTGGGACTCTTGTCAAAGTCAGAGTCAGAGTCAGAATCGGACTTGCCGTCGAAGCTTCGCACTGCTTGCTCAGCCAATTTCTTTGCATTCTTTTTTTGATAGCCATAGGGGACAAGTTCCTTCAAAAGCTTCTTGTTTGCGCTTCAAGCGGCTTTCCCAATGATCGCAGGAGGTTCCAATTCTAATATTTCATGAATGCAGGCAGCCCTTGTCACATCGTTCATTTGCACGCCCTTGAGCGGTTTCTGACGAAAATACTTGTTTGCCTTGCACTGAATACTTTGGTGAGCAAATAAAGCAGGATGGCAATGAAGAGACGTACTTGCAGAAACAACAGACCTACATTCTGTCTTTCCACTTCTCCGAGACAGAGACAAATCTCATGATGTCGGTCACAACCAAGTTTATGACACTCAGAGACCATCGTTGCAAACACTCAGCCGATCTCTGTTCGAGGAGGAAGATTAGATTGCAGAATTTGAGCGACTCGAGCATCTGAATTGCGAGGCGCAAGTTCTGCAGTAGGATAGATCCACATAGCTAGGATTGAGAATACTAGAAAAAAAATACTGAGCGATGTAGACTTTATATCTATGTAGACCACATACCTCACAAGACAGTTATTGTTCGATGAGCATGCACAAGGCCTCGCTAGCCTCATCGATTTTGTTCTCAGCTCATCATTTCTGGCCATGCATTGCATTTCATCGCTTAGTTATTACATGTTCGTTGCTTAGTCCCAGTTTATACGAACAAAGTACTCAGGTTCTATCTCGAAGAAATTAAGCAATCCCTCTGCTGGGTCATCCTCATAATCTGGCTTGCTTTCCATTACAGCCATTTTCATAAGTCCTGCAACACGTGCATGTCACGTGAAGTGAGCCGCATCAGAGCCAAAGTGTCGAAAAATTAGAATGAATGCCTATTTTCTCTGTGAATTCTGCACAGTACCTGCTCATTAGGTACTCAAAAAAAAGGCACGGTTCTCAGGAGAAGAAATATGTAAAATATGGAGCAATAAATTGATTGTGTAGGTGGGTGGAGATCAAACAAGTGCAGCTGGTCTGTTCTCTCACCCATTTCCACTGAGATTCAAAAATTATGGCTCCCCTACATCTACATATAAAATTCTTTCCTGTATCTGCAAATTAAGTATATGACTATACCAACATCTCCTGCAAGTTTGAAGCCAATCCATTCAGTATTCATGGTCCAGCAGCAAGATTTGTGTTCTACTCTGCAAGACCTGTTGTGAGAAAAGGAGGGTGGAAAGAGCTTGAAGTGGAACACAAATCTTGCTGCTGGACCATGAATACTGAATGGATTGGCTTCAAACTTGCAGGAGATGTTGGTATAGTCATATACTTAATTTGCAGATACAGGAAAGAATTTTATAGGTAGATGTAGGGGAGCCATAATTTTTGAATCTCAGTGGAAATGGGTGAGAGAACAGACCAGCTGCACTTGTTTGATCTCCACCCACCTACACAATCAATTTATTGCTCCATATTTTACATATTTCTTCTCCTGAGAACCGTGCCTTTTTTTTGAGTACCTAATGAGCAGGTACTGTGCAGAATTCACAGAGAAAATAGGCATTCATTCTAATTTTTCGACACTTTGGCTCTGATGCGGCTCACTTCACGTGACATGCACGTGTCACAGGACTTATGAAAATGGCTGTAGTATACCTTCAGTACACAACTCCCTAAGCCCAAAGTCCATCAAAGTGACAACCATGTTATGAAGATGGCATGGCCTCATATGTCTGACCCATTCACGTGTATCACTTGGTATGAAGCACTTAGCATGTCCATAAGATTATAATCAAATTTATGTTACAAATTTCGAACTCACATATAATTTCGCCTGACCAACCTCATTAGGGTGTTTCCGACCATAGTTCTTTCTAACAATATGGGTTCGTCCATGTATGCAGCGAAAACCATCTGCAATCTCGAACATCAAGTGCATAGGAAGTTGGCATTGCACAATGCACTCAACGAACCAGGGTATTTCGTACATCGGCATAACTGATCGTCTCATGTAGTTGAAATCATGGAGTTTGGAGAGCATAGGTAAAAAATGTGTTAAACAAGCATATAAATAAGAAAACAGAAGGAACTCACTGACTTTTCGCTCACATCTCCTGCCAGTCCATGCCTGCATGACCTATTGTTTGTCAGGACAAGAGCAATGAAATGTTACTATATATGTTTTATCATCATCCTCAGCTCGGTTCACGCAAAATGTAGAACTTTTCTATTCAAAGTTTTGGGGGCACTTGCCAGAATAGACTATGTTCTACACAAGGGCTACACAGGACATGTTGATGGCAAAACGCATGGGTAATAAGAACAAAAAGAAAAGGTCAGACCAACAGGATGACAATCATTGGCTAGCTTTTTTTCCCATTAGAACACAGTAGGCGATTTTGATGTACAGTATTGAGTTCACATTCTGATCAGGCCATGAACTGTTGAACACACAATAAAGATCTAGGGTATGCTGTATGACTTACTGGCCAAGCCACGCCTCTAAGCCAACCCAAATTGTAAGCACTAGATGGCTTTGTTCTATGAGGCCATTCCCAGCTCACTAATCTCGCAGCAGGCTTCATTGCTTTCACGCAGCACATTTGGGGCGGTGACGATGGCAGCCCAAGTGTCATGTGGCCGCTATGGAGATGGTGGAGGCAAAGCTGAAAGGTGTTACTGGTGATCTCTGAGCGCTTTTGTTTGCGTCAATTGTGAGAACATCTTACCTTGACAGTGTAGCTTACAAATGTGAAGCGCGTAACAGTAGTTTAATTTCAAAGGAAAGCTGTTCCCACAATCGGTGTGAACAAAAGCGCTCGGCAAACACCGGGGCACGCCTTTCAGCTCAGCCTCCATCATGATCACCGCAGCCGCTTGCTGTGCAGCTTATTGTCCCACCATCTTCTTCATCCCCACTCAAGCCATGCCCTGCTATTGTCCTCGTGTGACTGCCTCGCTCATTCCCCTGCACATAGACAAGAGCAGGTTTCATCGCTAGTCTAAGTGAGTACACCCTCATCAGTGTCGTGCCCTTGCATGCACTGACTTATGTTCATTCCACAGCTCAACGTAGCCATGCACAGCGGGCACAGTGAGCGGTAAGCTGCTTCTACGTACAAAACGACTTGTCTTTTGGTTTTGGTTTTTTTCAGATTTTGAAACCTTCAAGCTCAGAATCTACAAGTTCTACGCATTCACCATATCATTCTCGAGCGAGATCGTCAAGCAGATCATACGTCTTTTCTGCTCTTCTTCATTCTGTCAGACTCATAGCTAGTTGTAGTAGGTAGGACTTGTGTAGTTTAGTCGTTTTACCTTAGAGAAGCAAATCTGCATGCAAGATACCAAGTTACCTAAGAAATCTCTGAGAAGGTATGGCGCTGAATGAAAAGAAAGTGGAGCAGTGTATTGAGAAAATAAATATGACAGATGGAGGACGATACCATTCGTGCTCAAGTCGCCATGTTTCTCGACAACGAGGCGCAAGTCTTTGACGATGAAGATAGTTTATTTGGCGATGATGAAGAAGGTATGTATCTCCGTTGATTGTATGTTTCCAAGCCTAAATGTACAATTGAACAGATTTAGATTTCATTGACGACGACATTTGTATGCCTGCAAGTACTAACCATGCTTCTT
Source organism: Porodaedalea pini (assembly GCA_002794775.1). Taxonomy (NCBI): domain Eukaryota; kingdom Fungi; phylum Basidiomycota; class Agaricomycetes; order Hymenochaetales; family Hymenochaetaceae; genus Porodaedalea; species Porodaedalea pini. Next base: position 1,388,676 of record NBAY01000003.1, on the reverse strand, counting down.
CGTCTCGTATTACGCTGGATTCGGGTGCTATGGAAGATCTCGAGGGTATCGCAGAGAGGTTCAGGAAGTGTGCATGCACTGGTCCTGCCCTGTACGATCTTTCCAAGGAGAGCCACCCAGTTCTTCAATCCATTCTGAGGACCAGCTGTTTCCCTCCAGAAATGGGAATCGATGATTCAAAGTACAACCTAATGATGCTTCGCATTGCTGTATGTATTATATTCTTTGTTGCTTTGCAATCTAATGCTGATCTCATTTGAAAGCCTGGGAAGGAAATGAGAGCAGCTGCTTTTGCTCAGGTTTGGCTTCCAGACCAGTGCTTGGCTTTCACTGTGATGGCTCTTCCTGGCCGAATATACTTCTGGGCTCTGAATGCAAAGATTATTTTTGACTCATATCTTGCTCATGGCATTACGTTGCCAAATCATTATCTTTCTTTTGTTCCATTCACTGACATTAATTCCATATTCGATTGTTGGGACGGACTGCATTCTAGTAAATACAATGTCAGGAACTGGGTGTTGATTCATCGAGGAACATACCGTGGCGACCTTGCCATTGTGCGTGAAGTGTTGGAGGGTGACGCACTGAAGCTAGCCATCATTCCACACATACATACAAAGGGAGGAGTTCAGTCAAAGCATGCAGAACGCGCTCTTGTAACTGCAGAACATCTAGCTGCTCAATTTCCACAGGAAAAAAAAAAAACTTTGCATCGTCTCCAACAACCACTTCAAATTTTGCAAGGTGGACTATGTGGACAACTTGTGAATTCTTACTGTACCCAGCTTGCATTCTGTACAACGAGCCTCCCCAACTTTGCACGATATTTTTCTTTTCTCTCATACAGATCTTGGGGATCTTGAAGATGTAGAATTCTACGTTTGACATGGGGATAGCATGGTAATAGTTTCTGGTCCATTCCAGATGATGGCTGGCATGGTCACATCCCTTAACAATGAGTCTGTTGTTCTCGGTCATGTCTGTCGCATAGACAGTATTTTGGTTGGGATGTCAGTATTTTGGTTGGGATGTCAGACAAGGAGATCAACAATGCTGGGCTTGAGTTTTTGACTTCTCGTGGAAAAGTGCAGGATCTTCAGGATTCGGAGCCTGTATTGCAGGATGTCACTGTATCTTGGAAAGCTATTTGTCGACTCTTTGATATTGGCAATAACATCACTGTGAAAGCCAGTCCATGTTCGGGAAAGTCAGGTTTCATTGTGGTGCTTGAAAAAAAAAAAAAATCATTGTTTCTAAGCGAACACGAGGATCTAGTACGCATTATCTATATTATTTGCAGTTTATTTTTTTGATAGGATTCATTTTTTAAACACTAGCTGAAGATTAGATCGAGTTGGGTCAAAACTACGGATGTCGCTAACAGTGGACTTCTACACAAAGCTGGGATTCAACCTTTAATGTATGGTGCTAGTGTCATGCTGAAGGATGGACAGTTCAAAGGCCACAGAGGGTTCATTTTAGAGGTCAAATCAGAAGTTGTGCGAGTGCGTGTGTTCGAACGCATAATACAAACAGTACATCTTATAATTGCACCACAATCGTGAAGCTGATCACTTCTCTGCTAAGCTCGAACTGCCTTTGCACTCAGTCGAGGAATGTTCTCATGACAACACGGTGAAGAACAAGATAAGGGACCTGTACGCATATGAACGAGAGGCACACAATCTATATATAGGCAAGCTTGTGCTTATTTGGGGCCAGGAGGGTAAAGTGAAGTTCGCCAAGGGATTCCACGGATACGTTATGAATGTTGAAGGGACGAACAAGACAGTGCAGGTGTCCTATGGCACAAAAAACACTGTCGATACATTTGCCCTTAGAAGCCTGATCTCAATGTGCGTCCTTGCATGCTTATCAACTCAATTTACTGCTAATTCTGCTGCACTGAATGTAGCGATGAGATCTGCTGTTTAGATCATTTGTATCCCTTGATGGACACAGAAAGACTTGAGTACGTGGACAGGTTTAAGGAAATGCATACGACCTCCTTTATATCATGTCCCTCCACTCCACCGCATGCGTTGACTTCATCAACTGGCGATGAATGGGCCTTAATGCCCGATGAATTATCCCAGTCGGCTGAATTGGTACCTTTATCTGGTATGTGTTATGTACTTGTAATCTAGGCTTCACTGATGAGTTCGTAGACTTTTCTGGACCTGGAATGTGGATTCTTTCACCCGCTATACGGGCATTATTTTCTAATTACAAGATTCATGTGAAAGTCTTGCCAAGGGATAGATCTGGAGTTCTCATCATCACCGACCCCTTCAATGACCATACGAATTGCTTGACATCACACAGTGGGTGTCGTGTCAATGTTAACGTCAACACAGGCCATGGATTTTCATCATTGCTGTTACCAGTTTCGGACTTATGTTCTCGTATACCCACAAAAAAAGGAGAACTCGTAGCACAGACCAAGTTTCTGGATGTGCACATCAGCAGGATTCTGGAAGTAGCAGGTCTGCCCTGACAGAGAGATGGGGGCCCAAAGAAGGTCACAGTCTGCATTCTGGGGAATAAGAGACACTGTTGGGAAGAGCTCGCCTCTAATGTGATGAAAGTCGAGCTGAAATAGGTTGTATGGTTTTGCAGATCATAGTGAGTCACGCCTTTCATTCTACTCTTGCCCAGGCTTCTCATACAAACTCATGAATTAGGATGACAACAGCATTCCTCCATTCTCCGAATATCATTGCATTTTCATGGACTTTGTAGACACATAATTTATTGTTTATGTATATAAGGCTTGTGGCCCAGCCATGTGGCCTGATAGAGATAAAGACAATGTTGTGCTTTGTTATACAAAAGGTATATATACTGACCACCTCAGTTCTTCCTCGATGATTACTTTCGGCCATGGCTCGCAAGACCTCCATCCTACCTAAAGTGAATGAATACTATGTAAGGAGCCACGACAGTGACAGCAGTGATACCAGCGACAGCAATGAAGATGTCGAAGGGATCAACGTTTCTGGAGTTGAATCAAGGTCAGCAGGTGGGTGCTTATGACAGGCAAGTTCCTTCTCTGCTTTGGCAAGAACACTGCCTGACTTGTTTGAGACAGAACAGCACACAAGAGCAACTCATGGCTGATGTCATGAACTCAGTCGGAAAACCTACTGAGACAACAGCGGTGAGTGGCCACAAAATGTTGTATGATGATAATAACTTACATGTATGTCACAAGCTCCTCGAACTGCAAATTCCCTGCTGGGAAGAAAGTGAAGCACAAGACAGTGAAAGCAAAGTGATCATGGTAAGCATACAATGTTGTTGTTCAGGTCCTCTTTCTTATATATAATAAGCCGCAATCTGCAGAACACCTGCTATCAGGGTTTTCAGAATATAAGAGCAGAATCCAAGACCTTATTATGGACGTTGAGTACAATCTGAATGTTGGTAGTTTGTGCAAATGCGGTAGGGAAGGGAAGTTGCACCTATACCATTGCTTTGACTGTGTGCAAGTCGATGTGGTCTGTGAAACGTGTTTACTGGAGTGTCACGTCTGTTGCCTGTTCCATTGGGTGGAGAGATGGACTGGCAAATATTTTGAGTGCATCGATCTTGCTTTCTTGGGTCTCAAGATTCATCTGGGGCATGCCAGCTGTGAATGTCCTTCCACCACTTCTGAGGGCTATGACTTTACCATAGGAGATGTAAATGGGATACATAAATGCTGGATCATATACTGTGCATGTGCGGGAAAGGATGATGTCATTTTACAACCAATAAGATATGGACTCTTTCCCACATCCATCAAGTTACCCCAGGTAGCATTCACGTTTAATGCGCTGCGGGATTTTCATACACATACTACTGTCTTGAAGAAGTCTGCATATGACTATATGATCAGGCTTCGAAAGAAGACCAATAATTTCATTCCTTCAAAGGTTAAGGTATGTTTGATTAATTGAATTTGGTCTTCCTGGAAGTCAAATTCATTCTGATAAATTAGGTCCCTTCCCAGCAGTTTATACATATTGCGCACTACTGGCAGTTCCTACTCGCTGAGCGGAGGAGTGGTCAGCTTCATAAGGTTGACAATACGTCACTCAGTCGGCCACGCAGATCATTTGCAGTTGTCTGTCTGGCTTGTCCCCTTCCCAGTCTCAATACTGAACAGGATCTTAGTCTGCAGTAAGCTTTCTGAACATGTACTACGCTCTATTTCTGATCATTATAACAAAAGCTACAAGAATCAAAAGAACATATCAGTCAATGCGGACTTCCACCTCATTGGCTTGAACAAAAAGAATAATCTTCACGAGAAGGCATTGTGGGGTAGATGGGGATATGTTAGAAAGCAAGAAGATCTAGATATGCATATAAAGAAATATGGCAAACTCAAGGAGGAGGTATGTGAGCCACACAAATAATCATAATCTAATTCTGACTGCACTTGAAGAAATCTACATGTTCTAGATTTCACGCAATTGACAATGTGAACATGTTGAAATATTGTGGCCAGAATGCCAGTGGCCTCGTTATGGTTTTGTGCAAGCACAGTGTAAGGTGATGGTATGGTCTACTGGCAGACTCGGACCTGGTTGAGTTCGGCCACTGGGGGTTCACTCTAATATGTCTGATGGAGGGGATAGTGTCAGGAAGTGTAGGGAAGTGTAGGGGAATACTTGGGGCTAGGTGTCGACTCAAGGACGCGAGTACAAAGGACGACTGGCAAAACGTGCCTAAATGTGGTCGGAGAACAAAGAGCGACTACGATCTTGACAACCCGGGCTCGGAAACTTGCCAGTGAAGACAGTAATCAAAACGATTCGTCGAGACGATTCTGAATCTGAAAAGATCTCGAGATGCGGTGCAGAATTGACGGAGATATGGCAGTTGCACTGGTTGCGGCTGGCGGAACGCACAGAACTCCCGAACCAAAAGCTATTTTCGTAGCTCTATGACGCAGGCTCGGAATCGTGCAAGGAAAGACAGTGTTCGAAAGCGATTTTCGACGAGATTAAGAATCTGAAGAGAGGTTGAGAATCGGTTAAGAACTGAGGGCGATATAGCGAAAGCAAGATTTGGCCGAAAACAGGACTTGAGATGGAACGGACGGAACGGATGGAACGACACTGAACGGCGACGGAGACGAGAACTAAAGACTGGGACTGACTCAGGGGAACTAAACTTCCATTTTTAAGACATTTACATGAGTGTTTAAATAACCAACAGAGGGTTGAGCCTCTGAGCGGCATACAAAGGACACAAAGACAGACCAGAGGCTCTAGCCAAACAACACCAAATAACCAGAACTCGGAGCCTAATAGAGCTGATTCTGAGGCCAGCGGCATCAGGATCTCCACAACAGTCTTGGGGAGCTGGAGGGAGCAGTTGATCTACAGTACAGTGAAAGGTAAGTATATATCCACTGATAGTCTCACTCATAATTGAACTCTCATGCTGTATTTGTAGGCACATCAATGTTGATTATGCCCTGGCGGGTGCTCTAAAAGGCAAGGAATTGATCCAACAACTCATTCTATCATATGATATAGGCTGCCAGTACTCTGTAAAACTCATAGAGAGGTTTGAGAAGTGCTTTCCCAAGTCTCTTGACATGATTTGTGACATGAAGATTCTTGTCGGCAAGTTGCATCTCTTTGGTCATATCGAATCATGTCAATATGGATTTTCTTTTAATTATATGGATGGTGTCAGGCATACTGACAGAGAAGAAGTTGAGCACTGGTGGTCAGAAGCAAATCTGGTTGCCAGAAGTACTAAGCAGATGGGACCTGGACATCAATGCAATACCCTTGATGATATCATCAGAGCATGGAACTGGTCCAAGATTGAATTGTTGGGTATGTCTTAAATAACATCTCTCTATTAAGACAGGAGATACTAATTTACATCATAGCATGAATTCTTGCTAGGTGCTATAAAATTGCGCAGGAAACCTTTGATAAAGCAAAAATCAGTTTTGAGTCCTTGGATTTGAGCATGTGGCATATATATGGTGAGAGACTCATTAAGCAGTGGGAGGGAATGGACACACAGCTGTACAAGGACTCAAAAGGTGAATGGGTTAGTGTCTATCGACCCAATCTCACTTGTAAGTTACATTAGTTGTTGCAGTCGTTGGAACCTGCACTTGTGCTTTGCAAATCCATTTTACTGAATCTTTGCCATTTCCTAGATCCTTCCTGAGCAAAGGCACTTGAGAATGAGGCGCTGAAATGTGGGGATGGACTCCATCTGAAAGCAAGAGGAAAAACTGCTATATTCATAAGTACTGGAATTTCAATTCAGTTTTGTCAGTCAGTCCATCGCTCATATGATTTTCAATAATATAACTAAAATTTTATGTACAGGCGAGACTTGAAGTCCAAGAGTGGACTTCAGTCCTTAAAATCTGCTCGCATTGCATTAGAACATGAAGTGAAGAAATGGCGCTCCCAGCAAGCATTATTCATGCCAAGTGTATGGGAGATTGTTGACAAGCACAAGGGTGACATCGAAGACGAGAATCTGTGGCTCCCGTCTTCCTTTACCAAGGATGAATGTGCATTCCATCATCTTGAAGAACTTGCTGATATTGAGTACAAACTGCAGGAAGGTGAAGCGTATGATGATCTCCAAGGTCTAAAGGCTGCTCTTCAGGAACGTAGCTACTTAGAAAGCCAGCAAAACAAATATGGATTTGGAAAGCAAGACAAGACTAGGACTGTGAGAGCACGAAAGCAGGCAGACAACAGGAAGTGGAAATGGGCTAATGAATATCGGACTACGCGTGCTGCACTTGTCACTCTGGGTATGGATGAAGTGGACACTACCCTACATCCATTGAAAGAAGAGGATATGTATCACCCTTCAATCACTGAACCTCATGAGCTTGGGTCAAGGGGAAGACTGACGGATGGGTATGGAAAATGGGTCGCAAAGAAAGGGACTCTCAGGAATGGGTGAAAGAAGGTACATCCATGCTTCTCATAAACCTCACGAGCTGATGCTTTTGTAGAGGATCGTGTACTTTGGTTCCGCTCACATGCTTCTCAGGATTGCTGGCAAGAAGAAATCATCATTGTCGAGGAAGAGTTCAAAAGATTGATTCGTGGCTTTGAGGTACTGTCAATGACATGGGCTATGGCGGCTTCCAGTATGCAAAGATCTGGCTCACTTGGGTCTTCTGCATATGCATCTCATAAAAAGGCCATCTATCATGCGATGGCTAGCAATGCTAGGGATCTATTTACTGACTGCGGCTTACTTTTTGAAGAAGAGGCTTTGGCCTCAAACACAGTACCCCATAACACTGGAGTAAACACTCATCAGCCACTGAAATGCAAGTCTTCTCCTAATGAACCTCGTAAGCATGGTAAGTTCTTGTGTTACATTTATATGGGTTGTCTAACTTTTCTGTCTGTAGCGCGCAGGTAGTTGTTATATTAAGGAGTCGTTCTAACATCTTTCATACATCTAATATCAACACTCCCTGTGAACCATTCTATACTCTCAGACAAGACTTCCTTTACTCGCATGAATATTGATCTGTTCTACTCCTTTCATTTGAGCTTTTCTCCTTTGCATTTTGAACTGTTCTTTCATCTCTCTTTTTTATGAAGCATTATTTTACATATGTAGTAGTGTTACTGTAAAACTCTACACTCAATATACAGTTAGATTGGTTCAGAGCTTTGAACCAATCTAACCACTTATCAGTCCTTCATTGATCTAACTTGCTGTGATGCCTGGGCTCGCACCTATTGAACTACAAGAGACAAATGAAAAAAAAAGGAAACTACAGGGTGCACAAATCGTAGGTCAACGATATTTGGAAAAAAATGCGTAAAAGATAGTTAATCAAACATGAAGGTTATGGGGTAGATCAGAAAAAAGGGGCATTGGATTGGGAGGACGACAAAATGAAAAGTATGCAAATTGTAAAAGAAGCATGAAATTAGATGGAAGGAACCATGACGAAAAGGAAAGTGGCAAAATAGGTTGGTGAAATAATTGTTTTCGGACATTTGAAAAGAATGGGCAGATGTTAAGCAAATGGCGGACATCATGACAGATACAGGCTGGGTCCAGACATCAACTGGTCAAGTTCCGATTATGCAATTCATTAGCGTCAAGCAAAAGGCTGACGGCTTTGGTTTGGAGGTTACACGCAATGCGCTTCTCCAGTGGGAGACATGAAAATGACTGTAACTGGTGGCAAGGATATGAGAGGAAGGGTGCTGCTATAAAGCTGCGATGACCCTTGAGGTTGATAAGGCGGTTTTTCCACTTGGCGAGTAGATCAGCCTTGAAGCGCACGTTAATGTTGATTAGGGTATCTGGCGCAGGGTGTTTGTGCCTAGACTTGGCAGCAAGGACGGCAAGCTGATCTGCTCACACGTTACCAGGAAGCCCCATATGAGACGGTAGCCACTGGACCATAATAGTTGTAGATGGATGATGAGTGGCTAAGAAGATGCTGCAAATCCTGTGGAAGGCGATGATAAAGGGTGAATGCTGGTAGTTGTCCTCAAAAATAAGCTGTGCACATGTTGCTGAGTCTGTGATGACGTGCAAAAAAAGAGGGGTTTGGCAATTGGTAAACATGGAAGTGAATTGCGCAATGCTGGCTATAAGTGCTTGTTGCTCTTTGAAGAGGATGTTGGATAGAGTGTGTGCCTCTGAAGAGAAGGATGCCAGTTCATGTCAGTTGTGCATAATGGAATATCTGTGACTGCCGGTTGGGACGCCATCTGAGTCAATGATAGAACTATCAGTGAAGAGGAAATATTGGAAAGGTGGGGGATGATTATAGAGATTAAGAAAGGAATGATGAGCTGAGCCACTTTGGGCCCATGTCAAAAGGAGAACAAGTGTAAGATGAGAATGAACATGCGTAAAATGAGGGTATAGAAGTGAATGTGGAATAGAAAGAGATGTGGGGAGTTGATTGCACAAGTCCGCTGAAGGAGGTAGTGACGGTTTATGAAATGATACATAAGAAGAAATGAAACATTTGGCTTGAAATTTGACAACAAGGTCGATAGGAGGGATAGAAAGAAGGGATTCTGCTGCCAGTTTATTGACAGAAGATGAAAAGATTAAAGAAAGAAAGTGGTTTTGTACCAGTTGAAGATGTGTACTGATAGACAGTGATGGGGTAAATAAAAGGGTGCTGTATAGGGACACTGACCAGATAAGGTTGAAGTAGAGAAGGTGTTGATATTCAAGGTACGCCCTGGATGAAGAATTGAAAAGAAAAGAGCATTGAAGAATGGTAGAAAGAGCTTTGTTAGCTCATGATTGAAGATGAAGAGAAGGGAAAGACAATGATGAAAAATTAAGCCAAGCCAAGTAATATGTGTATGAGGTGGGATGATGAGTGAAGGAGAAAGGATAAGTGAAGGTTGGTGTTCAGGTTGGGTGGGGTAAGATCATTCAAAATAAGAACAAGCCATGAAAGGAGTGAAATGAATAAGTTCAAGAGAATCAGGATCAATAGAAAGACCGAGTTGTTAGAATTGAAGGGAAAGGAAAAGGAATTGGTTTTTAAGGCAAATAAGGTTGGTGCGCATACTAAGAGAGTGTGCAGCCAGTAAATGATTGTCCATGTAAGCAAAAAGAGGACATTCGGGGGAATATCGACGATAATAAGCCTCAATGGCTGGGGCTATGGTGAAAACAGAAATAAGGGGTGAAAGCGGGGAACCCTGAGGAACACTACAGTTTGGTTTAAGAAAAATGTTGGAAGAAAAGGAATTGAATTGAAGTGAAATGGGTTGATCACAAAGCCAGTGTGAAAGACAATGAATAAGGTTGGAGGGAACACGAGAATGTGTTAAATGGTCAATGAGTAAGGGATGAGAAATGTTATCAAAGAAGCCCTGAATGTCAATGGTAAGAACAGAGGTGAGAAGGCATCTTTTAAGGGGTTCATGAGGGCCCTGCTCACAAGAAGAAACTTGGGAATTAATTAAGGGTTGGAAGTTATTGAAATGCAGGAGTTCATAGCAAGCCATAAGAGAAGAAAGTCCCTTGCGGCAGCCATGTTGAGAAGAGGGAATAAGGGAGGTTTGTTCAAAAAAAGGTTGAAGGCAGTTAAACAAGATTCGTTTGAAAAGTTTACCCATCGTGTTGACGAGAGTAATAGGGCAAAAAGATCTGGGAAGGGAAAAGTTTGTTCGTTTTGGCTTCAGAATGAAAGTGATGATAGATTGTTTGAATGGATTGGGAAAAAAACCAAACTGTAAACAAAGGGAAAACAAATTTGTGAAAAAGGACATTTCCAATTGAATGAAGAGTTTTAAATGCAAGTAAGAGAGCGAATTAATGCTCGGGGAAGAGTTGTCATCCGTGCCACTAAGGGCCCGGAGGAGTTCATCAGTCGAGACTGGCTTGACTTCAGACAGGGGTGGAAGAGTGTGATCAGTGTGAGTTCCTGCTGCAAGTGGGGGAAAAAATGTTGCGCAAAACAGTTCAGATTTTTCGTCTTCGCTAAGCATGTATTGTCCGCTAGGTAGTTGAAGGGTACCAATAGGGTGACGACAGCGGGCCATACCGAAGTATTGATGCTGCCAAATTGTACTATAATTGGATTTGTGTAACAAGTTTCCGAAAAATGTAGATTTGGCTTGAGCGAGACTGCGACGAAGGTTTCGGCAAGTATCATCAGAAGGATCAGCCCGGAGGGCATGATAATCACACTGGCACTGTTCCAACCACCAAGAATGTGGACCAAAGTAAGTCCAGGGTTTGTGCTTCTGAAGGAAGCATGCAGCAAAAAGGGAGAAGGAATTATGAAAATCTGCGAGCTTTCACTCAAGCAGGTCAGGATCGCTGACTCCTGAGAGAGAAAAGTGAAATAATTTAGAATCATGAAAAAGGGCGATCAAGGTAGGGACATCATGCTTGCGAATGAGTCGTAACAGGTGAATGTCAGGAGGTGGAGAAAAGGAAGCGGGAAGGTGAAACGTAAGAGGAAGATGGTCTGAATGAGCCTCAAGTGAGGGGTCGCCAATACAAATGGATTGGGTAATGAACAGTGCAATGTCCGAAGTGCTTAAAGCTAAATCGAGGGTGGAAGAGCCCCGAGGATGAATGAAAGTTAGGGTGTCATGGGGGTTGCAAATGATAAGAAGATTGGAATCAATCCAATTGAGAAAAGGAGTGGCAGCGATAAAGTGAATGCTATGTGAAGGGGACGATCAAGGGGCTGCATGTCAGTTAAAGTCACCAACAAAAATGTGAGAATTGTTAGGTGGCAGAACTGGGAATGGGTGTTCAAAAGAATGAGAGGAAGGTGAGTTATAGATGTTCTAAATAATTAAGGGGGGTAGAGTGTTTCTGCGCTGTAGCTCAATGACTACTTGAAACTGCAGGCGAGAAAGGTGAGGAAGAGATTGACAAAGATGAGCAATGTGCGAGTGAATGAAGATCGCGCATCTGAGACGTTAGGAAGAAAAGGAAGGTGGGAGATAAGCAATGAACGGGTTGACATTCCTGGTAGTGTAACCAGGGTCGCCGTTGGGGTTAGTTTTAGAAGGTGAAATCATGCACAGAATGGGGATTTCCTGTAGGCAAATAACGTCAGGACAGGATGGACCACATTGAAATAGTTCACGGAAAAGAAGATCAGAGGTGGGTTCAGATTCATGGACGTTAAGAGAAAAAAAGGTAAGTTTGTCCATCATGATTAGTAAGGGGATTGGTAGTTGCATCAGGCAGGGCAGTCTGTTGACCATGCACTGTGATTTCCATGGCAGTTAATGCAGAATGCGAAGTGTTCACAGTGCAAGTTGTTGGCAGCAGTGCACGGAGTGCACTTGGTGACGTGGATGGAAGTGTGATGTGGTTCTGAACAGATTGCGCATTGTGCAACCGAATGACATTTTGATGCAGGGTGACCCAGGCGGTGACAGTTGTCACATTGGTTAATTGTGAGTCTCACTTTCATTTCTTTGAGGCGACGGATTACCCCAAACACTGGAACAGAACAGTTATTGTGAAGGAAGAAATGGTCAAAACAAAGCCGATCAGAGTCTTTGAGGACAATGGAAACATTGCAGAAATCACATTCATTCAGTCTCTTGACAGACGACATGAATCTGGGTGGAAACATGAATTCTTTTTCCTCAAATTGAGGAAGAGAGGAAATTTCATCAAATAGGTCCTTTTCTGAGTAAAGGAGCTTGGTGTCCTTGTCAAACACCGGGACACCCGGGATTACCATTTTGAATTGTGGTGAAGGGGTAAAGGCCCTAGCGCCGTTGATGTTAATAATGCGGTTGAGCTGGTTGATGAGGGCAGTATATTGAGAGTCGAAGTCTGAACGAATGTTAGTGAATGCAACAAGTAAGTTGCTGTTAGAGGTATATTCAACGTTAAGAATGACGAGATGTTTGAAGGAGGGGTTGCCTCTAAGTCCAGCACGGATTGTGTTTTTAATGGACTGAGGAGGCGGTCAAACCACTAGGTCACCCGGGAGGGCGAAGTAAATGCAGCGTACATTATGGACACAAGTATTAACAGATCCGTTAGATCTGTTGATAGGCAAGGTTGTAATTTCCCCGTCAGGGTTCTGCTCCGTGACACGAACTACTTTCGTGGGGGTCGTTTTGGGTTTTTTCTGCACTACCTTCGCATATGTGACAGTGGTGAAACCATCACGATCAGTGCCAGTTGATTCGACTGGGGGGTAATAGATTTTGGTTGCCGGCTCAGTCGAGCGGGGGGCATTATGAGCTGAATGGGCATATCCATCGGGGGCGTAGATAGTACCGTCAGAATCCATGCGGAAGCCGGACCCAGGAATGCGGGTTTTGGCGATAGCTTCAGCATATTCCATCTTCCCATTCTTGGGGGTCTGGATGCACTGTTTCATAATAGGAAGTGGAGGCGGGAACTTGGGATCATGAACAAATCGAACACCGATAGGGTCTTTAAGCATTTTTCCTGTTTGGTTAGTGCTAGCGGAGGATGCGGGAAATTTGTGAGTAAAAGAGGACGAAGCAGACGCAGCCTGTTTTTCGAGTTTATCAGTTTTGTCAACAAGGGAGGAAACCATAGCAGTAAGAGAAGAAATAGAACAATTCATGGATGAAAGGTCATCGGAAATCTGGTGATCACGGATCGCTGACGCGGATTGATACACGTCTTCAAAGACATGTTTATGTTCCGGGGAATGAAGACGGAATGTGGAGTGGAAAGAATTGAGAGCATCGTTAGCTTGGTTACCCAACACTGTTTCATCGTCCAACATGTTGGCTTTACTAATCCATGACACGAGATCGCTGCCAATCCTGGACAGCATGACACCGGCGTTTGTGGGGTCTTCGTACCATTGGGCCTCGGAGGTCCACCTCGTTATGGACTTCTTAATTGAGTCGAGTGTGTCCAGGGAAAGCGACCGGAAACTTTCGTTAACTCTGGCGGCGATAGCCGGATCTTCTGCCTCACCATCGATAACGCCCATGACTTCGTCGTAGACTTGGGGGGCCTGGCTAGCTGGGTTTTCCGTGACATAGAGGTCGTCCTGCTCCATGTCCTCCGGTATGTTAGGCGGGTGAGGGTGTGCCGAATGCTCCTCTTCAGAATTGGAACGTTTGAGAGATTGTTGTGATTCGACTTCGGGGGTGGGCGGTAAGTCGCCTTGTTTGCGCAGGGCTGCGGCGTGTTTGTCCGCCTCAGGATCGGGTGACCATTATGCACGATTCTTGTCGACGAGGGCACAAACTGAATCATTGTGGTTGAAGGTCTTGTCGCGACCACAAGTGAGACAGAGATTGGCTTTGCCTGTCGCGCATTTGCGACTATGCGACGGCAGCTCGTATTTACATTCCACACACTTGGTAGGGTCTTTGAGGCTGCCAAGTGAACGAAGCGACTTGGTTTTACGAAGAAACTGCGACGGTTTAACGTTGGAGGACGTGTCCATCGCGGAGAAAAAAAGAGATACGCTGAGCTCGAGAGTTTCCCACGGTTGATGATGGGAGTAAGAAGACAAGAAGTGATCGTTATTTTATAAGTGCTGCTATGTACCGTGGTACGCGCCGCGGTTTGCACGACGAACTCTTTACCAAGTAACTCAGTTCTATGCCTCTTCTATCCACAGAGAATTTCATTGCGTACATATCTATCCAAGTACTAAATGATGCTTTGAATGCATTTTCCTTCTGATGCCTAGCCGAGTTCGGTCTTCATCACTATACGTGCCAATCAAGGACATCTGCCCACTTTCCTGGAAGCAGCTGCGAGATCTGCTCGACGTCCTTGTCACCTCTTCCGGACAAGCACTGGTGCATGATACAGGTTACTCAGACAAAATTCAAAGTTAAAGATTTCACATACGATGACAATATCATTATCCTTCGGCAATGTCTTTGCTAGTTGGAGACCGGCCCAGACGGCATGAGAGGACTCGAGAGCTAGTTATATATGGTTAGCGGGACCGTGACACCCTTCACGCGACGCATCGACCTACCAGGAATGATGCCCTCGAGTTGAGTGATCAAACGGAAGCCGCGAAGGGCATCCTCATCAGTAGCGACGATGTATTCCGCACGTCCAGAGTCCTTCAGCCAGGCATGCTCGGGGCCAACAGCTGGATAGTCAAGACCCGCGCTGACTGAGTGCGTCTCGGTGATCTGACCCTCCTTAGTTTGGAGGACGTACGTCCGCACACCGTGCAAAACACCAGGTACACCCCGAGCCAGAGTTGCACTGTGACGCTCACCGTCGATACCTATATATCGAAACAAGTCAACAGGTGCGAAAGTTGAGCACACATAGGGCAGAGCGTACCCTCGCCTCCTGCTTCAACACCGATCAACCGCACGTTCTTATCCGGGATGAAGTCGTAGAAGGTCCCTATGGCATTGCTACCACCACCGACACACGCGACAACTGCGTCGGGGAGCTTTCCGCGTGCCTCCTGCAGCTGCTCTTTGATTTCCGCGCCAATAACGCGCTGGAAATCGCGTACAATGGTCGGGAACGGATGAGGGCCAATCGCAGAGCCTACAAGGTAATGAGTCGAAGAGAGGTTCGTCACCCAGTCACGCATGGCTTCATTCACTGCGTCTTTTAAAGTACAAGAGCCGGAGTGAACCGGGATGACCTGCAGCGACGTCACATTTGGAGACTACCACAGGGGTTTTGAATCGGCTTACCGTAGCGCCGAGCATTCGCATACGGAAGACATTCAGAGCTTGCCGTCTCACATCTTCAGAGCCCATGAAGACGACGCATTCTAGACCAAAGCGAGCGCAGACTGTTGCAGTGGCTACACCGTGCTGGCCAGCGCCAGTTTCTGCGATGATTCGCTTCTTCCCTAATCGTTTCGCCAGTAAAATCTTAAAGGACAAGTTAGAAAATGACCCTGGATAGGTTAAGAACAGCCCGCAAACCTGGCCGATAGCATTGTTGATTTTGTGAGAGCCGGTATGATTTCTGGATATAGCACGAAGGATTTTGAGCAATGCTGCGAAGTGTATTCAGAAGGTGACTTACAGATCCTCTCGCTTGAGCCAGATTTTGGCTCCGCCAGCATGTTCAGTAAGTCTCTCTGAACAATACAGTGTTGAGGGCCGGTTCATATAGCCGAACAAACCCTTAAACTCTGCCCAGAATTCCGGATCAGCCATCGCGGACTTGTGAGCTGCTTCAAGTTCTACGAGGCAATCCACCAGAGCTTCGGGCACGTACTGGCCTCCAAACTCGCCGAAGCGAGCCGGGAGAACAACAGGTTCTGAGGCGCTATTACCTACAGGAGGGCCTTTCTGAGCTTCATTGACGATAGGCCGAGTGACGTGTCCAGTTGTCTGGCCGTTTCGTAAATGGAGCTTTTGGTCTCGCCCTTTTAGAGTAATCTCGGCACAATATTTCTTGACCTCCCGCGCAATTTGGCCCGCCGGAGCCCCTTTGATGACAGAAACAAGGCGGCTTCCAACCACTACACCGTCCGCACCAGCATTTGCTACGGTCTCAAAATGCTCGCGGGTAGCAACACCAAAACCAACAGCCAACGGAACAGTCGCATATTGCCGGATCCGTGCCAAGATGTTTGGTAGCTCGACATTCATAGCAATTTGAGCCGATGAACCAGTTGTACCCATCTAGTGAGAGAAGGCTAAGCAACGATCTTCTACTTTGGTTCAGGCAAGGGAATTCACCTTAGATACGACATAAATAAATGAGTCGGCAATTGAGGAGAGAAGTTTGATACGAGGAAGGGTCGTAGAAGGGGCAATCAAGGGGACATAGGACAGACTGTGCATTGCGTCAGTTTTTGTCTCCGAGATTTTCCTCATAACAGAACATACTCTGCTTTTGTGCATTTCTGTCGGAACTCAATGGCTTCTTCGGGAGGGAGATCGACCATGATGTAACCATTAGCCCCAGCTGCTTTGGTGTCTTGAATGGCTTTCTCCTCGCCGTATGCGAGCATCGGATTATAGTAGCCTGTGAAAAGGGATAAGGGAGAAGCCTTTGTCGACATGGAGTCAGCGACGTACCCATAAGGAGGATGGGAGCCTTGAGGCCTTTTTGGCGTGCTTCGTGAACATAGTTAAGACAATCAGTGTAGTCGACATTGTGCTTCAAGGCGACCTATGAGATGAAAGACGTAAGTGTTAGTATACTCGGCTCATGCTTATTCATGGACTCACTGTGTTAGTTTCTTGAATCACGGGACCGTCTGCGATAGGATCGCTGAAGGGAACTCCAAGCTCTATGATATCCGAGCCTCCCTCCTCCATTGCGAGCATGATGGGCACTGTAGCCTCCTTGGTCGGATAGCCTGCGGTCACGAAAGTGACGAGAGCGGGGCTGCCCTGCAGAGTTTGGATCAGCGATGACAAAATAGGGCTAGTCGAATGAAAAACATGCCTCGGCTTTCTTTTTTGCGAATACGTTTTTTAGAGCGTCAGTCATGGCGGTAGAAGTGTGAGGTGTAAGAGCAGACTGTATGCGGCCATTTTATATGACTCTGAATCATGCCGTGTACTTGCCGAAATTGAAGATCGGCGCTCCGGCCTTTACCGCGGCGCCTCAATTGAGCTGACTCGACAACTCCGACGATGAGTTGTCTTACACAGTCACAGCCCTTCGTTTCGCCCTCTTCATCGCAGCACAGCAGTATATATCAAACGAAAAAGATCAAGCGGAAAAATTAATGGAGATCTCTCACCCTTCTGATGAAGCCCGTGTCCTTGTAAGTTTTATTTCTTTTCTCGTCAGATTTCTTCGTTTACCGATGTTTGTTACTCGAGATAATTTATACAGGAGGAACTATAGGCATGCTGGTTGGCCGCAGGTGTGCCATATAAACCTCATCATGCTTAACTTTGTGGGAGTTTCATGAGGATTAGGGCTACAGAAATGAGCCTCATTTCCTAACAGAAACTCTACGGTATGTCAATTTATATGCGGAAACCCTCGTTTACTCAAACAACCCCTCCAAGCTGCCAATCTCGTTTTCACGATCCACTAGAAGATTCCCTGTACTCTCACTCTGGAACCATCGAAGGTTTCAGGAAATGGTCTATCAGTGGCAGATCAAGTCCTGTGTCCGACTTACATTCTCCGGCTTCAAAGGAAATACCTACCCTGACCGTTAAATCAACGAGGCCCATACCTCCTTCGCTACTTTCTGATACGCCGAAACCAAACCTGTCTCATGCAGAACATTGCAGAAGGATTGAGGAAAATGTTTACGAATGCCTACTTCCGAGTTTGATTACACCACGAACGTCGGTCCATGCTGGAAATACTAAGAGGATCAGATATGCGATTTTAGAGGTATTCCTTCACGAAGGCGATATCAACTTCCGTGCTCAGCAGAACATGTATAGTGGGATCCACTCTTGGATAGCAGCAATGTCGACACAGAAGGTACGTACATTGGACTATGGCCAAGTTCAGACTGATACACACTCTTCCAGACTGGGTGCGCATCGCGACTGAAATCGAGCTTAACTACACTGCATTTGATGCGTTTGTCATTTTACATGGCACAGATACCATGTCGTATACTTCGAGTGCGCTTAGCTTCATGCTCGAAGACCTCGGGAAGACAGTAGTGAGCTAGGACGAGCCATTCCGGTGCCAACCTTTATCAAACACCGAGTTCCAGATTTTGACCGGAGCTCAAATCCCATTATCCCAACTACGTAACGATGCAGAGGATAATCTGCTCGGCGCACTATCGATCGCCGGTCAATACATCATACCAGGTTCTCTTGCCGATCATATCTATAAGCACAGCACGCGCTCATAACAGATGCTCAGAGTGTTGTTTGTTCTTCAACCATTGTCTGTATCGCGGTAATCGGGTCTCGAAGTTGTCGTCTTATGATCTCGATGCGTTCAACAGCCCCAATTTCCCACCCTTGGTAAACGGTGAGCACTGCTGGACTTGATACGCATACAGGAAGCTTACTTTATTCACCATCAAGTCGGAATTGACATTGTCGTCAATTGGAATAATGTCATTAGACAAACAAGTCTACGTAGATTTAAGGCCCACAAGGGTATGCTTCACACATCGGCTCTACCATCGATGCATTCTCAATCCACTTGCAGACATGAGCTCTCGTGTCGGTAGGGCATCGTCTCAGTTTTTCATTGGATTTCTCAATTATTGAGCGTTGGCGAAATAAATCCATCAGCGACTCTTCGTCTATTCCCCGGCATCTCAGCAGACACAGTGCGGGCATTTCTTAACCCTCCGATACAAGGTGTAGTCCTCGAGACGTTCGGTGCAGGCAATGCCCCGCAGAGGCGCGATCTGATTGAGACACTGCGCGAGGCGTCCGACCGCTGCGTCGTAGTCGCTATTACGCAGTGTGCGAAGGGAACGGTATCCGATGCATACGAGACAGGAAGAGCTTTGTTGGACGTTGGCATCGTGCCTGGAGGTGATATGACGCCCGAGGTCCGTATCTCTCGTAGACTGCATTGCTTACGCAGATTCCGCTGATCCCATATCACTGTGCACAAATACAGTGTGCACTGACGAAACTCGGGTATCTTCTCTCAAAGCCGCAACTTTCAATTGAGAAGGTCCGGGAGCTCGTTCGCCTGCCCTTGCGAGGCGAGCTAACCGCTCCAGGTGGGGGCTCGATGAAGCCATCAATGGCGCGGCACTTAGACACGATGCAGAACTGCCTTGCGCAGATGATGCGGCTCTCAAGCTCCTCATCGCCGCACATCCCGGAGATTGTTGTCAGCCAAGACCAAGGGCATGGACATAGTGCGGATGACCCAGCCGCTTCGTGGTCGTGGACGGCCGCAGAGGCGAGCACGACACAGTCCTCTTTGCTACTCATCCTTATCCGTCTTGCGGTTGCCAAAGACGATGTCGAGGGACTCGAGTTCTGTCTGAATTATCAGGACCACGCCGATGTGATACGGAGCCCCACCGTTGACAAGGGACCTAGAAACTCCGCAGCAGGGATTGTCAACAGTGTTGAGCCTAGCTCTGGATGGACTCCACTGCATGTTGCTGCTTTCAACGGCAGTGAACGCAGTCTTGCGATTCTCTTGCAGGCAGGTGCTCTGGTGCATCTTCGAGACTCACTAGGGCACACCGCGCTTTATTACGTGAGTCTAGTCATTCTTGTAAGCGGTGGCATTTCTAAGATTAACGTTCGTATTGTCTAGGCTGCTCGGCTCGGACACTCGGGTATCGTCGAGGTTCTACGGCAAGCGGGAGCAAATCTAGGAGGCTCCGACATCGAAGGCGGTTTCGTAGCTCTGGAGGTTGGCAAGGCTGCTCAAAGGGGCGACGAAGCCACCTTACAGGCATGGAGAAAAGCTGGGTTCGATACGGCGGGTCACTTGACTGCAGCCTAAATTATTATGAATGGGCGACATGTAGCAACAAGGTCTGTTGATCCGTTAGATGACTATTCTTTCCAATTGTAATAGTAGAATAATTGTAGTACAACACCACACGCGTCAGACGAAGAAACCCAATCAGAATTGAAGCCGACCAAGCCGGACTAGGTCGAGACGAGGCCGCACACCGCAACACACATAGATCACTCCTCGGTTTCACCGGATCCGAAAGCTTCGTTCATGGCCGTATACAGTTTGTCCAAAAAGACATCCAGCTGTTTACGATGGAACGTGAATTCCTCCGCTAGGAAGTCAAGTCTTTCCAGCGACTCCGGAGATTTATCACTCATTTCCTTCGGGGTATATGCCACCTTTTCCGCACTCTCCCCGTCCTCCCCTGGTTCCTTGTACGATCGAAGCGAGAATGCAAGACCTAGCAGAGGGAAGCAAAATACGAAGACGAATGGGATTGCAGTAAGTCCAATAAAAATGTAAAGCCGGAAATAAGAAGAACGCACTCCAGTCGCTGCCGGATTGAGAATACAAGCAGCTATACACCCACTGTTCCTCGTTCGTATCCGCCGATATCTCGCACTTGCAATCAAGGACAAGGATATTTGTTAAGTCTTCGTATAGCCGATGCGTATTCGACGCCTTCACGCCTTCCAGTCTCACGCCAGAGTTAGGACCAGAGACTATGCGCGATCTAGACAAGGCGTCTCGGCCATTTGGACGCGAGGATGCTAAAGATTTGCTCCGTTCAATTTCTGCTGATAGCTCTCTCTGCAAATCACGAACTTTCGGGAATACGTTAGTACGCTGAACCCCCGAGAAAAAAGAAAACCATAAATCACTTTCTGTAGACTGCTCACTAATGGTTGCATCCCTTTCAGCGATAATCTTGTCCTTCTCTTTCAAGGCCTGCTTGAGCTTCTCCACCTGCCTCTCAACACCTCTTCGCTCTTCATCAGCCGCCTCTCGGGTTAGGAAATGTAATGTAGAGGTTTTCCCTTCCCTTGTGAGCGAGTCAACTCGGGCAAGCTGGGACGTGAGCTCCTGAATCATCTCCTCTTGAGCTAGACCCGAAGATCAAGTTAACAAAAGGATAGTATCAAAAGCATTAATGGTCGCACTCTGGAGCCGGCTCTCAAAAAAAGTAGCCTGCTGTTCAGCATTTGCTTCCGCCTCCGCGTTCCGTAATTGGAATATCTCCTCCAGTTGTCTCGCTAGATTATCCCGCTGACTTAGTGCCTTGATAAGAAAAGATAGTTGAGTGCCACCATAGAAAATATATATGCCTTGGACGCACATCCTGACACCGTTTTTGCATTCGTTCCAGCTGCCCTTTATGCTTCTCCTCCCTCCTTTTCCACGCAGTACTTCCCCCATTTTGTTGATTCCTCTTCAAATTCCAAGTCTGAGCAGGCGGTCGTGGAACCTCTTGTGGCTCATCTTCCACGTCCGCCCTAATCTCATCCAAGTTGTCAATGTCCATAATCTCCGGAGACGGCACTCGAGCATCATTAGCTCTCGCCTTGCCTTTTCCCTTCCCGCGGGGTGCACTCCTCGCCTTTGCGGGCGCTGCATGCTCAGGCTCACGCGACGTGCCGCGTTTGGGTCGACCCCTCCGCGGTGCCGGAGCATCGACGAACGTCACGCCGTCATCTTCACTCGCACGCGCGTCTTCCTGGTCGTTGTCGTCATCCTGCGGTGTAGGACTTCGCTTTCGCGCATTGACGCGCGTCTTGCTAGGCGGCTTTGAGGATGGGCCTGCTACTGCGGCGCGTCCATTTGGCTTTGAGGCTTTCGCGCTCACGTCCACGTACTTCTCGACGCGGTAGGGAGTCGTCGTCGCGTCATAAACCGCTATTCGCAATGCATGGTTATTTATCAAAATTTACAAATATTGACGCGTATAACATACCAAGTTCATCTTCATCGGAGTCCATGGTGGCTGAGGCAAAGATTCGCGTGGTTCATCACAACACGCTCGACACGTGAGGCAAACACAAAATAGGCTTTCGCGTCTTCAATTTCCAGTTCCCACGCTAGAGAATTCCTCCAGGAAGCAAAATCGCACAAACAAAAAGTACAACGGCCAAGCATTGCATGTTCAACTTCCCATCGATGGAAGCGCTCCTAACATTACATCTTTTTAAGCCCATATAACACGTATAGCAGACACAGTCCACGAAAAAAAATCCAAAGCACTTTCAAAGAATCCAGCTCTTCTACTCCCTCACAATGATCACATTCACAACGCACAACCAACCAGCAGGCCAACGACCGCAAGCATACCAGCCGCAGCGTTGAAGCTCAGCTTCGACAACGCACTGCTTGCTGCTGCTGACGGGCTTGCAGAACCTCCGACGGCAGACCCCGCCACGGATGCGCTCGGCGCAGCAGACGAGCCAGAGGCACTCGAGCCAGTTGTAGTCGAGTTGGCCGAGGTTGCATTAGCAGCAGCTTGGAAGGCCTCGAAGGTCTTGTTAGCATTTGCGTTCACGGCAAAGACCATGCCCTTCTGACAATGCCTAAAAAGAATGACACAACTGAATACTCAATGCTCAAGAAATGCTTGAAAGGAGCTCACCCAGTCTGGGCACAGAAGAACCACAAAGGCGCGGACGCATTGTTGACTGTGAAACTCCATTGGGGAACCTCTGTCGCATTAGCAGTGACAGGGAAGAAGCCAGAATCGACACCGCTTGAAGTGCACGGGTTCGCAAAGGTCGACTGCGTAACGGACTAATGCGAAAAGAATAAGAATCATTAGAGATTATGATGGTAACAAACGCACGTGATTCTTTGCCAAGCTGGCCACACAATCAGCTCATGATTTCGGAGAGGTACTCATAACACTCACAACTGGAAGGCAATAGTGTCACCAACAGAGGCATTGACCGAAGAGGGATTGTAAGTCAAGCCGCCATTTGCACCGACTTGGACGGTGAAATTCTCAGCAGAGACTGCCGTGATTATGGCGAGGGCGGAGACGAATGAGAAGAACTTCATCTTGACGAAATGGCTAACAAGCGATGGACTAGATTAGGAACGACGGTGTGTGTACGAATGCGAGGCTGCACATGATTCCTAGATATGAGTATTCTGACGCTACTCTGGCAAAACTTGACGTACCCTGCTCGAAGGAGAAGAAGAGATACCTGCTCTAGGGCAAAGAAAGGAGAAAGAAAGAAGGGCGATGGGGGAGAACGGGGGACGTTGGAGGAAGCAGTAGGCCGTGGCGGCTCTGCAGCCTTTTGTACAATCCGTGACAAGGCAACCGGCAAGTACCGATTGTATGCGGATGTGCTTGTGGCTCAGCTATGATTGGCCGCGTAACAGGTGGTCACCAGTCTGGATCTGGACTGCAACGGGCGGCGCCCGTCCGCCTTGCACTCTTGGCTTTCGAAAGCAGGCCGATGTTATGTTCTTTCCAAAGTAACTCACCTTGGTGTCCGCTGTTGGCCCTGTTACACTGTTAGTTTCCAAGTTGCGATCAAACAGCCTGGCATTGAACTAGCGTGACCCGGACAGTTGGCATCGAAGATGCGTGTATTGCGGAGAGTCCAGTGTTCTAACTCTTGATAATGACCACCTAGGGAAAGCCAGTTGTGAAAGAAAGGTTTAGATGGTGACTATCAGGCTGTATTTTGTTTTTAGAACATCCAAGCAAATTCATAGTGAAAACGACCTCAAGTCGATTACTTCATAATCAAAGGAAGTCGTAAAAGGCATAGGAACGTCACGCGATAAAGTGTGACACGTGCCGAAAAGGATAGCCGAAGTTCAGGAGTTTTCGCCCTACACCTTCTGACTTACTTACTATCCCTTGCTCCCATCACTCTCCCCTCCGTTCACCGCACACGGTCTACAAGGCGCGTACTTTCATGTCTTCAATCATCATGCTGCTCTTTCGAGTCTAACCGTTCTCCTTTTGGCATTTTCTACAGACTTTTCTTGCCTGGACGAGCACGATCCGTCTATCTGCAGTACACCACCATCTCCTCCGCATACCCTGCACCTTCCCCTTATCGCCCACGATGAGCTCGCGGCCACACAAGCAGTCTATGTCTGAACTCAAGCTCCGGAGGCTGGCAGAGCACAACCAGCGTTTGAGAGAGGACCTTGCCCGCCCCCGCGTCCGGGTTAGCGAGGCTAGCGCCAGGTGCGTTCCTTATGCTATCTGCGCTCTGCAACAGAGCCGTTTTTCGTCGAGCTTACGTGTCGTATCTTATCCACAGTCTGATCCAGTACTGCAAGTCAACAAAGGATCATCTTGTTCGTCCCTATCATCAGATGTCGGACGCGAGGGCGCAGTTGCTGACTGCGTTTTGCTTTGCCCTTTATAGGTGCCGTCTGTATGGGGCCCAGTAGGACGAGGAGAGGACCCGTATGCGCCTCCAGCTCAGGGTTGCCAGTGCGTGGTCATGTAGGCGCGTTTCGCGTCGCGTTGGATAGACCAGCGTCATCGCCGTCCAGGAAATCGACGCTCTGCGACGTGATTAGGCTCGGTCAATGGGACTGGCAGTCATCCGGTTTTTTTGCGTCTATATCTTTGCTTCTCTGTCCCGTTCTGTTTTATCATTCATCGTTCTCATTCCTTGCCAGCTTATCCAACTCAAGCCTTGTCGCCCTGCTCCCCCATTACTCATTTGTTTAAAAGGAGACCCTCTCCTGCGGCGCACTCATTTATCTATGACTCCGACCATGTCTACCCATGCTCTATCCACTCAAAACAATATCTTCGTTTTACTCCTCTCTCCTTCGAGCCTGCATGGCGTACATTCTCGGTATGTTACACGAGAGAGGGCCCCATTGACTTATACGCTATTCCGCCCTCCCTTCGCGTTTTCAGGCTTGCTTTCCTCCCACCCTTCCGCGCGTAAATATTATCTTTTTTATTTCGTTCTGCCGCCCCTTTCCTCGCATCCTCTCCGGTATTGATACATCATCACTGTAGTCCTGCACCCGTCATGACGGATTCGTCCGCCAGCAATCGGCATATCATATACAAGGGAGCAGAGACAGCCTGTCACTCTTTTGGAGCCAATTCATCCTATGCGGGAAATACTTTGAGAGGTCTTGCAGTGTTGAGGCTGTTAGAGCGCGGCGATGAAGCCGCTTACGCCCTTCTCGGGCAGCGCGCCTACAAACTTTTGTACTGGTTCGCCGTCCTTGAAAGCAATGACCGTCGGCAGCGCCCTTACCTACAAGGCGCGCAATACCGTCAGCGCGGCGCCATAGAATTAAGAGATAAGTAACATAGCGGCGAACCTCGTATTCCATGGCCAGCTCGACTTGCGCATCTGTATCGACAGTGACGAGATCGAGGGCGCGTCCGCTGGCCGTCTTCACCATCTGGGCATTCTCCGGTGCGGTAACCTTCATGAGAATGGGGCTAAGCATCTTGCACGGACCGCACCAACTGCACGAATCTATTCAGCTGCTTCCTTGAAGAAGTTGCAGGGGAACGGTCTCACTCGGCATAGAAGTCGACGAGGACTATCTTCCCCTGCGAGCTCTCCTTCGAGATGGCTTTCAAGAACGTCTTCGGTATTTCGCAAATATAGATGATAGATTGTGTTCATCAGATAAATTCCAGGACGACCAGATGTACGACTCGTACCGCTTTATCTGCATCTAGAAATTGCTCTTTGCGACAGGCTGTCGAGCGAAAGCTCCTCCTTAGCAACGCATTGACGGGCGTGGTCAGCCTTGAGCCAGAGGCAAGGCGAACTCTACTAGTAAATTGAGCGACTGAGCGAAGAGTAGACATGGGTGTCGAGAGTGAGGAACACGATGTCGGCTATGACAAACATGCATGAGCATGATGAAATTCAGCGATTTACTTCCGAGTCCGACGCATTGAAATTTTCAAAGCACAGAGAGAGCAGTACATGCACAGATAATAAATAAGAGCACAAGGGATTCCGGTGCTTAATGATAACCGAGAAAGGGGGAGCGTAGCCGTACAGACCATGGTGATACAAAGCGGAAAGCGGGAGCGACGAGGTAAGCCGTCACTGGTAGAAGGTAATAGAAACAACACAGTCCAGGCCAGTCCGTACAATCGCGGTAAATCCAAGATGGTCATCGGACAAGGCTTTTCCTTCATATGACTAAGGCGTACCGATGCGCGACGAGATGCGCAAAAACAGCTAGCGACTACAGTACGACGCAGCCGCCACACATGCCAGCTTGCCGCTGCGGACCGTACGGGTCCTCGCCTCTATTGACCGGACCCCATACCGACGGTACCTGCGATACACACGGTCAGCTCTAGACGAAGATAATGCCTCGAGGTAACTCACAAGGTGGTCTTTCGTCTGTCGGCAGTATCGAATCAAGCTATCAAAGAGATGAGCGATGAGCAACTTTATTGGAAGACAACAGCCGTTCGCAAGTACCTGGCACTAGCCTCGCTGACTCGGATGCGTGGACGTGCAAGGTCGTCTCGCAGACGTGCATTGTGCTCCATCAAGCGCCGGAGCTTCAGCTCCGACATCGACTGCTTGTGTGGGCGATTCATCGTTTCAAAGGGTTTCGGGCGACTTGTCTACTCGGCTTTAATGTAGAAAGGCGGGCAACGCAATGCGAGATGGCGACAAGACTGCTCGCAGGTAGCACAAATAAGTACCTTGACGGCCATCAGACGGGCTGTTCCAGGCTGTGTACAACGTGTGAAACACACCTCGATGCACGTCTGCAAAGAGACAAGGCCTGCTTGGTGCGGAGTTGTCCACAAAGGCGACAGCGACGAGGAGATGGGTTAGGTGAGTAAGATGGACTGAAGGCCTGTGAGTCTGAGCTCGGCGCTTGACAGGGTGTGTGATTGATACTTAAGTGTCACGTGCGTGCATCTTTATAATATCTGCTATCTACTACTAACAGACGCCCAACCGCATAGGAAACAGAACAAAACACACGAGAAATACTACGTAGCGCTCAGAAATGGTGTGGTAACTGATGTTGGAGAGTAAACGTGATGAAGTATGGGGAGTGTAACTAAAGATAAAATGATGATGGTAACTCTGATAAAACAGGCATACTGTCCGGAGGGCGACGGAATGAAAAATAGGCGAATTTGATCAATAAAAGAAAATTATTTGGGCGGAACCAGTCCGAGAAGGCAAGGGGTAGGGAACGTTGACGATAAAGGCCGTTTCTGACAAGTGCGAAAAAGGGGCAAACATTAAGAATGTGACGGACATCATGTTTGATACACGATGGGTCCGGACAACACGGTTGGAGGTTTTGGTCATGCAAATCGAGCGTGTTCAACATTAGGTTGACAGCGCGTGTAAGAACTGTGCGGTGTATCCTCTTCCTAGGGGAAAGCTTCAAGAACAGGTGCAGGGATCGCATAGGGTGAAGGATAAACAAGGACGGCTCGAGAATAGAGCGGTGTCCACGCAGATTGATGATATTGGCTTTCCAGTCTCGAAGAAGGTCGAGATGTACTTGCGCCTTCAGATTAGGGAGCGAATCCGGTGTGGGCTCGGGGTGGTGTTTAGATGCGGCATCTTTCGCCAGTTTATCGGCTTTTGAATTGCCCAATACTCCACGATGTGAGGGGAGCCATTGGACCGTGATATGAGAGGCCTCATGGTGGAGGGCGAGGAAGATTCCGCATAAACAGCGGAAGGTAATGATGAAATCCGCGTGTCGCTCATCATTGGAGAAGATAAGCTGGATGCAATTAAGCGAGTCCGAGACGATATGAATGTGAATAGGCATGAAGCACTTCGCTAGTAGGGAGGATATACGACGCATGGCTGCGATGAGCGCTTCCTGCTCCTCAAACAATATGTTCGAGTGAGAGTGCGCTGCTGAAGAAAAGACAGCTAGTTCTTGTTGATTGTGCATGATGATGAATCCGTGACCGCCGTTGTGGGAGCCATTGGTTTCTGGAATGATGGAGCCATCTGTGAAGATAAAATATTGGTAAGGGGGAGGATGTAAAAAGAAAGAATTGAAGTCGCGGATAGCTTTGTGCCGTTGCGAAGAAGAAGGGATAGGAGTCATAATAAGATGCGAGTGAATAGGAGTAAATGCGGGGAAGGCAATGACTTTAGGGATCGAAATGCCAGGAAGGAGAGACGAAACTAAATATTGATTGGGCGAAGGGTTATGTTTGGAATGAGAAATATAAGATAATAGGAAGCATTGAGAAAGCGCTCAGATAAAAAGAGGGAGAGGTGGGCATGATAGAAGGGATTCGGCTACAGCCGGAGTAATGTTTTTATGGAAAATCGAGTGAAAGAATTGGTTTTGTGTTTTCTGGAGAATAGAAAGAGACGAAGATTCGGGAAAAAGAACGGTGCCGTAAATGGCAACTGACCGAATTAAACCAAAATAAAGGAGACAGGCGTACTGAAGGTATGCACTGTTAGACCGGTTGAAGAGAAAACGGCGTTGATGTAAAGTAGAAATGGCTTTGTTGGCCCGAGCCTCAAAATGCAGTTTGGGCGAAAGGTCATAAGAAAAGATGACACCCAACCATGTGAGGTGATGTGAAGGGTGGATGACCCTGTCATTGGGTAAGGACAAGGAAGCGGTAGGAGATGAAGAAGAGTCTTTCAGGAAAAAACGAAAAGTGAAGTCCGCAACTTTACGCTGTGGAAGAATGTGAAGGAGTTCTATGGCATCAGGGTCAATGGATAAACCAAGAGATTGAAATTGAAGCGAAAGGAATTGGAATTGGTTGCGAAGGCAGACTAAATTGGTCTGAATGCTCAGAGAGCGTGCATAGAGAAGGTGATCGTCCATGTAAGCCAGCAAAGGGCGATTGGGGCCAAAACGAGAATTATAAGCCGTGATGACATCAGCAGCGGCGAAGATAGAAATGAGGGGAGAGAGAGGGGACCCCTGAGGGACTCCACGGTTAGGTTTGATAAAAGGAGGGGAAAAGAAATTGTTAAAATGGAAGGAAATTGGTCAATCTCTGAGCCAGGCCGAAAGAACGTGAATGAGATTGGGGTGAACATTGGAAAGAATGAGTTTGTCAAGAAGACGGTTGTGAGAAATATTATCAAAAAAGCCTTGAATGTCAATAGTAAGAATGGAAGTGATAAGAAAATGGTGCCGACGGGATAGCGATGCAGCAGCATCACTTCTGCTATAAATGAAGGGATTGGTGAGGATGGTTGAGAGAAGTTCATAACAGGCCGTAAGAGAAGATCGGTATTTCCGGCACCCATGTTGAGCGTCGGGGAGGAGGTTATTAAGTTCGAAAAAAGGTTGAAGAAAATTGAAAAGAATGTGTTCGAACAATTTTCCAATAGTGTCGACCAGAGTAATGGGTCTGAACGCTCTGGGGACTGAAAAGTCAGAGCGCTTGGGTTTAGGTATGAAAGTAACAAGTGAAGTTTTAAAAGATAAGGGGAAATGACCGATCTTCAAACAAAGAGAAAAAAGATCGACAAAGAATTGACCTCAATGCTCGATTAGGAGCTCCAAATGTTTATAAGAAATGTGATTGTTGCCCGGGCTCATTTCGTGGTCAATACCAGTGAGAGCGTCATGTACGTCTGCCATTTTGATGGGGCGGAAATCACGGAGGTCTGGAAGAGGGATGACCTCCAGAGAAGACGACAAAGGGGGGAAAAACGTATCACGAAAGAGGGATGCTTTATCAGTTTCCGTTGCGGTAAATAACCCATTGGACATGCGAAGCGCGCCGATAGGGGCGCACTGACGTGCTGTACCCAAGAATTGATTGCGCCAGATGGAACGCGAATCAGATTGATGAAGTCAAGAGCCGAAAAAATGTGTTTTTGGCCCGGGTAATCTCGATGTCGAGGCGTCTTTTAGAATCGGGTTGCGGGTTACGACAATGCTCACGATAAAGTCTGGAACACGCTTCAGACCACCAGTTATTGGGGCCGAAGTACGAGTGGGGCTTCCATTTTCGAAGAAAAAAAGTTGCGAAATTAGAAATGGACTTGTCAAGGGTGAAAAGAAGGTCGTCCAGCGCCTTGGGGGATTTGATCCCTGTCAATGAAAAGGAAAAGGAGTTAGAGTCACAAAACTCCCCAATAAATGAGGGCAAATCGCGAGAACGAATGGAACGGAGGGGATGTTCTATGGGTGCGGCCAGCACATTGATGTTAAAAGAGAAATGAATGGGGCGATGGTCGGAAGGAATATCCAGCGAAGGATCAGAAATATAAATATGGTCTGAAAGAAGGGGGGCAAAGTCCTCGGAAGCGATAACAAGGTCAATAATGGATTTAGACCTGGTGGAACGATTAAAATATGTATGTTGGTTGGGAGGGTTGCAGATGGATAGGTTGTTGTCGTTGATCCAGTCAACAAGGGCCGTAGATCATGAAAAATTATGAGATTGGTCTGGGAAAGACCAAATGTCCGAATGACGATTGAAGTCCCCGGTGAAGATATTAGAAGGGACATCTAACGAAGGGAAAGGATCTTCGAACTCATGTAAAGAAGGGGAATTATAAACATTCCAAAGTAAAAGTGGGGATAGATCGACCTGAGAAATGGAAATGACCGTGATGTTTGACGACAGATTACTGGAGGCGTGTAAAGAAACACAATGGATAATGCAAGGGTGTACAAGTGTACAACATCACGGTTTAGAAGAAGAAGAAGGACGAAAAATGGTATAAGGAGCAGAATTGCGAATGTTAAACACATGTGAACCCGACGAAGAAACTTTCGAGGGAATGATTGAGGATATAACGGGGATTTCCTGAAAGCAAATAATATCAGGTGCTTCATGGGTAGAGGAAAAGGCGCGTAAAAGATAATCAAAGGTGGGTTCTGAATTCCGAATATTAAGGGAAAAAAATGAGATTGTGTCTGTCATACGGTCTAAAACAGTGAGCAATAGTTACGGCAAGCTGGACACTCAGATGACCTGGCACTGTGATTGCCCTGGCAGTTGATGCACAGGGCAAAATGATCGCATTGGAGATTGTTGGATGCCATGCATGGAGTGCATTTCGTGACATGGACAGCGGTCCGGTGGGGTTCGGAGCAGACCGCGCAGTGGGCAACTGAACGACATTTGGATGCGGGGTGTCCTAGGTGATGACAGTTGTCGCACTGGTTAATGGTTGGGCGAGCCTTCATCTCCTCGAGTCGCCGAATAACCCCGAAAATGGGGACAGACCTGTTGTTATGAAGGAAAAAGTGATCGAAACAGAGGCGTGCATCGTCTTTGAGGACGACAGAGATGTTACAGTAATCGCGTTGATTGAGGCGTTCAACGGATGGATGACATGAAACGGGGCGGGAACATGAATTCATGGCCCTCAAACTGCGGTAGAGAGGAAATCTTGTCGATAAGGTTGGTGTCTTTGTCGTAGACCAGGACGCCGGGGATGACCATTTTGAATTGGGGCGATGGCGTGAAAGCCTTGGCCCCAGAAATATTTATGATGCGGTTGAGTTGAGAAACAAGAGTGCTGTGCTGTGCATCAAAGTCTGTATGAATGTTGGTAAAGGTGATTAGCAGGTTACTGTTAGAAGTGTATTCGACGTTAAGGATGACCAGATGTTTGAAGAGCGGGTTGCCTTTAAGGCCCGCTCGAACAGTGTTTTTGACAGATAATGGGGACGGGCGAACAGCGAGGTCCCCAGGTAGCGAGAAGAAAATTCAGCGAACATTTCGCACGCGAGTATTGACCGATCCGTTAGATCGGTTGATAGGAACTGTGGAGATTTCCCCTTGAGGGTTCTGCTCAGTAATCCGGACTACCTTGGTAGGGGTAGCTTTAGGCTTCTTCTGGGCTGCTTTAGCGTAGGATACAGTGGTGAATCCATCCTGATCTGTGCCAACCGATTCGACAGGAGGGTAGTAAACCTTGGTTTGTGAACCACGAGGGGCATTATGTTCTGAATGGGCATACCCATCAGGTGCGATGATGGTGCCGTCCATAGTCATGCGATAACCGGAACCCAGAATGCGGGTTTTGGCGATAGCAGCAGCGTATTCAGTTTTACTGTTTTTGGGTGCCGGGACGTGCTGTTTAACGACCGGAGCTGGAGGAGAGAATCTGGGATCGTGGACGAAGCGGACTCCGAGGGGGTCCGGTAGAATTTTGTTTTGTTTATTGGAGGTGGTGTTAGTTAAAGAGGAAGACCGAATTGTGGAAACCGGGGTGTTCGCAATCTGTTTTTCGATAGAGTTAGTTTTTTCGGATATGGAAGATACAACGGCCGAGAGGTGTTGGATAGATCTGGACATAGCGTGCATGGTGTCAGTAATTTCTTGATCCCAGATGGTCTGGCTGTTAACATAGATATTTTCAAAAACATGTTTAAAAGAAGGAGAATGAATGCGGAAAGTAGAATGGAAGGCTTCCAGACTTTCGTTAGCAGAATTCTGGAGACTGGTCTGGTCGTCGAAACCGTTAGACTTGCTTATCCAAGATATCAGATTAGATCCAATATTGGCGAGGATGGCTCCAGCGCGGGCCGGATCCTCATACCAGGGCTTGTCAGATGACCACGTCGGTTGGGAAATGAGCGTGTTAATCGTGTGTACAGTCTCCTTTGTGAGATCGGCAAAGGAGAGATTGACCTTTTCGGCGATGGCCGGATCAGTCATTTCATCGATGTCGTCCATAATGTTGTCGACCTGAGGGGCCTGACTGGTATGCTCGTCCGGGATGTATAAATCGTCGTCGTCCATAGCATCGCTGTTGATACGAGCGGGAGGCGGGAGAGACCTATGTTCTTCTTCTGAATTCGACCGTTTAAGGGTGTTCTGTGACTCGATGTCAGGAGTAGGGGGAAGGTCCCCTTGTTTACGGAGTTTGGCGGCATGCTCGTCCGCCTCGACATCGGGAGACCAATTCGCGCGATTCGCTTGTACTGTAGCGCATACATCGTCATTGTGGTTGTAGGTCTTGTCGCGACCACAAACAACGCATAACTTGTCATTCCCACTAACACACTGGCGACTGTGATAGGGGAGATCCTGTTTACACTCCTCACACTTGGTGGGGTCCTTGGGATTAACAAGGGAACGGAAAGACTTTGTCTTATGAAGAGAGGCCTTTGCTCTGGTCAACATTTTGTTGTCCATAGCGGAGAAGAGATACGAAAAGGAGATAGCAAAACGATTTTCCCACGATGTATGATGATGGTAGGAAGAAAGGTGCGTGCATCATCTCAACGCGACGCGCTGAGTCGACGCGTCTCTCTTCACTTCACCATCGACACACATTATGGTCCGCGCGAATACACCGCTCGAGGCAAAGAACTCGCCGTCTAAGGGTAGGAAGAAAGTCGGTAGTAAAAAAAAATCTCTTATCCGGTCAGGTAGGTCTTTGTATTGCTGTCGATAGGGACCGCGCGACTAATCCCGTGAGCAGTATTCAAGCCCTCGCGCTCTCCCAACGTCGACAAACAGCAGCGCTCGCCTTTCAAGTACAAACCACTTAGACACTCCCCGTATAAACGTCCTGTCTTGGCTCCGAAGAGCAAGCTTCAAACCATCAGAGAAGAATCACCCGAAGAGATGGAGGAGGTGGAGGAACGCAGAAGTATACATTCCATTCGTGACGAGTCCGCCAATGCTAGCTTCTATAGAGACTTCAGTATGGATGAAATGCCCGACGGTGAGGGAGAGGAAAGCAGTGATGAAAGCGACTATGAGGGATGGGACGATGAGACGACGCTTGTAGCAAAATTCCAGGAGGGGTACGTGATTAGGAACCTCTTAATCCGGCGAACTCACCCACATTCTCCCTAGCGCACCTGAAATGTCTTCGCGCGAGAAGCTTGCCGAATTAGCGTACGAGCTAGAAGGCCCTATGCAGGCGCGTGCGGATCAGTTGAAGCATTACCTCGCGCATACAATGGCACCCGCTACCCGCAAGGTCAAGGAAGCTCACACTGCTTTAGAGCAAAAGGTCGACGTCGCTTTTGGGTACGGAGATGCACATTACTTCGCTGATCTAATTTGATGTCGTTTATGACCGCATATACTCAGGGTTGGCATCCTTTCCTTTGACGACTCCTGCAAGAAAATTGAACAGCTTTCCCTTCGAGACGAAGAGGATCTGAAACAAGGATATATGGAAACTCAGGTTACTATATGCGCCCTCGTATGCGTGACAGTCCGCGGGAACTTACCGCCCGTATCTCGCAGCGCAACGTCAGGGAGTATTTTAAGCAGTTGAAGGAAGCGTATCAGAAGCGAGATCAGATTTGGGACGGGTTGCGTGAAGCCATTGAAAAGAGTGGTGCGTGCTATGCTAAGCTCTCAATCTCTATGCACCATTATACTCGCGTCTTTTCCGGCATCTGACGCTCTATTGACTACTTCAGCTTCCAAGACTCTTGCGTCTCTGTCCGCCCTTCCCTCTGAAATCGACGATGTTGTCGCTACTGTCGAGAAGAAAGCAAAGGATGTATCAAAGTCTGGAGGAAAAGACAATAAAGCAAAGCTCTTGCGCGACCTTCTCGCCGAGATTTGAAGTTTCTCTCGAGACATCTCTTTGAATTAAGGTGAGTCTTTGTGCCTTCCTTAGATTTTTGCCTGATGCCTTTCAAGCCACCAGACAAAGGATCCAATCCCACTCTACACGCGCATCAATAGACGGCAACACTTTACTGTATGCTTTATTACCCGTCACTAGTCGGACTGCTGACTTCCAAGACTCTGCATTCGCTTCACTGTGTTTACGTATTCCACGAAGGACTCTCGCCAGACTATTAGGAGCTCATATACTTCTCTGGCGTTCTCTACCTCTATCCCGAGTCATTGCTCGTATAATAGACTATTAGGATAAGAATAAATGTGTTTCTTGGACCGTAGACGCGCCGTGCCGCTTCACGCTTCATTACGCGTCGACGATCACGATCACTTCGGACTACTGTAGCCGCACATGAACGGAAAACAACTAAGACACGCACTCGGCTAATGGTCGTGGTTCTTTCTTGCTACCGACGACGACGACGAGTCACGGCGAGTTAGTAGTCCGTCCTACAAGAGCAGGCTCTCGTCTCACCGCCGGGGAGGTCAAAATATGGCTGACGTGCTTGCTGCAACGCGGCTCACCCTGCAAGATCTTTCGCGTCCGCTTGCTCGCTCGCTTGGACTCACTAAGCTCCCAGAGCATGCCCATGTTATTGCAGCTTCCGCACTTTGTTTCTATGCCGTCCATGTTGTCGTCGCTCCCGCGCTGAGCAAGGCGTTTTTCCCTGGAAGCTATGGACAGCTGAAGACGCGACGGGATAGGAACAACTGGTGCGTGTACTTATGCTGGGCTCTGTATCTTGACTAAGTCAACTTATGCGCCTAGGAATATACGCGTTGTATCTTTCGTACACGCGCTTATCATTATCCCGCTTTCGTTCAGGAACCTCAACCTGCCCGCGCTCGACGCGGACCGCGCTTTCGGGTGGGACCCGCGCTCGGGTACTCTGGGTGGTATTGCGTGTGGATATTTCATATGGGACACGCTCGAGTCTCTTTGGCACTTCTCTGACGTCGGCTTCGTTGTGCATGGTATATGCTAACAATATTCTGTCCTCAAGTTCCTCGGACTGACTTATGTCTCGGATCTTCATCTATAGGTCTGGCCTGCTTCTTTATCTATTTCCTCTCCTTCGTACGTGAGCTACAATCAAACCTCATGCTCTTATGCTCAATGGTCTGTATGACAGAAACCGTTCATTGTTTACTATGGACCTCGATTCTTGCTTTGGGAGCTGTACGTGACGATCAGGTTGTGCCGGTATCCATTGTCTGACGTGTCTTCTGTTTCTCATGGTTTAGGAGCACTCCGTTCCTCAACATTCACTGGCGAGTGCACCTCTTGTTGCGGCATTGATAAATATAGACTTACGAAGTTCGCTCAGGTTCCTTGATAAAATGAACCTTACGGGATCGGCCCTCCAGCTCATTAACGGGCTCTTTCTTCTGACCTCGTTTGCCGGTACGCGGCTCGTATATGGCTCGTTTCAAGTGTGCAAGTTTTTCTCCTTAAATCTGCTTGTGTAGCTAAGATTTTCTCTTAGTCTTACGCGTTCTACCGGACTCTCTTCTCGACCAAGGACGAGATCCCGCTTAGCGTTGCGTTCACTTATGGTCTAGGCAATATGGTGCTGAACGGTTTGAATGTATTCTGGTTCATGAAGATGATCTCAGCGTTGCAAAAAACGGATGAAACCGTCTACGAAGGGAGATAAGACTTCGAATGGGAGGAAAACGAAGTAATGATGTTGTGCTGGATTTAGAGATGTACTATGTAGATACATCAACTTCGGGTTTGTGAGTCATGTATACAGCTCGCAAAGACTTTTACCATTGGGCAAAGATAGATATATCTTATGAAATACTCTCGACTGTAAAGAGTAGCATGCAACATCTCCATAATCAAACGGCTTCAAAAGAATCCCGTACAACTTCGCGTACGCGGCGCTCCCAGTTCACGAGGTTCGTCCTGCGAGCAACATCCAGCCTAACATCGTCCTGTCCAGCAAGGAGACAGTGCAAGTATGCGAATACAAGTGCGTCAAGAGCGGTTGGACCTCTGCAATGATAGTGAAAACGGGGAAATGTTAGAAAAGTAGGAACAATTTAACGTCCAGACTTACGATGATCCGAGAAACCACGTATCCTCACCGAGCCTGTCGCTCAGCGATACGACTGCGTCGTGATACTGCGATTGAATAGACGAAAGCGACACGCGTTCTCCGTATAAAGGAAAAACGTATGTTAATCCAGAAAGAGGCGCGGGAGGTGGACTGAGGAGCGTAGAAAGACTAGGCTTATTCGAGGAAGATGAATGAGACACAGCTGAATGAGGCCTGTATAGCAGCAGGGAGGTGAGAGATATTGGTGTAGGATTTGAAAGCATCTGTCATGGCAAGAACATCAAACACAGACAGAAAGAAACATGCGTGAATTGAGCTCACGAGTGCACTGTGTACAGTTCCCTCGAGCAAAGCCACCCAAGCACGGCTCTCGTCTTTTGCGGCACTGTCCTTATAGCCTTCGAATGCGTCCTCTTCCATCTGCAAAACGCCGTCTACCCAGCCAGGAATCATGCGTGAACCGAGCACTTCTGTCTTTCCGCCCTCAACTGCAGCCAAGCTAGGCAGATGACCATCGACTCCACCCTCAGGCGCAATATCACAGCGCACGCCAATGTTTTTGACACCTCGCAGCGCCAGATACGCTTGCCATTTCAAGCACTCGACGTCTGCGGAAAGGACGTCCGTTAGGGATTTCGGAGGCGATATCCACAGAGTGGGACGCGCGCGCGCTCTCTGAGCAGATGTCAAATCATCGGACGGGTAAGTATAGAGAGGAAATTTGGAGAAGAACTTGTGCACTGCAGCAGGAACAGGGATTGTTGAAATCGATGCCATGGCCCTCGCTTGGCAAGCGTTCGCGTTCACACCTCTAGATGATATAAAAGGTGCGTCGATCGCATTCGCATCGGCCTTTTTCTTCCTCAACACCCACCAGATCAAAGGCTCTCGAAATTGGACCTGAATAAAGGCGACAGCAAACCGAGGATTTCCACCTCCAGCAGCCTCATACTCACCTCCAATCCGGAACAGTCTCAGACAGGAAAATTGCAGAGTTGTACCTCTAAAATGATAGACGTATCAATCATTGAATTCGCAAAGGTCCTCGAACCTATCACTGATCCGTTATTCAATCGGGAGGAAATCACGTTCGCCACGATCGGTGGCATGATGGACTGCATCGCAACTTGTGGGAGAGAAACGGCATCAAAACGAGCTCAGGGCAAGCGCCAGGACATCGACTCCGTTGCTGTAGAACCCAAAGGCATTCCGTCGGTTGCGCTCGACACGGTCGTCGACAGGATCGTAGATGATGAGGTTCCTTTAGGTGCAGTAGCTTTGCAAACTTTCTGGTCTAAGGCGTTAGAATATAATTTTCCAAAACTGCAGGAAATGAGCCTCGTTCACAGATCGTGGACGCCTCATGTTCAGAGGGGTCTGAGACGTTGCACTATGATTCATTATCTTATGGCTGGAAGATGACTTCTCATTCCGTGATGTGGTCCTTGGGCGACAGAGATGATTATTACTTGGAAGATGGAGAACCAATGGCCTAGCGTTTCGGAAGAAGATCTTTGGTTATTAAAAGATTCTATTGTGCACTCCAAACATTCGCTCCCTTTCATTCAACGCTTCCCTCGCCTGGTATCCGAGAGAGGGTAAACCTTCATTTGATGTGGGCAGGTGTATCGAGCTCTTTGCCGAACCTGGGGAACCTGTGGTTGAAGCATGGCGCTTTCGGCCTCAATGACACGAGTGAACTTGGAATTTGTCCAGAGGAACACTTATTTGTTCAGTTTCCTAGATTTCATTCCTTGAAGTTCCTTTTTTTTTTTGATAAAATCCTGGAGCAGACGGGGCCACTCAGAGAACGACTCATCGGAGCCAAGACAGTCTCGCTTGGATCGAAATGGACACCCTCCCTTATTGAATACTGCAGACATCGACATGCCAAGTGATATACATCGAGAAGAGCTTATCTGGCTCCCTAAGGCGCGTGGAGATGTTTCTTTGCAATATATTTCGGTGATTATCCAACCAGAAACTGCAAGCCTTGGATTGCAAGCGGCTTTGGCGGCAGTTTTAAAAGATTGTATGACCCCCTTGAATAATTTACGACTCAAATTCTGGACGATTCACGTGGGCGATTTGCCCACAAGACATTCTGCTCCGATGTCCTGTCTAATTGCAAAGGACTCAGCTGCCTCGATCTTTATGCACCAGCTTGGTGGTGTACCCGACGCAATAGCTTTGTCTTCCCCGCTGTTGTGGAAATTCCGAGGTCTGTAGAAAGGCTGGCCCTACATTACAGCTTGTCTTCCTTCCGGTCCGCGTCCTCCCCGCCATCCTATACAACTCAAGCGATATCGTCGAGCCGCTGAACTTGTTTTTCGAGA
This sequence comes from Porodaedalea pini, assembly GCA_002794775.1. Classification (NCBI taxonomy): domain Eukaryota; kingdom Fungi; phylum Basidiomycota; class Agaricomycetes; order Hymenochaetales; family Hymenochaetaceae; genus Porodaedalea; species Porodaedalea pini. Next base: position 1,349,941 of record NBAY01000003.1, on the reverse strand, counting down.
ACCTTGATAAGCTTGTGGATGGTCTTCCCCGGCTCCGCTTTGTCTGATCATAATTGGCTCACCAGAACGCGATAGTCCGGGCGTTAGCATGCCTTGGAAAGTCTCTTACATACATTGCTGTGTTGTGCTTTGCGACGCTCCAATTGTGTAAGGACAGGAACATTCAACTGGTCTTCCTGGATGAACCTTTCCCTCTTCGTTGGCGAGCCGAGTGGGGGGGGGGGGGACATGTTATGTTGATTTATGTGGTCAGTCTTCCTAGTTCTACACTGCGGAATAATTAAATGAACTGTCTTGCAGTTAGCCAGTGTCCACGCGTCCATATAGTGCAATGCGATGAATCGTTCGGAGCGATTTGTAGCTGCGAGCTGTCTCGCGGATCTCAGTCCTTTCTCTTGTGTGCGGACCTCCGCGATTTCACGATCGAGGCCCCCACTTGTTCTTAGGTTCAACGATATTGAATAGCAGCCACGTTGCTTTAGATCTCCACTCTGATAAAATGTGCAAAAAGTCATTTATAACAATAGTATGAATACTCGCGAATAATATCGTGAACTGTTATTTACCATCAAGCCGAGCTGTGTGATTGGGTCGCATCAACAAGATACAACAGAAGTTATCTCAATCGAGCCATAGTCGATCTCCAAATGAAGGATATGTTTCTACACAAAGTGTTTAGCTCAAGATATCATGTCCAGTCTGTTTTTTTAAGATTTGATAAATCACAGATTCACTAAATCGCTCCCAAAACAACCCTGTTCCGTCATCAGAAGTAGTACTGTCAATTATAATATTCTAGTTTACGAGATGAAGATGGTGCGCACGAGCAGACAAACGTTCACCCAGCTCCTGAGTCCTTTCCAATAGCCTATTTACCGCAGCTGGTCGACCCGAAGCGGGGTGTGCGACGTCCGCCTCTTTCAACGCCCTTATCCTGTTCAGCAACTGAACAAGAAACTTCGAGTCCACGTCGAATCCTGCAGCTGGTTTGGAAGAATCGTCTACAGAATGTGCACCAGCCTTTTGCGTATGACGGTTCCCAGATGCCGGGCTGACGCCTGCAGCCTGACCGGATGCAGCGACTGGGTTGAAATCCTCCTTTAGACGGTCACAAAGCGCGTAGAACGAGATCATCTCCTGCGCGATGGTGGCTATAAGCCGCATATTCACATTCAGGCTGGCGAAGAATCCGACGAAGTCCTGGGGAGGGATGTTCGGTTTACGTGCGGCCCCGTCGTCGGTGCTGCTATCCGATGATGCTGTTCGTTTCTGTGGTACAGAGCCTATTGTGGAGCTGGAGGAACTGGCATGTCTCGCTGATCGACGGGTGGTCGCTCCGGACTGATTTTGGGCCGCGGTCAGAGCGGCCTGCTTCAGTTCGGTCCAATCCAGATGGGCCTGCCGCACGAATGGATTGAGGACGCAAATAAGGTAGAGTGCGGCTATTGCAATGAGGTGAGGTGGATATAATACACAGATGTCGGAGCGGTAGGTGTCGTTGATCAAGAACCTGCATGTTTAGATTAGCAATATAATGGGCTACTAGAGTGAAATGCTAACCAAGCATTCTGGATCCCTCCAGTGTGCATGTCGAGTTTGCCCTCCCCAGTACCCCAGTATCGAGGTCCATCGTCTATACCAGCTCCGAGTTCACCAGCTTCCTTTTCTTCAATAGCTTGCTCTGCCTGGCTCGTATCTCTCACGAGCGTCATGAGCGTTCGGTAGGGATGGAAGACAACTAGGTCGCATTCGAGGTCATCAACCAAATAGAATTCCATCTCTGCGAGTTTAGAGTGCTCTGTAGGGAAATGTCTGATATTATACTCGCCTACAATGCGCGAGCTGAGCTTTTAATCAAGTAGTAGATCTCGATCCGCATACGCACCGAAGACATTCCGAGCCTCGACAATCACCGTCTTGATATGGACAGGCGACTCCTCAGCTTTCGCTGCTACGTAGCAGCATGCCGCGAGAACCAAGTATGGATCCGTTTCACAATAAGAGTTTTTGAGGTAGAAACGGCGGAAGAAGACGGTCGCAGTTGCGATGACACGCTGGCGCATACTGAGCTTGTTTCCTAACTTTGACATCACTAACCTAGGCATTTTCTTTGAGAACGAGTTGGGAATACACAGTGAAAAGCACTCACAGTTTGCGAAGAATATGCCGAGAAGTGCGAGGTGGTCTGGGTCGTCGACATAGTGCATGTCTTCAGAACGCGCCTGGCGGAGCGTTGCGCGGTCAACGATCCATCTCTTGCTTTTTGAGACGAGTTAGAATCGGCATAAGATAGAGAATCATGGCAGGCTCACAAGTGCGATGATGACCAGAAGTCTGTTGCCATTGAGTGGAGACGTCGAAAGGCAAGAGCTTACATGTTACATGTTACACAGCACGCGTCAGTGTATTACTGTTACATCTACTCCCACACTCTTGAACCCAGCCTCCCAGCACCTCCAATATAGGATGAGTACCGTATTTACAGCACAGCGACTAGTACTTCCAATACCAGCAGACACGAGTCACTGGCGATGGGCGGCTGACAGTAACGACCCAGCATGACAGTCATTGCGGCTGGCTCGGGCATTTGCCGTGAATCTTACTCATGCGAAGGCGTCACTCACTCGCCATCGCATCGCATATAATCACGTCCAGCCGCCTCCTCCCTCGACACCCCCATCCTCCTCAACCTACATTACAATGCCTAGCAGTTATGTCGACGGCTTCGGTACGCGCGCTGTGCATACAGGCTCCGCACCCTCCCAGGAGACGGGTGCCGTCATCCCGCCCATCTCGCTCTCGACGACCTACGCACAGGCTGCCGTCGGCGTGCACAAAGGCTACGAATACACACGCTCTGGTAATCCCAATCGTGATCAACTCGAGCAACTCCTAGCCAGCCTCGAGGAAGGCGGCGGACACGCGCTCGCGTTCGCTTCGGGATCCGCAACAACTGCTACAGTTCTTCAGAGCCTCGCGCCCGACGCACACGTCCTCAGCGTTAATGACGTCTATGGCGGCACGTTCCGGTACATGACCAAGGTCTCCAATCTGGAGACGTCGTTCGTCGACTTGGAGAAAGAAAGTGACGAAGCAATCTATGCTGCAATTAAACCCAATACGAAGGTAAGGGCATCGATGTGCATATATGCTGCTAATATGCTGACACTTAATGTCCAGCTGATTTGGATAGAATCGCCTACGAACCCTACGCTACGACTCATCTCCATCCCTCGAATCGTTGCAATCGCACGCTCGCACCCGTCCAATCCACTTGTCCTCGTAGACTCTACCTTCTTATCGCCCTATTACCAATCTCCCCTTCTAGCTGGCGCAGACATCGTCGTACACTCACTCACAAAGTACATCAACGGACACTCTGACGTGCTCATGGGTGCACTTATCGTTCCTCCACGACACGCAGAGCTCGCCCAGCGCCTCCGCTTCTTGCAGAACGCAATCGGCGCTGTCCCGAGTGCCTTCGATTGCTGGCTCGCACAACGCGGAGCAAAGACTCTGCACCTGCGCATGCGACAGCATGGCCAGAACGCTCTGCGCGTCGCGCGTTTCTTAGAGAGCCGTGTGGGCAACGAAGTAAAGGACGTCGTGTATCCCGGACTTGCGAGTCACCCACGCAATGAGCTCGCGTACGAAAACCTGAGCCCTCATTCACGAGCTTGGATTGATGGGCTCGGAGCTCGCGAAGCAGTGGGCGGATTTCCCTATGGCGGGATGATCTCTTTCCGGATCGCGACGCCGGGCGCGGAAACGTATGGAGACAAGGCTCGTGCAACGGCGGAGACCTTCCTGACTTCCTTACGTCTATTCACGCTCGCTGAGTCGCTCGGCGGTGTTGAATCGCTTGCCGAGCTACCGTCGCTGATGACGCACGGTTCGATCCCTCCCGCCGAACGTGCTGAGCTCGGGATCGGCGACGATCTTATCCGGTTGAGCTGCGGCGTCGAAGACGGTGACGATCTGGTAGGCGACATAGGGCACGCCTTGCAGGTTGCGGTGTATGGCGCTGCAGCGAAGACTAAGGCGAACGGCTCGAGTGGACACGCTTCTTTGACTGTTAATGGAGAGGACACCCCCCCTCTCGTTGCTTAGAACTTGATATCACCTGTGGATTCTCGGTCTGAATGCCCTGTAGACAAGCTCGGTTCACATAATTTATCACCACTGTAGACTTTCACAAGAGAGATCAACACGTCGATGCATATTTCTTCAAGTTGTCCTTCTCCAAATCCACTTTCTTGTGCCCTGTCTCTTACAGCCATTTTCCGATACAAGCTTTGGGTACTTACTGCGGTATGCACTCGATTTCTTGATTTTTCTGACAGAGAAAGTAAGGATTGATCGATGCTTCGGTTCGTGAAAAGAACGCATCGCCGATCCGTTTGACCTCCGTATAGATTACAAGTCCAATGCCGCAACACGTACGCGTTCCCTCACCACTTCGTTTCGAACGCAAAGCACAACCCAAACCCAAAGTCTCGACTTAACTCTGATGGTCTCATGATCTTACCGAGTCTCTGCTGCGGGCTCGGAGGACAACGCGTACCTTCGGCATCCAATATATCGAAACAAGGCTTACGTCGAACAAGCGGCAAATGGCTACGCAGACTTCAAAAAAAGAATAAACACACAACAGACAACGACGCCCGATCCCACAGGACCTGAAGAAACATGTCTTTCCTCATCCCTCAAGAGTCTCTCTCGCAACTCACATCCCGCTTGTTCGCACTCCTTTCCCGAGCTCACAACATCTACACACAATATCCAAAAGGAATCATATCTGTCTCAGTCGCAGCAAACCGGGCAGATGCTCATACGCGAGTTTCGCGACATCGCAGAGGCAAACCCAAAACTTGTCGATGTACAAGTCTCGCCGCACGAGAGGCTGGGCGATTTCATGGCCATCCATCCTTCTATCCCGAGTCTGCACAACGTCGCAGACGCTGCGTGGCGCGGGATCGCGCACTACCACAAGTATAAAGACTACTCATTGCATCTAACGCTTTCACCGCAAGATTGCAAGCTCGGTAAGTCTGGAGAGGCTTACTCTCCGAGAATTTAATATTCACAAACAAAATGCACAGTGATTGAACAAGGCTGGGGCGAACGTCATCCGCTCAGCGGTCGTTTGAGTCTGCCGAAAGAAAATCTTCTGATTTATGCACCGAAAGACGAAGATGACGTGCGCCTTGCTGGCCTCATACTCCGTGCATCAATTGGATATATGACAGGCCATAAAGATGTAAGTGGTGTGCGCCACTCTCATATAGCCAAAGGACTATCGTAATTTGCATCCATACGTTGTATTCACTGGCACCTAATCTAATCCTACAGGTGAAACATCTAATTTCACGAGCGATCGTAACGGTTCCATACTTGATTGTGTGTATCGAAGAAAGTTAGGAAGGTATGATCGAGCCGTCGACAATGGACTTGATGAAAAGGGCCCAGCGTCTCTCCCAGGCGTCTAGTGCCGCTCCTTTGTCTTTATCATCTAGCGTAGAATGCTAAAATATCATGTTAGACTGAATGGAGAATGATAGGAGTTGCCCTAGAATTATCACATACCTCGAGACTTTGGCGTGCCAAGGCCTTGAGCGTGATCAATCCGGTGATGTCGCTCGCTACGAGGACCTGTGAAAGACATCGTTTGAATGGATACAAGCCTATTATACATTGCTGGAGCAAGGCGACATACCTGGAAGAAATCAAAAGACAACCCCATGTTACCAAAGATCGCTGGGTCGTCGGAGCTTAACGCAATGGTCACACCATTGTTCAGCAACATGGGGAGTGGATGCGCTGGCATTGACGAGGTCAGACGCTGCATTGGGTAACTGATCAGTTTCTGTGCACAAGCGGATTTGAATGAGAAATAACCAACCAATATCTCATTTCTGCGATGTTTACGTTGAGCAGAGACTCTTCTTAGATATCATTCGCGAGACGTACGATATTGGACACATTTCTATAGCAATGCCCCTCTCTTTTACAATTTCAATGAGTTTGGGGTGTTTAGCAAGCGAGAACCTGCGTCAAGGACGGAGTCAGAATATATCAATCAAACAAAATAAGAGCAACACATACCCATGACCTATACGCTTCGTGCCCAGCAAGATCGCGTCGTATAAATTATTATCCGCTTCAGATCCGTCACCAAGTGTTTCTCCCGCATGGAAGATGAATGGAAGATCAAGACCAAGCTCAGCAACGCGCTTCTTGAATCGCAGGAGAGGTTCTATGTAATAGATCAGAGAACGCAAAGTGTTCTCATTTCCTACAAGATCAAAGCCTAATAAACAAGAGCTGTTAGAAATTTGAACGTCAAGCCATTTGCATACAGAAAGAGTGACAGACCGGCAATCATGTGTGGAAACTCTTGCTTTAACTGAATGCAGTCCTCAAGATACCATTCGAGCTCTTCGCATGTCACGTTGCGAAGAGTCGTATAGATTAGACGTGCTCCGAAAAATTCGTCAGAACGACCCTTCGCTTTCATTTCATCCTTGACTTCATTGAGCACCTTCTCGAACATCATCACCCATTCACGGTGCGTAACATTATGCTGTCCATCTGCACGGACCATGACCCTATGAGCAACAAGCTGAGATAATTTTCACGATTCACATGCGAGTCTGTGTGGACTGACTTCGAGAAGAATGGCATCCGGGCTTCAATATAAGAGACACCATCTTCGATAGATGAAAGGAAGAATTCTCGAACGTAGTCGACCATGACTGGTGCAAAGCGCGTCAGGCCCTACAAGTAATTATTGAGAGGGCGTAACGTAGTACGTAGTGCATGAAATGACGCACAACTGCAATCAGAAAGATGCCCTGGAACTTTTCCCAGATCTAGGCCTAGTTTTAGTAGAACATTGGTTTGTGCAACATAATGATCCATACCTTCAACACTGTGTTATGTGTTCCATACGCCTCGCTCGGATTGATTGTCAATGCTCCTGTAACCCATGAATCGAATCCACCTGATCCACCAAGCGCAGGATCGAATGTCTCTCTCGCCTGCCTGATGTTAACCCAGGTTCCGGGGATGTAGTTATCAGTAAGGCTGTTTGCATTCGTGAACTCGCTGGCTGGTAGTCCTTGGAACTCGGGGAGAATAGTTTTGATATTTGCCGCAGTAAGAGCTGCAGAGGAGCGAACGTGGACCGCTGGTTGTGCAAGTGCAAGCTTGAGGAGAAAAGAGGAATCAACCATCGCGTCCAGGTGGCCGTGAAGCAGCCCACCCTTGGGCATCTTACGACGTGTTAATATGGACTTTCGGGTGACAATATGAACACAATCACCCTCTGGAGTATCTGGAATATCTTGCTTTTCATAACAAGTTTCTTTGCTGTAGGAATGTTTGAATTCACATGGAGGCTACAAGGCACCAAATTATACACACCAGACAGAAACTCCATACCCGGGAAAGTATTGGTAACTCCTTCATGTTCAACGGACCAAATGGCTTTGGCCTCCTCCGTCTTGATGGCTCGGATGATCTCTTCTGCTTGTAGCTCCTCATTTGAAGCGGCCTGAAGGTGTGCGGCATCACATCGCAGCGATCTCTCCTCCGCAATCAGGCTGGCTCGAGCAGATAGATAGGTATCGTGGTCGGACATGATAGTGATAGATACTCAACAGCCAGCACAGGGTTTAAACGGCAGTACCAGTCAACTTCGTCTGATTCGACAGTGCGCTCGTGATGAGAAAAGGTCTGTCCACGCTTCCGTCATCTGCCCGGCGGGGATGATCCTGTACGAGTACCTCGCCTTTCACTTGATTGGGTTGAGGATAACATACGTGTAGCTTTCTAAGTGAATTTATACTAACGCAAAGCACGCCGATGGCAGTGTCCAATGAGGTGAATGGGAAAGCAGAGTAAACGCGTTGTACGCGACCGTGAATTTAAGCTTAGTCTCCTTCCCACCGTCACCTCAAGTTGTCTATTCCAACGCAGTGCCTAAACTTATCCATTTCTCTATCTTCAGAGGTTGGTTGGCTCAACTTGCGACGAGAGAACAAGATTATGAGCCAGGGTGACTCTCACTAGAAGTTGCTGGCAGTTACAAGGGCATGTCAGACCGTGACCAACAATCCGTAGCCTCCACTTCGCGCCCTGGTTCTCCCGTTCCACCGTTGCCTGATTTCTCTAATGCTCGACCGTATCATTTTGCTTGGGATGCAGCTACGCGGAAGGCCGGACCTGCCAGCGTGTCTGGTACGAGTGAGGGACGCGGAGACTACTTTGCATACAGGCCCGCCCTTGGCAATTTCAACTTCTCGTCCGCATCCCTAGCAGTCGGAGCTATACCTTCTGGTTGGAGTAGTGCAAAATATGGCTTTAATGGTACGTGGGCTAAAAAACTGTTTGTATTCTGGAGCACAATTAACGTTCTCATAGCTATATCCACGCTCGTGAATAGTCCACATAAGAAGTCCGCGCCGCCGAAAGCTCATGCGTCGGTCCCACCCGTTATACCTTCCCAGTTACCTCGCGTGCGCCGCAAAGATTTTGATGCATATCTCAAAGCTGTTGCTCCAGAGTGGGAGCAGTTTGAGAAGACTGTGCAAACCGGTCAGGAAGGGCAAGCAGATGTATTCGCTGCCGGCTTGGCTGAAATGGATTCGGAGCTTCCAGCAACGCCTCGAGCACCTCGACTATCGCGCGGAACCTCGATTCCATCGTTGGATAGTGTGCCGTCGGTGTTCTTCGGCCCTTCCTTTGACTTGAGCGATCCGAGGACATTTGCTGCCGTGACAGAACAGCGTGATGGCGATGGAGAGCGTCTCGATCCTTCCGCATTATCCCATTCACTCCCTCTACTAGAGAAGCTCTCGCATTACGCCGACACAATTGAAATCCACCTCATTCGTGAAATCTCCCTTCGTTCCTCTTCTTTCTTTGCGGCTCTTACAAATTTGAATGAGCTTCAAACAGAATCGACTCAGTGTCTCGAGCGGATACGGAAGCTTCGTGGAATGCTACGCGAGGTAGACGAAGGCGGAGCGAAGAAAGGTCTGGAGGTTGTTCGTCTGGAGAAGAAGATAAAGAATTTGGGCGATGTCAGGGAAGGCGTGAAGACCATGCAAAGTGTGGGCGAAATGCTCGGTCTCGCACGCAATCTGGCGAGTGGAGGAGAGTGGGATGCGGCTCTTGGCCTTGTAGAGGGAATGGAAGGATTATGGCACCACGAGGAAAATCAGCAACAGCAAGTTGAATCCGTCCAGGCTAAGTCCCTGAAATCATTTTCCAGACCTTCGAAGCGCAATTCTATGCTCACTGCTGTTCCGGAGTCGATTGCTGAAGAATCTGAATCGGCTTCTTCTGGACCCTCAAAGCCGACATTGCCCTTTATACCTCTTTCATCACTCAGCGCATTTGCATCCCTCCCCGAACATCTTCGTGCGCTAACTTTGGAGATTGCCTCATCTCTCACATCCGAGCTTGTCACTGTGCTCAGGACTGACCTCGTGAACCAGATGGATTCACCGATGGTGACTACTCAGGAACCCGCGTCTGATAAAACCGATGCAGCCAGGGCTGAAAGACTGACTATGCTCCGAGATCGATTGCGACCTCTTGCACAGGGTCTAAAGCGGACCAATGCATTGAAGGATGCAGTAGTGAGATGGACGGCGGTCGCTTTAGTGGAAATAAGATCGAGCATGAAGAAAGTATGCCTTCTCACCCTTCTAGAAGAACAGTTGTTAACTATTGCATGAAGCACCTGCCTTCGTCAGAAGAGCTCGATGAAGAGGATCCAAACTCAACAGTGAAGACTGATGCCGAAAATGGGTAAGTAAGCTACATTCAGTACTTTGTTTCTGCTCACTTATCCTTATACAGAACTGCCTTGCGAGACCTCCTGCGGGAAATGTCTTACGAGGATTTTATGTCCTTGTTACGAATTATCCTAAGCACACTGTTGGGTGGCATCCAGGAACTACAGACACAGAACGCTATTTTGCTTGAGGTCGTGCAGTCTCTCCAGTAAGCGTTTCATCACACAATAGTAGTTATACAACTCAACTGTGTTTTCCTAGGTCTTCGGAATCCTCTGTTGGAATTTCTCCGTTACAAGCCGATCTATCTGATATACTTTCTTCCGCGACAGAACTTGCTCATTCAAGAGCCTCTAAGGTCCTTAGTATACGAGCCGAGCAACATGCTGCCCTAGATCTTCCCAATTTCCTTGGTGTTTTCAATGAAACTTGGAACTTTGTCATTCGCACAGAGACAATATGCCGCCGAATGATCGTGGGGTTGCGCGGTGCCGTCGTGTCACAGGCCAAAACGTTTCTGCAGACAATGCACCAGAGTCGGATATCGCAGTCTGCTAAACTCGTGGAAGAAGAGCAGTGGTCGGCGGCAGAGGTGTCTTCTGATGCGCAAGCATTGGCTAATGTGATCATCGATTCTGCTGTGCGAGACTCGCCCGAGCTGCTTGTCTCTCAGACTTCTCCAAGGTCTCTTCCACCTCAGGCAAACGGTACACATGCTACGCCCCCATCCTCCAAGCACCTAAGCATCGAGGATCGCAAGTATTTTGCGGTGTCCGCCACGCTAAAAATGATAGGCCTCTTGGTTGACTACCTCAAAATCATCACCAATCTCTCCCTCCTCACGACTGATGCTGTCGGCCGGGTGATCGAATTCTTGAAGGCGTTTAACTCTAGAACGTGCCAGGTGGTGCTGGGAGCAGGAGCGATGCGATCAGCTGGACTGAAGAACATAACTGCTAAGCACCTGGGTAGGCTTTTTTTTGGTTACTGACTTGCATGCGCGCATATCTGACGAGATGTACACAGCACTTGCGTCTCAGTCTCTTTCAATTGTGATTGCACTTATTCCTTACGTTCGCGAATGTTTCCGTCGGCACTTGAATCCTAAGCAGGCAGTCATGCTTGTAGAGTTTGACAAGTTAAAAAGAGTGAGTTTTTGTAGTTGACACACCTGAGCTAGCGTATTCAATCTTCTGCAGGACTACCAAGAGCATCAACAGGAAATCCATTCCAAGCTTATTGCCATCATGGGCGATCGTCTCAACGCTCATTGCAAAACCTTACAAGCTGTCGATTGGTCTGTCTCTCGCGCTAGTGTCAATGAATACATGACGGTGTTGGTGAAGGAGACTGTTACGTTGCACAAGGTCTTGTCTCGCTATCTGCAAGAAGCTGCACTTGAGGTCAGTCTGATAGTGACAACAATGTGGAGCTACTGATTCAAAGCGGAAATAGTATATCATGTCGCAAGTTTTTGCTGCAATAAATCATCGTCTTTCGGAGGAGTATGGGAAGATTGAGCTACCAAGCCTAGAAGCAAAAGATAGGTATGCATTGCAGTAATAATGTAGTTGACTGCGTCAATTCATTTGTTTGCAGATTATTGCGCGATGCCCGTTATTTGCATCAGAATTTCTCTAGCCTGAAGAATGTCAATGCATCCACTGGTATGCTTGAAACCGTCATTGGCGAGAAACAGGTACCTCGCCCAGGAGGCGCCCAGCTGGAGCAGTCCGGATCAAATTTACCAACTCCCACATTACCATCTGGTGCTAGCAGCTCACCAGGTCAGCAAGTGCAGCCTCACCCTCATTCATTAGCTGCAAACGCTGCGAGCACGATGGAATCTGCAAACGAGCGACTAAGGGGCATATTCAGGCGTTCATCGACGTTTAAATCTTCCGACACGAAAGCTGCTGCCACTGCTCAGCCGCCACAATCTCCAAGTGTAGAAAGGCAGGGATCGCCTTTCTTTCCTGAGAAGGCTCCGGTGCATGAACCTGTTACTCCTCCAAAATCGCCACCGCCTCCTCCAACACCGGAGAAACTGGTCTCTGACACCAGTGTGCCAACAATGATGAGGCCTTCGTCTCCGCTATCTCCATTACCTTTAGAAGGGCAAAGAGAGAGGTCACCGCGTCCGATGGAGAAAGCCCTTCCCATACCCGTGCCGACCCTTGATTCCGACGGGAATCTCGCTGACTCTCCAGAGCAGCCTGAGCTCCCGCTTTCGCCGCCAACGGAGAACGGGATCGACGACACGGCCAAACCAGCCAATGGTACTGCGGTCGTCGATGCTATAGCGGGGGTGTCACTAGAAGTGGCTGAGGGCTGAAACCTTCACCGTCTGGATGCCTGGACTACTGTTTCCGCTTTTATGTTTTCTTTCTGTAAATATTATTCGGTGGACTTTCCATGTAACTTATATTTGGAATATCGTTAGCCAGTAATTCGGAGCTCTAGTGAAAGTAAACCTGCATATCGTCCGATGAACTTATTCCCTCAAGCACAAGCAGAGCGGTGGATAGGAAAGATGTGTCCGACGTGTAATCGTACAAAAAAGTACCTAAGCAAAGACCTTGCGCACAGCGAGTTCGTCTTCATCCCTCCGCCTGTCCTCTCTCCGATCATGACGCTCTGTTTCAGTCTCTTTACGGATACGATACTTCTCACCCTTTTCACGACGGACCGCTGACCGAACTGCAGCCGGGGAGACAAATTCTGCAGAGAACCCGCATGAGACTTTCAAAATCCGTAAAGTGAGATATGCCTTACCAGGGTTGGCGAATACTGTTGCACCACTGAACGCACCCTCGAAAATTCGAATAGGTGTGAGGACAAAACGAGGTCCGATCTCGACTAATGATGTCTGTGGTGGACCATTGGGCTGAAGGGGATCCTTTTCCAATATCTAGACGTTAAGGCCAGATAATAAGAACGTCAACAACATGAACAAAATTTTTTGAGAATAAGTGTACCTGGAAATTCCGGAACCAGATTTTATTATCCAAAAGAGAGAAAGTAAGGATGTGGTCCACAAAAGGTTTTGCCCTTCGCGCGCCAGGAGGAACGCCGAAAATCTTCGGACGGATAAAATGTCAGGAGCTCGCTCTTAACTTCAATATGGAAAGAACATACATGGGTGAAAACCTCCTTCGTAAGCCTTCCCCATTCTGTCTCATCAAAGGTTTTGTCGAAACATACGATGCCTCGGCTGCCCTTAAGACAGTTGCCTGTCATTTTGAGCTCATCCATCGTGTGGACGTTTTGAACATGCATCTTGATACTTGGACCATTTGGCGTCTTTGCAGCCCAGAGATAAAGGTCTTCATGGCGGCGCGCCTCAAAATAGAGCGTGTTGTTGCAGTTGTGGAGGTCGGCAAGCTCGGGGAGGAGATGTAGCTGCGACTTTGAGTCGAGCTTGGAGTCTGCCCAACAATGAGTACTACTCTTGCATGAAAAATAAACAACATGCCCTTTTTTACGTGGGGAAGCAAGACTTCCAGGTCGTTCATTAGATGGCGCATACGGTGAGTGACACCGCGCGAGGAGAGCAGAAGCACCCTCTGCTTGTTTTTCTTTCGCTTCGGCGCAGAAGCAGCCCCCTCTTCACCGACCATGGTTTCGTCCCCACCTGCATCCTCGAACTTTCTCTTTCCCTTTCCCTTAGCATTCGCCTTTGCGACGTTCGACGACTGAGCCTTCAGCATTGAGGCCATTTGGGGGGAACTTGAAGTCTATTGGAGTTTTGAAGTGAGAGACGATCGAGTTGTAATTTTTGGCAAGCTGCGCAAATCATCACGTGCCATGCCGTTTATAATATTGCACTACTCTGCACTAGTTGCACTACAAGGGAAGACATAAGAGAAAAGGGGGAAGAGAACGGGAAAGGGGAAACAGAGGGAAATGCTTCGTGGTGACTAAATGCGTGGCTACGTTAATGAAGGAGTGGGGTGACCGTTATGTGATTTGGATGTGGTTTTATAAAAGATCGAGTGGGAGGTCTGAATAATAGGGCATAGTGTCCGGGGGGTGACGGAAAGAGAAATATGCGAATTGAATGAGTAACATAAAATTGGATGGTAAGAACCAATTTGAAAATGAAAGAGGGAGAGAAGGTTTGTGGTAATATTGACGGCGAACTTGCGAAAAGAAAGGGCAGACGTTGAGAATATGATGGATGTCATGTTTGGAGCAGAGGGGGTCCGGACACCGGCTTGGCAGGTTTCGGTCATGCATATCATGAGTGTTGAGGAGGATCCCGACCGCTCTCGATTGGAGGTAGCGGGGAATACGCTTCTCAGGGTTAAGCCTCAGGAAGGGCCGCAACTGGTGCCGTGGGTAGAGGATAAAAGGCGCTGTGGCTACGCTGCGATGGTATCGGAGGTTTAAGGTACGATTCCGCCATTTGGCCAAAAGGTTGGTGGAAAATCGTGCGTGAAGGTTGGCTAGTGTGACAGGCATTAAGACTTTGTGCTGCGCACGTGAAGCTTGGGCCGCGAGCTGGTCTGCTCGTGAGTTGCCAGGTAGTCCCATATGGGATGGCAGCCATTGCACTGAGATACTTGATGCGGGATGGTGTAGGGATAAGAATATACTGCAAAATCGGCGGAAGGCTGTGATGAAAGCAGCATGATGTGGGTCCGCTGAGAATATGAGTCGAGCGCAATTCGCAGAGTCTGTGACAGCGCGTAAGTGGCAAGGATGATCGCAATGCGCGAGTAAGGTAGAGAAGCGTGAAAATGCCAGCGATGAGAGCCTGCTGTTCTTCGTAAAGAATATTGCTTTGGATATGCGCGTTTGAAGAGTAGGATGCAAGTTCGCGTCAGTTATGCATGATTGAAAACCCGTGACCGCCGGTAGGGACACTATCCTGTTCGATGACAGAGCCATCTGTGAATAAGAAGTATTGAAAGGGAGGAGGGTGATTGAAAAGCTGGAGAAAGGATTTTCTAGCGAAAAGACTGTGGCTATGAGAGGTAAGAGGAACAAGTGAAAGGCGTGAATGAATAGGTGGAATGATTGGGTAAAGGTTGGTAGATGGGATGGAAATATCAGCAGGAAGAGAATTTCGAATGTCCGCAGAAGGGGGAAGAGAGGGACAAGACAATGATACATAGGAAGTTATGAAACGTTTGGATTGATATTGAATAAAAAGATCAATCGGTGGGATTGAAAGTAAGGAGCTGTTAGGCGGGAGTCCGGGAGACGACTCGGACTGGGCAGGCTCGGCTGACTGTCGTCTGGGACGTGCTATACTCGAGCGGGGACTCGGGACATGCTGTACTCAGGCTAGGTCGTCGCGGAGGTAAGAGGATTAATACAAGACTAAACTAATACAAGGGGACGAGTCTCACCTAGGTCGTCGCGGAGGTAAGAGGAAAAGCAGAACAAGGAGTTCATGCGATTCCTGAGACCTTATATAGCGACAACCGTGAGACTATATTATCTAATATTACATAAAGGGTCGGAATGGAACGAATGAAGGTGTTGTGGGAATGATTGTGTAAGATGGGTAAATATAATGAAAAGGGTGAATATAATAAAGGAAATGGTAAAAGGGAAAATAAAGAAAAGGTGAAAGTTCAGGTTCTAACAGGAGCCGGCTGCGTCTTTGTTGACACTATGAGAAAGCATAAGAGAGAGCGCGCGATGTTGTACTGGTTCTAAAAAAGTGCGAATGGCGGGAGAATCAGGAAAGAGTTGAGCGCCGTAGACGGCGACAGAACAAATGAGATTGAAATAGAGAAGACGGGCGTATTCGAGATATGCACCGTGAGAAGAGCGAAATAGAAAGGTGCGTTGATGAAGGGTGGAAAGAGCTTTGTTGGCTTGGGATTGGAAATGTAAAGAAGGGACTAGGTGATGATGAAAAATGATGCCCAACCATGTGATATGGGAGCGAGGGTGAATAGTTAAAGATGGCGATAGAATAAGGGATGGTTGATTCTCGGGTTGCATTGGAAAAGATGCAACTTTGAGACCGTGGGCGTTATGAGGGGTGAAATGAATGAGTTTGACAGAATCTGGGTCAATGGAAAGGCCCAGCTGTGAAAATTGTAGGGAGAGAAAACGGTATTGGTTGTGCAAACGAATGAGGTTGGTCCGCATGCTCAAGGAGCGTGCGGAAAGAAGATGGTCGTCCATATATGCAAGAAGGGGACGATTGTAGGGAAATTGTCTGTAATAGGCTTCGATAGCCGGAGCGGCTGCGAAGATAGAAATAAGGGGAGAGAGGGGGGACCCTTGAGGGACGCCCCGGTTGGGTTTGGTGAAAGTGTCTGAAAAAAAACTGATTGAAGTGAAGAGAAATGGGACGGTCGCGCATCCAATGGGATACGCAATTGATGAGGTTGGGGTGGATGTTAGACCGAGTTAAACGGTCGATAAGGAGTGGATGGGAGATGTTATCGAAAAAACCTTGAATGTCAATAGTGATAACGGAAGTTAACAGCCGACGATTTCGAGGTTCAAAAGGGCCAAGGCCCGGGGTAGAGGTGAAAGGGGAAAAAATAAAAGGTTTGAAGTTGTTTAGGTGTAAAAGTTCGTAGCAGGCTGTCAGAGAGGATAAGGCTTTCCGACATCCATGCTGTGAGGAAGGAATAAGAGAACGTTGTTCAAATATAATTTGAAGGCGATTAAAGAGAATTTGTTCGAAAAGTTTGCCCATCGTATCAACGAGGGCGATAGGACAAAAGGAATGGGGGAGAGAGAAATCTGAGCATTTTGGTTTGGAAATGAAGGTAATGATAGAGTGTTTGAAAGATGAAGGGAAATAACCGAATGAAAGGCAACAGGAAAAGATTTGAGAAAAGAACTGAGGTTCGAATTCGATAAAAAGTTTTAAGTGAAGGTAGGAAAAACAATTACTGCCTGGGGCGGTAGTGTCGTCAGTGCCCTTGAGGGCCTGAAGCATTTCGTCGACTGAGACAGGCTCAATTTCGACTGGAAGAGGGAGCAAATGCTGGTCGCGATAACCAGTGGGAAGCGCAGGAAAAAATGTAGAGCGAAAAAGCTCGGACTTCTTGCTCTCATTGAGAGTGTATCACCCGGACGGGAGTTTTAGGGCGCCGATAGGGTGGCAGCAGCGTGCAGTGCCCAAATGTTTACGTTTCCAGATCGATGAGTGATCGGAGCGGTGTAGGAGGTTACCAAAAAACGTAGATTTGGCGTTGGCGAGGGTTTTATTGAGTTGGGCTAGGTTATGCGGCGAGGGGTCGGCATGGTGCGCTTGGTAGTCGCGACTGCATTGCTCGGTCCACCAAGAATGGGGCCCAAGATACGTTCGGGGTTTATGCTTTCGTAGAAAGCGAGAGGTGAAGGACGAAAAGGAGGTATAAAACGAGTGGAGTTTGTCATCAAGATGAGAAGGATCGTGAATGTCAGATGTATCGAAAGAAAAGAGACGCTGTAACACCAACCGGTTCGTTGGGCACGGAACGAGCGGAACGCACGCGATATACGTCACAAAGTCGAAGAGCCTCGACTCGGCAATCGAGTAAAGCGGTACACCCGGGTCGGCGGTGATTACCCGAACACGGAACGCACGCAACGACCGGATCGCACACATCAGCTACTCGGACCGACCCCGGTGCACTTATCTGTGCGCGTGTCCACTCGACCCTGCCAAAGGTTCGTTCATTTGCCTTTGTCTAACGAACATGCGGCAGCCCGGCATTGGTCGTTCCAGCTCCGTACAAAGGATCCCGAAGCTCACCGACGCTACGCCAAGTCAACACGCGCCGTCCCCGCCTTTCAGTAGTTCGGATCGTGGAGCCGCTCAAAGGAACACTCAGGAGGCTCAGTGGTAGGACAATAGAGGACTCGTCTCATTTTATTTCGCCTTTCATGTTTACGCAGGACACTTGTTTAGTATTTATAGAGCGTCGAATGTTGTAGATAGAACAGCAATTCCACCCCCGAGTTTCGACGCCTAACTTCGTGTGCTATCTCTCAGGACTGTCTCTAGGTACGCCTCGGTGCCTCAGTGACTCAAATCGCTCACCTCGACTTTGTTTTATTCGCGTTGCGCCCGTTGCGCTTGTTCCGTCCGTTCCGTCCTTACCTCGTTTCGCTTCGTTCTCGTTATCTCGACTTCGATTCCCTCTCGTCTCTTATCTTCTGAATTAAGTCCCGTATCTCGCCCCGCCCTCTGGTACTCCAGACGACATCTGTTGAGCACAGGGACCAGCCGTCCATCCCGAGGACAATCCCGCTCCGAGAAAGTCGTGTTAGTATTAGCGCGTCCCCGTGTCTTCCGACACAGCCACCGACGATCCCCCACACTTCTCGAGCACTCCGCCGGCGTTACGCTTCGAACACTTCCCTATTAGTACGCTTCGTCGATTCCGTTGCCCCTGACACACCGGAACGCACGCAACCCGAATCCTGCGATCAGGAACCCACGGAACTCGACCGGAACGAGGGTATTGACCCATTAGACACGTCTCCCTCAAACTCAATCATCTGATTCCTATTCACTAACAACCGGAACTCAGAATTCTCAATGCGATTTGCAGAATTCAGAGATTAAAGAGGGGATATCACGTTTTCGAACAAGACGAAGGGGGTGAGTGTCTGGTGGTGGAGAGAAGGAAATAGGTATATTGAAAATGAGGGGAAGGTGATCAGAATGGAATTCAAATGAGGAGTCGCTGATAAGGAGGGATTGGTTAATAAAGGGAAGAATGTCTGAAGAGCAGATCACAAGGTCCAGAGTAGAAGAACCATGGGGTTGAAAAAAGGTAGGTATAGTCGGAGGATTGGCAATGATTAAAGAAAAAATATCGAGCCATTGTATGAAGGGTTCGGAAGAAGAAAAATATCGAGATAAATGGGTGTCAGACCATAAGGCGGAATGGCGGTTGAAGTCTCCCACAAAAATATGGGTATCAGCGACCGGAGGGTTGGGAAACGGGTCTTCGAAAGAATGAGAACTAGGGGAACTATAGACGTTCCAAATGTAAAAGGGAGAGAGTGATGGGCCCCGGTCAATACTGATGGTGACTTGGCAAACGGGGCGAGAAAGGTGGGGTTGAGAGCTGAAAAGGTGAGCTATGCGAGGATGGAGGAAAGTAGCGCAGCTAGGGCGGATAGAAGTGGATTCAGGGGGGAGGATACAGATAAAAGGGTCTGAGTTACGGGTAACAAATTGTTGTTCGCCCGAAGGGGAATTTTTTGAAGGGACGATTGTAGTGACAGTAGGGATTTCCTGTAAGCAAATAATATCGGGGCACAGATTGCCGCAATGGAAAAGAGATTTAAAAAGAAGGTCAGATGTCGCTTCAGAACGGTGAACGTTAAGAGAAAGGATTGAAATAGAAGAGGTCATTTAGAAAGGAGGTCGATAGTTACGGCGAGCGGGGCAGGTGGAGGACCTGGCGTTATGATCGCCATTGCAGTTAATGCAGTGTGCGAAGTGTTGGCAAGCGAGATTGTTGGAAGCGGTGCATGGAGCACACTTGGCGATGTAGATCCTGACTTAGGGGTGTCCGGGATCAACGGTCCTTTTGGGGACGTGATCGCATTGCTCTGGGAGGTTAGGGGTAGACTGCGGTGAGATCACTCGACGTACCGGTACGCGTCGGTACGCTTCGGTACGCGCCGGTACGTGTCGATATTGAGAACAAGGGTCGGGAACTCCTGTCGCATCTGTGGTTTGACCGGCACGGAGTCGGTATGCACGGGTTATCAACACCGGTACGATGTGATCACAATGAGTGGCGAGATTCGAGTTACGAAGTATGAGACGAGAGACGGTTTCGAAAGACGAGCTGCTAAGACGAAGATGGAATGACTACAAGATTACGAGAACAAAGACGGATCGCACTCAAGTTGCCCTATCTGAGGGAGACTCTGCGGTAGAACTGACCTGTCCTCTACCTACGACATGGGGTGCCTATTTATACTAAGTCCAAAGATCTATCTACAGTTAATAATTTCCATACGGGCATACTGTGCATATCAGTCGAAACATAGAGGAGTCGAAAGGAAAAGTCATAGGTCATAGAGGCACGCATAGAGTGCATAGAAATCAGAAGAACATAGGAAAAACACAAATCATAATGAGGAAAACGTCCGCTTCGCGTCCGATCACACCAGTGCTCCACCGGAACTCAGATCGTCCAATCGGTACGTGGCTCCCGTCGTCGGACAGCAGTCCGGTACGCGTCTTGGCTGTATGCTCCATGTGACTGCGTCCCTAATCGTCGAGATAAGATCTCCGGTACGTTCCGGTATGCTTTCGGAGGTGTCGGAACGTGCTGATGATGCAATCGCGAGGTTCTGATTCGAGACCGGACCAATCGGGTTGAGTCCGGTACTGATCGGTACGCGTCGGAACCAGTTCTTGAATGCTTCTGGAGTGATCGGCGGTGATGGGGCGATCAGCACGGCTCTACAGCGACATGCACAGCGGTACAGTGGGGTTCTAAACAGATTGCGCAGCGTGCGACTGATTGGCATTTAATGGAGGAGTGGCCCAGGCGGTGACAGTTGTCACACTGGGAAATAGTTGGTCGGGCGCGCATCTCCTCGAGGCGTCGGATGACGCCGAAGATCGGGACGTTGCGATTGTTGTGAAGGAAAAAGTGATCGAACGCTAAGTGATTAGTGTCTTTCAGGATAATTGAGACATTGCAATAGTCAAGAGTGTTGAGGCGCTCGATGGACGCCATGAAGCGAGGGGGGTAGAGGAATTCCTGCCCCTCAAATTGGGGGAGGGAGGTGAGTTCTGTTGTTAGATCGCGTTCAGTGAAAAGAGCGTTAGTGTCTTTGTCAAATACCGGCACAGCCGGCAGGACAAGTTTGAACTGAGGGGACGGCGTAAACACTTTAGTGCCATGAATGTTAATAATGCGGTCAAGGAGTGATGATAAAGAAGGGAAAGTGGAGTCGAAGTCGGCGCGAATATTGGTGAAGGAAATGCAGAGATTGCTGTTCGAAGTATATTCAACATTGAGAATAACGAGGTGTTTGAACTCCGTGGAGCCCTTGAGTCCAACTCGGACAGTGCTCTTAATGGAGTTAGGAAGGGGGCGGATGGCAAGGTTATCGGGAAGTGAGAAATAAACACGTTTGACGTTATGGACGCGCGTATTAACTGAGCTGTTAGCCCGGTTCATGGGTTTGGTAGTAACCTCCCTGTCAGGGTGGTCAGTAGAAACAGTAGTGACTTTAGTGGGGATCTGTTTCGGTTTTTTCTGAGTGGCTCTGGCGTATGTAACAGTGGTATACCCATCTTTGTCTGTACCTACAGACTGGACGGGTGGGGTGTAGATGGTGGTCGAAAGGCCGGGTCAGGGTGCATTGTGTTCCGAGTGTATGTAGCCATCTGGCGCGTGTATAGTGCCTTGGGTATCCATTCGATAGCCCGAGCCTGGGATACGGGTGTTGGCCATGGCGGTGGCGTAGTTAGTGCGTCCACCTTTAGGGGTGGGTACGCGCTGTTTAACAACAGGAGGAGGTGGGGGGAAGCGAGGGTCGTGAGTAAAACGGGTGCCGATTGGGTCTGGTAAATATTTAAGTTCTGAAGGAATGTTAGACGGGAAAGAAACTTTGGGTTTAGCGGGGTTTTGTGCCTGTTTTTCGAGTTTATTAGTTTTTTCCGTTAGCGATGAAACTATAGATACAAGGGAAGAAATGGAACGGGACATGGTTGTAAGTTCGTCGGATATCTGTTCCTCGCGTATATCTTGAGGGCTGCGATAAATATTATCAAAAACATTCTTGCAATAAGGGGCGTGGATCTTGAAGGAAGTCTGAAATTGATTGAGAGAACTGTTAGCGTAATTCTCACGGGCAGTCTCATCGTCAAAAGTGTTAGAATGGTTGATCCAAAAGCACAGAGATGATGCTATGCTAGCCATGTAGCGGCCCATCATAGCGGGGTTATCATAGAAAGGTGTCGCTGAAGTCCAGGTGTCCTGATTGATAAGCGCGCGGAGTTCGCGGACCGAGTTTTCGGCAAGCTCGCGGGACTTCGTGTTAACTGCTTCGGCGACGGCCGGATCCTCATCTTCGTTATCGATGGGGTCGTTATCGAGCTGGGGGGGGCCGCTGTCGACGTATAAATCGTCATCAGCGTCCATGGCGTCCTTGTCGTCTGGAATCTGGCCGATAGTAGCGGGGTTACCGGGGGCGTCACGTCCTTGGTGCTCGTCCTCGGAAGGGGACCGTTTAAGACTGGTTTGAGACGGAATATCTGGGGTGGGGGGGAGATCTCCCTGTTTACGGAGGGCGGCGGCGTGCTGGTCCGCTTCAGTATCGGGTGACCAATTAACGATGTTTTTCCTCGCTAGGTCGCAAACGGCTTGGTTATGATTGTATGTCGAGTCGCGTCCGCACTGAGTGCAGAGTTTCGCCGCGCCAGAGACACACGAGCGACTGTGATATGGGAGTTCGTATTTACACTCGTCGCATTTCGTCGGGTCCTTGATGTTGCCCAAGGATCTGAGCGATTTGGTACGGTGAAGACTCGCTGGCTTCGCGTTGGGGGGCGGGGCCATCGATGAAGACAAAAGATTTACACTGTTATGTACTTTCCCACGGTCTGGATGATGGTGGTAAAAGATCAAAGTGCCATGCCGCATGGACGCGTCGCTGAAATCGAATGGCATCGAATGTCCTCGTTTCTCGTCGATGCCAACTTGATAGTAGACTCGGACTTGACCACCTACCACCATGTCTGTGCCTACAAGAGATCAGATCGACGGGTATATCGCCTCCGTCGAGGAACTCATCGTTTCTTCTTATGCATTTGTGACCGACGTGGATGCTATCAACGACTCTGTGCAGCGCCTTTGGATGCATGTATCGCGCTTCGGCCCTCCCGAGATGCCTGACATCCGCCTCCCCAGCCTTGGGCGATTTGATGTACCTGCACCTCCCCCGCCACCACCGCCTCCGCCGCCTTCCACGGTCTGGTATGAAGACGTAGCGGACTGGGCAAGTCGAAACAAGGCACTCGTCGGTGCGATGTGCGTGGGCGCCGTCGGTGCGGGACTGCTGGCGGGATACAGTGCATCAAGTTACGCGAAAGCTCGGGCGAGGCTCCGTCGTACTCAGAAGACTGTCGGGTCGAGCACCGCGACCAGACGATTAGTTGTCGGTACGTTCATCTAGTATACATATTATGTTACATGTATCTAACGCATGTCGCACAGTCGTCCTCGGTGGAGATATGCCACTCGGGCCATCTTTGATTTCTGGCCTGGTGAAAGAAGGATATATAGTAATCACAAGCGTATCCAACCCTGATGCGGTAGCGGAAACTGAGACAACAGGAAGCGGATATGTCAGGGCTTTGGTGTTCGATCCGACGGAGGTGCGCATGCATTTATTCCTCTACACATGGACAGCAAAATAACGACGCACCGTCATTATTAGCCAGCGACCCTTCAGCCTTTCCTCAAATCACTCAAAGCCACGCTTAGTCTGCGTTTCCCTTTGAACTCTGCGGGGGATCCATATCAGCAGTCGCCAACAACTTTCCCGGTTATATTCTCCGTCATTTCTCTCATAACGCTTTCTCCACCAACCGCATGTCCAACCCCGGCACCATTTGAGCATCTCGAACTCGATTCGACATATGAAGCTTACCTCTGGCGTACGCATATAATGCCTCTGCAAGCTATCCAGGCGCTTCTCCCCCTGTTCCGGGTTGACTCCGTCCGCTCTCAGGACTCCATGTACGCTGTTGGAGGGAGTAGGAGCATTATTCTCTGCGTGCCTGCCGCGGATGCCCGTGTCGGTGTGCCCTATGCATCCGCTCAAGCTATGAGTGCTACCGCCACGGTGCGCGGCGCAGAGGTCCTCAGGCGCGAACTCAAGCAAGTGGCCGATCCTCAGATGCGCGACGTACGAGTTGTCGTGGCTGACGTAGGCGTGGTCGAAAAAACTGACTCTTTGGTATCAGCGGCGTTATCCCTCAATGATGAAGCTCTAGCGCACTCTATCGGAGAGTGGACTCCAGGCGAACAAAGGGTTTATTCTGCTCCGTACACTGCGTTCATAAACGCCGTCACGCAGCGTCGCGGAAGGAAGCCTACGAGTGCTGATAAGTTCGTGCGAACACTCGTGGGCACGGTAGGATGGAACGCAACGAAGAGTGAGAGAAGGTCGACAATTGCTGTCGGACTTAGGCTCTGGGCATATGGCTTTTACCGAGCGATCCAAGGAGACAGGTTTGCAGTCGGAGCAGGAGGTGATTAGTCTCTAACAATTATTTATTCATGATGTATACTCATTATTATTTTCTAGCGCATACGTATACTGCCGCCTCTTACCTGCCTTCATTCGTGCTCGATGCGCTCCTGAATTTGCCAGCCGTCCTGATGTCAATCAGGAACAAGTACTTGCCTGTTGCACCCCGCGTTGCGCCGAGCTTGCCTCCTGTAACTCCGGATCTCGCTAGCACGGAGGAGACGTCAAAGACGGAACAGGAAATAACGATAAACGAACCTCCTGTGCCGCCTTTGGCTGTCTCAGAATCGGACCGCACAACAGATACGAGAGGCTCTGTCATGGAGGCAGCCTCTGGTGTGGAAAATAGTTGGATAAGTGTGCAAGACTGAGGCGTTCAGAAAAGATTGTAGGCTCAGTGAATGCTCGTCTCTGCGTGTTGTATAAGTAACCCGCCATCTGTAATTGTCAAACTCCCCTATCTTTCATCCCCACTCCTCTTTATCAACTCAATCATCCACAATCAGCTACTAACCAATAATCTAACGCTGTTATCATATCTAAGTGGAACAATTGTAGTAAATTGTGTTGTATTTCTGCATTCCCGGAAGCAGTCGTGTGTTTGAGTCCGTTTGGGTAAAGCCGCTAACATGTCGCTCGCGCTTCAACGCTTTGGGTGATCTCTTTGTGTGGAACCACGCTCACTGTGGCCCTGCGGTCTCTTTGCTCTCTCAAAGTACTCGCTTTTGTTCTGCTAGCCTTATAGCCAGTGTTCAACGATGTCGTTCCTGTACGCCCTGCCCTTCTCCCGCGTGTTCTCCTGCCTGACGCGATGACAATCGCAGTAGACACCCACCTCTCCTCAAGCACGCTATGTATGATCAATGATCCAGACGCATCGTGAGTCAAGACCAGCTGAGACATGGATTGTGTATGCTAACTCTCGTTGTGTAGAACCGCCTACTCTTTGTCTGGACATGTGTCTGTATCCCTGTCCTCCAGTGCTTCGTTCTTCGACCAAGCCCGCACCGAGAAAGTCCTTCTGCGCTCCTTAACGCTTACATTTGAAGGGCAATCAGAGCTCGTCACGAATGAAACCGGGTACTCTGCGGCACGCCTCTGCAGGCTGACGCGCGAGCTTGCTCCGACTCAGGCGATGTTGCTTTCCAATGATGGGCATGAAGACAGCGACGTACCCAGTGTCTGGAATTTCGTGTTTGACTTGCCGGTACCTGGGTGGCTTCCTTCATCGAGTATCTATGGCAGTGACGTGCACGGACCAGCTGGTACGAGCTACGCGCTCTTCGCGGAAGCGCGCTTTACACCTTTGGAAGAAGGGCTGCATTCGCGCGCATGGTCGTTCTCGACTCTTTGCGCCCCGTTCATATCGAGAATTAAGACCGTGCGTGCACCCCGAGCAGAGGTTGAGGTGGTTCGGTTCATGAGCCCGACTATGGTCGACGAACTCGAGCCTTCTGCGGTCTTCCCAGAGGCACTGTATATGATCAATACTCGGAATAACATCAACAAGAGAGCAAATTCATCTCCTCGTATCCTGGAAGACGTTTTCTCGAATCTCGAATTGCGAGTATCGGTTCCCGAATATGTCGACATGGATGCCGGGAGCTTCATACTGACGTTACGCTTGCGTGCGGGAGCATTGTCTATGGATCAGCAGCAGCGACTCCGATTGACCCATTTCCGAATGCAGCTTTCTCAGCAAGAGGTCTATAGGTACGTGCTTATCTTGCAATGTTTTGCATAGATTTGCTGAATTTTGTTTCTCCAGCCAAAAGCCATCGTGTTCTTACACATCCGTATTTCCTCTACCATCTTCTCAACCAGATAGCAAGCCACTGTTGAACACGCATCCTGTAAAGGCATTGTACGATATTGGCCTGTCATCCGTCAACATTCCTGACGGTGTGGCGTCTCGGATTCGAGCATCGTTCTTGCTTCTTCCACAAAAGCAACTGAGCAGGCACATTCTCCCAGGTGATGGCATTTTCTTGGAACAGGAGGCAGTGCATGCAGACGAACAAGTATGGACCAGAGTAGATGTGAGTGTGCCGTTCGAGCGCGTCGCGCAGGGCCAGGACGTAGCATGGGAGCAGCAGCATGGACGCGTCAAGGCTCTGCGAGCAGACGAAGAAGGCCCTTTGTTCCGTGTGCACCATGAACTGGAGATCGAGCTTACATGCGCCTATGGTACTGAAGGGGGTGATGATATTCCTTCTGTCGAGCACATGGGATTCAGCATCCCGGTTAAATTTGCGCATCTTCCTCCCACGAAATCGCGGGCCAGCTCATTGTTTGGCTACTCAGCTGGATCTGCGACCAGGGACGGTGACATAGTGGTGCTGCCTGCTTACTCGCAGCTCTTCCACGCAAATGGAGAACGCAGGATCGATGATTCAGTCCCCTTGCCGGTGTATACTCCGCGGGAAAGCCCAGAAGCTACTCAGTCGATGCCATCCGCAGATAAGTTATGGCCTGCTTTATAACTTGATTATCCGTTTCGATTCATGTCATAGTGTCCCATTTGACCTTCGCACGTCCCTCGAGTTATTTTTGCGCATTGTTTTTCGCGTTTACTCGCCGATACACTATGGCTTTACTTGATTTTCCTTACCTACATTATCAGTGTATCTTTCCCTCTGAACGTTGTAGCAAATATAATGATTCTGTTCAGTATGAAACAGTGTACAGAGGGCCACCGGTAGTAAAGCGGCCAGAAAAGGAAAGTTCGCAGAAGGCTCATCAGAGTGTCCACGACGCTCTCAACGACCACGTACTCGGCCCCATTTCCTGAGTAGTTTTGCTAGAAATTTTGTCGCTGTGCTGAACAGCGAGCACCGGTATGTACATATCCTGCCAGAATTTTCACCATACAACCCGCACCTCCTCACACCCAACCCCGCATCCCGCTCAGAATCTCTCCTCCGTTCCCAAGCTCTTTCCGACACGAAAAAAACACACCCACCATTTCCGCATTTCTTTATTGAATATTTGATATATTGCAATGGCAGAAGGCTTAGCTGCGACAGCGCCGACCGAGAGCAATCGCAAGCGGTCGAGGTCGCCGTCGGACAGCGAGCAGCCAAAGCTGAAGCGTGCAAATACGGGCGTCGCTGCCAGTGCATCATCACGCTCCCAATCTGCGCATGACTCATCTCGAGTCGATGATTCTGCCACTTCCGCTCCCACCGCTGCAACAGCCACGATAAATGACCGCGACATTGCCATGAAGGACACGGACGCTGACGGCGACGCCCCCTCCAACGATACCGCCGCGTCCACCCCGACGGCAGCTGAAGGCAAGGCCGACACGTCCAGCTCGACTGTGCAGTCCGGCGACGGCCAGGCAGGCTCGTCGACTATGTCGGGCACAACCGCTGCAGGTCCTACGTCTTCCAACGGACCGTCTGGACAGTCCCCTTCAGCGATGATCCATATGCGTTGCCTGATTGTCACGCAGGACGCGTCCATCATCATCGGTCGTGCCGGCAAGCATGTCAACGAGATCCGCGAAAAGAGTGGGGCGCGTGTCATGGTTTCCGAGAGCATCCCAGGCAACCCGGAGCGCATTTTGAACGTTAGCGGGCCGCTGGATGCGGTGTCAAAGGTACGACTCCCTCGCTTTTACAGATAGGCTGAGCAAGCACTTACGGCACCTAGGCGTTTGGTCTCATCGTGCGAAGGATAAACGACGAGCCGTTCGACGTTCCTTCTGTCCCGGAAGCCGAGCAGTCACCATCAAATTCATGATACCCAACTCACGCATGGGGTCTATAATTGGGAAGCAAGGCGCAAAGATCAAGGAGATTCAGGATGCGAGCGGCGCAAGGCTCAACGCGAGCGAGGGCATGTTGCCCGGCTCAACCGAGGTATGTTATTTTTCTATTCATTAGTGGTTTCTTATCTAACATATCAAACCAGCGGGTACTCAGCGTCGCGGGCGTTGCTGACGCGATACATATTGCAACATACTACGTTGGCAATATTCTCATTGAATGTCAAGAGCGCATGCCTTCTTCGACTAATTCTTCATATCGGCCCACTAACCGCGCTCCGCGTCCGCCTGTTAGCGGTGGTGCCTCATCTTATGTGCCTGTCTATAATGCGACACCATATGCCCCCATGCCACCGCAAGCGCACCTTCCTCCACACATGGCAAACAACCCTCCGCAGCAACTGCAGACGCAGCAAATTTACATACCCAACGATCTGGTCGGCTGCATCATCGGAAAGGGCGGGAGCAAGATAAACGAGATCAGGCATATGAGTGCTAGCCAGATCAAAATCATGGAACCTGGGGCGACCGCGCCTGGGATGAGTGGTCCTGCGGGCGGCACGGAGAGCGAGAGACTCGTCATCATCACGGGTCAGCCGCAGAACATCCAGATGGCTGTTCAATTATTATACCATGTGTGTTCTTTATACGGATTTCGGTGTAATTATCTGACTCTTTTTGTGCGTCTAGCGTCTTGAGCAGGAGAAGCAAAAGCAGCAACAACTGCTGACGCAGCGAGCTATGTAATAATTTACCTGACCCTTCGGTCGTCAATGTGCGATAACAAATGCTTTCGTCTTCATCTCTTTATCATCTTTTTGGTCCTTTGCTCTGATTGTTTGCTGACCTTCCCACCAATCCCCCCACCCCCATCGCCGACTTCCCTGTTTCTTACGTCGGTCTGTTTGAAACGTGTCTGCTGCTTTCACCGTTATACTGTATATTTAGTACATAGCTCTGCCATCTGGTTGTGGTCGCTAGTGATGCTTGTAAATAATCGTGTTTATTCGAGATTATAGGGTATCTTGGTGCGTCAAACACGGAGATCCTAACTCTAATCAGGCCGACATGGGCAAGTACAAGCAGACATTGATGAAGCTGCACCACTCAACAGTTACATTTGCAGGGATTGCACTGTGGCTAGTGCCTCCAGCATCGGAGGCGATAAAACTAAAGCAGTTGATGCGCGTCCCGCCGTCCCTTGAACCGCTACCATACGCCTTACCTTCCTTTGAGCCGCATGTCACAATCGCATCTTTCCCGCTTGCCGTGTCACCCAAAAGCCTGCGCTCAGCGCTCAACAACGACAGTCAAGCGCATGCAAACCCTCTGCATGTTGCATTTACCGCTCTGACGGCGGACGACACGTTCTTCCGATCGGTCATCGTAGACGTCGCGCCTACACCCGCTCTGGCCGCGCTCCGCGAGCAAGTGCAGCAAGCGCTTCCAGAGTACGAGGCACGCAGTCCGCGTTTCCCGCATGTCTCGCTATTCTACGTCCCCGATGAGTATGCGGCAGACCGCGAGAAAATACGAGACGCGGTGTGGTCGGCGCACGGCGTGCGTTCGACCGACTCGGGCGACGGCGGCAGCGCTGAGCGGGTCGTGTTCGATTTGTCTGGAACTGACGAAGAGCACTGCCTTGCGGGGTTCGACGCCTTGGAAGTCTGGATCGTGCGCTGTGAAGGTGCCATCGAGGACTGGACCGTCCTCGACAAGATAAATCTTGTTTGCCATTCGGAATGATCAAGCACAGTGGCAGAGCATTTGGCGTATGGAATGGAATGGTGCGTTGCGACGGTCAGACTGAATGCTATGTTTTGGGGGTACGGACTCTACCTGAAGGATTTATGACTCTTTTCCGTTCCCCGACTAAACACCCATCAAGGCTTCAAGCTTCAAGCGTCTATCGGATGCAGTCTCCAGTCCGATGCAAACCAAGTCAATTGCTGCACTGTACCTGACTGCTAACGGGTGCCTAGTTGGAACTAAGCCTCCGCTGCCGACGTCGAAGCTAGTCATCTTTGGCAAATTTCTTTCATGCATCTTTAAACCCATCATCTGCTTCAATCATCAGCCAAAAAGTGACGTGTATTGGATGCTATTGAAATATTTTCTCGGTGTTATTAAGAGGCTGCATGTGCGAGTCCTCCCGGTCAGGACTAAAGTACTTCATCCTGCAAGTCGTATACGCTCGTCTTCCATGAGGCATGCATGAATGAGTAGGCCTAGGCCATTTGCAAGACCTCCAGCTTGGCGCCGGTTCTCATGGGTCTCGAGAGTCTCAATTAGGCCCAGGTCCATGCTGAACGTTCCTTGCTTGACGATCGCGTGGGTTTGGCCGATGATTCATGGGGAGGATGTGCGACTGTGTGCCTGCAGATGCGTGCAATCAGCTTCTGCAGGTTTTGTCTCCGGACGATGTCTTTTGTGGTGTGCGTCCCATCTAACCTTTTGTGCACTATTTGCGGGATGCAAGCTCAAGATTGACCAGATGATAGATGCTCATATGCGCGCTCTAGTTCCCGCATTTTTACCCCTCCCGTTAGAGACGGGGCAGAGGAAATGATAAGTCAATCTCGACTTGATACTTACGAATAAGATGTGAGCATGAGTCTGGGAAGCGCTCATTAATCATCGTGCTTTTACAAAGACAGATCTAGAATCATCATGCATGGTGATTGTGGTTGTAGAGGAACAAATGAACATTTCAGCAACCGACCGCCTCCTGAAGGCAAGAACCACAGGCGTGAGCGTATGGGAAGAAGTGTCGCGGTGCTCGAACTTCGAGGAATGGCCACACAGCCTCAGGAGTACTATGTAGTCATAACGAGGGTCGGATCTCCGCCAACACAGCCAGAGGGAAGAGGTCGACGCGTAAAAGAGGAGATGGTGTGTGCATGCTTTCTTCCACGAGACGTTCATATCCAAAAAGGGAATGTGTGAGGGACGGTTGGTGAGATCGAGTAACTTGAAATCAAACCAAGAATATTAATTTTAGTCTGCATCCGAACCTTCTAAACCTTCGCACAGGGATCAGGAACGTTGTCTACTCTCCATTTTCAGCCGTGCCGTCTCTGGGAATAAAAGACGAATCCACCGCTTCTTCCCTAAGATGAAGTGCTTACCTGGAAACTTGGGCTTGTCCTTGCCTTTCTAATGATTGAAACGCACTTATAGCACACAGGACAACTCTGCGGCTATCAGCCACGTCGATCCCGCAAAAGAACGATTCCTGCAGGTTCTAGGCTCTCGATCCTGCATCCTGATTGCAATTCGAACAGCGCCGCCTCCTGCCGCTCATTTGCCTTGTGCTTCGCTCCGGATTGAAATGCCAACACCCCTCTCTCTCAGCTCACTCCTTTTCTCCCTTCCCTTTTCTCCGCCACGTCGCAGGCTGCGGAACCGTGCGCTTGTCCCGCTCCCCCATGTCGGGCTCGGAAGCGGCCAGTCTCAGCTCGGAGATACACTACCCTCCGGGCTCTTTTCACGACCGCTTCTCCTTCTCCTCTGAATCACGTCCCCCGACTCCCGTGAACGTGGATGCTCCAATAAACCCGGTTTTCGAGAAGAGAACTCGGTACGCAGCCGCATTTGTGCATCCTTCGAATGCTCCCTTATTACTCAACAGACGAAAGGTGGATGGGCGCCTGATCCCTGTGCTTGCAGTACTCTACGCAATTGCATTTATAGATGCGACGAACTTAGCCGTCGCGCGCCGCGAGGGTGCCGACAGAGATTTCGTACGTGCTTCCTACCCATTAAGCTGTTGTTTCTCCGAGACTAAACGGTAGTAGCATCTGTTCCATGGACATCGATACTATTTCGTGTCATTTGTCCTCTTCCTTCCGTTTATCTTGTACGTCAGATCGTTCTCTA
The DNA here is from genome assembly GCA_002794775.1 of Porodaedalea pini. Taxonomy (NCBI): domain Eukaryota; kingdom Fungi; phylum Basidiomycota; class Agaricomycetes; order Hymenochaetales; family Hymenochaetaceae; genus Porodaedalea; species Porodaedalea pini. The sequence continues at coordinate 1,318,282 of NBAY01000003.1, read as the reverse complement.
CATCAATGCAACAGAAACTCAGCCAAAATCGAAAGCTTGCAACTTCCCTTAGTCCTGGCCCTCAGGCGAGTCGGTACGGCATTGTGGCTAGGTACAACGATATTTCTTCTCGGCGCTCTACAAATTGCTCTGGGGTTTGTCAATGATTGGGGTCAGTTTCTTGGTGTGCGTCTAGTCTTGGGTATTTTGGAGGTTGTTTATTTTTCTGCTATTCATTGCAACTCGCACGTTTGCTGAGTTCATCACAGGCGGGGATTCTCCCTAGGTCAGGCCGCTATTCTATGCGTATGGAAAACAAGTCACTCACAAGTGATTCAGCTGTGTATATCTTATTTCATCTTGGTATAAACGTTCCGAGATTCAAGTTCGAATAACACTGTTCTATTCTGCGTACGTGCCCATCTTCTTGTCGATTTAATACCAACAGGCTTACGCTCGAAACACAGTTCGGTGCTTTTCGGCTCATTCGGTAACATCCTCGCACTCGGGATGAGCAAAATTCACGTTGGAACACTGCATGGGTGGCGTTGGATCTTCGTAAGTGCTTTCATCGATGTGTTTATCATCCAGTGTTTGAACTCGTGGTAAACTCATCAGGCACTAGAGGGACTTGTGACTGTGCTTCTCTCATTCTATGGGTACTCAGGTGCGCACGTGTATAATATACTTTACTTAAGTTAATGTTCACCCTCCGTCTTTCGGTCTCTTGCGGTAGCTGTTTTGCCATTGTAAGGTTCTCTACTTCTGCACGTCGTAAGCTTGATCTTTTTTGAGGATAGCCCGGACAGGAAGCACGCGGCACATGCACCCTTCCTCTCGCGTGACGAGATTCAGCTCATGCGCCAACGCATTGAACTCGACAGACAAGACTACGTTCCTGATACTCTAGATAGAACCAAGCTTTGCACATACATTATGGACATGAACCTGTGGACGTACGCGATCTTAGCTTTGTGTGCGAATATGTAAGTGGGTTTTATCACCTGCGTGTCTTTGTCTAAGGAATTTTTCTTAAAGGGCTGCTTATGTGCGTTCAGAGAATAAGTAGGGTCTTTCGCGCTACTGACAGTATCTAAAATGCACTTATCGCAGTCTTCTGTACGTCCCCTTATATGCTGAACGAGCTACTGCTAACGAACTTTGTATGGCATTCTTGAATCTTCAGCCACTCGTGAGCTCGTCCATAGCCTACGAGTAATCAACGTGAAATTTCATTTTTTTTTCCCCAAGTTCTTGCAAGCTTCTCATCCGTTAGTATTGTCCGCAAATGTGTTTCAGTTATATTGACTACCAGGTATTTCGTTTCAATAGAAGCGACGATTTAAGCGACGTCGAGGTGCAGTTACTGGTAAGCACGAATTGGAACTTGTGGAAGCGTCAATATCGTCCCGAGACCTCACAAAGCACTTAGACTGACCCCTAACCACCTGCAGTCTGTTCCCATAGGAGTTGTTGCAACTGCCATGGTCCTCCTGACGGGCTTTATCTCAAATCGTGTCGGTGTGCTCGGTCCCTTCTTGGTTTTCAACTTCCTTTTGAGCACTGTCGGACTAAGCATGACTGGATTCTCGGGACGTCGTGGGGTCTGTGTTTCTTTAATGATTTATTAACAGCGGGGTAGATGCTGACTTCGAGTTCTATCCGCTCGCAGGCCAGATTCGCTGGGTGTTTCCTTGCATACTCCGGTGCTCAAGGTCAGTCAATTGTTTCTCGTATGTTAAGCCAATATATCGTGATTGACGAACTTGATCCAGGAAGCATACCTATCATTCTATCCCTTGTACGTTTGCTCCTCTTGTGTTACTACTGATCAAGCCTCATCATGATTGTTCCACGTCCGTAGCAGGCAATGAATGTCCGCCAACACTCTAAGCGCATATTCACAGTCTCACTCGTCGCATCATTTGGAGGTGCTGGCGCTCTGCTCTCTGTGCTCGCCTTCCCGGTATCCGCAGCACCCAATTTCACCGCAGGACTGCGGACCACATTGGCGCTGCAGGTGGCAGGCGCGGTCATCGCTGGGTTGCTGACGGCCCGGCTTCGTTTTGAGAACAGGGTTGTAGGAAGGCTACGGCTAGTCGAAGAAGAGCCGCGTAGAATAGGCGGAGGAGAGACAGGAACATTGCACCATGGAGATTTGCAATTGAGGTTGGGGGGATCGAGAACTCTTCAAAGACTGGGGACTGGGAGAAGTAGATCCAGAGATGTGGAAGGAATGCTGGGATTCCAATATACAGCTTGAACGTACCGGCGTGTATTCTTTCGTATAAAATAAAACGCCGAGCTCTCTACATGCTCCTTATGAGACAGGAGAAAGAAAGAAGAAAAACCAAGAAGTTACAATCTAGCGACGCCGGCAGGATTCGAACCTGCGCCCTCGAAGAGGAGCAGCTTTCTAAACTGCCGCAGTAACCACTTTGCTACAGCGCCAGCATAGAAAAGGGTCAATTTAGGATTTATATCGGGCTGTTTGTGCAAGATTGAACCTAATGCAAACTCATTTTGGCTTGCTATGGAGCATAAGTGCACATTGAAAGACTTCATCCCAGTCTGCATTATCTGGACACACTGCATGTAGTTAAAGGCTGTCCCCTCCAATCATTCAGAGTTCGCCGAGGACAGAAAATCTGAAGTGCTCGCAGCATGAACAGGTAAGTTACAACGTCGAGAAATCGAGGGACAAGGGTTCCGTCACTGAATACGAGGGGAAACACAGTCAGATACGGCGGGACGCAGGTGTTCGAGAACCTTTCGAGACAGAGACTGAGGTTCCTTGGGCTTCTGAGCAAACCTCTTTTTAGACGGTGTCTCGTGGATTGCACCTTCAGAGCATTTGATGCATCAAAACCTGGGTGGAGGCAGAATAAAAAGGGAAAGCTGTGAGTACATGTCACTGTATATATTGTGGTGGATTGAAAGAGGCCAGCTGTTTGTCGCTGTACACCGCATTTGCATCTCGACTAGGAGCGTTTATAGGAATGAATGGTGAAAAGTACGAGTACAGCCTGTGTGTACAGAAATAAAAGTTAAGCTTGCTCTCATAGTAAGAGAGCTGGTATTTTATCCTGACTCGACTAGTAGTGATCGTGAACTTAGCAATTCATAATAAAGTGCAAAAAAAAGGTAGAAATAATATACAATTTTCCAAACATATTTATATATATAGTTCTTTTGTTCTAGCCTAGATGTTAGGAGAAGTCTAGATAAGATTCGTTGGCTGCAGAGAGAGATGGTTTGAGTATGAGCAGGTCGGCCGAATCCGGAAGGTCAAGCAGTTGAAACTCCGCGTGGCAATTTCCGCCGTGGGGGGCTTTTTTACTCGCGTCGCTGGCCGCTTCTCTCTCATCCTTCTGTCGCTGCAGTGCTCGACGACGACGATGTTGACCACCCGCGGCGTCTCTCGCATTTCGCGCAGGGCGCTCAACGCGAAGAAGACCAATGCCTTCTTCTCTACTGCAGCCCCTGCCCTTACGCGTGCAGCGCTCCCGCGCTTCAACCAGCAACGTCCGGTCGCGCCTCGCCGAGCTGCCCCGTCATCCTCAGCAGGTGTGATTCCAACCACGTTTTTTTCAGCGAAAAACATATGACTGACATAGCGATAGTGCGTACGTATGCCTCCGAGGCAAAGGCCGAGGTCGGCTCTGTGAAGACCGTCATTGGTGCTGTCGTTGACGTTCAGTTCGATACCGAGAACCTACCTCCCATTCTTAACGCCCTCGAGGTCCAGGACTTCCATGGCGGTCGACTCGTTCTCGAGGTTGCTTCCCATCTTGGAGAGAACTCGGTCCGTACTATTGCTATGGACGGTACCGAGGGTCTCGTTCGTGGTCAGAAGGTCGTTGACACCGGTGCTCCCATCCGGATTCCCGTTGGAAAGGACACTCTCGGCCGTATTATGAACGTCATTGGCGAGCCCATTGACGAGCGTGGTCCAATCAAGGGTGTCAAGCTTTCTCCTATTCATGCCGACCCACCTCCATTCGTTGACCAATCCACGACCGCTGAGGTCTTGGAAACTGGGATCAAGGTCGTCGATCTCCTCGCCCCATACGCCCGTGGTGGCAAGATTGGTCTCTTCGGAGGTGCCGGCGTCGGCAAGACCGTGCTCATCCAGGAGCTCATCAACAACGTCGCCAAGGCGCACGGTGGTTTCTCCATTTTCTGCGGTGTCGGCGAGCGTACCCGTGAGGGTAATGACCTGTACCACGAAATGATTGAGACCGGTGTTATCAACCTTGAGGGTGAGTCCAAGGTCGCGCTCGTCTTCGGTCAGATGAACGAACCGCCGGGTGCGCGTGCTCGCGTCGCTCTTACCGGCCTCACTATCGCCGAGTACTTCCGTGATGAGGAGGGTCAGGATGTGTTGCTCTTCATCGACAACATTTTCCGTTTCACTCAGGCCGGTTCTGAGGTATCTGCCCTACTTGGTCGTATCCCGTCTGCCGTCGGTTACCAGCCGACTCTATCGACGGACATGGGTGGCATGTACGTACATCTATAGTGAAAATTTCCATTCGTCGTTCAGAGAATTGACTTTATGCTCAGGCAGGAGCGTATTACCACGACGAAGAAGGGCTCCATCACGTCCGTGCAGGCCGTCTACGTCCCTGCTGACGATTTGACTGACCCTGCTCCGGCCACAACCTTCGCTCACTTGGATGCGACGACTGTATTGTCCCGTGGTATTGCCGAGCTTGGTATCTACCCTGCCGTCGATCCGCTTGACTCCAAGTCGCGTATGCTTGACCCGCGTATTGTCGGCAAGGAGCACTACGATGTTGCGACTGCAGTGCAGAAAATTCTTCAGGACTACAAGTCGCTCCAGGATATCATTGCCATTCTTGGTATGGACGAATTGTCTGAGGAGGATAAGTTGACTGTGAGCACTTTTTGCACTGCTTCTTGATGCATGTGCTTATTCGTTTCTCTTTAGGTCGAGCGTGCGCGTAAGATCCAGCGTTTCATGTCGCAGCCATTCCAGGTCGCACAAGTCTTCACCGGTTACGAAGGCAAGCTCGTACCGCTCAAGGACACTGTCCGCTCGTTTAAAGAGATCATCGCTGGTGTGCACGACTCCCTCCCTGAGTCTGCGTTCTACATGGCTGGTACGATCGAGGATGTCAAGGCCAAGGCCGAGCAGCTCGCAAAGGAGATGGGCAACTAGAAACCTGCAGGTGCTGTCGGTTGTTTGTGACGGTGAAAACGGGTCATGGATGGTCGAAAATGGACTCGTGGCTGCTAAACTCCCAACGTAAGAAAATACATAGACTAATTTTCCGTCGTGTATTTTTCTGCGAAAACAAAATCATTTTTTACCGTTCTGTGTGAGTAAAGGATATGACGAGAGGAATGAGATGTCAAATCAGACCGACGTCATTCGAACTTGTCGCCAAAGCTTGGCCAAACGCGTTCTCACTCCCCTTTCGTCTCTCATCCTCGTTCTCGTCGCCGCCGCCGTCGAGATGCTCAGCCGCCTTTTATGGCGACCAAAAATAAGGCCAACATGTCTAGCTGCACGTGCTTCGCAACCTCAAAAACACGCTCAACACCTATTCAACACGCGCATCCGGGACGCGCTACTCGCCCGATGCGCGTGGAGCTCGAGCTCTTCACGCAAGCAGGAAGACAACGACAACAATGGTAACGGCAAAGGTAAGGCGCGGTCGAAGCCCCCGTACTTCGCGCGCGCAAAGACGATCGTGAGATGGACGGCACTGGCCGGTGCGTCGAGTGTCGCCGGCGTGCTTATCATTGGCGGCGTGATCTTTCTGCACGACGCGTTTACATACACGGAGCGACACGTCGACCGCGTGCCCATAAACCCGCTCGCGTTGCACCCGGAGGTGGGCGGGCCGAAGAAGCTCCCCGTGGCGAAGGTGCTCGTCGCCGACGAAGAGGACGAGGAGAACAAGAAGCTCACCACGAAACCGCGACTCGTAATTGTTGGTGGTGGATGGGGTGTTCGTAGCTTTCTTCATCCTAGTAACAGTGTGTCTACGGAGTAGTCTAATGCAAGAACTTATTGCAGGCCATAGGCGTCCTCGAGTCTCTTCAGTCTGGACAATACCATGTTACGCTGATCTCGCCGGAAACATTTACGACCTTCACGCCCTTACTCCCATGTACGTTTCTGCTCCTCCTAAAATCTTTGCCTATACTCATGAAATGCGCAGCTGCCGCCGTCGGTACCGTCCAGTTCCGCAGCCTCATCGAACCGCTCCGTAAGATCGTCGCGCGCCTGCGTGGGCACTACATCTCCGGCAAGGCCGTCGACATCGTCATGGGTGAGCGGTTGCTCGAGGTCGAGACAACTGGTCCGGACGGCGAGAAGCACAATATTTACGTCCCGTATGACAAGCTCATCATCGCCGTCGGCTCGACCTCGGCCACGTACGGTGTCAACGGCCTGCAGCATACTTTCCAGCTCAAGACGGTCGCGGACGCGCAGGTGATTCGCCGACGGCTAACGGATAATTTTGAGACGGCTAGTTTACCAACGACGACGCCTGAGGAACGCAAGCGGTTATTAAGCTTCGTCGTCTGCGGCGGTGGCCCGACTGGCGTGGAAACGGCCGCGGTAGGTCGTTTCTCAGCAGAGCAAGGATCTGGTACTCAAGTCATATACCGTAGGAAATTTACGATTTGTGTCAAGAGGATGTCTTGAATTACGTGAGTATGTTCGACAAGAGGTAGATGCCTACTGACTAGTCCTTGATTTTAGTATCCTAAATTATGTCGGGAAGAGGTCTCAATCACCCTGATCCAATCTAGGGAACATATCCTGAACACTGTACGTGCTGTTGACTTCCACTCTCATGCTTCTCATTCTGATATTCTTGCTACAGTACTCTGAAGCTATATCCAAGTATGCCGAGGTTCGTCTGGCAGGAACGGATCCCTATGTTTACCCTGACCCTTCTGTTTAGAACAAGTTCAAGCGAACCGGTGTCAATGTCATCACTATCGCTCGGTGAACTTGCTTTTCGACATTCACAGAAAGGAAGAGAAAATTGATATCAATTCCATTTAGCGTAAAAGAAATTCAACATGACAAGGTTATCTATACAATAAAGGAAGGCGACAAGCTCGTGGAACGCGAAGTCCCTTCGAACTTCGTCTTGTGGTCCACAGGCATTGCGATGAATCCTTTCACGCGACGCGTTTCGTCTCTTCTGCCAAACCAGGTGCACCTCAAGGCAATTGAGGTCGATGCTCACCTGCGCGTGAAAGGGGCGCCGCTAGGCACTGTCTATGCCATTGGGGATGCTTGCGTCGTATGTTCCTTCTTAATACCGTGAAGTGTGTGGATGCTTAGCCGTTTATAGATGGAAACAAACATCGTCGGTCACCTTCTGGAGCTCGTCGACGATGCGGACAGGAACAATGATGGCAAGATCGATTTGGAGGAGTGGAAGATTATGGGTTAGTTCACTGGTTTCTTTTTCTCTCTTTTTTTCCCCAAGGAGTTGCCGTGTTTTACATCACCTGTTCTGCAGCTGCGCAGATCAAGAAGCGTGTCCCGATGGCTGAATCGCATCTTCAGAAAGTGCGGGACCTTTTCGAGCGATACGACACGGACAAAGACGATAGCCTCGACTTGAACGAGCTTGCGCTCCTTCTACAAGAGATCAGTAGCAAGATCACACCTCTTCCCGCCGTAAGTGCTTCATCCTCCTCGAATTAGAGCTTCAGGCGTCTCAAATGATACGCCAGACCGCACAAGTCGCTTCGCAACAGGGCAAGTATCTCGGTAAGAAGCTCTCCAAGCTCTCACGGCAGCAGGAAATCTTGATCGCGAACGATATTCCGTTCACCGACGAGGCTGTCAGCGGGCCTTTCCGCTACATGCATCTCGGGAGTCTCGCATATATCGGTAATGCGGCCGTGTTCGACTTTGGCGGACGCAGTTTCATGGGTGGCCTCGCCGCGATGTACGCGTGGCGCAGTGTGTACTGGAGCGAACAGGTAACATCGCGCACACGTGCGCTGCTTATGTTCGACTGGATCATTCGGTACCTTTCTCCTCATTCATTGAGACGTTGAAATGAAACACTAATGAAATGCTTGCTTGCAGTGGAATCTGGGGCCGAGACATCTCGAGGCTCTGACAGACGCCGGACTATAACTTATTGTCGCTTGGATGACCCTCTCAGAATGGACTGTGTAATCTCGTAGATCTTGTTCGATGTTTTGCAAGGCCGAAGCAATGATGTTCATTGTTGTTACACCATCCATTCTATATATTTGTTAATAACCTCACTGGTCCTGCCACTCAAACGATCCCATAAGCGCAGTCCTCCCTGCTATCGAACCAGGGCCTGGCATCAAAACGGTCAATTTGCGCGCCTTCGCGTCGATCCCGGTTCTGGTTGCAAGTACAGTTCTATCAATCCGTGTATTATCATTGTGAATGAGAGTAGAAAGACGTACACTACGAAGAAAGCAACGACGGAGAGGTCGAGCACTTCTTCGTCATATCGCTCGTTTTCATCGGGGTTAAGTGGCGCGAGGAGTGCAAGCACGGCATTGAGCAGCCCGGAACCCTTTTGTGCCGGGTCGACGGGGACGGGCTGCAGCTCCGTGACGGCGCGCTGTGCACCAATGGGCAGCGCACTCGAAGGTGCGATCGAGCCTAAGCAAGTCAGTGAAACCTCAGATAAGATGAGAAATCGAATAAAAACGAACCTCCACCGATGCGGTAGATGATCAGGTCGTCAAAGCTAATGGCAGTGGATAAGGGTGAGAGGTGCGCGTCGCTGAGGTCGCTGTCCTCGCCGGTGCCTGCTGCTCCCTGTTGCGCGAGCCCTGGAGGAGGCGAGAGGTGTTGGCCATACATGTAGTTGTGGATCTGGTAGCGGTGCACGCGTTCGCGGTATCCGAGATCGAGATCGACGACCTAACGGTTCATAGTGTGTCAGAAGAGCGCAGAGAGAGACTAGGACGAACACTCACTCCTCCGGATTTTGAAAGTTTGATGACGCTGAGCATCGAGCCAAACATGCGTTGCATCTCGACATTCAGCTTTTCGTGCCCGACGACCAGGATGACATTGACTTCAAACAGACGAGCTCGTCATAAGTACATTTCTACTCGCCTAAAACGCACAACTTACTGTGGAAAGCGTCCACGCAAGACTTTACGAGCGCATATTTCTTATCGCTGGGCGCACCTGCGAATCCGGTGGCAAAGGATGAAGGCGTATCGACTATGATGCCGGAGCTCTTCCCTGTACTCATCCCGCATTTACGTGAGCTTCATTCCGACCGAGCTAAGCGGAGACCTCACCTAACGGCTCATTGTCATGTCTCGAGCTAACGTTCTCGCCGAGGTTCCGAATCAGTCGGTCCATGAGGAGCGGATTTTGCCGGACTTCTGCATGGCCGTACCAGTAGACCAGAGGTAAAAGGGCGGAGGAGGATAGCGCTGTAGGTGCTGACGTTGCCGTTGATCCCAGTGTATTGGCGGGTGACTGGGTAGGAATGGGCATGTTTATTGGGCATGCAGACACGGTTCCTGGAACAGTCCAACCTCCCTATGAATTTAACGTGAGAAGGGAACTGAAGCCAGGCTAACACGAATAGCAGGCAAACCTCTCCAGGATCGACATTAACGAACATAGGAGCCCAGTCCTGGCCTGCGCGAACAGCGTAGTTTGCTAATATCTTGCACGCCGTAGTCTTGCCTGCGTTTTCTGGACCGACGATGAGCACCCGCGGAGGGCCCTCGGGCACGCCGGCTGACTCATTCGGTATCGGTGAGCTACGCGTTGAGCTCAATGACCGGACACGCATTTGCTCGAAAGCGAGGTGCAGGTTCATGTACGCTGCCATGGGTGTCTCGTCTGAGACGTATTCCGTTGAAGGTCGGCCTGTAACGTGTAACCAGGAGTTCTTTAGCACGTATTTCCATATATTTTAATGGGGTATGTTTAAGGGACATATCTGGAGAGTGCATCCTTGCCAGGTGTAGACGGCAGCTTTGCATTCGAGTCCGAAGAGGTAGACCACGCCTTCTCCGAGCTCGGCACCGAAGACTTCTGCGTGTCCTCTTATTAGCTGTAGGTAGATGTAAGCGTGATAATTGTGGCACAGAGTACTGCACGACGCACCTTGATTGCAAGAGTAGTATCTGGGTCTAGCTCAAACCGATATTCCGTCTCCGGGTCCAACACCCATTCCTTCGTTTCCTCAGTTGAGTCCATTGCACACTATCTTCAGTCTACTACAGCTGCGTTCAGTGTGAATTAATTCAAGCCTCTGAAAGTGTCGTCCAGGATATTTTAACCGCACCCTTAAGTTATCCTGCAAGGGAACGCCACGGAATGCACGTCAAATTGCTCGGAAATGTTTTCACACAGGCTCAATCAATACCAAGACCTCTCAATGTGCACCTTCCAATCAGCAGTAGACTGACAGTGCACGTAGAGAATAAGGCTGAACTGGATGCTCTGGTACTCGAGGTTACCGAGCTGGATGAATTTCTACCAGGCCGACGACTGTGGATCACTAGTACTGGAAGATCGACGTTGAAGACTAGTAGTACAGTACTGCACATGACTACGCGTGACCGACGCGCGCTATTCTTCGGTGTCTTGCAGTTCCCCCTCATCTCTGTCTTTTACAAGTTACTAACACATTTTGTGCCTCAGTCGGCCAATACGTCGCTGCTTTGTCTGCTAAAAAGGATTCCGTTTATCAAGCTTACCAGACTGAGACATGTTATGTATATGGTCGTGATAGAGGATTTCAACCCAAGTATCGAGTCCCAGCAGCGCTGAGAAACTGGCCCGAGTGAGTCCAGCTAGTTCACTCTTCACAACATCAGAGTGCTAAATTATCTCGGTGCTCCGCACCGTGAAGTAGAGTTTGAAACTATGCAGTGCAGATGGTGAATGAAACATGAACAGCGGTGCTGTGTTCCGATGATTCATCCGCATCTCGACCACTAGTTCACCGACGGAAGATTGACCGGCAGATGATAGAAAGCCGTTTGTTAAGCCACTCAAGAACGGAATCCATCTTCATAGCGGAGGATTGATCATCATACACATTCCTCGAAGACACTGCCAGTCCTCGGCTGTCTCTACTAGCTCTACGGGGAATAACAAACCTCGTCTATGTCTCTGTATAGCAGCTCGACAGACGTCAATCACTAAACTTGCCACGAAAGTTGAAGACACGCAGCAGCCCCCTTTGATCTCAAGTTTACGGTGCTTTTTTCTCGGAGATTTGGATGCCGAATCTTCGCGAAGAGATGGGACTTCAAACAACAGACTGTATGACTAGTTGATCTAAACTCGGTCTGAACCACCGCCGGTGATATCCTTGACGAGTTCCTGTCCATCGCATCATCTTCTTGCAGCGCATTTTTTCTTTATGTCGATGTTGTTACTCTTTCTTTGTCCTCTTGGGTGAGTGAACACCTCTAGTTTTCGACGAAATGTTTGCCTCTTTTCTCCCACTTTTTTCTCGGTATGTAGCATTCTTATTCCGTGGGAGGCCAGGCGTCAAGTAGATAATCAATCAAGCTATGTTGCTACCTGATGCGCATTTGAAACGTTGGGCTTTTCGGACATTTGGGCATTCAAGTTAAACAACATTGAACCGTCGTCACTGCTTTGCTTCTAAAGGCTCAGGCACACGGTCCCCCGGTGTAGGAACGGCGCAAGCGACCGGTCTATCAATCATTCTATGTTTCAGGCTTGTACGAGGGTTACAAACAACGGCAGGATGATCTGGAATATCTTTGAATTGACACCGCGAAGCTAAAATGTTGCGCCATATACAACGATGACTCGACCTCCGTCATGCGATATTTAAGATGGGGTATGCGCTTCTGCGGTACCGCATATCATACCGTAACGAACTCCCCACTCTCTTAGGCCATCTCTTCCGAGCATGGAGTCAGCCTACTTTGATGAACCGCCTTCATACGCTGGACCGGCCTATTCTCGTTCAACCACTGTGTCACCCTCATACTCACCGTCTCCTCGCCCGTCTGAACTAGTCATTCGCTCGAGCTCGGATGCTAGTTGCGCCGCGCCTCAAGACTATGTGTACCGTTCCAAGCTTATCATTGTAAAACTTGGACCAAAGACATGGGGGACGAGTTTCCCAGTCTATGGAAGTGGTGCTTCTGTCGAGGGAACTTTCTCGCTGTCTGGAGACCTCAAGAACGTGTCGTCAGTCTCCATCAAGGTACTTGTCACGCCTCATTCGCATATTTGTTTTTATTAATGGATTTTGTTAGCTGGAGGGTAGCGTGACGAACACGCATGTGGAACGAGGCCTTGTAACTGGAGCGACCTCAGTCGACGTTCTGTCGATGTCTTCGTCCTATACTGCGCCTATTTCAGGAGACTGGACGCAAGACCAACCCTTCTCACATCCCCTCCCTTCGTTCGCTACGGGAAGACAGACTCCGCTACCTCCTAGCTCCATTTTGTACCATTCTGGTGTCATCTGCGACATCAAGTATAGGCTAAGGATCACTGTTATTTGTAAAGGTCTTCGTCGAAATGACAGGTAAGTTACCCTACTATGTTTGACAACTTTTACAACTTATCGAAATTATCTAATTGAGACATCTTCAGCCTCAAGATCCCATTTTTTTATCTACCACGTACCTTCGCAAGGGGTCCGCTGATACCGTTTATTCCCAACACTGTCATCAACCTGAATGGTCCAAGCTTTGCCCAGGGCCTGAAGGAAGTTAAGATAGTACAGCTGCGAGCTTCGAGTAAACATGCCACTCTCGACACTGCTCCTGTTATTACTGTACGTGAATGTCGGTATCAGATCGTTTGACGAGACTGATACGAATCCCTTGTTTCTAGCTCGCACTTCCCTCTGTCCTATCGTTCGCCGCCTACGACGCTATTCCGATGACACTGAACATCGTCTGTCCACATAGTGTCGTCGTCGCCAAGCTGCTTCTGTCAGCAGCCAAAATTCAGCTCATTAGGCGTACGCGGACGTGGATTCATGAAGGGCGTACTAGCAGCAAGCACGAGTCGCTCGCCGGCGTCGCCGATATCATTAGTACGGATGAGAGTCCGGACGGCGTGAGCGTCGTGTCTTATGAGCTGCACACCACGCGAGCGGCGGTGGAGAAGGCATGGGCGGTTGACGGTGTTGCAGAACAGCAGGTGCGTCGGCTTACTTTCCGCGAGGCATGCCAATTCCACATTGGCTGACCTGCTTTTCGTGACTCTAGTACTACATCCGGGTAACTGTACGGCCTCCATCGAGTACTGCAGGGCATATACCCAACTACGACTGCGAGCAGCCTATAGAGCTCACGACGGACTCTTATGACAGCTCGGAGCGCGAAATCGCGGCATTGGGTGGTTTGCCCAGTCCAGCGATCGGACTCTCACAGCAGGGTCCCCGGATGGCCGAGTCGAAGGCGAACATCTTGCGCTTACGTCTTTTAGCTAAATCCTTATCTGCCGCTTCAGGCAGTCCTGCAAATCTCAAAAAAATAAACCCTCAAAGCGGCAACTCACAGATCACTGAAAGCGGCAACTTACAAATCGTTCAAAGCGGTAACTCCAACAAACCCTCAAAGCGGCAGCATGCAAATCATCCACACACACTTTCAGCTCAAACAATTCATTTCTCACTTGAAAATTTTCAGAAAAATCATCAAAAAAATAAATTTAATTAGCAAATTATTATGCCATCTTCCCAATGAGTATTGGTGTATAAACTGCCACATCACATCAACTAATTTGAGCTTTCTTGATGATGCATAAGAGAGAGACTGAAAATACATACAGGAAAATTGTCTACTCACCTTTGTTGTTGTCAGAGAGACTCAGCAACAAAGGTGTCAGAATGGGTTCAAATAGGAAGTATTATATGTGAACTCAGTACCAGTGCAAAAGGAATCCATTGAGAATTATTCTCAGAATATGTAAATCATCAGCATGACATGTGCTAAAGTATAGTGCAACTTGGCCTGGGTGCCTACGAGCTTCAGATGGGTCAGGGAACAAATGGAATGTGAACTGGATATGAACAGAACATAATGCACCAGGCTCCAAGGGTCCAGAGGCTGTGCTGCTCCCCCAAGTCTTGGACTCAGAGTGGTCCTCATCTCAGCAAGCTTGCAATACATGCTAGAGTATCACTGAACTCAATGTGAGTGCATATGAGCTTTGGATGAGTTGGGGAGTGAAGGAAATATGAAAAGGATATGAACAGAATATAATGTGCCAGGCTCTGAAGGTCTGGAGGCTGTGCTGTCACTGAGTCTTAGATTTAAACTTGGACTCAGACTTATCATAATCACAGTACAGCTTCACAGTTGTATTCCAGGATTTGTGTGTGTCTCAGAATGTCAGATGCTTGGTACTTCAGAGTCAAGTTATGATGTTCAGAAGGTTGGCAATATGTCAGAAGTGGTAAGAACACCCCAGTGGGCTTTCAGTTCTGGCATAAATGGAATGCCATACAATAAAATTCAGATTGCTTTCAGACATGTGTATGTGATACATATATAGTTTTGAAATTGAAAAAGCATGAGAACCCAGACTAATGACCAGCAAGGAACTTTGAATAGATACAGCTTCAAGAGTGAGAGATTGTACTGATTAAATCTGAAGAACCAAAGAACTTAGATCAAGCAATGCCTAAAAAACTTGGATTGATAGCCAGCGAAGTTCCCAGCTTTGCCGGGAACTTCAGGGCTGGTTATTATAATATGCAAAGGGCCACTTTTGACACAGCCACATGCTGACTAAATTTGGACTTTCTATTTTCTTGATGCTTCCTTTTTCCTTCTTTGGTTGTCACATGCTCCTGCTCTGGCCAGCTCCGGAAAATTTGATGGCTCAAAGTGGCAATAGTGCACATCATCACATGATGTCTGCACATGGGTACACATCCATGAGCAGACTGCTCTGTAGGCTCAATCAACTCATTTCCTATATGAAAAAAAATTGTAAAAAATATGAATAAAATCACAAAAATTAGGAATAAAATAAATTATTTTAATTAAATCATGCTCTTCTCCAGAAATTTTGATAGCTAAAAGTGGTAACTTCAAAGCAGCAGTATGCAAATCATCTACAATCAATTTTATAACTCATTTCTCACATGAAAAGGTTAGGAAAAATGCTGAAAAAAACAAGTTAATTACAAAACTATTCTGCTATTTTCTCCATGTGTATTATAAAATAAATTTCAGTAGAAAATCAATCAATTTGAGTCATCCTGATGATGCATGAATAGATCTCCTACTTTACTATGAATAAAAAAGGCCTTTCCCTCTGGGTTTCTCCCAGAAACATCTCCTCTTGGCTAGACACTCTCTCTTCTGTTTCATTCCCTTTGGATTAGTTACTCTTCATCTTCTTCAGCATCTAGCAATTTTCTACTTTAAAAAAATCCTTTTCATTCTCTCAGCTAACCATAGTACTTATTTGACTGATTCAAAAGACTATAGTATATATACTGTCTTATCTCTCTGTGCCTGTAACTACTCACCAGCTTATTTTAAATGACAGCTATGCACTCTCTACTTCTCACATGCATTCTCATTGGTCTTTCAATTCATGATGAAGCATATAATTAGGAAACAATGCCTACTAGAAGATACCTAGATAGTGCCAACATTGAGCTACACAAGACAGATAGGACAAAGTAATCTTTGTTATTATCAGAGAGACTGAGGCAACAAAGACATTGGAACAGGTTCAAATAGAAAGGATTAGATAATAGAAACTGTACAGTACCAGTCTGAAAGGAATCTATTGAGAATTACTCTCAGAATACATAATCTAATAGTCCAATGCATGCTGGAGTATAGTGCAACTCAGTATAGGAACATATGAGCTTCAGATGGGTTAAAGAGTGAAGAGAATGTGAAAAGATATGAACTGAAAATAATGTGCCAGACTCTGAAGGTCCAGAGGCTGTGCTGCCACCAAGTCTTGGACTCAGACTCCTTATAGTTGTAGTATGGTCTTATAATTGTGATATGGCCACATGGTTGCATTCCAGAGTTTGTGCATCTCAGAATGTCAGATGCTTGGTGCATCAGAGTTGAGTTATGATGTTCAGGAGGTCAGCAACATGTCAGAAGTGGGAAGAATGCTCTAGCAGGCTTACATCTAAAGCCTTTTTTGAATATAATATAAGGTGTCCTAACATAATATCTATATTATATATAAAGAATATCTTTTGTATTTTAAATAGAGACATGAGAAGCAGGTATCATGCACTACATTTTTCTATTGAAGGAGGCTTATTCTATCTTCAAATTCTCAACAATCAATGTTGTACTTAGTGAGGCTTTGTTGTAAATAGAATGCTATACAATAAAATTCAGATTACTTTCAGGCATGTGAGGTACATATAGTTTTGAAATTGAAAAATTATGAGAACTGAGATGAAGCATTGTCTATAGAACTCAGACTGATGACCAGCAAGGAACTTTGAATAGATACAGCTTTTAGAATGAGAAATTTCACCAATTAGATCTGAAGAACCAAAGAACTCAGATCAAGCAATGTCCAAAAAAACTCGGATTGATGGCCAGCGGAGTTCCCGGCGAAGCCGGGAACTCCAAGGCTGGTTAATTTTATTAGACCGAGTCCTTTTTCCCGGGTAAATAGACGATCGACCGATCAACGTCGCGTCAATCACCCTCGCGTGCTGCGCGGAGGGTGCACGCCCATAATTCTTGAATACACTCTGCAACGATGCTGGCCGCAGCGACTTCGTTTTTTGCGAGGACGAATATCTCTACCAACTATAGCATCGGCCCACCCTCAGCGACAGGCTCTTTGCCAGGCTTTGGCTCCGGTCATCCACACCTGGGCCAGGACCGTCAAGCTCAGTGAGTGCGCCGCTGCCCACTCCGCAGCTCACACCTACTTTTCATGGTGAGCTATAGCCCTTTCCTAGGAGCTTGTATTGAAACTGACCTTTCTAAGTCGGACCATGGCGGGTGCAACCAGCGACACACAAGGTGACGAACAAGCGCGTTTCGGTATGGACGTATGACAAGCGGGCCGCCGATGCGGACAGGATGAACGCTACGGCGAAGGACAGAATCGTTGAAGCTCTAAAGACTGAGGTGCGGGAGGCTTCATTATCCTTGTGAACTTTCACCTGAGGTGGTGAACGGGTGGGATTACAGGCGTCTACTCTTGGAAGACTGAGACACTCGAACATTTTAGGTGTGTACACGCTTCGACTTCTCTTTGAGATTTATGAATTTCAATGTTCTTGTAGAAATGGTCGAGCCTGTGGAAGAGACGCGGGCAAAAATTCTGTTTGCCACGGAGCCCTTGCTTTCGTCGTTGCATCTCTCGATACCCTCCTCTCGCTCATCTAGTCCGTTCATCAGGCTTACTAGTCTGAGACATGTTATATGGTCGTGATAGAGGATTTCAACTCAAGTATCGAGTCCCAGCAGCGCCGAGAAACTGGCCCGAGTGAGTCGAGATCGAGAGGTGTCGACATGCAAACTCCAGCTGGTTCACTCTTCACAACATCAGAGTGTTAAAATATCTCGGTGCTCCGCACCGTGAAGCAGAGTTTGAAACTATGCAGTGCAGGTGGTGAATGAAACATGAACAGCGATGCTGTGTTCCGATGATCCATCTGCATCTCAGCCACTAGTTCATCGACGGAAGCTTGACCGGCAGATGATAGGAAGCCGTTTGTAAAGCCACTCAAGAGCGGAATCCATCTTCATCTCTTCGAAGTTTGGACATCCTCATAACGGAGGATTGATCATCATGCACACTCCTCGGAGACACTGTCAGTCCTCCTTGTTTGTCCCCACTAGCTCCACGGGGAGTGACGAAGCTCGACAGACGACAATCGCCAAACTTGTCATGAAAGTTGAAGACACGCAGCAGCCCCTTTTGATCTCAAGTCTCCGGTGCTTTTGCGACTCGGAATCTTCGCGAAGAGATATGGCTAGTTGATCTAAACTCGGTCTGAACCACTGCCGGTGATATTCTTGACGAGTTCCTGTCCATCGCATCATCTTCTTGCAGCGCCTTTTTTCTTTATATCGATGTTGTTACTCTTTCTTTGTCCTCTAACGGGCTGCAGCGGACATGTCGGAGTTTTAAGATTAAGGTTCTTCTAAAGAGCCCACGTGTATCTGATGCTTACTCAATCTCACCTATACGAGATCCCGATGTTTTCGTTTCGCACTGCACTAACGGAAGCTTCCCAGTATACATAACTTTACTTTAGGTGTATAAAGCATGCCGATAGTTGCGTTTTCTGTCCGCCATCGCCCTCTTGCCCTCAACCTCCTTGTACCTTTTCGACCTGCCCACTGCTAGTGTCCATACTTGCGATGTCAAAGGAGGCCAGCATCTCAAGCGTCCCAAACTCGGAGAAGGACTTCTCGTCAGTGAAGGCGGGCTACGACGAAGTTGATGTTGCTGCTCAGCTCGCTTCGGGCGGCTACGGCGAAAGGATAAGTGATGAGGATGCTTTACGAATAAGGCGAGACTTTATTACGCTAAGCAACATAACTTGAACTGACTGAAACTTTTCCAGGAAGAGGATTGATTGGCATCTTATGCCATTAATGTGTAGTGAGTACTGTTGTTGTACAGACATTGACGAGCGGCTGTATCTGACTATCGGCCAGTTTTATATCTGTATGTCGCAGAGGGAAATGTATAGCGTCATGTTCTACCGAAGCTAATTTTCACTCAGGATGCAATTTGCTGACAAGACAGCTCTCGGCCAATCAGCAGTTCTGGGCTTAAAGTATGGCGTTCGACCCGGCGGACTTCATGATGACTGATCCGACATGTATACAGTGCGGCGACGCATCTCACGGCGAACCAGTTTAATTGGCTTGGTACGATATTCTACCTAAGCTATCTGGTCTTCGAATATCCGCAAAACCTCGCACTGCAACGTTTCCCAGTGGGCAAGTGGATGAGGTGCATATACTAAATCTCTCCTTGTAATTCTCTTGTTTCTCATTCTTCTGCCTCAAGTGTCAACATATTTGTCTGGTCAGTCGCACTGTGCGCGCATGCCGCATGCACCAGTTTTGGCGGACTCTTTGCTTGTCGCTTTATACTCGGCATGTGCGAGGGCGCTATCACAGCAGGTATGCATGCCTTCGGCAAATTATGACTCTTCAATTGAATATTAACTGCCAAATCTTTTCAAGGCTTCCTCATTGTCACATCGATGTTCTACACGCATGCCGAGCAGACTCTGCGTGTCGGCTACTGGTGTACGTGGTCCAGTTTTGGGTATTACCAGCCGTGCTTCGTCACTGATCTTGACTTCTTTCAATTCAGTCCTTATGAATGGTTCAGCCGTTATCATCCTTGGGTTCATCGCTTTCGGAGTTTTGCACGCGAAGACTGGAAATTTTGAGCCGTGGCAATGGTTGGATGATTTCTTCTCTTCAGACACGTCCGACTTCTGAGTTTCATCCACTAGGCTCATGATCATTACAGGCATAATCACACTCATCACATCCGTTCTATTCTGGTACGTTCAAGCTGTTTCAAATTGAGTGACCGGGAGATCTTTACTCTGCGTCATAAGGTTCTTCTTCCCGGACTCTCCCGCCAACGCAAAGTTCCTGAGTGATGAAGACAAACGCCTTGCTGTCCTCCGAATCAAGTCCAACCAGACAGGTGTCGAGAACAAGCACTTCAAATTAAACCAGTAAGCTAAAGCTTTTTCTACCTCTTTGAATTCACCCATATCGTCTGTTAGGTTTTATGAGACCTTGCGAGATCCGAAGACATGGCTATTCTCTTTGATTGTCGCTTTGTGGTAGGTAACACGCTCTTCTCATTTTACAGACTCAACTCATTTGTTTTTGTTAAGCCAAATTCCGAACTCGGTGGGTCTTAGAAAATACCGAGATGTTTACTCGCTCTCTGACTTTAATTGAAGTTGACTAACCAGCGCCAGTTGATAGTGAAGATGTTTGGGTGAGTCATTGTTCCCTGTGTGTTTCCTTGCCACTGACTCATGATCCCGGATTGAAGATTTTCGCAGATCCAAACAACTTTGCTTGGCTGCGTCGATGGTGTAGTAAGTCAATTTTTCTCTATCCTCACGCATCGACGATAGGCTAATCCTTTGCTTTCTCAGGTCGTCAGTGAGTATATGTGAAAGCCTACTATATAGTATTCGCACTGAACAAGGTTTCTCAAGTTGCCGCAATCTACTTTTCGACGAAGGCGGCTTCGGTTTTGCGAGACTGTCGTTCTATTATCGTCGCAGCGTGGACAGTCCCCGCTATCGTCGGAGGCATCCTTGTAATCTCTCTACCGTTTACGAACAGAATCGGACTACTCTTCTCTTACTGGACCGCACGTAAGTGCCCCTTGCTCACCTTTTACAGGAAATGGCTTATAGTATGTTTTTGTGTTTCTGAAACTAGTTATTGCTAACGGGTGCCTCCCTGTGCTGCTTGGATGGGTAAACAGCGTTACTGCTGGCCACAGTAAGGTAAACATATTGTATTATCACCCAAGCAAATACAGCTGACAGGGATACATCCAGCGAATCTCGACGAACGCTATCGTTCTCATTGCATATTCTATTGGCAATGCGGCCGGCCCATTCATGTGGAAAGCGCAGTATCAGCCTCGGTAAGCATCATTTTCTCCTCTTCACTGGGACTTTCCATTCATAATAGACATTAGCAATCGTGTGCCATGGGCAATCATTATCGCATGCAATGGTGTAGTCGGTATCCTCTCTTTGCTCATCCGCTTCTATCTCGCTCGTGAGAACAGCATTCGCAAGAGGCAACATTCCGACACGACCTACGACGACGTGTTCATCGTCGTGCAGGACGAGAACGGCGCGGATGTCAAGAGGAAAGTCGACAAGGCGTTCCTGGATCTCACCGACAGGCAGAATCTCGAGTATCTCTATGTTATGTGAGATGCGAGACAAGTTCGTTTAATTATTAGGCGGGTGGTTTTGTGCACGTATGTAGATCTTTCGTAACATATATAGTGAGTTTGGATTTAGGGCCAATGGTAAATAATGATATTTGAATTCTAAAATTATACAGTCGCGTTTCCAAAACGAAAGCGAGTCGGGACAGCTGAGCGGGTAACACATGCTCCATGACCTAGGCTATTTGCGAAGGCAAGAACTACAAGAATGACGAGACCTTCACGGGCTTCCTCACAGCAGCCGAGTTGCCCTCCTTAAAACGGTACGACACCTTGAACTTCTTCTCTGCCGTCACCGCAGCTCCAACAGTAGGTCCAGTACACTTACTCTTTTTGGAAGCTGGCGCTGTGGATGTGGGGATCGGACGTCCGAAGAAATCGACAGGGGGCTAAGGAACGAGGATCAGCGATTCCGTTCTGTAGGCTTCAATGAAGTGACAGACCTTGTCCGCTATATCAAGTGCCTCTGCTTTTCGCTTCCCAAGCGCAAAGCGGTCTGTCCGCCCGCCCGTATCTTCCTCGAGATCTTCGTGGTTGCCTTTGCGAGGCCTGTGACGAGGAGGAAGGTTCAGTTGCGGAAGCTGCCGACCGAAATTACCAGACCGTTGCTTACCTCTTAAATATATCAAGAGTTTTCGTCTTGCCTCGCTCAATCACCTCGGCATGCCGGACGATTAACTGCGCATCAATCTAAAACATAACACTGTCAGCACACTTTAAGATATTCAGGACCAACATGGTATACCTCTCCAGCAATTACATGCCGCGTGGCATAGCGCTGAACGGCGACATCCGGCGCCCGTTTCCCGTCATATGTTATAAATGCATCTACTGGTCTGATTATTGTCCGAGATTAGTCGGAATAGCCTCGCGGCGCCTGCCAATAGATAAACTTACGGGTCCAACCTGTATACGAGCTGACCATCCTCGGTCTTTTCCTGAACGAAGCGCAGCTCGAGAGAAACCATGATATCAACAAGGCGAGCGAGGAGTGCTCGCTCCTGCGGTTTAGTGACCTGGCTATTGACCTTCCTCCGAGATATCAGAAGCGGCCCTTTAGTTGAGAGATTAAATATGCTCACAGGACGCATTGGAGGGGATATGATGCGGTTAATGTACGGCGCCAGTTCGAGTTGCATGACTTCGTTCGAAAGAAAATGTCGTAATCCTGCACATCGTTGACTTGCTGCAGAATGAACGCATTTCGAAAGTGATTTATATATCTCCTCATTCGTTCGTGTCTTCATCAGAGCCTAATTAGGAACGAGTTAGCCATCAATATATGAATCGACAGAACGCAGAAGGGCGCACATCCCAGTCGGCCTTCGGTCGGTCCACCTTCGCGCCACCTCGTTCGTTGAAAAGGGGATAGAAGGGAACAAGAGAGTATGAAAGGTAGGGAATCAGACCATATTCTCGTTCAGAACGCATTGCTCCGGAGAATGAGTCAAATGCCGCCAGCCAGTTTGCAGCCCTTTCATGACGTGAAAGCGATGCTTCATAATGTCGCAAGTTGATATAGTGTTCAAAGCAACCTAAAGAAGCACGGTCAGAATTCTTCTGTCAAGAAAGGACTCCGTAGATACACAGGACAAAAAATGGCTCACCTAATGCAACCCTATCTACCGAACCGCTAGCGTCGATGTCTGTACTCAGACGACTGACGTACCGGCCCTCGTCAAGCTCGCTCATGCCGAGCTCCTTCACGCGCTTCTTCGCGAGAGGCGCAAACAGGCCGCTCATGACAGACGTAAAGGATGCATCTCCCTCTTTCATACCGACGGTAGCAGCACGGATGACAGACTCTGTAACTTCCTGCTGCCGGGCTTTGATGAACTACCAATGTGACAGGTCAATCGGGATCATAATGCAGTCAAAAAGTAGAAACTCACCTGAAGGGTGTTCAGGCAGCCTCGCATATCACCCTTTGCTATGCCAACCAGCGTCGTCAGAGCACGCGATTCCGCGCGAAGGTCCTCCATTTCGCATATAGATCGTAGCCGCTTCGTGAGATAAATATCCGCAGGGCGCTGAAAGCGTATAATTCGGGCGTGCTGCCGAAGCTTCGTCAGAGATGCAGCATAAAGGTCGTTACAAATGCAAATGATAGGCCGCAAGAGGGGTCGCTTGGTGTCCTTGTTTTTGTCTCCCCGCCCTGCAAAATGATATCATTTGACTGGTCGAGACTGGCATGAGTTTCTTGGCTAACCTTTCTTCTTCGCCTTGTCGAAAGTCAGTCCAATGAGTTTATGTATAAAGGTTGAAGACTTAAACAAATCGTTTAGTTTACTGTCTTTCCACGAGTCAATGAGAAACATACGTTCTCTCCTGCACCCGTCGCTCCGTCAATCTCGTCAATGACGACGCAGACTGGCTTTTTGCTGCCTACTGCCGAGCCAGATTCCAGAGTAGGTCGTATTCGATCATCGATAACTTGTCCCGAGCGTGAATCGCTATCAAATACGGATACTTTAAGCATCATTCATCGAGAAATGAACTGAATCAGCTACGTGCCTGGCATTGATTTCCATTACTTCGTAGCCTGCCTGACAAGCAACAACATGGGCGAGTGTTGTTTTCCCAAACCCAGCGGGACCCGAGAGGAGTAGAATCTGTACCATCACTGTAAGATAAGATCGTACTGAAGGGAAACGCACAGGCTATCTACCTTTTCGCGAGGTCGATGATACGCGTCCTCGTATTTATTCTCCTGAGAAAGAATTGAAGACTTGCGCTACTTCTCCGTATCACTACAACTCACCGAATCCGTATCCTGATTACCGAACGTCTTCTTCGGCCTGTTAAGCGCCTTTCTCTTCCCGAACACACAGTAATCCCACTCCTTCAGCCATCCCATCGTCTCGCGATGCACGCGCTCGTCTCCTAGCAGGTCTATGAAGCGCGCCGGGCGATAGCGGTCCACCCAGAGCTCGTTGTCGACAGGTTTGAACACTGTTGCTGTGGAAGGTCCTGCTTCACTGAACAGAGACTTAATGCATACAATGCAGAAGATATGAGAGTAGCTTACGGTTGGGCGAGCTTAGCTATTGTGATCTCTGAAAGCTGATCTTTGAGTTTGTGTACCGGCCTTTCAAGCAAGTTTCCAAACTGTTGTTGGCCTGCCGTCTGGATACGATAGTCGATAGGAACCCATCAGTAGTAGACATATATGGTTATGGGTAAGGCTTACAGTACGGGACTTCGTTTTGGTCTTCTTCTTGAAGTAGACGGTCTTACCGTCGAATGTCGTCGCGGAGACCGAGCCAGACAGACCGGAGAAAAGGCTGCTCGGCGTCCGCGGCTCCTTGGGTGAAATTTCATCTCTTGCTCGGCCATTCGGGTATAGGATCTGGCTCAATGACGGCAGCTCCTCTGACCACAAGCAACATGCACATTAAAATAGGCTATGCATAAAGGGAAATAGCAGGCATACCTTGAGATTCCACAAGTGTCTCCTCGAGCTCGCATTGTGCGCCCGATTCCAGAGGTTGCTCGAGCAACCCGCTTGATTCAAATGCGTCTCGATCCTCGTGCATCGCACTAGACGTTCCGATCGACTCGAAGCCACCGTCATTCCCACCAGTCTGCCCGTCAAGCAAGCCATTCGGCTCGAAAGCGCGCGCATCTTCAGTTACTCTATCCAGCAGCCCAGAAGGTTTGAAGGAATCTTGCACGTCATCCACATCCTCCAACAGTCCGTTCGACTTGAAGCCGCCCTCGTCCACGCCTACCAGCTTCTCAAGCTCCGCGTCCAGAAGCCCGTTCGATTCAAAATTTTGTCGGCTTTCTACCACTGGAAAGTTCTTGCATTAAGTACCGCAATGAAGGGGAATCAGCAGAGAAGGTTTACATGTTTCCTCCTGACTTTCGCTCTCAGCCAACAAGCCATTCGCCACGAATTTGGCCATGCTCGTGTTCTGTGCGGTTATTTGATCAACGCCCATACCGTTATCATCATTATCTAGTACATCCAGGAGCCCATTAGGTACGAAGGATTCGACGCTTGTCATGTTGAGGAAGGGTTAATCGCAGAGTATGACACAACACGACACGACATAAACAAATTCACAGCGCGTTACAAGTTACAAACGCGGTTGGTCACAGCGTGTTTTCACGGTTTGTTTGCAGTTGTTTTCCTACTGTAAAAACTGACGAAAAAAATACAAGTATAGGTACAGCATATTCGTTCTTACTTCATCAGTATCTTACAAGAGTCAATCGAGAGGAGTGGAGTGTACAGCATATTCCGTATGTTTGGGGGACATTCTACGGAGTTGGGGGAGGGGCATGAGTTTGCACGATTGAATAAGGAAGACTCGAAAGCGCGTAAGCCAAAGCAAAATCACAGCGTATTTCGACGGAAACTGGCCGTTCTCTGGACCAGTGATTTTTTCATATGAGTTAGCACGTTAGCCATTGACTGGCGTTCTCCTTCGTAACCGTCAATGAGAGGAAACTGATATCGAGGAAGGTCGAACCGCGTCCGCCGCATAATGTTCATAAACACAAAGCCGACTATGCAAGGATGTTATAAGACCGAGTGTCTCTTAGAGGATATGTAGTCCGCATAATCTCACCGAGCAGTTCAGCGATAACATTCTCAGGAAGATCCTCGAATTCCAGATAGTCGCTCCCGACTTTCGGGATGGGAGAGGGTGAAAGACTGTTACGCAACTGTACGCATCGTTCATGGAACGTCGCAACAACTTCTCTCGTGTCTGAGCTACAAACCTAGAGGCAGTGAAGTCAACATTTTGATAGCAAGACGGTAGAAGACTAAAACTACTCACAAGGAGAGAATTACGAGTCGCTACCCAGATATAACCCAGTCGGCTAGGGACTAAGAGACTGCCTGGACTGCAGATGAATGAGTTACTGCCATTGAGCTCAGTTTCATAATGAATAAAGAGATACGCACGCAGCATTGACACTGTCGCAGCCGCCAAAGAGATCCGCAAACTTGATGGGCTCACCGTCCAAAATGCGAATGAGTCCTCCCGATTTCTTATCCCTGCCTGTCCACTCGATCGTAGCCACTGAATCGCCGTGCGTGTTAACGATCGATGTGAAGCGGGAAGCTACACCGACGATAACATTATCCTTTCCCAGTATGTATGATGCTCGTGAGAGTATGGTATATTTCGGGCGACCGGATGCGGCATCAACGAGCTCTGTATTGAGCATATCGGGCTGGTTGAATTTGAGGAGCATGATGATGGTTCAGGGAGAGAAGAGCCGTCCTCAAGTAGCATATGTTTATAACCGCATGACTAGTGGGATATAAGGCTTGCGTTAGGGAGAAGGCCTATCGCGGGAAAGGTTAAGCAAATATAACCGTCTAAGGCCCTTTCTTTCAGCGCCAGCAATGCTTTATGCCTCGAGGCTTACATCGCCATGAGGCTAGATCAATAGATATTTTAGGGCGGAGTTCGAATTAAATCCGATCGCCGGGATCGGCATTCTCTTAACCTTACTCAGCATTGTTAGTCAGCAATGATTGAATAATGATTAGTGTGGCGGGTGAGAAAATGATGTTTACCTCTGCTTGGTTCATCTCGTCTTCAACGTCAACGGCGACGACGCAGCGATCACATCGACAGAGCACCGTCCTCAGCAGTACGCCAGGACCCGCACTCAAAGTCTATGAGCGCTGCTAGTGGTGACACCTAGCAGGCTTCACAAGTTATCTCGCCACCCACCTGGCTTAGACCACAAGTAACCTGACGGTCCGGTCATTGTTCGTTCATGGCCCAGCAGCGTTCACGCACACCGCCTCGGAAACCAGTCTCGAACCCCGTCGCACGCTGCGGCGTCATCGCTCGTCGTACCTATACTCTTCGTCACTCCCCAAAACGCGCTCAACTCAAAGGTTCGCTCAATTCCCACGCTGTGCACGTCGCGACCGCGTCTATCGCGTCGCGTCCCGTTCTCGTTCCTTTGCATTTCAATTTGCGCCGTCTCCCCTCCCGTTCTCATCTCATGGCCCCGCTCCGCTCTCGCGATGCCGGGATTAACGCGTCATCCGATGTTCGGGTTGGATCGAAGCGCAAACGTGTAGGCAGCGCAAATGAAAATGGACAGATTCTCACCCGTGGCTCACGTGCCACTGGCAAGTTCAAAAGGCAGCGCTCGCAGGACGACTCGAGCGAGGAGGATTTCTCACCACAGAATACCATGGATGTTGACGAGGTTGAAGAGAACCCACAGAACTGGAGTTCGGAGCTATCGGATGAGGAGGGGGCACTGCTGGATGATTGTAAGTCTTCAGTCTCCTTGAAAACCTTCTATGTTAATCATTGCCATTATGCGCAGCGGATGAATACCTAATACACGAAGCTGACTTCCGCGAGCTCAACCGTCTGCGCAAGGACGAGCTCGTTCGCCTCTACTCTCTCGCTGGCTTGATGGCTTCGGCGGAAGACTTGACGAAGTCTGATATAATTACCTCCATCATCTCTGGACGCGCTGATGACGAAGAGGTGCCTCCATCCTCTCCGCCAGGGAAAACTGATGGTGGCTATTCCTCGGACGATGGACATGATGGCGGTGGAGAAGAGACAGATGCTGTGCACACGTCGCTGAGTCCCCTTCGTCGGCGTTCAACAGTTCAAGAGATTGGTCGCACTGTTAAGCGGACTGCTGCTGCAATTGGGAGGTCCTTTTCTTTAGGGACCAATGATGGCGTCAGCGGATCGAATCAGCAAAAGAAGTGTGCGCGCATATCAAAAGACGTTAAAAGCCCTTGTCACCATGATCTGCCTAATGGCACCTCAAAGTACGTCTGTATTTCTTCACGATTTGACCTTGTGCTCACTATCACCGGTACTTAGAAGACGACACGCTGCATCCAGTCATTCTTCACCGCAAGCTTCCTCCGTTTCATACTCTCTACCCTCGCCACCTGCTACTCGTCTTCGTTCGCGAACCATCTCTGCTGATTCGAAAGATTATTCTTCCTTTACCTCATCTCGTGCAAAAGGGTCATCTATCTCAGGTAGTTCGAGGCGAACGAGGACGAAAACTGTAGGATTCCAAGAAGCCGCCGACAATTATGCAGCTGATGAGAATGAGTCAATGTCTTCTCAAAGGAACAGTATCAGCAATCCATCTCCTCGTCGGCTACGCTCGAAGGGCTTGGACAGTGTTTCCTCGCAGGAGAGTACTGCTGATGCAGAGGGGCTTAAGAAGCGCATCACTCCCATGCGAAGGGCAAAGGGCAGGATTGGTTGTTTGAAGGAAGACAGTACTGCCACTGAAAGCGACGATGATGAGAGCCTGGATAATGCTGCCGAAGACGAAGTCGATGAACTGGACAGCTCTCCTTCGCCCCTCAGCAGCCCGGAGCCACGGCAAAATCGTCTAAGAGAGCAACGGACCCCAATGAAAAGGCGTCTCAGATCTCGGAAACTTCAGACGCATACCCCTCCTAGCGATGGTGATGACGAAGATGAGGAGGAAGATGAGGTTGAGCAGGACGATCAGCAAGAGGATGACGAGGCTGGGGATGACGAAAGCGAGGATACGGCTTCTGTTGAGGGAGGAGAGGAGGAGGAACAAGATGACGAAGAGGGCGAGGAGGAGGAGGAGGTCGCGGAGCCTCGCAAACTCCGAAACGGCAAGATTGTCGGAGAGGATACTACTGTGGAGGAAGATAGTGGGGAGGGATCCGAGGAAGGAGGGGAGGAAAATTCGTGCTCTGAAATTGAAGTTGATCAGGAGTCTGACGATGGGGAAGGTGCTGAAGTAGACGAAGAGATGCTCGACGAGGATGAGGACGAAGTAATGGAGGATGGTACGTCGAACGTTCTCTTAGATGCCGTTACTTCATCTGATTAGCTGTCTTAAAAGAGTTCGACTTGACTTGCGCTACTCAGAAGACTCTTGTTCGCCTGCGTCGGGATGATCTCATCCGCCTCTGTGAGGCTAGAGGACTGGATGTAGAAGGGACAAAGCCACAGTTGGCACAGGCGTTATTGGAGTGGCGAGATAGTCAGGAAAACATGACGCCGTCTCCTTCATCCACTTCCACTGCCCGCCCGCACTCTGTCATAAGAGCGAATGGCCGACGACGACGGACGAGGAGCAAAAGCAAGAGCAGCAGCGCAACTCCGCCTGTGCTCATGCGCTCCGACCGTGTGCACGAGGATGAACCAGTCACACCGCCGTTGTCAAGGGATAAAAAAGACGATGGCGAGCTGGAGCTCGATCTCGAAAGCCTTGGTCTAGAGGACAAGGAGATTCCTCCCGATAAGCTCACTAAGCTCGAAAAAATAGGCAGTGGAGGCTTCAAGGACGTCTTTATAGGCAAGTTCAGAGGTCGTAAAGTCGCCATTGCTGAGTTCCGAGATCAGCTTAGTCCAAGTAAGTGTTTCCACTGCCGTTCTGATTGGAGCTCACCGTTGTCGTAGTGGACATCAAGGAGCTCAAACTGCTGGCTGAATTCGCCCATCCTAATATAGTTCGCTTCGTACGCCCTATTTGCTTTTACACGTCTATGCCTCATTTTATTGAGCGTCCTTCTAGCTTGGAGTTAGCATCCCTGAGAACACGAAGGAAACGCCTGTTATGATCGTTAGTGAACTATGCGCAAACGGCGACCTCTTTGACTATGTTCGAAATGTACCTGCACCTTCCTTGTACAAAGTCGTAAGTGACTGTCCCAAATTAATTAATCAAATACTGATCTAGATCTATTACAGCTGAGCATGATGCTTGACATTGCACGCGGGTTGGAGTATCTGCACGAGCGGAAGCCCTCGGTTATACATCGCGACTGCAAATCTTCGAATATCTTGATTACGTCGAAAGGCACCGCGAAGATCGCTGATTTCGGTCTGGCGAAGGTCAAGCAGTCGACGCGATCCATGGTTCGCAGCCTCGTGGGAACGGTCAATTGGCAGGCCCCGGAGCTGTGGGTAGCACACCCAAAATACAATCATAAGGTTGACGTGTACTCCTGCGCCTGCGTCTATTGGGAGATGCTACAGTGGCATAATCCCAATATAAAGTTCCCTTGGGAGGTAAGTGCTGTCATGACCCATCGGTGATGCAATGCTAAATTCCACGTCAGGGTATGAATGAGCACGCCATCTACGAAGCTGTCGGTCAGAAACGTCAGAGACCATCAGTGTCTGGTTTACGAAAATTATGGTGTCCGGATATCGTTGACCTCATAGAACGCATGTGGGCGCAAGATCCTCAGCAACGCCCTACTATTACAGAAGTCGTCGAAGAACTTCAAAGAATCATCAAAGTGTATCGATGATCTCTCTCTTTTTGTGCCATATCTCATTAAGGACTCTGGGCTATCATATTTCGTCTTCTTGCAATCTCTCTGTAACTTTGCGGCCTCTTCTTCCTCTGCCATCCACCCTTCATACTTCTCCCTCTTCTCCCTCTTCTTTTGTCTTCTTTGGATGTTATCGTTCGCAGCATGTTATTTCCACATCACCTTCAACAGCATTTTCGCAACAACATCTTCCTCATAATACGACCGTCACTGTATTTTAGCCACTAGCAATCAAGCATACACTTATCCCATTTCTTTTTCAAATGGAGGAGTTAACGGACTCTATCTCTGTTCCATGGCTTAGCGAAGACCCTTGGGTGACGAGTCATAGATAGTATGACTCAATAGATATATACACTGAAGTCTGGTTCTCTCACATCATTCTACGCTCGCTCACACGTCGTCAAACAACGGGCTTTGACTCCTTTTTTATACAACATGGCGTACGATGTGTGCTACAAGAGACTGGAGCATCATCTGTCGAAGGAGGCTCGCAATAGGTTGGAAAATCCGATGAAGGCAATTTCAAAACTTGGGCAAAGTAGAAAGAACATGATTAGTCTTGCAAATGGTCAGTTATGGATTGAGCGATGGACATTCAATATATATCGCTAAATTCACGCCTTGATTGACGCAGGCGACCCACACCCTTCGCTATACCCTATTTATCAGATCGACTTCAAGGTTCCAACATTAGATACCGACAATCCTGTTAAAGATTGGATCGCAGCTGCAGCGCCGGGACCTGTGCCCGATGTCGCAATGCAAACCCTTTCTTCTCATAGAGATCAACTGTGCGCGCTCAGCCTTCGGTCTGCGCTCCAGTACCATCAGGAAAAACCTCCCGCCCGGAAAGCTTGGAAAACCTGGAATCGGCTGGAATATTTGAGCAATTCCAACCGATTTGAAGGTATTCCGATTCCACGCGATTCCCAAGCATCGTTCCAAATTTGAGTTATTTACCCATATTTGGTTGTTTTCCAAATGCTTTCCATACGTTTTAGTTCACTATTTCACGGCATTCCAAAGGACTTGATATAGGTGGGATGCATTCCGACAGTATTTAGACTCTTTCAGTCATTTTTCTGTACATAACAGTCCAATATGACCTGCCATTCCAATGGTTATGAAAACAAATATATATTAAATCCAGATTGATTCCAGTAACATGCAGGTAATAATCATCATGCAGCTATAGCTAGTCATCAAGATCTGCCCAGTCCAGTCCATTGATATGATCTGCTTCGGCCAAGACATCGACGGACTTGTTTTCACTAGACAGTTCTTGGATTAGTTGCATGTTATACAATAATATGTGGAACACATACTAAGTTTTCGCATTGATGAAGACTTCATGGAGAAACTTGTGATATTTGCGCTTCAAGTGCAAACGTAGGTTGTCTATGCTTTTAACATGCATGAGATACTCGAACTTGAAATGTGGAAGAGTGACATCAGGAAGATGCTGCGCAGAATCTTGTGAATATGAATCCAGCACGTAGTAGATCTGAAAAGTAAAGCTTAGCATTCAATTACAAGCGGTAGATAGACAGCATACAAGTAAGGCCGCACTCGCAAGAATATTAGGGTGCATCTTTTCCTCATCAGGACAGTCCAGCGATGTTGAGCTGAAGAATTTGGGATGAAGGGTATAAACTGAGTGCTTTGCGCCTTTCAGGGGACACATAAGCAGATGGTGCAGCATGTGAGCAACAGCTACATGCTGATATGCTGTCGCTACAGCACACTGCAAGAAAAAAAAGTTTAGTAATGCGCATACTTAGGCCACTGTGCTTACCGTTGTTGGATCTGTATAGATATAACTTTGATCGAGCTTGAGTGCCTTAACGGCATCCTTGGCAGTCTCCCTCGGCATAGGTGGGTCATAATGGCGAATAGCGTGGTTACCTATTGTCTTGAACATTGTTCGCACAGGGCTGAAGCGACCAGAAATCTGAGTTGGAAAGATAGGCAGCGAATTACTGCAGATAATAAGACAGCTTACAAGTCTTCTATAGCCAGCATAGTACTCCTTGCCAGCCAGGATGCGCTGGGCAATCTCAAGCTCACCAACCTCCCAAGCTGAATGTACTCCAACCTTCATAGCAATGACATCGTGATCATCGCCTTCTGCAAGGACCCCATGCAGAAGAATAGAGCTAGGAAGCTCTTCAAGGGTGGCAGCCAAGACCCTTTTGACCCTTGCTGGCTGTGGCTTCAACTTTGGATCGCGCAGATTGATGATCTCAATGGAGTCGGGACCTAGTAATTGCGTCAAGGGGGGAAAAACCTCTGGTTCGGATGAAGACACAGTAGGAGACGCAGATGAAGCATCATGTTCAGGTGCGTACTCAATCCCAGAGTCTCCAGATGGGCTGTCGATCACGCTCACTCTCTAAGAACAAGCATCAGACTGCACATGAGGATTGACTAAACATCTTACCTCCTTCCGCAGTTTTTTTAGCGCTTTACTTTCGACGTTGCGCTTCACATAAGCATGAGTACCCTCGCTGTCTGTATCTTCAGCATCGAGATCTGAGTTCTCATCTGATGGCATAAAGACAGCCTCGTAATGTATTGCGCGTCAGAATTGAATGTACAAAATTGAAGAATATGTGTACTTACTTCATCAGCAAATCGTGAGTGGAATGCATCGACGCCCTTTGCTGCTACAGCACGCAGGTCTCGATCACCTTCATCCTGGGATAGTTCGTCGTCATCCCCAGAGTTGACAGATTCTCCATCACTGTCATCCTCTTCGTCCACATCATCGCTGATATCACCGTGCAGTGTAGTAGTTTGCTCCTTGTACATAGCGATTGCTTTGAGTAAGAATAAGAGGTTCTCTAGAACCTTTAAATCTTACCGTGTTTAAGTTGTGCTTCCTCTTTACACCATTGTTAGTCGCCAGGTAAGCAGAGCGGGGTAAAAGGTTCTCTTTATCCACTGATATGCTGCCAATAAGCGGCTTCGACGAGGCAGAAATCCTCTGTGGCCGTCGGCTTGTATGTCTGCGGTCCAACTCATTGGCTGCATTCATATTGGCCTTTTGCCCAGTAGAAAGCATGACGGGTGAGAGCATTGTCACCTGTTTTGATGTGTCGCTCCATTTCTTTTGCATCCCTGTATTGACTGCAGATGGAGCCAAGGGAGACGCAGGTGCACCATCTGCTGCTGGGACTGTGGTGGCGGAAAGAGCAGCATGTATGGCGACTCATACATTTGTCAGTAATGGAAAGAAATAGAGTAATGTCTGTAGCTTACTTTTTGTTGTCTCGTCTGCACGCTTGTTAGTAACATTCACTGATCCCTTGCCTTTGAATAATATTAGCTCATACTTCATAAATGTAAAGGAATAGTGCACCTTTCTTTGCGGTCTGCCTCTTTGCCCTTTCAATCACGTACGGGTCAAACACCACAGGACTGCCAGACTCAATGACCGGGGCAGCATCGCTGGGAGTTGACTGGGTCACATCATCAGAATCACTCTCGTGAATTGTACAAAACTTGAGAGCTGCACGATCTAGAATCCCTTGAACTTTTGTCACTAATAATAAGACTTCTTGATTCCACACGCACCGGGCACAAGTGGCTGCCTGACACGGCACTTGTTCTCAGTGGGCAGTACTCTGACCGGCTGCATCCTGATCAATGCAGGCAATCGTCTGCCTGCGGTCTGATGTGTGAATAGTTAATTATCCTTCATTTGCGCCAGATCTGAGTAAACCACGAACTGTGGTGTCCTGTGAGACCTGCGATCAGTGTATACAAGCTAGACGCAGGAAGAAGGCACATACTGGCTTGTCCTGCTTTCCAGTTTTCCCTGCTTCATCCTTTGGCTGTCTCGCTTTCTTCTTCACTCCCTCCCAGTCTGTGGAATTGGTTGTTGTCAGGTGAGAAACAGTATAGATGATGTCTGATGACTTACGAGCAGGAGCGTCCTTGGCAGCCTTGCGCTTCAGCGGGCGAGACACATCGGGGGAAGGCTCATCGTCAGGTGCATGCACCATGTTGGCAGTGACGACAGCTGCCGCCCTCGCTGCAGCATCGCTCTTGTTTTTGCGGCCACGCTTCGGGTGAGGGCTGTCATCCGGTACAACCTTTGACACATCCATCGAAGAAATCTTGCGTTTCGAGGCTGCGACGGTTGCGTACGTCTGTCTTTCAACAATATGGTCAGACATGTCTTTGATGAAAGGGTTAGGCTGAGCAGGCTGCAATAGCTAGAGTTATTCAAGCAAGTTGAGGGTGAGGGGGGCGAAGACGCGTAAACGCAAGACAAAATTTTACAGCTCTGCGACCCTGCACAGACTTCAAATTTTTGCCTTTTTCATACTTGTCCTGTAGCGTAGAGTTAATCATAAGCACATATCGTAAAAGTACACCCTTAGAAATATTATAATAAAATCTTCAAGAAATATTTAATGATTAGTATAGCCTACAGAAGAAAGGGGAAATGCCACTTATATCAGGTTGACTTTCTGTTCGAACTGATGGATAGCGAGCAGTTGGCAGTAGACAGTAATGTACGAACAGAAGAGGCGCATGTCATCAATGCCGGTTGTGACAGGGTGCTAGTCATTACGGCCGTACGATAGATAGACTGAATCGTTTGCTTATATTTTCTGCCCACCCTTCCTGTCTTTTGTCTTCGCTTTTGCCGGCACTGTTCTCAACATCTTCAGTAGACTCTTTTTTGTCACCGATGGCTTCGGAGCGGAGGACGAGGACTTGGGAGAGGACAGAACCTCCAGGGGTTTGCTCTGTGTGATTAGGTCAAATATTTGCGTACTGTATTAGCAGAATTAACTTACCAGAGTGGGAACTCACCGCCGCCACATTGCAGTATGCACCGAGACCTTGTTGTGTTTTGAGGGAGCGCGATCGCCTGTGCTCGCTGCAGAGGACGACGGCTTGCATGCTGATGGGGCCTCCGGGGGTCTACTCTGTGCGATCAGGTTAATTTGTTGCCCTCCGTATGAGCTGAAGGAGCTTACCAGAGTCGGGACACGGCTCCTCCACATACTAGAGTCAGGGATGCGATCTATTGCCAGTCTGCATGTCTTCATGTAAATGCGTGGGAATTGTCTGTTTTCCCATTGCGGTAGATCATTCCCAGTATGGATGCGCATGAAGCGCTGTTAACAGACTAATCTACCTTTTCCATCACAGATCTGCTAAAAGTCACTGATTGCATGTAACAAGTCCATCAAATATGTGAGTAATCTATACTTCTATAAAAATGTTAGCTTGCTCCTACTAACTGCTATGTAAGGCCAAATGGACTCACGAATACCACAGACGGTGCTAAGTCAATTATAACCTATGAATAACAGTAAGTAGATCATTGCGGATTGTTGTAACATGAAGCGGACTGCACAGATTGGGCGTCTGTTGGAATCACCCTTTTCTAGAGCAGCCAGCTTCAGAAGCACGTATGTTTGTCCCATGAGTATAAACTACGTGCAATTAATCTACTTCAATATTAAAATGAGTTAGATCGAAAGAAAAAAAACCCATAATGTATATATATCCTCCCCTCCACATGAAACCGTATAATGTACATATATCCTCCCTCCACATGAAACCGTTCGATGTAGTACAATTAGTACGCTCTACATGTAATATGTATATGAAAAAAAAAAACCCTTGAAGAAAAAAAAATGAAATCGCTATGACTTATTCACGAGCGATGCGGGAGGTTTGCAATGCATGGATGGGATACATTTAAAGAAGTCTATGAAGGTTTTAACGTAGAAGCGAATCATAACCGCGAAGTCTCTAGCATGCAAGTCCCTTTCCTCACCAATCACCCGTGGACAGTTCGGCCACGCTCGCAAAACATCACGCAGGGCTTTCACAGCATCGTGAACCAACATGTTGTCTCCCCAATAGTCCGACTGTGGTTTTGACAGGTCCGGTATCACAGTGGTTGAGCCATCCGTTGCGCCCATGTAAACATGAGACAGAAGCGCGTTACGAAGTCAATGCTCATCGCCGCTCATGCAGGACCGTGGCAAAATCACTTGATCAAGTGCGTAAAGCTCGTAACGGAACAGCATTTCCATGAGCTCCCACTGCACTTCCATCCTGAGGGCCTTGTTACGGAGAATGCTGGCCACTGACACAGACTTTCCCCGCCACATTTGGTCCTTTGTGCAATCGAACGGCTCTAGCTTTCGCTCAACGCCAAACGTGACCTTCATCGTTGCGTTCTCCGCAAGTCGCTGCCATTTTGCGGGAGGCAAGTCGGTCGCGGTACGCTCACAAGAATTGGCCGCTTTCGAAGCATCGGGAGAGCTAGAATTACCAGGCATAGCATTGTAGACACCCTCAACAAAGGGGGAGGCAATATTCGGAGGAAGTGGTGTGGACTTCTTGTAGTCTCCATGTAATATGTTCCTCCACTAGCGAAGTTTCCACCATACAGATTTGTCGAACAGCTGTTAGGCGGGAGTCCAGGAGACGACTCGGACTGGGCAGGCCTCGGCTGACTGTTGTTCGGGATGTGCTATACTCGAGCGGGGACTCGGGACACGCTGTACTCAGACTAGGTCGTCATGGAGGTAAGAGGATTAATACAAGACTAGACTAATACAAGGGGGACGAGTCTCACCTAGGTCGTCGCGGAGGTAAGAGGAAAAGCAGAACAAGGAGTTCATGCGATTCCTGAGACCTTATATAGCGACAACTGTGAGACTATATTACCTAACATTACATAATGAGTGGGAATGGAACGAATGAAGGTTTATATGAAGGGAGTGTGGGAAGTGATTGGAAAGATGGTTAAAGATAATGAAAAGGAGTGATTAAAAGAAAAGGAAAAGGAAAAGGGGAAATAAAGAAAAGGTAAAAGTTCAAGTTCTGACATTACCCCCCTTCAAGGTTGGGCGTCCCGACCAACCAAGATCGCGGTCGTCTGGCTCGGTGTCGACAAAGAGCGGGCGGAGTCGTGAGCGAGGGATGTCGAGTTTGCGAGGAGCACCAGGGTGTTTGAGGTAAAACTCAGCGATCGCCTCCTTTGCATTCTCGCCAAAGTCCTTCTCTGGTTGCCAGGTCGGTTCGTTGTACCCGACCCACTTGACAAGGTACTGTAGTTTACCTCGGTGCAGCCGTGAGTCAATGACCTCCTCGACCTCGTACTCTTCCTCATCGTCGACGATTTCCGGTGGAGGCGGTGGCGGCTGTTTCTGGCTTTCGAAGGTCGATTCGATGGCAGGTTTGAGTAGTGCCTCGTTGAAGACAGGGTGGACCTTCTTCCATCGCTTTGGGAGTTTGAGCTTGTACGTGCTCGCTCCAATCTTGTCAATGATGTCGAAGGGACCATACCATTTGTCGGCAAGTTTCTTCGTGGGCGAGTCTGTACTGATGTTTCGCCCATTGAGGAAAACCTTGTCTCCTGCCTTGTACTCCACTGATGCTCCTGCCATCCGGTCATGATAGTGTTTCATGTCCTCAGCCGCCTTAACTAGATTGTCCTTCGCCACGCGATGAGTCTCCTTGATGTGCTTCGCAAATTCTTCCGCCGACATATTGGCAGAGGAAGTTTGTACGGTGTCGAAGCTCATAGGGTGACGTCCGGTGTTTGCATAGAAGGGTGACATCTTTGTCGCTGAATGTTCACGGTTGTTGTAGGCGAACTCTGCGAGGGGGAGCCAGTCCTTCCAATCCGA
This sequence comes from Porodaedalea pini, assembly GCA_002794775.1. Lineage (NCBI taxonomy): Eukaryota > Fungi > Basidiomycota > Agaricomycetes > Hymenochaetales > Hymenochaetaceae > Porodaedalea > Porodaedalea pini. The sequence continues at coordinate 1,280,394 of NBAY01000003.1, read as the reverse complement.
TTGCCGATGATCGACGAAGAGCCGGAGGTACTGTTCAAGCTCTTGGTTGACACGTTCCGTTTGACCGTCCATTTGCGGGTGGTACACCGTTGACGGGTTGCCTTCGATGTGTAGGAGTTTGTACAGCTCCTTCATCATCGACGCATCGAACTGTGTGCCTCGGTCGTGGATGATCTTCTTCGGTAAGCCATGGAGGCGGAAGACGTGGTCGCGGTACAACTGAGCCATGCCTTCCGCTGACAGTTTTGTCGTCGTCGGGATTGCATGCATCTGTTTCGAGAATCTGTCCACGAAGACACAGATCGCATTGTGTCCCTTGGAGTCCGGGAGCTCTCCGATTAGGTCAACCATGACGATCTCCCAGGGACCTTCAGGGATCGCGTTTGGATGAAGCGGTCTCGACCTCAACATTCTTAAGGCTTTTGTCTGTTGGCAACGGTCGCATCCTCGGACGTATGTTCGGACATCGGAGAACATCGACGCCCACCAGAAGTCTTGACGTACCAGTTCGACCGTCTTCGACGATCCAGGATGTCCTGCCAGGGTCGAGTCGTGGCACTCCCTCAATACCGCTTCCTTCATCGTCGACGGCACGTACACCTTGCCTTTCATCCGCCACAACCCGTCGACTTTCGCCACGTTCGTCGGCCTCTCCGACTCATCCTGCGCTCTCTGCGCTTCACCCACTCGTTCCAACATTTCATCACGTGATGTCCTCACCACTCCACGGTTCAGCCACTTCTCCTTGATGAATATAACGTCATCGTTGTCACCCTTGCCCTGATCATAACCCGTTTTGTGCGACAGCAGGTCAGCCTTGCCCATCGTCTTCCCCAGTTTGTGTTTGAGGTGGAAGTCGAATTCTTCGAGTTCGGTTCGCCAGCAAGCTTGTCGGTAGCTCAGCTTCTGTGCCGACTTGAAGTAGGTCAGGTTAGCGTGGTCGGACCAGATCTCAATCTTGTGTCGGGCGCCAAGGAGGTACTGTCACCACTCCTTGAGCGCCGAAACAATGGCAAGCGTCTCTTTGTCATAGATTTCGTAGTTTCATTCCACCGGTAGGAGCGCTTCCGATCGGTAGGCGATCACCCTCCACTTCCCTTCTTGCTTCTGCAACAGCACACCTCTGAGCGCGTAGTTCGACGAGTCCGCCTCTACGCGGAAAGGGCCCTCGTCATTGGCGATCGCAAGGACTGGAGGTGAGCAGAGACATCGTCTCAGCTCCTCGAACGCTTCCTGCTGTTTGGTCTCCCATGCCCAGTCCTTCTTGCCTGTTAACGACGTTAACGGTTGGACCACCTTGCTGTAGTCCTTAATAAACCGTCTCAGCCAGTTTCCCATACCGAGGAACTGTTGTAGCTCCTTGAGGTTTCGTGGGATAGGCCAGTTCGCAATCGCCTCCGTCTTCGCCAGGTCGGCCCTGATCTCACCGTTGCCGATGATGTGACCGAGGTATTTGACGACCTTGGCATCGAACTCACACTTCTCTGGTTTCAGGTATAGGCCATTCTCTCGAAGGATCTGGAGGACGCGCCTCGACGTGTCTATATGTTCCTCAATGGTTTCCGAGAGGATCAGTATGTCGTTGAGGTATACGATGATCAGGTTAGCATAAATCAGGTCCTTGAAGATGTGATTGACAAAAGCCTGGAACGTCGCCGGGGCGTTGCAGAGACCGAAGAACATTACTGTCGGTTCGAAGAGACCCATGTTTGTGTGGAACGCTGCCTTCCACTCGTCACCTTCACGGATCCGGATGTTGTAGTACCCCCAGCGAAGGTCAAGCTTAGTGATGTATTTCGCTTTCTTGACCTTGTCGACGAGTTCATCGATGAGGGGAAGGGGATACTTGTTCTTGACTGTACTGTCATTAAGCTTTCGGTAGTCCTGGATCGGGTGTAGGGACTTGTCGGCTTTCTTGATGAAAAAGAAAGGCGAGGCCATCGGGGATATTGACCTGCGTATACGACCAGACTTCAAGTTCTCCTCGAGGAAATCCTTCAGCGACTCCTGCTCCGTCGGTGTCAGTGGATAGATCTTGCAGTCGCTAGGTTTGAAGTCGGGTTTCAAGTCGATGACATGGTCCCATGGGCGGTGTTCTGGCAGTTTCTCGAATCCCTTCTCTGAGAAGACGTCGGCGTAATCGTCGAGGTATGCAGGCCAGGACGCCTTGTCCATTCGCATCCCACTCACCCTCCTCATCTGCTCCACCACCTCCTTCACCCTGCCTAGGTCCTCCACTGGCTCCCTTTCGATCGCACATTCGCTCGGGCAGCGAGTAAAGTCGAGTGTACCCGTCTTCCAGTCGACCTCCGGGTTGTGCCATCGAAGCCAGTCATACCCCAGGAAGATGTTAGATGACGCCAGTGAGGTTACCGCCAGGACGATCTGTTCCTTATGGTGACCGATTGTAAGTTCAATGTCAACGTACTCCTCGATCAACCCGGCTTCATTGTGTGTGCCGTCGGCATTGAGTACCACAAGGGGTCGGATATAACGCTTTGTCTCTAGCCCGTACCGTTCGATGAATCTCACGTCAATGCACGATCCCGTACATCCCGAATCTACGAGTGTGTGTGCGTCCACCTCCCTCACTTCACCCTCCACGCTGTGCCCGACGTTCAGGAGAAGGTCCAGCTGGCATCCGCCAGTCCCTCTCATGAACAGCTGCTCGTACTCTTCACTTCCTTTCACACTGGTGGGGGCTTCGTACTCGGGAAAACCATCGACGTCGTTTGCATCTATGTATTGTACAGACGGTTGGTTATATTTTAACGAGTCCGGATTTGAAGTCCCTTGTTCTTCTCGGTCAGTCTCCCTGATGGCTACGCCTGACCACTCGCAAAACCCTGCGAGTCGACAACCTCTTCATTGTTCTCTCCCTCCTCAACGTATTCTTCCACCGTCGACCTTCGAGTGTCTACGACTTCCTCGAATGCTGATTCCTTCATCGCTCTGAGCTCATCGGCGAGGACGTGACATTCACCTGGCGCCATCAGTTCCAGCATACGCTGGATGATCGGTTTTGCCTGCGGGCACTTGTCCTTAAAGTGGCCCAAACCGCCGCAGATCCAGCACGCGCGTCGGCGTTGCGCCTCGTTCATCGAAACGTCCATTGGCTGGCCAGCGCCTCCGAAGGTGATTCCAGTCATGCCGCATTTGTCGATGTGCGGGGCCACTACCTGTCAGCGCGCTGGGGGCGCTTGTTGGGGCGTCAGGCAGGGCGTGAATGGCAACGTCCTACCTCGTTGGATCGCGCGAATCTGTTGTTCGCCCCGGTCGATTTCAACGGCTTTCTTCTTCCATGCCTCGTACGTCGTCGGTACTGGCGTCGACCTCAACACCCCGCGGACCACCTCGATGTTCATTGCGCGCTTCAGGCGGTTGCAAATGACGCTATCATCCTTCAGCTCCGCTGCCTTGATGATCACGTCGAGATCCTGGAAGAACTCGTCGGCAGAGAGGTCCTTCTGGACCTTGTCTCAGAACTTCTTCAACGCCTTCTCCTTCCTGTTCGGGTCGTCGAAGGAAGCATCCAGTCGTTCCTGAAACTTGGTCCAGTCATCCGTGAAGCTCACGACGCCACTCGTTGTGAATTCCTGGACGTAGTTTTGCGCCCATGTCGACGCGTTGCCACCCTTGAGGTAGGAGAGGGCGACATAGATTTTGCTCGACGACAAGGGGTACTTCGTGGGGTTTGCCGAGACAAAGAGAAGGACTTCACGCTTGAAGTCGAGGTAGTCATCGCCGCCAGCGAATTCGCGTGGCTGGGCGACGTCAATCGAGGGAGCTGGGGCTTGGGCTGCAGGGGCATTCGTTGCGGCGTGGGTAAAGGCAGCCGCTACGATCGCTGCAATTTCCTGTTGCTGCCTTTGGGTAAAGCCCTCTGACATCACTGGTACGGGCGTGTGCATTAGGCGTTCGGGGGGTGTCGGCGGTGACGAGTCTCTGCGGGGCGTTCGGTATCCTCCTGGTTCACTGGGAAGGACGACCGACGATGTCGAAACGGTAGGGGATGCTGGGGCACGAGGGGTTCGAGGCGCCCACTGAGTTCTTTCACCTGATGGGTCAGTTGAGTACCAGGCGTGTCTAATGTCACTCCACCAGAGGTTATGGGTGATGTGGTTTCTATTGTCAGCTACGTACGACTGTCGTTCGGTGTTGTAGCGCAACAAATGAGGGAGAGCCCGCTGCTGTTCCTCGGTAAGATCTATGTTGACTAGACCGGGGGGGGGAACTGGGAGGGGCTGGTTGTCTGGATGAACGTTACACTCACAAAGGACAGGTTCGTTGGCGAATTTGATGACCAAACGGAAGGAGGCGGCCGAGAGCACAATCGACAACGATGTCGAGGACTGTACACGGTGTGTTACCCACGTCCAGGTCAGATGGTTCCTCCACCAAAGGGAGAGGCGGAGAGCCAGGGTCGGGAAAGGTCGGGTGTAGGTTTATGTAATACACGAACGTCCGAAAACGTCCGGGCAGGGTTGAGGGTTTGTCGTTTAGGGGTTTTACACGTCAAGTCCGTCGAGGGGAGCGCTCCTCTAGACCGAGTGAAGGCGAGTCAACAGCGACGACGTACGCTGGGGATGAGCCTGGGTGGGGTTCTGCTTTTATGTTAGGCAGGAGTCCGGGAGACGACTCGGACTGGGCAGGCCTCGGCTGACTGTTGTTCAGGACGTGCTATACTCGAGCGGGGACTCAGGACACGCTGTACTCAGACTAGGTCGTCGCGGAGGTAAGAGGATTAATACAAGACTAGACTAATACAAGGGGGACGAGTCTCACCTAGGTCGTCGCGGAGGTAAGAGGAAAAGCAGAACAAGGAGTTCATGCGATTCCTGAGACCTTATATAGCGACAACTGTGAGACTATATTACCTAACATTACATAATGAGTGGGAATGGAACGAATGAAGGTTTATATGAAGGGAGTGTGGGAAGTGATTGGAAAGATGGTTAAAGATAATGAAAAGGAGTGATTAAAAGAAAAGGAAAAGGAAAAGGGGAAATAAAGAAAAGGTAAAAGTTCAAGTTCTGACAACAGCCCACCATTGATTATGATGTCAAAGAGGACAGGGCGAATGCGAATGTAGTTCAGATACAAATCCGCTGATTTGTCAGGGGACTCGTGCATCAGGAAAAAAGGTGGCGGAAGCGGGTACAGAGCAGCAGGTGAAGACTCATCACTGACTGTGCCGAGGTCTTTCAGGGCTTCATGCACAACGAAGCTAAACGGAGGTAGGTCAGGCGTTCCGTCGACCCCATTTGGAACGTACAGCACATGAGCATAGTTCATGCTTGGCTCGTTGGCTATTGTACGTCTCGCTCCACCTTCATTCCACTTTGATGTAGATGGCGGTGGTTGCACCGCAGGTGGGTCAGAAACATTGCGTGTACTGGAGGTGGCGGGAGATGGCGAATAGCTGATTGGCTTCGGAGGTGGAGCATAGTACTGAAAGTTGTACATTTGATCGAGAAGGTGAGACATATGCTCGTTGCTCATGAGTTGACTCGCGGCCATGTCCCGCATGCGTGGTTCCAAATCGAAGTTCCAGCTGAAGAGAAGTATATTGTCTTTGTATTTGACGTACTCCTTCGACATGTGAGTCGACCATGGAACACAGTCCTGGACGTCGAAAATCTTGGTGTCGGGGGCGATTGCTTTCTCTGCAGAGATGTACCACACAGGTATACTGAGACGATACAGATTCTCTGCGACGGCTGCTTCCGTAGTGAAAGCACCACGAACCGGAAGAAGAAAATTTTGAGACATCCACATTGCGTTGGGGGCCTTCATGCGTTTGACGACTACATCTAGGTACGTATGCAGCCCACGCAGTTCAAGAATGGCTCGCTGAACATCGCGAAGAGTGAAAAGTACGGTGCGGAAAGCTGCCTTTCGAAGGCGAAGACTGGCAAGTGCAGATTGGCCACTGCTCAGGCAACGGTCATAGACCTTTCGCATTCCACCTACATCAGCTTTTGATCCAACAGCGAATACTTGAGCTGCAACTGTCTCAAGATAGGATGTAATCTTATCGATGAGCTTTCTATCCAGGAGACCAATTTTCTCGTCTGTACACAAATCCGTGTTGGCATCGTCGGTGAAATCATATGGACGAGGGTCATACCACATAATAGCCTCCCCTTCGTGGCTCCAGGGTTGAGCGTTTCTATAGAACAGGATGCAAGCATGATGAAAGGCATGTTTTGAGAAAAATTGAGGCCATCGTGAATATTCGTGGCCAACCCAATATCTGTCGTCACGCTTCAGAATGCCGGCTTCTGTGATAAGCGGGTATTCCGGCACCCAGGCAGCGTTTGGCATAGTGATGATTTGATCCTCGTAGTTCATGTAAGCTAGATGCCTCGCATCAAGAGTGTGTACCGGGTCGCTCGGACCTGGATGCCTTATCTGAGCTGCTATAAAAAGAACTCTATACAATGCACGACTCACGTAGGTCATGCGTCTTCGTCAGACGAGATGGAGGCAATTCCTTGCCATCCCATGTCGTTTCAGCACCCCAAGCGCCAGACATTCTTATGAATCTATGCAAGTAAGAATAAGAAAATGATATATGAATAATCAAATAATTTCAGTAACGTATAAAGATATTTACGTACATGAAGGAGAAAGCCGATGAAAGAGTTTGAGAAGTGCGAGGGCAGACTCGAGTGGAACAGGAACTAGATAATTAGAGCAAATTGCAAGTCCGATTGTGTACTCACAAGAGAATCTGTGTGCAGACTCGACTTAAAGTTGACAGGTAACCGTTAAAACGGTGGGTATGGAAGTTCCAATAGGATGTAGTTCTTGATGTATATCGCCCATAAACACAGCAACCAAGCGGTCACTGTGCTATAGACATTGACGGCTCGCTATGCAGCAGCCCGTCGTCGTCTGCCCTCGAGCTAGCTCTGAGCCGGCTCTCCAGGTCTTTCGATGTAGGGGATGGTCTTGAGGCAGGTAGGCGTGGCGGTGAGTCGTTGTCGATGCGGCGATGGAGGACGATGGGAGTGCAGTTAGGAAGGGAGGGACAGGGGTGGCAGACGTGGATGATGGGAGACAGTGGGAGAGTTAGGCTGCTAATTAAAGTCGCGGACCTTCCAAATTAGTCGCCACGTCACATGACTTAGCCGCTTTAGATAACACTTGTCAGACGCTCACGAGTCACATACTATGTGTACATCCTGCCACCAACATTGTCAATGGACGACCTACCGAAAGACCCTGCAGAGCCGGCTCAGAGCTAGCTCGGGGGCATAGACAACAGTGGTCTGCTGCATAGTGAGCCGCTGGTGTCTATACTTCACAGCGACCGCTCGGTTACTGTGGCTCCAGGAGGCATCTGCACGGTAAGTGCAGACTGCAAAAAAAAAAGCTGACTTTATTATTATTATTTACAGTCGACAAATCCCGCACCACACACTACAACGTAGGATACAGCTTGACGGATGCAACAGACTGCTATGCCAGAGCGTGCTTGTCCAGGATGCGGAGTCTACAAGATTGACCTCAGACAGCATCAGCGAGAACAACCCGAACAATCAGCTTGCTACCATTACTATCTTTTCTATCTCGCTGGTCTGCAACACGAAGTCGAAGGAGGTTCGGACGACAATGACTGCGAAATCGATGATGCCGAAGTTCTGTTAGGCGGGAGCCCGGGGGATGACTTGGACTGGGCAGGTCTCGGCTGACTATCATCTGGGATGTGCTATACTTGAGCGTAGACTCGGGACACGCTTACTCAGGCTAGGTTGTCGCGGAGGTAAGAGGATTAATACCAGTCTAAACTAATACAAGGGGAGCGAGTCTCACCTAGGTCGTTGCGGAGGTAAGAGGAAAAGCAGAACAAGGAGTTCATGCGATTCCTGAGACCTCTTATAGTGGCGACCGTGGGACTATATTATCTAAAGTTACATAAACGAGCGGAATGGAACGAATGAAGGTCATGTGGAGGGAGTGTGAGAAATGATTGAAAAGACAATTAAATATAATGAGAAGGATCGATTAAAAGAAAGGAAATGATAAAAGGAAAAGGAAAATAAAAGAAAGGAAAAGTTCGAGTCCTAACATTACCCCCCCCTCAAGGTTGGGTGTCCCGACCAACCAAGATCGAGGTCATCTGGCTCGGTGTCGATGTAGAGTTCCAACGAGCGGCCAACCACTGCAGATCCCTCTAGAGGCCATCGGTTGCACATTCCGACAGGTATTGATGTGTACCAGACTCAGAAGGATTGGCGCGACGTGTACCGGACCCAGAAGGATTTGCCCGATGCGTACCGGACACAGGATGATTCGCCCGACATCACATCAGCGGATCGCTAGGAAGATCCCCCTGGCAATTCGGGATGTACCGGAAAGCTTATGTCATCGGAGTCAGTTGGGACACGTACCGGAGATCTGCCCGATGATGGATGATGACTCACCAATTGGAGGATCTCAGTTCCGGTGGAGCTGCAATATGACCAGATGATGGACTGAAGCAAATGGGGAAGTTGTCGCATGGACAGGTTTTCTTTTGATTTTCTATGTTTCTCTTACATTCCGAATGTTTTCTCTCTGACGCTCTATGTTTCATCCGGTATGCACATTATACTCACTTTGGAATAATTTTCCTGTAGATAGATCTCTTGCACCTTGTATTTAGGGACTTCCCTGTTGTAGGTAGCAAGGGAGGAAATACTACCGCAGAGTTCCCCTCAGATAGGGCAGCTTCCGTGCGTGCAGTTAGTCTCCACAACAGTTAGTTTCGTGGCAACCTCGTCTTCAGTCTCATCTCTTGTCTTGTTTTCATTCTCGTCTCTGCTATTGCTATTGTCTTGCACCGGATTTGATATCTCGCTCATTCCAGCTCTGTACCGACACTCACATCGCATCCAGAGCACCTTTCAATATTGACGCATACCGACACATACCGACACGTACCGACGCGTACCGACGTGTACCGAGATTTTTCCCATGCTCATACCGAGCTTATATTTACTTCATAACTCAACGGAAACACGTCCCCAAACGAACTACCGATCCTAAACAACCCATACACAGGATCTACATTGACGAAGCGTGGGCGGAGTCGTTGGCGAGGAATGTCAAGTTTATGAGGAGCACCAGGGTGTTTTCGATAGAATTCAGCGATCGCCTCTTTTGCGTTCTTGCCGAAGTCCGTCTCAGGCTGCCAAGTTGGTTCATTGTATCCGACCCACTTGACGAGGTACTGTAGCTTTCCTCAGTGCAGACGTGAGTCTAGAACCTCCTCGATCTCGTACTCCTCTTCGTTGTCGACGATGTCAGGAGGTGGCGGTGCTGGTTGTTTCTGGCTCTCGAAGGACGGTTCGATGGCGGGCTTCAGTAGGGCCTCATTGAAGACCGGGTGGACCTTTTTCCATCGCTTGGGGAGCCTGAGTTTGTATGCACTGGCTCCCACCTTGTCAATGATCTCAAAGGGACCGTACCATTTGTCGGCGAGCTTCTTCGTCGGCGAGTCTGTGTTGATATTTCGCCCATCAAGGAAGACCTTATCTCCAGCCTTGTACTCAACTGAAGTTCCTGCCGTCTGGTTGTGGTAACACTTCATGTCGTCCGCTGCCTTGACCAGGTTGTCCTTTGCAACACGATGAGTCTCCTTAATGTGCTTTGCGAATTCTTCTGCCAACATGTTGGCAGACGAGGTTCGTGTTGTGTCAAAGCTCAAGGGGTGACGTCCTGTGTTCACGTAGAAGGGGGACATCTTCGTCGCCAAGTGTTCGCAGTTATTGTACGCAAACTCCGCGAGAGGTAGCCAGTCCTTCCAGTCCGATTGCCGATGGTTAACAAAGAGTCGAAGATACTGTTCGAGCTCTTGGTTGATGCGTTCCATTTGACCATCCATCTGTGGGTGATACGCCGTTGATGGATTGCCTTCGATGTGCAGGAGCTTGTACAGTTCCTTCATCATTGACGCATCGAACTGCATGCCTCGGTCATGGATGATCTTCCTTGGCAAGCCGTGGAGATGGAAGACGTGGTCGTGGTACAACTGGGCCATGCCTTCCGCTGACAATTTTGTCGTCATCGGGATTGCGTGCATCTGCTTCGAGAATCTGTCCACAAAGACACAGATCGCGTTGTGTCCCTTGGAGTCCAGGAGTTCTCCGATGAGATCGACTGTGACGACTTCCCAAGGAGCTTCCGGGACTGCATTTGGGTGAAGCGGCCTCGACCTTGATGCCCTCAGAGCCTTTGTCCGCTGACAGCGATCACACCCTCAGACATACGCTCGGACGTCAGAGAACATTGACGTCCACTAGAAGTCTTGACGGATGAGCTCCACCGTTTTTGATGCTCCTGGGTGTCCCGCCAGAACCGAGTCGTGACATTCCCACAATACGGCCTCCTTCATTGACGACGGCACGTACACTTTGCCTTTCATGTGCCACAACCCGTCGACCTCTGTCATCCCCGTCAGCCTCTCCGACTCGTCCTGCGCCCTCTGCATGTCACCCACTTGTTCCAACACCTCCTCACGTGATGTCCTCACCACTCCACGATTCAGCCACTTGTCTTTGATGAACATGATGTCGTCGTTGTCATCCTTTCCCTTGTCATAGCCTGCCTTGCGTGACAGTAAGTCCGCCTTGCCCATCGTCTTCCCTGACTTGTGCTTGAGGTGGAAGTCGAATTCTTCAAGCTCTGTTTGCCAGCGAGCTTGTCGATAGCTCAGCTTTTGTGCCGACCTGAAGTAGGTGAGGTTGGCATGATCAGACCAGATCTCGATGGGGTGACGGGCGCCAAGGAGGTATTGCCTCCACTCCTTGAGCGCCGAGACAATCGTGAGCATCTCCTTGTTGTAGATCTCGTAGTTCCGTTCCGCTGGCAGGAGCGCTTCCGACCTGTAGGCGACCACCCTCCACTTGCCTTCCTGTTTCTGCAACAACACGCCTCCGAGTGCGAAGTTTGACGAGTCCACCTCGACGCGGAAAGGGCCCTCGTCATTGGCGATGGCCAGGACTGGAGGTGAGCAGAGACGTCATCTCAGCTCCTCGAACGCTTCCTGCTGTTCGGTCTCCCATACCCAGTCCTTTTTACCTGTTAGCGATGTCAGCGGATGGACTATCTTGCTGTAGTCCTTGATGAACCGTCGCAGCCAGTTGCCCATGCCGAGGAATTGCTGTAGCTGTTTGAGGTTTCGTGGAACCGGCCAGTCTGCAATTGCCTCTGTCTTTGCCGGGTCAGCCTTGATTTTGCCATTGCCGATGATGTGCCCAAGGTACTTCACGGTCTTAGCGTCGAACTCGCATTTTTCTGGCTTCAGGTACAGGCCGTTTTCTTGCAAGATCTGAAGGACGCGCCTTGACGTCTCGATGTGTTCCTCAAGAGTTTGTGAGAGAATGAGGATGTCGTCGAGATAGACAATGATCAAGTTGTCATAGATCAGTCCCTTGAAGATGTGGTTGACAAAGGCCTGGAATGTCGCCGGTGCGTTGCAAAGACCAAAGAACATGACCGTAGGTTCGAAGAGGCCCATATTCGTGCGAAACACTGCTTTCCACTCGTTGCCTTTGCGGATCCGGACATTGTAGTATCCCCATTGAAGGTCAAGCTTAGTGATGTACTTCACTTTCTTGACCTTGTCGACAAGTTCGTCGATGAGAGGGAGGGGATACTTATTCTTGATTGTACCGTCGTTGAGTTTTTGGTAATCCTGGATCAGGTGTAGGGACTTGTCAGCCTTCTTGATGAAGAAGAAGGGCGAGGCCATCGGCGAGATTGACTTTCGTATGCGGCCTGACTTCAGGTTCTCTTCGAGGAAGTCCTTTAACGACTGCTGTTCCGTCAGCGTCAGCGGATAGATCTTGCAGTCGCTCAGCTTGAAGTCGGGTTTCAGATCGATGACGTGGTCCCAGGGGCGGTGTTCCAGTAGCTTCTCAAATCCTTTTTCCAAGAAGACGTCGGCGTAGTCGTTGAGATATGCGGGCCAGGACGCCTTGTCCATTCGCACTTCTCTCACCCCCCTCATCCTCCTCATCTCTTCCACGGCCTCCTTTACGATCCTCACGTCCTCCTTTACGATTGTGCACTCCTCCGGGCAACGGGTGAATTCAATCAAACCTGTCTTCCAGTCGACCTCCGGGTTGTGACGTCGAAGCCAATCATAACCAAGGAAGATGTTTGACGACGCCAGTGATGTCACTGCAAGGACAATCCTCTCCCTGTGGGGCCCAATCATAAGCTCAACGTCGACGTATTCTTCGATCAACCCAGCTTCATTGTGTGTGCCGTCGGCATTGAGTACTGCGAGAGGCTGAATGTATCGTTTGGTTTCCAACCCGTATCGTTCGACGAACCTCACGTCAATGCATGATCCTGTGCATCCCAAATCCATGAGGGCATGCACATCCACCTCTCTCGTCTCACCCGCTACGCTGTATCCGATGTTCAGGAGGAGGTCCAGCTGGCGTCCGCCAGTTCCCCTCATGAACAATTTCTCTTCAACGTCTTCTTCATTCACACCAGTAGGGTCTTCATAGTTGGAAAGGTCATCAACGCCGTTTGCATCTAGATATTGTACAGGCGGTTGACTATATTTTAACGGATCTGAACTTGAAACCCTTGGAACTTCTCGGTCAGTCGTCCCGGTGGCTACGCCTGACCACTCGCAAAACCCTGCGAGTCAACGACCTCTTTGTCATCACCTTCTTCCTCCACGCAGTTTTCCACAGTCGACCTCCGAGTGTCTACGACTTCCTCGAATGCCGATTCCTTCATTGCCCCTAGTTCGTCAGCGAGGAGGCGACGTTCGCCGGGTGCCATCATCTGCAGCATACGCTGCACGATTGTTTTCACTTGAGGGCATGCATCCTTGAAGTGACCAAGCTGGCCACAGATCCAGCACGCGCGTCGGCATTGTGCTTCGTTCATGGAGACGTCCATCAGCTGGCCAGCTCCTCCGAAGGTGACGCCTGTCGCATCGCATTTGTTGACATGGGGGGCTGTCAACTGGCGACGAGCTGGGGGTCCATGCGGCTGCGGTGGGCGTGGTGGGGGCGGGAAGGCACGGCCTCATTGGATGGCATGAATCTGTTGCTCACCCCGGTCGATCTCAATCGCCTTCTTCTTCCAGTCTTCATACATCATTGGGACTGGCGTTGACCGTAGTACCCCTCGCACCACTTCAATGTTCATCGCTCGCTTCAGCCGGTCACAGATGATGCTGTCATCCATCAAACCCGCTCTTGTGATCACAACGTCGAGATCCTGGAAGAATTCGTCGGCAATGAGGTCCTTCTGTACTTTAGTCCAGAACTTCGCCAGCACCTTTTCCTTCCGGTTCGGATCGTCGAACGAGGCGTCCAGGCGCTCTTGGAATCTTGTCCAACTGTCAGTGAAGGTTACGATGCCGGCCGTCGTTGATTCCTCTATGTAATTCTGCGCCCACGTCGCCGCATTACCACCCTTCAGGTAGGAGAGAGCAACGTAGATCTTACTCTCCGACGTGGGGTATCTGTTCAGGTTTGCAGAGACGAAAAGAAGGACCTCGCGCTTGAAGTCTAGGTAGCCATTGCCGCCAGTGAATTCACGTGGCCGGGCGACGTCTATGTTGGGGGTCGGAGGGTTAGCCACCACAACCGGTGCAGGGGCATTATTCGCCTGATGGGCGAAGGCATTTGCAACAATGGCTGCGATCTGCTCCATCTGCTGCTGACTGAAGCCTCCTGCCAACATTGCGGGCTCGGGTGTGGGCGTCGAAGGTTCTGGGGGGGTCGGCGGTGAGGGGTCTCTGTTGGTTTCACAGTAGGGACCTGGGGTTGGTGGTAGGTTGATAGTTGACGTCGATGGTGCAGGTGACGATGGAGTGGCTGGGGGCCACCTGGCTCTCCTTCCTCATTCGTCTGACGAATACCAGGCGCGTCGGATTTCACTCCACCAGATGTCATGTGTGATGCTGCTATTGTTGGTCGCAACGTAACTTGGTCAGTCTGGATCCCAACGGGCTGATGCAGGAAGGGCCCATCGCTGTTCATCGGTAAGATCTATCTTGACGTTGGCGGAGGGACAGGGATCGGTTGTGCGTTCAATCCGGGGTTACACCAACGTTGAACGGGTTTGTTGGCGAAATTGATGACAAGGCGGTAGGATCCAAGCGAGATCACAAATGAAATTGTCGTTGAAGTTTGTACTCGTCTGGCTACCCACGTCCACGTCAGGTGCGTGCTCCACCAGAGGCTAATTCGTAGAGCCAGGATCGGGAAATGTTGGTTGAAATGTTTATGTAATACATGAACATCCGAAAACATCCGGGCAGGGTTGAGGGTTGTCGTTTAGGGGGTTTACACGTCAAGTCCGTCGAGGGGAGTGCTCCTCTGGACCGAGTGAAGGCGAGTCGACAGCGATGACGTACGCTGGGGATGAGCCTGGGTGAGGTTCTGCTTTTATGTTAGGTGGGAGCCCGGGGGATGACTCGGACTGGGCAGGTCTCGGCTGACTATCATCTGGGACGTGCTATACTCGAGCATAGACTCGGGACACGCTTACTCAGGCTAGGTCGTCGTGGAGGTAAGAGGATTAATACCAGTCTAAACTAATACAAGGGGAGCGAGTCTCACCTAGGTCGTTGCGGAGGTAAGAGGAAAAGCAGAACAAGGAGTTCATGCGATTCCTGAGACCTCTTATAGCGGCGACCGTGGGACTATATTATCTAAAGTTACATAAACGAGCGGAATGGAACGAATGAAGGTCATGTGGAGGGAGTGTGAGAAATGATTGAAAAGACAATTAAATGTAATGAGAAGGATCGATTAAAAGAAAGGAAATGATAAAAGGAAAAGGAAAATAAAAGAAAGGAAAAGTTCGAGTCCTAACAAGTTCATGGTTTTAACGGCGACTTCTTCGGAGATGTGAACGCTTACGATGAAGGTGATTTCGGATATGCAAATGACGGAGAAGGGGCGGATAGTGATCATGAGGACGCTGACAGGCAAGTATACTTCATTTCACATTGTAGTAGCATCATGCAATTGTCCACGCTCTGAAATACATGAATGCTCATGCTTGTTCTTTTATAGGGAGAATAACGATGTTGTTGAAGGCTATGATCCAGAACTCGATGAGGAGGAGACCCTTGATGCAGTGTGGGAGCCCAAGAGACCTCAGCCACAAGACCCTCCTCTCGCCGGTGGATTAGGTTGGGAGGAGGAGGGAGATCCTAACATTCAAGCACTTCTTGTTCAGTGTTGCGCTGCTGAGAGCAGACTGTGCTATCAGCCAGTCTGCATCATTTGCTATCCTGGAAATGAAGATGTACAGCACAAAGCCGGACGGGTATATGGGGGTGAATGGAACGGAGCAGAATTTCAGGGGCCACATGGACGTGACGGCCGCGCTGAGTTCGAGTGATACATGGAAGATGTTCAGGCCGGTTCGCAAAATGCAGGACCATATGCTCCTTTTATTTCAAAACACGATTGGGAAGTGGCACAATGGGCTAAGACCCGCGGGCCAGGTTCCACAGCTCTAGATGAGCTTCTCCAAATTGAGGGGGTGCGGTTTCTGTTCGAGCTTGTTGATATTGTTCCCTAACTTATGTTTATATATTTGTAATTCGTGATTGTGTTCACAGTGCTCGACCATCATCATATGCCTTACAGTTCCAGATACCCAAACTGCTAGGACTCTCGTTCTGTAACTCACGCCAACTCAATGCGATTATAGACAGCCAGATACCAACGCGTCGCCCCAAGTTTCAACGTCGTGAAATTGTAGTTGCCGGCGAAGCATTTGACATGCATTGCCGTGATGTTCTGCAATGCATCAGAGCTTTGTTCAGTGCACCCGAATTTGCCTCTCAGCTTATTATTCTCCCCGAACATCATTATGCCGACGAGGACATGCAAGTCCGAGTATATCACGACATGCATACTGTGCGATGGTGGTGGAACACTCAGGTATGTTACAATAAACTTATACTTGTGCAAGCTGTAGCTAAATACATATATAGACAGCTGTCGAGCGTAGAGCGCCAGGCGGCACCATTATACCCGTCATAATATCACTAGACAAGACTCAGATCACGCTTTTCCGCACAAAGTCAGCGTATCCTGTGTATCTCACCATCGGAAACATCCCGAAGGACATTCGCAAGAAACCCTCGCGACATGCACAAATATTACTTGCTTATCTTCCTACCACCCGACTCGAGCACATCACCAACAAAGCTGCTCATTGCCGCACCCTTGCTAACCTCCTGCACAGCTGCCTTCGATATGTTTTTCAATCATTGGAGAGAACAGGTGCAGATGGCATACACATGACAGGTGGTGATGGGCTCGTCCAGCGGTGCCACCCTATCGTAGCGGCTCTTGCTCTCGATAATCAGGAGCAAGTTGCGGTGACTGGGACTATTACCGGTGATTGTCCAACATGTCAATGTCCTCATGATGAGCTTGGAGCTGGTGTTGATCACAGACATGCACCTCGCAACCTCAAACGAGCCCTTGACGTTCTTGATATTCTCGACTCTGACGATCTGACGAGGTATGCTCGAGCGTGCTTGGAAATATGTACGAAACTGATTCAGAACCCTTTCTGGGCTGATCTCCCATACTTTGACATATATCAGTCTATCACGGCCAACATACTTCATCAATTACATCAAGGTGTCATCAAACATATCGTTTCCTGGATCACAGGTGTTGTAGGCGCAACAGAACTTGATGCTCGCTGCCGTCGAATTCCTCCCAGTCATGGCATGTGCGTTTTCCACAAGGGGATTACAAAGCTCTCGAGAGTCAGTGGAACTGAGCACAGTCAAATCTGTCAATTTCTCCTCGGTTTACTCATTGATATACGCCTCCCCGATAATGAATCTCCCGTTCGGCTCATATGCACTACGCGTGCACTCCTTGACTTTACATACCTTGCGCAGTACCCCATTCATTCCACTGAGACACTTGCTCTGCTACAGGATGCCCTTTGTCATTTTCACAACAACAAAAGTATTTTTATCAATCTCGGGGTGTGCGATAACTTCAACTTCATTAAATGCCACTGGATGAAGCATTATGAGGCGTGCATTAAGCAACTAGGAACTACGGACAACTATAACATGCAGTTCACCAAACGCTTACACATTGACCTTGCAAAGGATGCATATGCAGCAACAAATCACAAGGATGAGCTGCTGCAAATGACCCTGTGGCTTGAGTGAAAGGAGAAAGTTTCGGCGCTACATACTAGCATTGCATGGCATTCAGCTGATCCCCCTCTATGACCTCCATGGCATTCACCTGACATAGCACGCGACCTCAAGATCAAAATGACGAAGCATCCTACGCAAAAGGCCATGTCACTTGACAATCTCGTTGAAACATATGGCGCTGTTCACTTTAAAGCTGCGCTTGCTTGCTACATTGTTGCCAAGAGGGAGCCTAATTTACGGTGGAGGACCATTGAGCTCATGGCAAATGACATCGTCTTTCCTTTCTGTAAACTACTGGTGTTCCAGACAATCAAGTTCTGCAGTGAATATGCGATCGACTCTACTACAATAGATTCAATACACATTAAACCTGCGCGCAAAGACAGTCAGGGAAGGCCCATTCCTGGTTGGTTCAATACAGGTCTTGCTCGTGTATGTCAAGGAACGGAGATTCAATGTAACGTTGATGTGCTTTATTTTTATTTTTAATTCTATCTGACTTAGTCCTGTAGCATTTCGTGTCGTGCAAGTTCGCGCCATCTTTTCACTCCCAGAATCAGTGCTACCAGTTCTATTTCATGATGAGGACATACGAGCATCTATACCCAAACACTTAGCTTATGTAGAATGGTTTTCCAAATTCTCCGTCCAGCCAGACAATAATTTCAGGATGTATAAGGTCACTAGGTCTTTCAATCCGGATGGGACTAGAGAGTTCAATATTATTCCAATTCAAACCTTGTATCGCAGTGCACATCTTATACCTCATTTTGGACAGGTTGCTCCTCAGGAGTGGACAAGCAATAATGTACTAGAGCTTTGTAATTCCTTCTACTTAAACTCCTTCAAGGATCGTAGTACGCATTTCTCTGTTTATTAATACATTACTTACTGTTCCTTTGCTTCCGACTGAATTGAGTTGAATTGCTTTTGGTAACCACTCTGACGTTTTGCAGGTCATATTCTATACTTATTAATCTTTATTCTACCGATTCTATTTGACAATCTTTCCACCACAGATTCTTATGAATTCCAAGATCAGGTATGTGATTCTACAATTATTCCACAGACTCTACGTAATTCCAGTACGACAACATATTTTTGAATGCATTCCGAACGCATTCCATGGCTTTCCATCGTTCTAAGTAATTCCAGCCTTGTTCCAACATTTTCGGGGCGGGAGGTTTTTCCTGATGACGGCACTGGTGCAGGATTACTCGAGGTCCGTCAGATACTCGCGCGGATGAATGCGCTTGTGCACTGGCCCTCTGGCATGAATCCAGAAAGTGGGCCAGTAGATACAGCAGTAACACTCAGTCTTGGCAATGCGGATGCCCTCACGAAGTGCTTTCGCCTGCTCGGAAGCCCAGGAGACTCGTTTCTTGTCGAAGAATTCTCCTTTCCGGGGATGACGAACGCGCCTCTCGCACAGGGCATCAAGTGGGTCCCAGTGCGAATGGATAAGGAGGGGATCTTGCCAGATGTGCTGGAAGAAATTCTTAGTTCGTGGGATGAAGAAGCACAAGGCAAAAAACCCCATGTTCTGTACACCATTCCGTAAAATCGACCCTCACAAGTTTAAGCGAGGCCTTTTTCTGACTTTATCTTTAGATCAGGGCAGAACCCGACCGGTGGGACACTCAGCATTACCAGGCGTAGAGAGATTTATCGAATTGCGTGCCAGTATGATATTATTATCCTTGATGATGGTCAGACCTCTACATTGCCGCGAAGACAATTGACAACTAACTTCGTGGAGAAGACCCGTATTACTTTCTGCAGTACGATAGAAAAGTGCAGGCAAGAGACGACAGCAACTTCAACGCCGAGGAGTTCTTGAAAGATTATCCGCCGACATTCCTTTCAATGGATACCCAGGGCCGAGTTTTGCGTATCGATAGGCAAGTCCTGCTTCACCGGTGTTAGATCGTCCTCTGACCTTGGAGCATAGTTTCAGCAAGATAATTTTTCCCGGCATGCGTCTCGGGTGGATAACAAGTAATCCGATGTTCGCGTACAAGCTGGAAGTTCTGACAGACTCCTCGACACAGCACCCGCACGGCATTGGACAGGCGTTTGTAGCTGAAATGCTCAGCGAAAAAGGCTGGGGCATTGAAGGTTACTTGAAGTGGGTCCGCAGCCTATGTGTTGATTACCAGCGACGTCGGGACCTTTTCCTGGACATCTTCCGCAGGGAAATGGGCGGATGCGTGTATGCCACTGCAGATAGTCCGTCTGCAGGCATGTTTATTTGGATCGAGCTGCATTATGAGAACCATCCGCGCTTCCACAAGACCAATGGTGCCAACGAGAACGAATCGAAGTCAAACATTGAAATGTTAAACGACGAACTCTTCCAAAGAATTTTTGACAAAGGTGTTGTAGTCATGCCGGCCAAGGCGTTTGCTATTCTTGGGGATGTTAATATTCCAGGGCAGATTCCAATTCAAGACGTATGCCTTTTACCGTTTTCAAGCACATCACCCACTGTAGCTAATGATGAGCACAGAGATTCAACTTCTTCCGTGCTACCTTCGCGGGGACAGATGAAGCAATTATCAAAGGCGTGGCCATAGTTTGCCAGGAGATAAGGGGATTTTTCGAGTCAACTGTAGAGTGATGAGGAAGAGATTATGTACGTACTAGTCCTAAGAATTGTAGGCCATGGTCAAAAAGCAGCTCGAATGAATCGATTATTGTGGCTAAGGATGCTCTACGACATCCACGCTGAAAGGCAAACAAAAATAATTCCTCTCGTTCAGCTGCCTGAAGACTTCCCGCTCCTGGACCATCTCAGCGCGATATTTCTCAGCCTCCTCTTCAGATAGAACGCTCTCCACCATATCGACGATCTTCTCGAGAACTTCGGGTGGAAGACGCGGATCGACTGAATCTCCAAGTGCTCGGAGAATCCAGTCACGCTGCTGTGGAGCAACGTCTGCAGTGGATACTATAGGCGGGACGTCAGGGTCTACGAGGTAGAATTCTAGAACAGTTAGCCGTCCTTTCTCACAACCCTCTCGTAATCGCACACCCTGTATGCGATGTTGGTAGATATTCGGGAAGGCAATGGATAGCCCTGAGCGGAGAGGCACAGACCCAATAACTTGATTGCACTTGTCTCCGCTCTGAAGGCCCCAAGTCCGCAGTGTAGCCCCAACATCATGAGGCAAAAAATCCGACGGGGATGTAGTAGCCATTCGAAAGACTATCCGAGCATTGTCAATGCCCTCCTGTTAAGCTCATAAATTTGAGAAGCTGAAAAGCGTAACTAAACCTGAAGCTAAAAAAACTCACCACTGAAACAAAATGAAGACAGCAGACGTTGATTTGCTCGTTCGCCATACCCTCTACGTGCCACTTCGTGTCTGCGACTTTCGGTCTACCATTATCCTTATAGACAAAGAGGAAATCTGAGAATGGACGTTTTATAGACATTAAGGTAGAAAAAATACGGACAAGCTGAATGTCTAAGATCCTATGCATTACTTGAATGGTTTGGTTTTCTCTAAAGCGAACTTCGTGAGCGAAACGCAGGACTCTGCTATGAAATCCATCTTCCGGAACATCCGGTATTTCAATAGGCCTATATAAAACCCATTGACGCATTTCTCGGTTATGCGCCTCCCATGCTTCCTCGTCGCTATCGTCAGGAGGATCAGGCTCGTCCCAGACTTTGTAGCGATAAGTGCCTTGTATGCGTTGGGGCAATGGATTGCTCCGATGCAGTGATGTCAAGACTTTTTCAAACAGTTTGATGGAGCGACCAAGAGTTTTCTGTAAAGAAGCGTACAAATCTGACAGAGCTGGTTCCACACCGTTGATGTACGATCGATACACAGCACGGGGGTAGTCTAGATGGACATCCACGAGCGACGGTAGAGCTGAATATTTGACAGATGTAGAAGGGATGTCCAATTGATCAATGAAACTCTCGAGCTCCTCTGGATGTCGAAGAATGGTTCTACCATGGCGGTAGCAATGGCGGAAGGGGTCGACGAGTACGTCCTGCTTGGTTAAAGACTGAGTAGAGCAACGCAAAGAATCAAGTCGTCGGACGAGTAAATTGCGCTCTGGGTCATTGACTAGACAGTCGGATTCCCAGATACGATCAAAGCAAGAAACCTGTCTAATATGAAAGAAAATGTCAGTAGAATCACAAATGCTTCGTGAGGCGCTCACATTCCGTCCGTATCGTCTCGAAGGGTAGCATAACCAGCTAGCTCGTCAAAGACATAATCAATCTGAGGGAATATAAGTTTGAATATAGTCTGGAGAGGGCATTTTCAAGAACCTGATGCTTGGCCAGACCAGCGTCGATGTTATTGACCTCAGGTCCAACTCTCCAAGTTTTGTTGATAGCTTCGTTGAACCACAGCTTTCTCGTCTCAGGATCCTGGTAGAGTTTCCACCAATCCTGCTTGGAGCGGATTTCAGCTGAAAGCCTAGTCATCGCAAGTTCACAGAGCTGGGAGACAAAACTACGTTACTGCCTTGCCACAGAAGGTGAATATGATCATACTGTTCGTGGCCTTTCGCCAACACCATAGAGAAACTGGGAACCGTTAATGAATGGATGCACGTAGGAGGCATTGTGGGATTTCACGGCTCGACGCCTCATTTTCTATATCTCTTTAGGAGACTTGCCGATGAAAGTGGTCAGGAAGAAAGGATATAAATTGTTGAACTAAGGATGTGCATATGAGGGACTAGAGGCAAGTTGCGCTTGTCATTGTTACGCGTCGCGCACGGCTTCCCTTCTCACTGTATTAAACAAACTTCTGCTCCTGACTTCACCTCCTTGCTTCATCTCCCACCTCACGCTCTTTATCTTTCCCTCATGGCGCCTGCAACCGCTCTACAGGATAGAATCAAGCAATTTGAGGCCATGGATGGCGGCGGCGTGCGACCATTGCGAGCAAAGGTACCGAGTAGAGACCGTCCACGACCGAGCTATCCGCCCGTCCCGCGAGTGCAGGCATCGTACGTAAACTCGGAGGCTTCTGGTCCTTCAGCTGATCCTATAGGAGACCCAATATCACCGACAGCAGCATCATACACCATAATTAAGCCTACGGTCCCCTATGTGCCCCGTAAACCGCGTATAAAATCACCTTCGCCGTCTCCACCGAACTTGGGATGCAACACTTCGCTGATCGACCTCAAAGATTCCAGACTCGAGGAGCGAGCGGAATGGTTTAAGATCTCAGTGAGTTTCGGGCAGTCACCCTAACAAGAGCTGGCAATTCATGCGTGTTGTGGTATTAGAAACCTGCAGTTGCGCCTCCTCTGCCCCCGCGCATCTCATCTCAAAACTCTGGTGCATCTGGATCTATATCGTCGAGATCTTGGTCTCCACAGAATATGGCCCCAGGAATGCAGTCTCGGACCTCCTCAAACTCGCTTACGGTTGAGCACACGTATCCGCCTTTACACAAGAGTTCTTCGAGTTCTAATTCACGACAGCGACAAGGCCACGTTCCCGCGTCGTCCACCTCATCTTTCCATTCAGTTTCTCTATCGTCTGATGGTGACGCGATTACAGACGGTGCAAGCACAGATGCGGGAAGTTCTGTTTCAAGTTTCATAGCAACTTACCCAATGGACAGTACGGGTTCTGGTGCAGTGAACGAGGTAGACAGGGATCGAGACAGTGTCGATGACTCATTTTCATTCGAGACAGTATCTTCGACTGATATGGCGAGCCCGACATTGTCATTAACGCACGAGTGGGAGAAGGACTTCGCTACGCAGAGTATTAAGCCTGAACCGCCGAAGCTTCCGTCGCGACGGACACCTCTCGGCAGGCCACCTTCATCTCCGAGTCCGCTGAATTCACCGTTCTCATCCCCTCCACCTTCATCCCAAAAACCATCTCCTACTCTAAATACTGTTCGTCGTGTTCCTCCTCCGCCTCCGTCACGGTTCAGCAAGCCGCCACCACCTTCTGCTTCAAGCCGTGCATCTTTGATGTCCACGGCCACCTCTGCCTCGGATCGCTCGTCTATATTTAGCACTGGTACTGTCACGACCGCCCACACGAGTATCGGCTCGTGCACACAGCTCCTCAGACCGACGCCTGTCCCAGTTGTCGCGCGGAAGCGCTACGAGGCTGTCTTCTTTGCGAACGTGAATGCGCAGCGTCGCGTGTCTTTGAAAAGTCTTTCGCCTTCGGCAGCTGCTAGTCCTTCGAGCTCGAATCCTGCATCTCCTACTACGCCTCGGAAGGGTTGGCGGGGCATTTCTGTCGACCTCGTCACAAACCCTGAAGAAAATCCGATATTCTCGACTTCGGGAGTTGACGTGGAGGGTAGTAGGCTCGAAGGGCAGGTTGTCAAGACTATCTGGTCCCGGTCCAAGCTATTGTCTGAAAAGCTCAGAGACATCTGGCAAGTCCCATCTGAATCATCAAATTTGCGGTTAGAACTGAATTTGTCGTAGGAACGAATGTGCGTTTCCTGGACAGACCTCCCTTGACAAGGATGGGTTCGTCAAAGGCATGTGGCGAATTGACGAAGAGCTGCGACGTGTTCAGAGCATGCGCAGTTCGACGATGACTACGACTAGCAACTCTAGGCCATCTGGACGGACTACAACTGGATCTCTCCTTCATTAAAATAGACACCATCTAATTCGTGATTTGTTGACATACATCTGCATTGCGGCTTCCGTTGATACCCCTTCTCCGTGATTACTACTTTCTTGTATGTTCCATAATGAAAAGTATATCCGAGATATCAAGGCAGGCTGGATTCGGACGAGATTTCGACCTTTGAGACGACATAGAAAAAAGGCTATTTAAGCACAAAAATACTATTTTCATCACCCTACATCTATGCTGCACACTTGACCTACATCTACAAAGAACATCTAATCAGTTCGTGAGGTCTTTAAGAGCATGCAAGCACAAATGAAGGCGAAGGTTAAATCAGATAACGCGATGAATATCAACAGGTGCCGCACCCCCTCCCAACTTTGTACACGCAGGAGGTTGAATGGGATTGGCTTCGTGTCCGCCCATCGGTGAGTATGTTCATCATGAAAAAC
The DNA here is from genome assembly GCA_002794775.1 of Porodaedalea pini. Classification (NCBI taxonomy): domain Eukaryota; kingdom Fungi; phylum Basidiomycota; class Agaricomycetes; order Hymenochaetales; family Hymenochaetaceae; genus Porodaedalea; species Porodaedalea pini. The sequence continues at coordinate 1,256,168 of NBAY01000003.1, read as the reverse complement.
AGGTAGGTAAAGGATATAAAAGGCGAAAAAGGGGGACAAAAAGAGGAAGGAAAAGGAAACACACCTCAAGAAACCTCACGGTCACCAATCCTTGGCCGACCACATAACAACCCTCACTTCAGTAGAAGCTCTTGAAAGAGACCTGAAAAAAGCACAAGGAATTAGCACACGGTAACAAGGTCGAGAGGCGAAGAGGTCAGTGGATGGAGGATGAATGAGCGTCAGACAAGGCTGAAAAATGTGGTCCACACGTATACTTCGGAATGTGGTAAAGTTTAGTATGGTTTATATCAAATCATCACACGCTCGCTCAACTTCAGAATCGGGATGAAGAAGAACGAGACGACTCACCATATCGTCGACGACATGAAGGAACCCCAAATCTTCATTTCACTCTTTTTTCGCGGCTGCACGTGCTCGAGAAAAATATATACAAAAGACGCGCCTACCGTAGATCTTCGAGAGCATTCGGCAATATTCGAGTAGCAGATGATGGGTAGTGTCGATTCAGCAGTCCTCTTCTCTAACCTATACGCCCACCTTCATACAAAACGTCGCTCCAGTGATTTCATTGCAAGCAAACATGCAGTCCATCTTGCGATGGTCGATCGAGAACTCATCAAGCGGCGAGTCCGGCGCAGCAGCGCCTCAACCGCCTCAGCAAGCGAGGCAGCTCGACCCGGGAATTATAGACGCGATTCTGGGACGTCCTGACAGCGAGCTCATGAAGGAGGCACTAGAAATCGCTGCGAATGAAGAATCGAGCGAAGACGCAAGGCTGCAGGCATTAGACGACTTCGAGATGGTGCTTCCAATTTAATTCCTCCTTAACGAGTTCGTTGTCTGAACGTGCGTCCCTTCAGCTTATAGAGCATATCGACAATGCCAATAGTATGTTCTTTTTTTTCGGCAGAAGTTTTTAGACAAGTCGTTGACTATATGCGCCTTCTTGCAGATATCGAGAAGATGGGTATGTGGCCGACTCTACAAGGTCTCTTAAATTCGGATGCATCAAGCGACGAGATTAGAGCGGCGGTGCTCTGGATAATTGGCACTGCAGCGCAAAATAACCCTGTAGCGCAGAATGCTGTTAGTTTGATGTCTTTTTTCTCTTCTCTTATGTGGTCTAATGACTTGCAGTATCTCTCCCTTCCCGACTCTCCTCTCTCAGCGATACTTTTCCGTCTTTCTCCAAACGAATCTTCATCCCAGACCCGGTCTAAGGCTGTTTACGCATTGAGCGGTCTTCTGAAACATAATGCTCGTGGCGTCAGGCTATTGGAGGAGTCTGGTGGGTGGAAAGTACTTAAAGCCGCTCTAGAAGGTCATTACAGTTTGTTACGAATCACGATCTACTGCTCATTGCACACTTTATTCAGACCCCGATATCACCGTCCGACGAAAAGCTGTTTTCCTCCTTAGCAGCCTTCTCCTACCGTCCACCCCTTCCCCGTTTCAACCGCATCCATGCCTGATACCTCTGGCACTCGTGTGCATGGCCCCTCAGTTGGGGCCGGCGACGCACCTCAACAATCTGAGCATCCAAACTCGCATGCAGGTATGACGGAAGAGTCAACTGCAACCTCTGCTGTCACCTCCGCCGCGTTGCAGGAACACGGCATTTCTGGAGATCTCGTTCAAGGCCTTGTAAATCCAATTCCCCACGGGAAGGACGGTGACCAGGAAGGCGATGCAGATTTGGAAGAGAAGCTCGTTAGGTAGGCCTTTTAATCTACCTCGTCTACATATACGCGTGTTCAACGGCCGTTCATTAACCGCAGGCTATTTTTCACATACTTGACCTCGGCTGGAGGACAATTGGATCAGAATGACAAGGAAATTTTATTAAAATGGGTCCAGGCGCGAAGAGGAAACGGCGAAAATTGGGATCTCCAAGCGCAAGAGTTGGATACACTGCAGAAGTCTCTCAGCACTTGACGTTCATGATCGTATAATAAGTCGTGTTTACCATGTACAGCTGGATTCATGTTTCGAAATGAATCCATTGACGGCTGCTTTCCATATGTACAACATTTAGTGAGATGGACTATATAATACAAATTGTTGCGTCTACTACAAATCATCCGGCGTGCAGTATGAGTAAGTGTTCACGTACGATGTATATTAAAAACAAACTCCACGACAGTTCAGATCATGTTTGGTCCCCTTGTTCCATAGATCTGCGCAAGCAACCCGAGCATCCCACCATCTTCGACTGGACCGTCTTCATCGCGTTGCGACGAAGAGGGGGGCAACATACTCGGGCGGCCGCGCTGAACTTTTCCATCCACATACGACTCTCCGAGCTCGCTCCGCACCTCGCCCTCCCGCGTGAGATCGTTTGAGCGCAAAGTACCCGCGCTCAGCGACTGCTCTTGCTGGTGCAACTCTGACGGGAAGGGATTGATGTTCGATTCTACGAGGCCTTCTCCTGTGGCCGGGATCGTCGCATTAGAATCGGCCGTTGATACGTTGATTGCTGGAGAATGCAATGGAACGGGGGCCGCAAGGACGCTCTCGCCCAATGCTAGACTTGTCCGACCTAGCGGACCGCGTCGCCGGACGGCGGCATTCTGGCTTTGACGGAGTGCACGGTCGTACTCCTGCGCGCGCTCGGCCAAACGTTGTTCCGTTGACATGCCGCGCGTATGTCCGACGGGTGATTCACCTAGGCGGCGGCGTACCCCCACATTTGCATGCGTGAAATCAGCCATTCGACTCAGATATAGTGAGCCAGAGGGATCCGCAGGCTGCCACTCAGGGTTTGCAGCCTAGCAAATACGTGTGTCAGTTGTGAGGCTGGCAGCCGCGTGTCGCAAGTAATTTATGTCACCTTGAAATTAAGGAAACTCTTCTCCATTTTGCCCTCCTTCGACAAGAAACGCTCTTCCCTGACTTTCGTCGGCGCACCAAACTGCAACATATCGAAGTTAAACTCACTGGTCAACACACACCCGAAACTGGGAGATATGACTTACGTTCACATTTCCATGCCGTTTGAAATCGAAGACCGCGAAGCTGCACACATAGCCAAGACTATCGACGTGCACTGAGAACTCCCGGAAGAAGTCGACAATTGCCGGTGCACAGTTCGGTAGCGAGAAGCAAAGAATAAAGGGTGTGATGATCACGGATAATAGCTCTCGCGCAAAAATCATGACTTTCATATCGAAGAGCTTTCCAAAGTCCTTGTGCACCTATAGACAAGTCCAAAAGCAAGGATTTAGCAAAGATGAAAGGGGAAAGTAAGAATGTCCGTACTTTTTGCGAGTGTAGCTGGCCCTTCCATTCATTAGGCATGTAATGTGTATAGTGGATAACTTCCATCATCAGTAGTTCAGGATCGAAAATCTTGTTGTCCTCAGGGATCATCCCGCGCGCCACAGCGAGAATCGGAACGAGAACACCGAGGTAGAACAGTACCGTTCGATGCGGAGTGATCTCGAAGTGGGTGAAAAGGTCTGGATCAAGGACAGATGCAAGAACAAGTACGGCTGCGAAAGATCCAGCGATGAAAGATACGAAGCTATGAGAACCAGATATGAGCAACAGAAGGTAGAGGGTTTATGTCCACAGACGTACCGCATCACTAATGCTAGCTTCTCGTTAGGGAACTGGCCAATGTACATGCTCGCCGTAGGGTACGATTCATCCAACCTTCGCGAGAAAATGTGCGGGAGTTCGTTGAATTCACGGAACTTCCATTTCGCGTAAAGTGTGTAACTGCGCCCGCCGATAGAAGAAGGATTCTTGTGATACTCCTGTACGGCAAAGTACGATTCAGACAGGGAATAAAATTCTCGAATAGGCCACAAACCTCAAAGTACTTGAAGAAGTAGTACATCAAAAGGTACAGAACAATGAACGGCGCCAGAACTGCGTTGAGTACGCCCATGAAGATAAAGCGATGTCGCAATCTGGACTCCACGGTCAATTCAGGTCTTCACAGAAAATAAGTGCAAGTACGCACTCTTCAATAAGCGCAATTCTATTCCTTTCTTTCAGGAACACCTCCCTAACTCGCCCTCGTGCATCGAATAGGTAGCGCATGAGACATATCCTCAAATTATGTTCCAGTGCTGTACTCAGAGTCACACCATGCCTCCTGTCGACGCTGAGAATGTTAGCCAATAAGTTCGGCAGCGGGACTCGAAGGTCCAACAAGTCCTTATTAAAAAGAGCAATTAAATAGTTCTCTTCACGCATGATGCGGTTCGCTATGTCATGGGCATCAAGCTTCGCGGTCATGGAAGAAGATGGGTTGATTTGGCTTGCGGAAGATAGTGCCGTTACTGGGTTGTCCTCCCGAATGGTCTCTATGCGACGGACGATTTCGGGCCACGAAATCGTCTGAATATCTGCCTATAGTATTCAAGTTTAGACATGAGCTCTCCCAACACAAACTGAATGGCACGTACGTCGGGAATGCCGAGAAGGTAGGTATAAAAACGATACATGTCTACGAGTCTCATAACCTCGAAGATGTACGAGATAATTTGCAAGGCATAGTAAGCACCAAAGAATAGGAAGAAGATGACGGTAAATCCGGACAGCCTAGAACGTGCACTTGGTTCAGTCGTAGAATTCATTTACCATATCATCATATTTACCTTGCTACGCAACGGTCCACTACGACATCTGACAGCCTTGTGATCCCCTCCGATTTGATGCGAGAATAGTCGATACAGTTTAGAAGAAATGTCGAGAAGAAGATAGTAAAGCCAATGGTACTAGTTGGAGAAGAGATGTTTCATGAGATGCTATGGAAATAAGCTAAAGCAGTAACTCACAGGAGATGAAGCCCGCGGGCTAATGCGATGGAGATTATTCCTTTGCCTTCGTAATATCTGTAGACATCTTGCAAGAATACATCTAGGTCGTAGACATTAATCCAATTCCATAAAGCACGTTCATATGCGTCTAAGCCCCTCATCTGTTTTCGCGCGGTCTGAACCTGAGGTTCGTCATTGGCTGGTGGATCGATCTCCGAAGGTCGCGGAGGTAGATGTAGATTATCTTCACTTGTGATTGGAAGAATGGGACGAGAAGTTGATGACTTGGACGAGTGTTTCGGAGGCTGCTTTCCTTTGCCCTTCGATTGGCGCGATGCATGCTGTCTCTTTGCGTGAGGGGTCGTTTCTATCATGAAACTCTGTGGTACTTCATCATCCGAAGAATCATCTTGCGAAGCGTGACGTGATCCAGGGAGATTCTGCCGAATGACGTTCATACGCGACGACTCGCCCCAAGAGACGCGTCGGTCACTGCTCCTAAACGGAGACCTCGTTTCCTCAAGAGCTTCATCTTGCTCGCCCTCCTCTTCCTCAAGCACGGACTGATTAGCCTGCAAATATCCTTGGTAATTTCTGCCGCTCATCGGATTGAGCATATTGAGGAACCCAGAGGGACGAAGAGAGGACTGGAGGAGGTGAGACGCTTGTGGGGTGGAGGACTGGAGAGGGCGCGACGAGCGCCTGCCGTGGTTGGACATGGCAGAGGTGGCGGGGGTAAGAGGTCAGAAGCGCTGTCGCATTGGCCAACGCGACTATAAAGTATCGCAAAGAGGTACCTGGCGGCGGGCGTTGTGAGTAGAACTGAACGACCTTAAGACGTCGAGTGCACGCGACGCGCTGCGTGTGACTCCGTCGCGTGGCAATCATAGCCAAAAATAGGACATGTACAGGCATTTGACTCAACCGTGACGATGACCGCCGGTGACTCTGAGTCTGACTGACACCTGCGACTCTGCATCAATCCTATGATCAAATACGAGTTGCCTACTGGTGGTGGTGCTCTCCTTCTCGCATGGCAGCTCAAGGACAAACGTGTTCTCATCGTTGGCGGCGGTGAGGTTGCTTCGGGCCGCATCAAATCTATCCTCATTGCAGACGCATACATTACACTCGTCGCACCACGAGACGGGCTGCACCCACTCACTAAATTTTACATCGATAATTCCGACCGCATAACATATCATGACCGCACATTTTCCGGCGTGGTCGATCTTGCAGACGTTGACATGGTTCTCACCGCCATCGACGACGTCGAGTGGAGCAGGCGCATATGCGCCATGTGCAGAGAGCAGAAGATCCCCGTGAACGTCGCCGACATCCCTCCAAGCTGCGACTTCTACTTCGGCTCCCAGATTCGCAAGGGCCCTCTGCAGATTATGGTTTCCACGAACGGCAATGGTCCCAAGCTGGCGAACATTGTGAAGACGAGGATAGAGGACAGCCTGCCGGAAAATGTGGACAGGGCGATTGAGAACGTTGGGACATTGAGGTCCAAGCTGAGGCAGCGAGCTCCAGGCGTTGGAGGGGAAGTCAGCAAGAGGAGGATGCAATGGATGACCTCCGTGTGTACAACATGGGAGCTTGATGAGTTGGCGGAGCTCGACGAGACTACAATGGAAAATTTATTGACGGAAGGTTGGGAACATGGCAGTGTTCCGAAACCTCTTCGGACAAAGAGGGTGCCGGACAAAGCTTCATACGTATCCGATGCAGCATTTGCTACTGTGGTCGGATTCTTCGTTGGAATAGCGCTTTCGATCGCTGTTTTGTGGGAGGATGATATTTACGGCGATTTCTTCACGAACATTTTTTTGATCTTTCGTGACTTATTCGCTCCATTGTTTTCGAAGTGAAGGTAGCTATTGTTATTATAGTGTACTGTACGAATATAATTAATTAATAAACCGAGGATTGTAGTTCAAAGGAAGATCACTTTATCACAAAGTTTTAACTAATTTTATACCTTAGCGTTGTTCTGAGGCAGAGTTCGACGCTGGCTGAGACGGAGGTCCTCGCGGAAGAGGCTCTTCCGTAATGCTTCTCATCCAATGTACCAGTAAGCCTAACCCAGACCCAAACCCTGCACCACCCAGGAATACTATAAAACATATTATATTAATAGTTCACAGTGAGCTTCTGGAGTAGCGACTGTAAGTGTCGAGCATCACTCACAGTGGACGGAACGTGCGCGTTTCCAGAATACAGCTGGCGCCAGCGTCGCCCCTAGTATAGCACCAATAGTCGAATGGTCCTCGGCTCTCAACGAAGACAGCTATGGAGTACAGTTAGCCGAAGTGTTTAAAGGATCGAGCTCTGTGAGGACTGACGTTGTACATTGCATTTATCCTTCGAGCACGCAGTATTTCTTCATTTTCATAAGATGTCCTGAAGTATTCCAGCGCCCCTCCTTGTGCAACGCCTAAATATAGTGAACTTTTAGCATCCTCTTATTCGAGCTAGAGGCCAGAATGGCTCGCCTGCTAAGCCACCTATCCACGTCGCTCGCAGCATCCTGTTGATGGACCAAGGCATGGCTCCCATTTTTCGTCGACTCAGCACGACGGCAGTGTATAGCGGAGGCATGAGGAGACTGAAGTATTGGTAGCTAATTGACATTGACCGGCGTATGACGTAGTCTCTGTCTGCAGCACTCGCCGTCGCGGACGATATCGGTTGTACAGACATGATTAACGCTTGTATTTGAAGACGTGCCGTAAAGTCGCTGTTTATCTCGCGAGACTCGGAGGAGCTGTTTCAGAAACCCGGCTGTCACCGCAAAGTCAGTCGACGCCGGCCCTAACTCCCATTTCAGCAATCACCTTCGAGAACCTGAGCTGCTTCTTTACTTCACTCTTTCACAAGCCATCTGACTGCAGGCTCACTTTGAACAAAGCGCTCTAGAGATTACTTTCAGACTACTCACGTTATGTCTGCGCCAACGATGGTCGAGACGTTTGACATGCCCATGATTGATTACAACGAGGATGGCGATATTCCTATGGTGGGGTCTTCGACAGAAAATTGGTTCCAACCCTTGTCCCACATGGATGAAGATATACACCACGTCGACCCCTCCGACCCGCTAGAGGTTGACATGATGGCTTACGAAGAAACTACGACGGAGTACGAGATGGAGGATGATGCCGCACAACCGCAGGAAACGACCCTGGATACGAATGTGGTCGACGCCGAGGTGTACGACGTCACGATTCAGTCATCCCCTTTGCCAACTGTGCCCGTCGAAATTGTTGAAAACTACGTTGTACAAGCGGGTACCACGGAGGCGGCTGGAGCCATTCCTGGGCAGCCACAGGTAGATGAGGGCCCGCACCTGACGATGACGCATGACAGCGATTCTGCAGCAACCCAAACGTTCACAGTGTCGGATGCAGCACAAAGCCATGATACTCTGTCGGTCGCCAGCGACGCTCACCACTCTGACTATGCGTCGGCTCCCGAGGTTGTCGAGCATGACTATGAACATCACCTAGATGAGCCTGGACATGCTGAGGGATCACCGCTGATATCTCTTCGGCCCTCCGAGGAAGTGGCTAATACTGTCGAGGATCACTCTTCAACGATATCGGAGGTTCCCGCCCCCCCTTCGCATTTCGAAAGCTCAGAAGAGCACCCCAACAACGAACATCACGACGAACCTCCGGATCCTTCTTCAGACCTTGCGCACGAAAATGAAGAGACGGCTGTCAGTGAGTATCCTGAAGACGAAGAAGTTTCTCGTGGATTACCCACTGAAGAAGGAGAAGGCACTGGTGGTGCTGTAGATGATGTTGCTGAGCAACCTGTGCCCCATACAAGCCAGCAGGCTTACATTCAGCCTCCACCTCCTATTTTTCTCGCTCTGCAAGTAACCTCGACCGAGGGTGATCAACCAGATTTTGTACTATTCAATTCTCCAGAGTCAAGCTCTCATGCCACGGAAGAACCTTTAGTGTTATTACAACACCACCCATCGCTTTTTTACGAGCCTATATCTGCTGTTTTTGAGGCATTTCGACAAGAAGAATATTTCTCTCACTTAGAAGAACTTTCTGAAGCGGAAATGGCGCTCAATGCTCATGAGCTTCAGTTAGTGATATCTGAGGTACGCCTGTCTGTCTTCATTGATAAATGGAATTATAAATTGACCCGTTCTCCGAATAGGACAACATTTATGCCCGCGAAGTATCTCTTCATGACCTTTATGCAATGCATCAAGGTGTTGGACTGCCCGGCCATTTGCGACTGACATTGCAGTCCGTTGTTCCTAGATTCATCGCCCGTTATAACGTCCTCAGAGATCAGATTACCCGACTCGTACTCACTGACGAATCAGAGGAGACGCAGCAGCATGCAGTGGGCGGCACCGATGAGGAAGGTGATCATCTTCCTTTCCTATACGATATCAGTGCTGACGTGTACTGTTCAATGCAAGCCTCTGCGGAGTCTATTGTTCCACAACAAGAACTTGAGCAGGAGACACAAAATCTGCTGGCGATCGAGGAAAGCGAAAATGCTGAGGGTACTGACCAACCGCGAGAGGATGACGATCATGATGGGTTGCAACACAATGAAGATGCCTCTAATGAAACAGAAGAGGATGATGATCAAGAGGGACAGAACACTGCTCCTGTCGTTTCGGAACATGTCGATGTTGAACACGATGGGCAAGCCACGCACGAGTCCGATAATGATGATTTCGGAGAGAACGATGACACAGTCGATATCCTCGATGCGGATGCTGTACATGCTAACGCTCCTGAAGACGTTGCTGAGCCGACATTCGAAGAGCACGCTCCCGAGTACACTGATGTAGCTGAGCCCCATGAAGAGGGTGACGATGCCTATGGTAACGACTTTAAGGAGGATGGGGCAGACGGGACGGGCACTGCTGGAGACGCTGATGTATCTGCTGTTCCCTCCGAGGACGACAGATCAGAAGCATATGTCAATGAAGAGCAACAAGACCCCGTGCCAGAGCTGGACGATGTACAACCCGGGGTGATATCACATTCGACATCGACATCATCCTTTGGTACAGATGATTCATCGTGGGAGGATGAAGTGGAAGAAGTGGATGCTTCGCCAGATTTGAAACAGGAGACTGGTGAGCACAGCAGACTTTTGAATTTTGCTCCCTATGCTGACTGTGTTACCAGACCATTCTATACAGCAAACAACGGCGATCGCTTTCGATGAAGAAGGTAACTTCACCGATGGCGTTGAAGGTGGAGATGACGAATTCGGGGATGATGATTTTGGTGTTGACGACTTTGACGACTCGGCAGAGGGCACTTTAGAAGGTGCGCTCTATGTACTTGTGTTCAATGCTCATTGTTCAACGCGTTTTGCAGATCTAACAGAAGAAACTGAAGATTTGGCAGACAACGTCGATACCTCGGATGAGCTAGAGAAGAATGCTGATGCTGCCTCGCAGGCGGTTTTGGCTGAGTCTGAGAAGTTCGTTTCAGATCTGGAGAACGGCAGCGATAATCTTGGTATGTCAGCCTACCGCTTTCCCTGAATGATTAATTGACAAATTGACATGGCTTGGTAGAAATCGCCATTGAAAAGGCAGCCAAAATCAAGAATACGAGGAGTCAAGGCCTTGAGTCTGGAAGCTCTAGTCATAGCACTGTCATCGAGACGGTGTCTGAGAAGCTTAAAGCGATACATAAGAATCCCTCCAAGCGGAGCCTCGATGATGCCGAACTAGACGATGAAGGGTTCGTTTCACCGCCTAGTTCTCCAGGTAAGCTCGCTTTGAAGGGCGTCGTGTACAAAATGTGACTTGGTCTCTCAGATTCAAAACGCACGCGAACTCTCTGAGGCCTACAGCGATAATTATTTCTTTTCATTGGACGTTCTGGTCCGCTGCATCCGCATCACGTCGTCTCCCCCGCATGCCGGAATGGAGCCGACTTGGCATCTCGCATTCGAAGCTTAATTTATACCCGCATATTTCGTATCGCTTTACGACATAAGTCATCAAAGGTCTAAGTGTTTTTTTTGTATTTTGATCTTCGCACTTCACGTTTTGTTCTCACTTCGTTCGGCTTTGCCTTCTCGTCTTCTTTTCATTCTTTTTTCATCCTTTTGTGCTTGCTAATATTCTCTAGCGCCGACTGGAGTAGGCAACGGTCGAAGTAGGTGGACGAAGGGGGTAGCAGGGTCTGAAGTTGGGCGTTGGGGAAGCTTTCTAATCGTGTCAAAAAGTTATCTGCTTGTATCTTGCATGGTACATTGGTAGATGTTTGCTTCAGCTGCCGTATCGCGTTTCTGAACGTTTATGTAGTCTGTACGGATACAATGCGATCGTGACGAGAGTACTTGCGAACTTCTTCCAGATTCAAGCTGACAGCACGTGATTAGCACGAGTCGCGCGTCAAAATGTTTTGACTTGTGCTGCAGCAGAACTGCTACCATGGTCTCTTTCTGTCTGTTTTTCTCTAAGGATCCGTGAAATTACTATCTGTGGCCGTCTTTTCGCTAGGATATATCCCCTGGTCTTTTGTGGAGGTGGCTTGCTAATAGTTTCAGTATATATTTATCCGCCTGTCTTGGTCATGGCCGACAGAAACACGACCAACTTATGCGCGCAGATAATACATTCACACTTTGGACCCTTTACCGCAGTCAGTCTCTATCATAGCGCCTTATTGGAATAGCACAAAACTCATCTACTTCATTTACCCTACTCCCTTAGAAAGTCGCTTTCGCCCTCCTCACTCGCGGCCGCCTCACGCTACCTCAGCTCATTCGTTTTACTGCGCTCAAACCGCGTACAGCACGAGCAGCTGTGCTTATACTCGTGCAACATAATCTCGCATGGCATTCTCAGTCTGATGAGGATGGCGAGATAATTGAGTTCAACACAGAGGAGTGTCTGCTACGTTTGCGCTTCGGAAAGTTTGTCTGGCAGGCAGATCAGCTATTTGGGCCCGCGGTGTGTAGAATAACTGCTGGAAGCAGAGGATTTATCGTCTGACTCTGTTCTAAGGCTGCAGAAATTGTTTCCTTGATACTCGATCATGGCAAGCTGCGGCCTCCAGATATCATGGCCCAACTTTGCTCAACAAATCTTAAAGGTGTGCTTCTGCTGAGCATTAATATGTGCGTTGCTGTGACCAACATAGTAAACAGACGCTTCTGTGTACTCCCAGGCCCTTTACAAGCTCGTGTCCTCTTCGTATCTTGTTCCTTCGACAGTGCTCTTCCACGTTTCTCCGCGCGATAAATTCCTGCAGTATGAGAAAGAAGAGAAGAATCAGATAAGAAACTTTCCGATGGCAAGGGAGCTGCGGGAGGCGAAAGAAAGAGCAGAAGCACGACTGAAACATGAGCAGGAAGATGCCATGAAAATCGGGCTGGCAGTGAGTTCTAAGCTCTGTTTGCGTGTATGGGATCGCGACTTATAGACCAAGCACTAGAAACGAAAAACTTCTGGAAATAATATTTCAAGACCTGCGAAGGTATGAGTTACATATACAAAAGAGTTGTAGAAGTTTTGAATAAATTCGCAGAGGAAAGCCATCGATGAAGAGGTCGTTGATGTGAGCTGTAAGCATTATGGTCTCGAATTGTGGCTTATAGTTTCTAGGATGAGGTTTATTTTCGTGCTCACGCTTCCAAATTCAATATACATATCCGCAACCAAGTTATAATTCTTTTTTGCGTATTTGTCACATGTTGCTAACACACGTCTAGCTGATTCAGACGGCTGTACGAGAGCGGTATAACGAGTCTGCTGCCATAGTCATGCGCGCAACCTTGAAAGCTGCAGAAGCAAAGGCTACGATGTCTGATGTTCGTTCAGGTGAGCGAATAGATCGGGTTTTCCTGAGAAAAATATTGAACTGTCCTGCAGATGGCATTTCAACGGCTACTATAGTTGGCCACATCGCAGAAGATGATGACATTGCTACGGGCTTAGCATATACCTCATCGAAAAAGCCCTCGACGATGAGTGCACTAAAAGAATATCTTGGGATGTTTGCCTCTGCAGATAACCCTACTCCGGCTGGCCGAGCAGTATCATTCATTTCGTTCGGTGGAACGACTTCTGGGAAAGTCTATGTAGAGTATGAGATCATTTGTCGAAGGTTACGACAGCGTGTGCTCGAGGCAGTCGCTCGCGAGCGCTATGGAGATGAGGCGGTACGAATCATTCGTCTTCTTCTTGAGAACGGTAAGATGGGCGGAGACCAGGTAATTACATCGTCCGAACGCCCGTGCTTGTCTTCGTTAAGCTTGATTCGTTTGCAACAGATTGCTAAAGCTGCCATGATGGCGGCAACAGCTGTTCGCCCGCTATTGTCACTCCTTTCTGCGGAGTCGTTTATCAGTATCCAAGAAGTCCCAAAGGGAGCGGACCGAAACCCTCAGCGTACCATTTATCTCTGGTAAATCGCTCCCTCTGTGCTTTTGTTCTTGTCCGGTACATCTCACACTCTTCGCGCACTAGGTACGTTGACTTGGCGAAGGCATACTCCGTGTTACTCGGAAACTTCTACAAGACATTGTATAGCATTGGAATGAGGCGGCGTGCAGAAGCGGAGGATAGTACAGTACGAGCTGTGCTCGAGAAAAGCGAACGTAGTGATGTTCGCGCGGACCCAAGTTTGCTGAGCCGTATGGAACGCGAAGTGTTGCGAGCATGGGAGGAGCGTCGTGATAAACTGACAGTGCTGGAGATGCGAGTAGAAGAGGCAGTGTTTATCCTCAGAGACCTTGCTGTACACAGCGTAGATGATTGAAAGCTTTTGGGTGCATTAATATTGTTGAGTGCATAAATTAAGACGGTCTAATATAGTGTACGGTCACAGCGTCTAAGCATCCTTCTTCAAATCGACGATAACAGGCAGTGCGCCGACGAAGGTGGCAGCGTTAACGGAGACAAAATCAATATGCTGACTCTGCTTGTCATCACCAGCGACGATGCGCTTCTTGAGACTCGCCCCATGCGCTTCGTGGATGTGCCCGAAGACATGCAAACGGCAAGAAGGCAGCTCGTGTATGCGAGACGCTAGGGTGCGACACCCGGCATTCTTACCGCGGCGCGTTACGTCGAGGACACCGTATGGTGGTGTGTGTGTGAGCAGAATCTCAACATCTGGAGGAATTTGGGACCATTCCTCTGCGAACAAACCAAAACGTCATTAGTTCCAGTATGCAAATGCCACAGAGCATGATAGGCATTTGATGCGCACCTATAGCCTCTTCGGTTGACACATACTGGAAAGAGCCCTGAACATAGAACGGTGCGGCCTGACAAGGTAACGGACCGGTCGGGATAAACCGCATAGGTGGGAGTATGGATTACGAACTGGTGAACCGTAGAGTTTCCATTTGACACCTTTAGATGTAGTGATTTCGGTTTGTTCATGATCCAGGTAAATCACGCCTGCTTCGCGCATAGCTTTGCTGCGGACCAGTCCTCGAGCTGCGTCTACCTCCTAGGTGGATACTTTCAGAATCAGCACTCAAAAGCTTCATGTTTTACGAACCTCTGGGTCGAGCCCACCGTCACCATTGTCCTTCCAATTCGCATCCAAACACAGCTAAATGCCATGAACCATTTTATTTGAAGTGCACGAATGGCATTGGTGACAGACTAACATCATGATTGCCAGCGATGATGCTATATGAACGTCGGTCATCGAGATTGATTAATGCAGGCGAGAAGAGGTGGTTACATCTTGATCTCATGCGACATATCGCACAGCCAGTTGAGGGTAGTGCGAAGGTAAGGGAGTGTTCCGCAGCTCGACAGGTCTCCGGCATGAATGAGAACATCGCCCGGAGGAACAGCTAAGTTGGTTCGCGAATGTGTATCGCTTATGCATATAAAACGCGTCCAGGAATTTCCAGGGTGCTCTGGTAGATTATCGAGAGCGTACGAAGTGTACACCTTGCAATTGTCTGCGGGCATGAAGTAAGTCTGAGCGAGAGAAGGCGGTGGACTGAGAGGCCCGAGTACGAGTGACCAAACGCGTGCGTGACACAGTTTCAGGCGCATGCCGCTGAGCACCACACTTGCTTCCTGCCACCACCATCGACGCGTACTACTGCTTGTCGTGCAGCCATGCCAGCTGTACAGCTCAACACAGACCAGTTCAATGCTCGTTTGAAGCACTTCCTCGATGCGTGGAATGTGCGTCTTCCTTTTACTCTTTGGCGCACTCGTCTTACATTCACTGCAGAGTGCCGGTAAAAACGATGACTATGAGTCCATCTCTGGCGCAGACGGTCTCCTTCTATCTGCGGGAGATCCTGCAGGCCCGGATGAGCCAATTAAGAAGAGTGTAGCCTTCCAGGTGAGCTCTGTACAGCACTGGTCTCGAGGGCGCTGGAAATAAGACCTCTTCTAGACTTGGCTGTTGGGCTTTGAATTTCCTTCGACACTCTTTCTCTTCCGCAAGGACCACGTCACGATTCTTACATCAGCTTCAAAAGGTGAGTTTACGCCCTGCCCGGTTACGTTTGTGTCTGACAACTGATATGATCAGCTAAAATATTGGCTCAACTCCAAAGCGCTACTTCTGTGGTACCAATACAAATTCTTGCCCAGGCAAAGGCGAAAGAACCACCAACCGATGCTCTGCCTACCTTGGCTAGCATTTACACCAAGCTCAAGCGCGTCGGCATCATTTCGAAGGATAACACATCGGGCAAGCTCATTGATGACTGGAACAAGGCTATTTCTGAGGCAGAGAGTAAGCCTGAGACTATGGACATGAGTGCGGCCGTTTCGGCTATTCTTGCTGTCAAGGACGAAGAAGAATTGGTAGGCGTCAATCCTGCAGCGACACATTACTGTAAAGCTCACTGTTTCTTGCAGAAATGCACACGCATTGCGACGAACCTCACGTCTACCTTGCTTAATCATCACATCGCTCCGAAACTGGAAACCATCCTAGACAGGGAATCCAAAATTACACATGAGTCATTTGCCTCGCAGATTGAGAACAGGCTTGGATCGGGAGACGGCGAGAATGCCAAGGGGCCCGACATGAAGGTCTGGAGTAAAGGCCGAGGGCTGAACGAAGTCTGTTTATTTCACTGTATTTGCCTTGAGATAGGCCACGTTGACTCACCTTACGAAATAGGTCGATTGGGACTCGACTGAATTTTGCTATGCTCCAATAATCCAGTCAAGAGGAACGAAGTCTGGTTACGATCTTCGATCGAATGCTGAGTCATCTTCGGACATGATGGCTCACAAGGGCGTGCTGCTAGTGGCAGTCGGCATGCGATACAAGGGATATTGCGCGAATGTAGGAAGGACGTTCGTTGTTGATCCTACCAAAGTGAGTCGGCTTTTAATAATATTGCTGCTTCATCTCCAAATCGTTTATATTTCTAGGAGCAAGAAGTCATCTATTCGTTGCTCGTCTCTCTTCAAGCAGAACTTCTCCACAAGTTGAAAGACGGTGCCGTTGCACGTGACGTCTATATGCATGCGGTCTCATACATCAAGGAAAAGAAACCTGATCTCGAAAAGCATTTTGTCAAGAACGTTGGATTTTCGGTATGGGACGCTCAGTTAAGTCATCCCCATCTCGCAGTTCTAACTCTTCTGCTACAGATGGGCATGGAATTTCGTGACTCGCACTACCTTCTTTCACCGAAATGCGGTCGTACTCTGAAGACAAACATGATCTTCAACTTGTCGCTCGGTTTCACAGATCTTGAAGAAGGTGGTGGCAAGAAGTTCGTCCCCTTCCGTTCGTTTAAATCTAGAGTTGTTTAAAGTATCATCTGCAGGTACTCAATGCTTCTCATTGACACGGTCAAGATCGATCACGAGAAGGGTATTTGTCTGACTGATTGCATCAAGGCTTCAAAAGACGTGCTTTTTTTCCTGAACTCTCAGTCTGCTGACGAAGAGGAAAAGGAAAAGCCCAAGTCGTCCAAGAAGGCTCCAGTTAAGCCTTTGAACGGTCATGCCTCACCGGCAAAGCACAAAGTTGCTGGAGGGAAAGTCCTGAGAAACAAAACGCGTAGCGCGGCGCAGGAGGACGTCATTCAGACTACTGCAGCCCGCATCGCAGAGCATCAACGGGAGCTTCATGCTCAACGACAGAAAGAGGGTTTGGCAAAATACTCGGAAGAAGGACAGGGCGCCGGCAGTAAGGAGGGAAAGGGCTGGAAGCGATTCCAAAGCTACAAGGGCGAGGCGGGCCTACCGAAAGAGGTCGAGAATATGAGGGTGGGCACTAGTTCAAATCTTCGGACGTGTTGAGTGTACTAACAAACATCCAAGATTCATGTCGACCGCAAGGCGCAGACCGTCATCTTGCCTATAAACGGCTTTGCAGTGCCGTTACACATTAATACGATCAAGAATGCTAGTAAGAATGATGAGGGCGAGTACACGTACTTACGCATAAACTTTCAAAGTCCTGGTCAGCTTGCCGGGAAGAAGGAAGATACAGTAGGCAATTTGGTTCATGCCTAATATTCAGGTTATTGAAGTGAAATTACCCAGCCCTTCGAGGATCCAGACGCGACCTTCATTCGTTCCATTACGTACCGATCCGCAGACGGGCATCGTTTCGACACTGTGTACAAGCAGATTACTGAGCTAAAGAAGGAGGTGAACAAGCGTGAGCAGCAGAAGAAGGAGATGGCGGATGTTATCGAGCAAGACGTCCTTGTCGAGCTGAAAAGTCGTCGTCCCCTCAAGCTTCCTGAAGTCTTTGTCCGGCCTGCGGCGGATGGAAAGCGACTGCCTGGCGAAGTTGAGATTCATCAGAACGGCATAAGATACCAATCGACCGGTTCGCATAACAAAATCGGTGAGTGTTGGCTTGTTCGCAGGTATATTGATGCTGAAAGTTTTGTAGATATTCCTTTCAGCAATATCAAGCACCTGTTTTTTCAGCCATGTGATCATGAACTTCTAGTGATTATCCATATCCACTTGAAAGCGCCGATCATGGTTGGCAAGAAAAAGGCAAAGGTACATATAGTTTCACCAATCTGTAACAGACCGCATGTATTGATTGTTTTCTAGGATGTTCAGTTCTACCGCGAAGCATCGGATGTACAGTTTGATGAAACCGGAAACCGGAAAAGAAAGTACAGATACGGAGATGAGGATGAAATAGAGCTCGAGCAGCAAGAGAGGAAACGGCGTCAGGCATTGAATAAGGAATTCAAGCACTTCGCCGAGAAGATTGCCGAAGCGTCTACGGCATCTGTGAGTTGTACATACTCTTCCCAAATCATTATCTTATCTCGATGGATAGACCGGAGATCCACTTGAGGCAGATATACCTTACCGTGACCTTGCATTCGAGGGCGTGCCGTTCCGGACGAACGTCAAACTGCAGCCTACTACAGAATGCTTGGTCCACCTGACGGACACACCCTTCCTCGTCGTGACCCTTAGCGAAATCGAAATCGCTTCATTAGAGCGTGTCCAATTCGGGCTCAAACAATTCGACATGGTCCTGATCTTCACAGATTTCACCCGACCACCGCTGCAGATAAACTCGATCCCGACTGCGCAATTGGACGATGTAAAGAATTGGCTAGAGTAAGTATGCTCAAACTTGCGGCATTAAATCAAGCTGACTCCTCATCTCAAAGCTCTGTGGAGATACCGCTCAGCGAAGGCCCTGTAAATTTGAATTGGGGCCCGATTATGAAGACCATCAACGAGAGTCCGTACGACTTCTTCCAGCAGGGAGGTTGGAGCTTCCTGGGTGGAAGTGGCACCGGCTTGGGTGACGAGGATGACAGTGATTCTGACTCTGAGTCGGATTTCGCCGCTGATACAGAAGACCTCGTTGAATCTGAGAGCGAGGCTTCCGCAAGCGACTTTGAGGATTCGGACGCTAGTGATGATTCTGGCGGTGCATCAAGCTTTGATGATGATGAATCTAGCGGTCCGTATTTCCCAAGAAACCAAGTTGTTGGACGGAAATGCTGACGAAATTTTTTGCCTTAGGTGATGATTGGGATGAACTGGAGAAGAAAGCAGAAAAATGTGAGAGCGACGTCTTCGCTCTACGAGGGAACGGAGCTAACTTGTCTTTTCACGTTACACTAGCCGACAAAAAGCGAACCGTCACCAACGGCAAGCGTCATGACTCGGACGGCTCCGACTTTGACAGATCGAAGAAGAAATCTGCTGCGAAGACGAACGGGGGTGGTAAGAAGGGTAAACGGTGAAAGCTGTTAAAGAATTTCACGCGTCTGATCTCTCTCCTGAGCTTTCTTTATCAGTCCTTCCTCTGCTTATTCTCTTTCCATGCGTTATCTAATCTACTGCTTGCCTTACCAGTATGAATGTGTTTCGGTTGTAAATGTAATGCATCTCTGGTTTATTTGGTTTCACCTTGAAGAGACATGACGACAACCAATTACTTGCATCTAAAGTGCATGCTATTAGAGCAAGGGCACATTTTTGTTCAGTACTGAAGTTAAATAGCTGGGTGCTGGCGATAGTATTGGAGGCTTTGATGTCCGCTCGAAGATCTTCGACGAGACGACGGAGATCGTCAGTTTGGGCCTGCACTAAATAATTGGCTTGATGTGACGACATTAATATTATTGTCTGAACGGGCGCACGTTGAATGTCAGCTATACACGCAGCACTCCTGGATAGAAAGAATCCCGCACCAGACAGAAGAAAGCGATATGTGGATGAAGTTGAGTTGCTGCTGTGACGGAGAACGTCGATAAGAACACTTCCTTTCAAACGACGATGAGCAAATCTAGCGACTATCTACAGACGCTGCGAGGCTTCGACTTTGAACGCATATTGAATGAAGGCACGGTCCATCGTAATCTCTTGCCTTCTCATCTTGCGCTTAATTCTCCAAAACCTCAGATCCTGTAGCTCATGGCATAACACTGCTGGGAACGCTTCCCTCACAATCAGATAGCTCATGCTTACCTGCAATTTTGCGAATTGAGCGAACACCGCTCTCGGGAAAGTTCTCGAGGGTCCTTCAGGATACTTTAGAAAGCGCGAAACTCATTGAGTCAACCGACATAGTACGCTCTATTCCGAGCACGCAAGCATATCAGTTATCTGATGTGAATACACCTAAAAACAGTACTCCTGGCTTTTGGCATGGTTTGCAAAACATAAGGACGTTCCGGATGCAAAGATCAACATCATTTGCCCAGCGACGGAAGTGCATATACGCAAGGTCCGTTCATATTTCTTAACAAGTCCATGACGGTTGGCCAATCGCTTTCGTATAGTATTCCAGCCAGACCATAATTATGGTACGGGAGACGCCTGAGCTATATGAGACGATTGTGAAACCATTTATTCAAGCGTTTCCGTCTTCGCGCACACAATGGTGAGCACGGCGGTCATGAAATAACGGGACCTGACACTCAAAATCGGAACCCCTCAAGGATCGAGAACATACTAACAGGTATCTCCGAAGCAGACAAAATCCTGTATAGAAATGATTCTCCTAAAGAGGGGTTCTTGATCCTGCCTGACATGAAATGGGATCTGACAAATATCTCGACGCTTTATCTGGTCGCACTCTCGCTCAATCACGACATACGATCTCTAAGGGACCTACACAGAGAACATCTTCCGCTATTAAAAGGCATACGTCGAGAAGCGGTCCGCATCGTGAAAAAGCGATGGGGCCTCGATAAGGGATGTTTGCGATTCTATGTCCATTACCAGCCTTCCTACTGTAAGTCATTTCAAGTGCCAGTTGAGCCACTTCTACTGTAATCCCATTTTATCTCGTATGCAGACCATTTCCATGTACACATTGTCAATTCAAACTATGCTGGACTGCCGGGCATGAATGTCGGCCAGGCTCATCTCCTAGAAGATCTAATTTCCTTGGTCAGTATACTTAGAAAGCCCATCTAAGCCAAGAACCCATACTCATTGTGGATAGATCGAGCTTAGCGAACCAGAGGGCCCAACGCTTCTCGAAAGAATGACTTTAACATATGGACTGGGCGAACAACACGGGCTCTTTGAAAAGATGAAGGCTGCTCAAGAAGAGGTAGAATTTGCGTAGCTTTAATCATGTACGTAATGTATACATATGGCAAGTCGCCTTCCTCCTTCGGAACGCGAGTTATTATTTTTGTGCTGTACTCGAATCAGTGTAATCACCCACTTCACGAGATGCGGCCAACACTCCCGCGGTTCATCTCTATCGTGCCGCGCAGCGCGGTGCCAAAACACCTTCAGGAACGCATAGTTCCACTCCCGCTACGACCTAGCGAACGGCCAGCAGAACCGACGCTCATCGACCACCTCACCGCACGCAGGGATGCGCGTATGAAGGCGTACGACGCGGCGCAGCAGAAGCTGCAGGAAACAGGCGCCTTGGAAGTCGATTCGAGTGTGAAACCGTGGCCTGTAAACCTCCGTATCGAGCCGGTACTAAAGCGCGAGGCGTTCGCAAAAATCACGAAGGAGGCTCGTGCGCAGTTGAAGGAGGCACTGAAGGAGCGGTAGACGTTTAGTACGCCTCCTTCTTTTCTTCCACGTTCTGCGCATCTCAAGTAACGCTTGGGCTTTTTTCTCTGAAGATAACTAAAACCGCGAGAGTTGCCGACTTCTTCAGAGCGCCCTGCTGCTTCGGCGCGACGAGTCCAGGATCTATCAATCCTTTGGTCTATTAGACGTGTCTGAGATACTCTATGTTGCGAATAATGTATAATCAAGGTTCACTAGCAGGATGTTCTTTTACGCGTTCGCGACCCTCCTTCATTGCGCGTTCGAGCAGCTCGCTATACCGCAAGGGCCACTGCAAGTGGATTGCATGACCAGTACCTTCAAACACTTCATACTCAGCTTCAGGCATGTTATCCTTCAAATGCTTGCTGTTGCGCGGGTCGACAAGGTGATCTTGGTCACCAGTAACAATAAGCACTTTGGGTATGGACTGCGATATTTCGCGGAGTTTCTCGGGTGTGACACGATGAGTCAATCCCGCACTCATTTGCGAGAGGGCGCCCATAGGCGACTGGATCCGGATCGCCGCTATGCGTCTGTGATATTTCTATATGGTGGACATGCCCTGCTTAGTCGCATAAATTTGAGATACCGTCATTCGGTGCATACCTCTTCCTGGATTTCTCTATTCGTACGGTTCTGGGGATCTCCCTCGGCTTGCGCTTTAAGGTAGGTTTCCGGGAATAACATGTCTAGCGCGATAGGCACTTTCTGCGCAGGATCTGATATCGTAAGAAGGCGTGCAAGGGATGATAGGCCTTTCCACTGTACACAAGATAAAATGAGAACCAAAGAAAGGATGGAGCGGAAATGAACTAACAGGAGGTAGGTTCGACCAAGGTCTTCCGCCCGCGGTGGTTACAGTAAGAGTCAGCGAAACGATGCGCTCTGATATTCTGCTCGCCAGCTCTATAGCATACTCGAAGCATGAGCATCATTTAATTTGAAGTAGATTCGCTGACATGCACCCATCGCAATCATTCCTCCCAAGCTTATTCCTACAACATGCAGGTCACGCTTCTTCGTCCAGCCGACATAATCGAGCAGGACTATCGCGTCTTCCGCCATGCCGGATGTCCTAAGTTATGTGATTACGCTCATTCCCATTGCGCCTCGTGAAATAGGATGCAACAACGAACTTACGAATAAGGGCCACGAGGGGTTCCACTGTTCCCAACACCTCGATTATCGAAAACAAGGACGCCATACTTGTCAGAGCGGCTGAAGTATTCCACTTGAGGCTCCCAGGAGAACGAAGTGCTGTTTAGACTGTAGCATAATACAATGTTAATGCAATCTTTACTCATGATATTACAAAGGGTACAGACCCCATGATGAATACCACCTTCTCTGGACCACTGCCATGCAATTCATAGTACAATGAGTGGCTTTCGAGCGGGTCCTTATCCTGGCCACGGATGTGAGTGACCGGACATAAGCCTTTCTTAACGAGCGTGGTTGGGTCAAAGATAGTCTTGTACACGCTTTCGTCCAGTTCTTCTGCCATGTTTCCGTTGCAGTGTTAGATCAGATTATAGAAAGCAAGAGAAAAGAGATGTATGAGATATGAGAGGGAGGAGCAAGACACCGGCAAGCTCTCAACGCGTCCCGCCTAAATTTCACGTGAACTCGCCTTACATGCCTGACGCGCCATCTTACGCGCCTAATTTAACTTTGTTCCGGACCACCATGCATGAAATCGCCCTTTCAGATACTATCATGGATACTAAGCCAACTGTGCCTACGAACGTGAAGTTACCGGGAAAAGGGCAGGGAAAACGCAAGAACAGTATATCGGCTGCAGGCTCGTCGAAGGAGGCGCTTGACACTGTTGAAGACCCTCCCAAGAAAGCGAAGAAAGCACGTACTACTGCGAAGGGGAAAGCGAAAGGACAAGACCGAGATGGCTGGCCCGAGTACTTCGTTGATGTGCGTGCAATTTGCCATTTGAGCAATAGTCTTTCCTGTTTTGTCTGATATCTGTCGCTGTCTTCAGTTATACAAGGTCGGTTGAAAAGATATGTTCTCTTTCGATCCGGACTGACCACCATATCCCTCTAAAACAGATCTTTAAGGTAACCGTACTGTTATGTCGACCTTATTGGCTGCTAAACTGAATCAATAAAGGCCCTCAATACCGTACTAGCATTTTGCTCGTCTCGAAAGCATCTCGCAATCACATTTCCAGTTGTTCGCTCCTCCGTAGAAGCCCTTCTCAGGAAGCAAGTATTACCACCCTCTTACAAACTTTCAACTCAACATTGCTTATTGCACTTAGGCCTCTTGAGCTGGAGAAGGTCGCAGAGCTCAAGTATGCCTCAGTTTTCCGCTCGTCCTCACCTACATGAGTCTAAGACGTCACAGGGCTTTGTTACCAGACCTTGTTCGATTCGCTTATATCCCTCGTGACCAACTGCGTATAAATGCTGAATCGCAAAACGATTCTGTTCGAGGCAGTAAGGATCGTGGCGGCTCTCCTGACTTTTCGGCTTTCACAATTGCAAGCAGCTCCTCTGCGTTCTCCCACAGCACACCCCATGAAGAGGAGCACGTTCTCGTTCTCGACTTTGCCGCAGCCAAAGGCTCCGGAAAGAAGCCTAACACACCTGCGTATGCAATAATTTGCCAGTGTGGTTGTGTCAGGATTTTGACTGATAACTTGAAAGAGTTGGGTATCAGCTCCCACCATCTTTAAGCCCAGCAGCAGTCAAAAAGCTGGTTGAGAAACGAAACCAACGCTTTGAACATGCCGTGGATGAGTAGGCATCCGCATTTTCATATGCTCACACATTTCCAGTGACTTTGATACATAGGCTGCTTGACGCGACACCGAACTCCGATAACCCCGCTCTCCTCATCCAATCCGCCGCTCGCGACCACATTCCAGTGAATCCGAATGTGATAAAGGATGAAGACGAGCCTGGAAGCAGCCATACCTTTACAGTTCCCGACTCTGCTAACCGAGATACTATTGATGAGATACTCGAGGAAATCAAGTCGTCAGACTGGTACAAAGATCAAATGGTGGAGAGACGGGTGTTCGATGCAAAAGAGGGACGGATAGGTACGTCCAGAGATACATATTCTCTAGCAACGTACCATTTTGACAAACTGGTTTTCAGGGACGCTCACGGTTCCTGTGTCGAGCACCATCATGCAAGCGCTCGTCGGCTCAAGAAAAATATCAACGTTCTATACGCACCAAGCAGCAGCAATCGATGCTATCCATGAAGGCAAAAACGTGATTGTATCTACAAGCACGGCTTCCGGGAAAAGTGTGATCTATCAAGTCTGTCCAGCAAGCTAAATGGTCTCGATCTTAATCTCATGCGAGTGTTTCCAGGTCCCTATGTTAAGGTTCCTGGAGGAGGATTCTGATGCCACGGCTCTCTACATTTATCCTACAAAAGTCAGTACGTTTGCTATCAATGAACATTGGCTTCCTTACATTGTTCGCAGGCTCTAGCGCAGGATCAGCGAGCCGCATTAGAACAACTACTTTGGTCGTGCGAAGGATTGGAACATATCAAAGTTGCTAACTACGATGGCGATACGCCCATGGACCACAGAGCTGGTATGTTATGCTGGTATGAAAACGTACCGACCTCATACTTCGGCATATTCCAGGCATCCGGGATTCGACGTCTGTAATCTTTACGAATTTCGTGAGTATTCGTTGATCCGCATTTTTAACGCAGTTCATTGATAATCCCGATAGGACATGTTGCATGCATCTATTCTACCTCACGAGGAGAAATGGCGACAGTCCGTATTCACAGTATCTTATATTTGAGTAGCCTTGCCTCAAGAACTGACTCTTCAGATTCTTCAAAAATCTAAAACTTGTTGCCGTTGACGAGCTTCATTACTACTCGGGAGTCTTTGGGACGTGCGTGGTTCTTTTATGCTTGTTTCCGTTGCAACTAAATGCTTGCATTTTAGACATGTCGCATACATCATGCGGAGGTTTCGTAGAGTATGTGCGGCCGTCGGCAGTAAGTTTAACAGTCACTCGTTGAAAGAGTAAAGGTCCAACCTAGACTTATTTGGATCGTAGACCGTCGGGTTCATTTCGTATCGTGTAGTGCAACGATCTCCAATCCTCTTCAGCATATGAGGAATATATTTGGGATAGACGTGAGTGTAGTTAGGGATCTGGGTCATGCTTCTGTTGAAATGTTTTCTAGAATATCGAGGTCATTACAGATGATGGTGCTCCTTCTGGCAGAAAGGACTTTCTCATTTGGAATCCACCACCCAATGACCCCATGGACCCGTCTTTAGGCCGACATAGCTCCTTAGTGGAAGCCACAAGTCTTATGCGGTTTCTGATGAAGAAAGGCGTCCGAACAATTCTCTTTTGCAAAGTGAGAAGACGATATCACTTGTTGGAATTGTATTAATAACCCTTCAAAGTTCAGGAAAATGTGTGAACTAGTGAGTCCTTACGTACCAGCGATGATTTCGAAGTCTGAATAGATTCAGGCAATGAAATCATTGAGACAGGATTTAAGCGCCGAGGGCCGTCACGATATCTTGGGCCGTGTAATGGCTTATCGCGGAGGTGAGTTTTCTTGTACTGTAAATCGTACAAAGGGTGCTAGACTTTGATATTTGGTTAGGCTACTCTCAGCAAGTCAGCTTCCTGTTCTTCTCACATCAACTCGGAACTGAAGGCCATCTGATGTTAGGATCGTCGGAAAATCGAACAAGAAGCTTTCTCCGGAAATCTGCTCGGTATAGTCGCGACGAATGCACTCGAGCTTGGAGTCGATATAGGTGTTCTCGACGCAGTCATCATGCTTGGGTACCCATTTGGTATCGCCAGTCTCGTGAGCTTTGCGTTTTGAACAGAACTAACTCGAAAACTGTTTTAATACTCCACGTCCTCAGAGACAACAAGCAGGCAGGGCGGGCCGCAGAGCGCGAGATGCGCTGGCCGTTCTCGTGGCCGATTCTCTTCCCCTTGATCAGCACTATGTGCAAAATCCGAATGAATTATTCGACAGTGGTGTGGATGACCTGCTCATCGACCTAAATAGCAAGGTCATCCTTGAGGCCCATCTTCAGTGTGCAGCCTTCGAGATGCCGCTGACGGATGAAGATTCTATATATTTCGGGCCTCGTCTCCAACATGTCTGTGAGGTATGTCTTACGAAAGACAAGGATGGATGGTACGTCATCTGCCGTCCACTCTGATCACCGCTATTTAGCTTTCATTGATGGATAAAAAAGGTACCATCCCAGCTCGAAGTTTCTTCCATTTCCAAGCAAGCATGTTTCAATACGAGGCATACAGGAAGAAATGTATACCGTAGTCGACATCACCAACGTGAATCAGGCCGGCGGTAGTCCCAAGCTGCTAGAAGAAATAGAAGTATCCAGAGCTATGTTTGAGGCTTTTGAGGGTGCTGTGGTGAGCGTGACCAACAATATTCGTTGCGGTTGTCTCTGACATCGTTTTACAAAAAGTTCATGCATCAAGGATTGACCTTCATCGTAAAATTTGGCTTGCTCTTTTCCGTCCGTTTGTGGCTAATGGCTTCATTAGGTTCAAGAAGTTAGTCATGATTCGAAGATAATTAAGCTTATTCGTGCCGACGTTAATTGGACGACAAAGTCAAGGTCAGTCTATAAGTTATTTTTAATGCAATATTTTTATCTCATACATATCGGAAATCGCAGAGACTTCACGTCAGTTCTATCTCCCAACATGAACTCCTTCTTACGACTTACACGAATGCACTGCGCCGTTATATATTCCTAGAGATATCGACGCTCTCCAGACACATCGAATTCGTGAAATCAAGGGTTCTATGAGACGTGCATTCTACGGACGTGAGCGCAATTCTAAAGCTCGATGTCTTTGATAAATGGTCTCATGTGTTGTTAGGGGTTGAACTAAAAACAGTCGTGTTCGGTGAGTTGCTTTGTATCAATTCTAGTTCAAGACATCTGACCCTTATTGTACACGAAGGATATTTTAAAATCCGGTAAATTCCCTGCAAGCAGTTACATGATGTTGTCTTAATTCATTTCAGGAACAACATTATACTGGACACAGTGGATCTAGAAATGCCTCCATTTGAGCGGAGTACAACCGGCTTCTGGATTGACCTCCCGAAACCCACCTTAGATATCTTGCGTCTCAAGGGAATCAATGCAGCCGAAGCCATTCATAGCGCGGAGCACGCTTTCCTAAACCGCTTCCCGATGGCAGCGGATGTAAGGACAGAATGCAAAGTTCCAGTAAAAGAGTATCTGGCTGTGGGTTCAAAGAGGAAGCGTCCGGCGAGGTAAGTGATGTTCCACGGTCGATGCTTGTATGACTACGATGTAATTTTCTCTGATGCTTAAATTCTAGACTCATCTTCTACGACAGCGCTGGTACGCAAGGCGCGATAGCGGCAAAAGCTTTTGATCACGGTGGGTATGCTTCTAGATACCGTATGGCTGATTTTCATGGAATGTCTCCTAACAGTCTCAGACCTGATGCACGACGCTTTCGAGACAGTTGAATCATGCGGTTGTCTGGAAGGTTGTGATAAATGTTAGCAGATTACGGTTAACTCAGGTATACCGTATATCCTAACTATGTCCTCTAGGTATACGAAGTGCGTTCTGCAAAGAACAGAACCTCGTGTCGTCAAAGATCGGCGCTCAAATTGTCATCCGTGGTATACTTGGCCTGCCGATCGACATTGAAGCCATACCCGAGGGCGAGTCGAACGGGGTTGATACAATCGTCGAGGCCGAGCCCGTTCGTGTCGTAGATGGAGTAGAAATAGAATACTATGCAGACTGAAGACATCCAAAGAAGACAATAACTGCAACAAATACAGTACCCAAGACTACCCTAATGGATCAAAATCTCCCCAGTCATCTTTATTGGCTTTCTTCGCAGCGCCAGCATTCCAGGCCTGTGAAGGCGTGGAAGGAGATAATATGGAGTTCATAGTGACAGGTGGAGGAGAGGCAACTAGTGGAGGAGAGGAAACGGATGTGAATGGCGCCGCAGGGGGCAACGTCACATTGTAGTTTGGCTTGCTGGGCTGTAGAGGCGCTGCAGGGATAGGGGGTACGGCCGAAGTCATATAGCTTGGAAACGACGGCAGAAGTGGCTGCTGTTGTGCTAGAGGGGGTGTGGACATGCTGAGTGTCGGAGACCGCATTGATTGTGATATTGTAGGCGTGTTGAATGTCGAAGATGGAACCCTGGATCTACTGCCCATTGTACTTCGAGTCAGGCTAGAGGGTGAAGCCAGTGGTGGAGGAAGGTCCTGCGGTGAAGACACATATGGTTTCTGCGCCTGGAGAGTTGTCGACGTGGCAGAGGGACTTTGCACCTGGGGGCTCTGAGATAGAACCGTCAGTATCAAAAATGTGAAGCGCGACCAAAAATCTCGCACATCATTCAATAAACTGCCCCAGACATCGTCATCCCAGCCTTTTCCGTTTTCAATGACAGCATCCGGTTTGACAGTGCTCGTTGAGGCGCCAGCTACGAGGCTTGCAAAGTCAAGGCCATCCGCAGACCCGCCACCATTCGCGCTCACACCCGTCCCAGAACCTGAGCGGTCTTCGATGCGATGCGAATCTTTAAGGTGTTGCAAATGTTCGCGTTCAACCCGATCTCCGAGTTTTTTTATTACTGCCATGAAGCGTTGGAACTGGGCGACGTTTATTACTATCATGAGTTAGTACAGCTAGAACGAGTAACTCAGACAATTAGATATTGCGTACATGGGCCGATGGACATTGTCCAAAGCTGAGGTAATACCAGCGTCGCAACTGCCTCTCGATCGACTTTGAGGCCCATCGCTTCCTGCACCGCTAGTGTAGCTAACTATTTTGCTTGTGAGCGGACATTAGACTTCGTGTAAACAAGTAGGATAATACCATCACGGCAGGCTCTGCAGTCAGACCGTTAAGCAGGCCTGTACCAACAACCGAAGAATAGGACACTTACCCTTAGTTCTTATTCGTGAGAGAAGTGGGACAAGCTTCTGTGTCAGACTCAGCTAATCAGGAGGCGTATCAGCTGCGTGAAGGCTTCATAATTAAGCTATCAGGATTACTTACTTGATCCAAAGTCTTGACCATAGACAAGAGCGCCTCTAAAGTCGCGACCTTCACAGACAAAATCCTAGTTTTCGTAAACACAAGCTTTTTCATAGCGGTAAGCGACCTAATGGAGCTAATAAGACAGACGACAGAAGAACTCACTGCTACGCGAGGAAATAGTACACCTTGGACTTCGGCATAATCGATGGTCTCACAGAGATCGGGTACAACTTTAAGTGCGCGTTCTTGCACCTTATATTTTCTTCATACGTGTTTCTTCACGAGCAAGTGAGCAACTTACCATCGCATGCTCGGATTCTAGAGCATTGTACACAAGGGGAAGAATATCTATGGGGAATAACGATCAACACTCAAAGACGGTATCGTACATACCAGTAAATCAGGCTTACGTTCTCTGAATACAGCCTTGTCGGTTTTGCTCTGCAGGAGCGACAAATTGTCTAGAAGCGTGATCATGTTCTGCGGCGGCTCCTTGACAGCGAACAAGGGCTTCAGACTAGGAAGGACAAGTGACGCGAATTGAGATGGCGAAAGGCTCTGCGAGATGACAAAGACGTTCGGCAAAATATAGGGCAGGAGGAATGTGTCTTTCATCTACAATCACTTTTTATTTGATTAACGTGTACAATAAATAGCAAAAAGCCTACCTCTTCCACAAGCGATGGAAGAATCTTCCGAGTTTTGAGACCCTCAGTGAACCTACCCAGGACACTGGTCAACCCCTTCATAAATGAGATTTTCTCTTCACGGGTCTTTGACGCAAAAGTCGACCGGTCGAGGAAGTTCAGCGTTGATATTGACAGCGATGAGAAGAAAGGATGTGAAGGCAGAGTAGCAGGAGTTGGCCGGTTGACAGCGTGCCTCGTAATCAACAGTAGTAGAAGCTCTAGAAAGGCCATCAGGTGGGCCATCTCCCTGGATGCATATTACGAACATACCTCTGAGCTCCGGGTCAGAGCGATCAAGATTAGGCACGCCCCGCGATACATTTTCACGCAAGCTAACCGGATTGTTGTGGTTCCGAAAAGGAGGGTTTCCTTTGTTGTGTACAGCATACATCAGACATCCCAGCGAATACATATCAGACGCAGTCACAAGCTGTTCATCAAGAACGTACTCCGGGGCTAGAAAGAAAATCAGTCAGAAGCTTCCTCGCGAAGGCGAGACTGTCAAACAGACCCATATAGTCAAAAGAGCGTTGTACATGGCTCGGAAGATAGCTGTCATGGATTGGAGAGCGCCAGTCTGTAGGTGATCCATCTGTCCCCGAGAGGGGAATCGTGAGTCCGAGTCCGCCTATCTTCCAGTCTCCCTGAAGACTAGTGAGATACATAGATTAGCTATGAGAAAGTTGGTACGGACAGATGAGTTAATCAACACGCTTTCGGGATTAAGATTCGAATGGATGCGGCGAGCGGACGTATGCAAGAAGGATAGGCCTTTGCATAACTGCAAAATACCTTTTTGAATCTTAACGGATGGAGTGCACGGAGTAAGTTCAAGTCAGGCTCTGAGATAAGTTTGAAACGGACTTCGACTTCATCAAGCTCGACTAGCGGAGATGAGCGAGAGGAGGGTATCGAGAGATGCAACGACGAAAGCAAGGGTTCCGTGGCAAACAGAATTTCTGCCCGCGTCTCTTCCACAGGCTCGACCATTTCTACAAGAACCTTTAAATTCATAAATCTCAAAGAGAAGTCGAAGCGTGTACACACCTAAAATGTTCGGGTGTCTCAGTCTTCCAAGAGTAGACGCCTGTAATCCCACCCGTTCACCACCTCAGGTGAAAGTTCACAAGGATAAGGAAGCCTCCCGCACCTCAGTCTTTAGAGCTTCAACGATTCTGTCCTTCGCCGTAGCGTTCATCCTGTCCGCATCGGCGGCCCGCTTGTCATACGTCCATACCGAAACGCGCTTGTTCGTCACCTTGTGTGTCGCTGGTTGCACGCGCCATGGTCCGACTTAGAAAGGTCAGTTTCGATCTAAGCTCCTAGGAAAGGGCTATAGCTCACCATGAAAAGTAGGTGTGAGCTGCGGAGTGGGCAACGACGCACTCACTGAGCTTGACGGTCCTGGCCCAGGTGTGGATGACCGGCTGCCGGAGCCAAAGCCTGGCAAAGAGCCTGTCGCTGAGGGTGGTCCGATGTTATAGTTGGTAGAGATATTCGTCCTCGCAAAAAACGAAGTCGCTGCGGCCAGCATCGTTGCAGAGTGTATTCAAGAATTATGAGCGTGCAGGGCTACCCTCCGCGCAGCACGCGAGGACGATTGACGCGACGTTGATCGGTCGATCGTTTATTTACTCAGGAAAAAGGACTCAGTCTAATAAAATTAATCTCAAGTAAAAAGATATAATATGCGGAGTTCTTTAGCTTGACAATAAAAACGATATCTACAAAGGCTACATGTATATTTACACCTCTTCATTCTATGAAATCGCCGTAAATACTACAGTGATAAATTACTCGTTCTGTAGATGTACAGAGAAACCTAGCATTGTACAACATGCATATGGTAGTGGAGACATAATTGATATTTCTTCTCTCGAAGTAGTTCGAGGTATACGCATTCACCTGAAAGACATAAGCGCCAGATGTTCGCCTCCAACTCGGCCATCCGGGGACCCTGCTGCGAGAGTTCCGATCGCTGGACTGGGCAAACCTCCCAATGCCGCGATTTCGCGCTCCGAGCTGTCAAAAGAGTCCGTCGTGAGCTCTATAGGCTGCTCGCAGTCGTAGTTGGGTATATGTCCTGCAGTACTCGATGGAGGCCGTACAGTTACCCGGATGTAGTACTAGAGTCACGAAAATCAGGTCAGCCAATGTGGAATTGGCATGCTTCGCAGAAAGTAAGCCAGCGCACCTGCTGTTCTGCAACACCGTCAACCGCCCATGACTTCTGCACTGCCGTTCGCATGGTGTGCAGCTCATAAGACACGACGCTCACGCCGTCCGGACTCTCATCCGTACTAATGATATCGGCGACGCCGGCGAGCGACTCGTGCTTGCTGCTAGTACGCCCCCTATTAATCCACGTCCGCGTACGCCTAATGAGCTGAATTTTGGCTGTTGACAGAAGTAACTTGGCGACGACGACATTATGTGGACAGACGATGTTCAGTGTCATCGGAATAGCGTCGTAGGCAGCGAACGATAGGACAGAGGGAAGTACGAGCTAGAAACAAGGGATTCGGGTCAGTCTCGTCAAACGATCTGATACCGACATTCACGTACAGTAATAACAGGAGCAGTGTCGAGAGTGGCATGTTTACTCGAAGCTCGCAGCTGTACTATCTTAACCTCCTTCAGGCCCTGGGCAAAGCTCGGACCATCCAGGTTGATGACAGTGTTGGGGATAAACGGTATCAGCGGACCTCTTGCGAAGGTACGTGGTAGATATAAAAATGGGATTTTGAGGCTGAAGATGTCTCAATTAGATAATTTCGATAAGTTGTCAAACATAATAGGGTAACTTACCTGTCATTTCGACGAAGACCTTTACGAATAACAGTGACCTTTAGCCTATACTTGATGTCGCAAGTGACACCAGAATGGTACAAAATGGAGCTAGGAGGTAGCGGAGTCTTTCTTCCCGTAGCGAACGAAGGGAGGGGATGTGAGAAGGGTTGGTCTTGCGTCCAATCTCCTGAAATAGGCGCAGTATAGGACGAAGACATCGACAGAACATCGACTGAGGTCGCTCCAGTTACAAGGCCTCGTTCCGTATACGTGTTCGTCACGCTACCCTCCAGCTAACAAAATCCATTAATAAAAACAAATATGTAGATGAGGCGTGACAAGTACCTTGATGGAGACTGACGACACGTTCTTGAGGTCTCCAGACAGCGAGAAAGTTCCCTCGACGGAAGCACCACTTCCATAGACTGGCCGGGAAGCTCGTCCCCCATGTCTTTGGTCCAAGATTTACAACGATAATCTTGGAACGGTACACATAGTCTTGAGGCGCGGCGCAACTAGCATCCGAGCTCGAGCGAATGACTAGTTCAGACGGGCGAGGAGACGGTGAGTATGAGGGTGACACAGTGGTTGAACGAGAATAGGCCGGTCCAGCGTATGAAGGCGGTTCATCAAAGTAGGCTGACTCCATGCTCGGAAGAGATGGCCTAAGAGAGTGGGGAGTTCGTTACGGTATGATATGTGGTACCGCAGAAGCGCACATCCCATCTTAAATATCGCATGACGGAGGTCGAGTCATTGTTGTATATGGCGTAACACTTTAGCTTCGCGGTGTCAATTCAAAGATATTCCAGATCATCCTGCCGTTGTTTGTAAACCTTGTACAAGCCTGAAACATAGAATGATTGATAGACCGGTCGCTTGCGCCGTTCCTACACCGGGGACCGTGTGCCTGAGCCTTTAGAAGCAAAGCAGTGACGACGGTTCAATGTTGTTTAACTTGAATGCCCAAATGTCCGAAAAGCCCAACGTTTCAAATGCGCATCAGGTAGCAACATAGCTTGTTTGATTATCTACTCGACGCCTGGCCTCCCACGGAATAAGAATGCTACATACCGAGAAAAAAGTGGGAGAAAAGAGGCAAACATTTCGTCGAAAACTTGAACATGTTCGTTGAATCAAAACGGAATTCTGAAAATTAGCGCCCATAAAAACGTGACTTATAGAATTACGTGGGCATTTTCCAGGCTCCTTTCGGCCGTTTCACCTCCTCACTATCAATTGCTACGGAATACATTATGTAAAACCTTATGGGTTACCGGTGGATATATTTCTTCTGCGAGCATCACTGATCACGGAGGTTTATCCAGAAGTAATCGATTGAAATTTTGAGTCATCTTCATTCTAGAGTTCCAGTAGCTCTCTGCTCAACTTGAAGCTTCACCCCGGGCATGGTCCAAGAACTTCCGCAGATTTGGGTCACTGGATCGAAGTGACCTACGAGGTCACAGAGCACCGATGAGTCCGCAGAATCCTCGTTTTCGTGGCCCGCAGAAGTCAATTCGTGACTTGCGGACTCGCCGGAAGGTCAAAAGTACCATCTGGCGAGAACCCGACCAGTTATGAAGCTCCAACCTTTGTTAAATAGAGTTGCAAATGAAACTCAATGGAGAGAAGAACTTTCACCATCACCCCACGTCTTCTCAGGGTTGAATCAGGTCGTAACTGACGCCGCTCATTCATCTCCGCATTCACCGCTTTGAGCTGTACCCCGAGTCATGATTTACATGCCTACTGATGTTTATCCTGGTTTTCGCGGCTTACAGCGATGCTTCTGGTTCGGAGAATTGAAAACCCAAATCGCTACAGACATGTGCCTCGCAACGCTATGGTTAAGGTTTTCTTTGAGCTGGCTATCTAATCTAGTGGCTCGAGTACAAAATAGTACAGACACTTGCAAGGCTACTCATGAGCCGACATGGTTTTACATCTTGCCAATGGAAGTCGTCGCTGGGAATTATATGAGAAGGCTGCTTTGACAAGTCTACGCAGTCAACTCCTAGTTACGGTGCGAGCAACAATGCATGAATCGAGGCCAGAACCGCGGGTACTACGTGTGTAAAAATCACATATGAACTTGAATCTCGCTATAGGCTGCAGTGGGAGCCATTTGCAGGACCGTCTGAGGGGAGGGCCCGGTTCAGCCAACACTGAGCTTTCGGACAAGTATGATTCAGTGCTCTGCATTGCTTACAAGCTCGAGTCATAAGTACTTTCTTATCAGCGGGCGCCAATCTAAAAGCCTAAAAGCCGATAAGATAACAAAGAAGAATTATAAGATCGACATTTTGATGCGCCTGATGCGCCTCCCGCCGTCAGCCTTGGAAACGGAACCCTGCTATTCATCCATTACTAGCACTGCACAAAAATATTTTTTGGGATCTGAGTTATTTGTGTGTGAGTATCTGCAAGTCGTGATAATAATGGCCCGTGGGTGCCATCAAGGACTTCGTCAGATCTTGCGGATTGAAGTTGGAGCGGCGCCCACAATGAATACACGCACCATAAAGTCTATCCAACCAAACAAGCACCCTACCTTCTCGAAAAACACTCTCCAGCACCTATGTTCATGCTCCATCACACAGAAAAGGTACGGCCTTCCGTTTGCTTCCCCCTGAAGTTACTAGTATATGCAAACAAATGGATCTCCGACTTGGATTCGAAGTGCGATCTATTCTTGCAGCACACGGATGCAAGGCCTGACTCGGACGTTACCAACTTCCACTGGGGAACAAAGTTCATCTCACCTCATCTTAGTCCAGTTTTCAGCTCAGCTGCCTTCCGCTTCCACGACCGACATGCTATTAAACTCTGGATCGAGATCAAGAGGATCATCGTTTTCCAAAGGCAGCCTCCCATGGCCTCATGCCAAGCCACACTAGACCGCATAAATTCCCTACGTACGAGCCCAAACTCAATCTGATCAAGTCCTTTCCTCCCCTTGTCCTTTGTATTCTTTTATCGGCTCCCTGGGAACTCAACAATTTGAGGGGGTCAACATGTGAACATGTGCGCAATTTGAATGGTGTATTTCCGTCGAGCGTGGGATTCTCCAGGGCGACACTCTGCCTGTGTACCTGCTAGGCAGTATATCACCCAGACGGAGCAACTAGAGCCTGCTTTGTTCTCCAGAAGCTGCAGATTAACACGATATATATACATCAGAATTCATGCTTGAGCCTGGTCTCCGCGGGACCCTACATCAGCAAAGGTGTGAAACACTTGGGGATTTCCGGCTCGCGGTACGAGCTTCTGCACGAATGTCCCTTGAACCTGCACTTCTCCTGCTGCATCATGATGATAGCGTATGTCAGGGTAAACCAACAAGCTTCTGGAAACCCAAAACCCTTCATCATGATTGCACCTCCAATGCGCTCATATTTGTGATTGGTCCCTACTTAAATACATTGAGTTTCTTCGGACTCTCGGAGACGGACTCGGACTCGGAGGAGGCGGAGGTAATTGTGAATCATGATGCATGATGCGCATTTTTTGCAACGCCTCGCGGTGCTATTCACTAGCCTATAGAATCGCGGGACACTTTGCTACGGATTGGACACACCGTGAACCTGATGTGTGTGTGTATATTACACTAGCAACACTAGCAAGAGAAACCACGTGTGATATCTGGAGACTGGTCGCGCCCTTCCCTAGGCCTTGTTGATTTTTCGCACTTATTATAAATACAAAGGCTTCCATTACAATAAATAATATCCCCGCGTCGGTCAGAAACCGCGCA
This sequence comes from Porodaedalea pini, assembly GCA_002794775.1. Classification (NCBI taxonomy): domain Eukaryota; kingdom Fungi; phylum Basidiomycota; class Agaricomycetes; order Hymenochaetales; family Hymenochaetaceae; genus Porodaedalea; species Porodaedalea pini. Next base: position 1,219,616 of record NBAY01000003.1, on the reverse strand, counting down.
GCTAAAATTACAAATAGTATAAACAGCATTGTGTAAACAAACTCGGTATCTCGAGTGTATGTACATTTTGTTTGTATGTGTGCAGAGATGAGCGGACAAATAAAATAGAGACGGAAAAAAACAAGAGAGAAGAAAAGAAAAGGATAGCGAGCGAAAACACCAGGTGATAACAGACAGCTATGTACGAGAAGAAAGCGAATAAGACAGCGCAGAGCACAGCGCAGAGCAAAAACAACAAGCTAATGTTTTGTGCCAATGAGTAAGTAGAGAGAGAGAGCGAAACAGTAAGAAAAGAAGAGAAAGTAAACCGGGAGCATCGGCCAAGATCTAAGTAAAACGCTCCATAAGCCAAGAACTGAGCATTCTCAAAACGTACATACAAAATTATGATGAGAAAGAAAGAGCGAATAAAGGGGGAAAAAAGTAACAACGATCCAAGGAATAGATGAGAAGAATGAAAAGAACGGAAGCAAAACTGAATCCCGAAGACCGCCTTGAGCGTCGTCATACAGACACCAGCACGCCAATACGCTAATGCGTAATTAAGGGAAGCGCGTGACGCGCGCGCACGGCCCAGCTGACTCCTACGCTCTCTTTAAGAGGCCTCGAGACGTCATTGGTAAAGAGACCCAGATAAATGGCGGCGATACTGAGTGAAATGAGAGAGGGCTGGAGGGCCATGGAATACACAGGCGAAAGCAAGACCCGCCTCGTTAAGGGGCTCCGCAGCGCCTCTGTTTTCCATAGCTATCGTCCTCGGCGCTCGCACTCGCATACCCTCTCTTTAGCGACACGCCTGACCCTTCCGGCTTGTCGATATTCCTGGACTTCGAATTCAGACACCTTGGTCTAAAGAGCGCAAGGAATAGTCGATGGATGGATGGTCCGCCCGAAAATCGCACAGAATTTCTCCACACCTCGCCTCGTGCGTTCCCCATTCCCTGCCTCTAGACCGCCGTAGACTCGCTCGCGTAGCGGCTGCTCGGCGGAACTTGTCGGCATGCTGTACGCAAAGCACTGCAAAATTGTAGCACCAACCTCAAGACGGCGACGTCTGGAACGAAGCACAGCGACCCGAGCAACAGTACACCGATCCGCACAGCACTGCGATGCCCATGTATGTGCAATTGAGGGCAAGTGAAGGCAGATCGAGCACCAGACTGGATAATCCTTGCTTGATTTGACGTAACGGTACGGTGACGCGCCGCGGTTCCGAGTTGCGTCACGTGTTCCACGCACCTTGCTGCCCACTCGAAGGGAGCGAACGAGAAATAGTGGGCGAGAAACGTGTCATTTTGGGAATTGACGTGTATTCCGGATTTTCTATGGCCCCTCGCCCGGGCAGTACGATGGGTGGCGGTAGTGGTACTCTGTAAGCCAGCGCTCGGTTCCTCGGGACGCATCCTCCGTTCCTCCAAAACAGTTCCCCATCCCCCCGTCCCCTATTCCTTCCCGGAACTCCCAATCGTATCCTCCCCGATCTCCCCTCCTCTTCTTCGATGGCGTCTTCGCCGGATCCCGCCCGGCCGGCGATAGATATACGTACAGTGGCCAGCCGGCGGTGATAAAATGTGCATATAGTGTGTGTGTGCTGTGCTGAGATATACGGGGGCAAAAGCCAGGAAATCAAATAATTATAGATGTCCGGATGTCCGTTCGAGATTGAAAATGGAGTGTGTGAGTAGGGGGTGGGTGAGGTGGTCGGTGCTTTTCGCGGTCGTGACTCATAAGCGAAGAAGTGTGAAAAATGTAAAGAAGTTTGAAATGTACAAGGTGAAAGAGAAAGCGGGGATCAGGGATAACCAACGGCGACAAGACTACCTCATGGCCTCATCTGCGGCGGACGGGCAGACGAGTAATTCAATCGGTTTACGGTGACGGTCAGGACGCCGTTCGTATAGCTTGCGTGGACGCCACTCATGTCGGCATCCCTATCAAACTGGACTTGCCATTCATGGTGACCTGAGGTAAAAGGAGCAGCACAGTGTAAGCGGCAAGTGGAAAGGAACAACAGAAGTCGGAGAGGGCGCTCCACGCACAGTCCTTCTCCAAGTCCCACCGATCTGCTACAATGTCCAGAATATTATTCTTGCGCATCGCGATAGTGATACACGACGAGTCGAATCCGGGACCGATCGCGGCCTGCACAGACAAATCAATTCAGACACAAAGACATCAGGCAAGGGGCGTCCAAGTCGAACGCACCGAGAGTATGTACGCCGCGGGCGTGTTGTCTATCCGCATCGGGGCACTGCTGCTATGCGTGATCGGCGCACGTGTGTTGCGGAGCAGCTGGAACGACGCGGGTGACGACGTGACCGTTGGGGACGTGACGGGCGACAGCGGGGACGAGACGTACGTCCCGTGCGACTTGGCCGGGCGCACGCTGCCTGCGGCGTGCGGATGCTGCTGTCCCGTCGAGACGGCAGGGAAATACGTCTCCTCGGGGTAGGACGACTCTGCAGAGTCCGGGCTCGTGGAGAGCGGCGGCGTCGGCGGGAGCTGCCAATGCTGTGGCATGCGCGAGGAGGGCGCCGTGCCAGAGCCTGCTGCCGTGGACCGGCCTTCATCGACGCAGATTAGCATACAGAGCACAACTCTGCTCAGGAGATAACACACCGACGGTGGAGTACTTGTCCGGGTGGGTTGAGAACGCTTGCGACGCACTCTCTGGCTGGCGCAGCTGGTCCTGGCTGGAGGAAGAGGAGGAGAGAGTCGTGCGCACGTATAGCGGGACGGTGTTGCCACGCAGAAGCTGTGGACGCGCCGGGTGTGCGGAGAGGTCTGACATGGCACGCAAGGAAGGGGAGAGAAAATAAGGGGGAAATGAGATTTATGAATGAATGAAGAGGATGGAGAGGAGAGGAAGGGGCTTGTGAAGGCACGGGGAGGTCTGGCTGAGGCAGAGTTGCCGCCGTATATAGCAGCCCGACGCAACTTCTAAATAAAGGGTCAGGCCAGGAACACCCCGAGCGCTAAATTCTTATTAATATTAATATTTTCCTTCTCTCTCTTCCTGATGTTTCTTGATATTCTAACCCTACCGTTCGCTTCATTATCCCACAAGTCACATTAATTTCCCTCTCTCAATCCGCATTCATGCCTCACTCAGCCCATACTATCCATCCATTCTCGGAGTCACTGCGGCAACCAGCACCCTCATCTTTTCACAGCTAAGGGCCGTGCACCCTTCGAACACTCGCCCCAAATCCGAGCTAGTCTCCAACTAGAAACACCTACATTTTCTCTCTTTCTCTCCACCGAGGGTACGTGTACACAGCAAGGCCTCTTTCATTTTGTTCTCTTACGTTGCTGGAGGCCTCGAGGCAGCGGACCGGCTATAGCCTGCATATGCATATAAGGTTCGCCCTTGCAGTCACTCGGACTATCCGATCCCAATGCATCCGAGTCCGTTTCACTTGGACGTGCAGCTCTCCAGGACCTGGCTATCGATCATTTGCTCTCTCGCGCACAACGTCCAAGCATCCGTCGACCTGTGATGCTCGACCCTCCGGAATCCGGGTGTAGTATATCATCTACGGTGCGCGGTACCTATCTGCCATGCCCATTGATCTATCTCAAACTTCAAAAAACTACACTACAAATATACCATGCAAATACCAATTACAGAGGCATTTCCGCAGCAGGTCGAGAAGGAGGTAATGAGTGCGAGGGTGAGTGCCCGAGCAGAACGGATCTGTAGGTTCTTAAGCTCTCGAGTTTTATGGTACTTGTTGTATTCATTGTATGGTACTGAACGAGCTGTATGCGTCACCAGCGCCGATCATTGACGGCTAATCTCGTGATGCGTCAACAGCCAATTTATTATAATTACTAGACTTGAGAGTCAGGGCTACGCTTGACACTAGTACTCAGCTAAATATGAGTTTTTAACCTCTCAGCTACTCGGCCGTTTGTTTCTCAGGCCTTGAGTCTGCAAACGCACTTGTTTTCATGATTGATATTTCGAGTAAAACATATGACCCACGATCACGAGGTCGGCTCAACTTTGGACTTGGTCTCACGGACGTCCGCATGACTCCGCCTCCTTGAGCTAGATCGTGATCTCCATATAGCTTTGCGCCTTTCCGTCAAGGACGAGCCTCTATCCATCTTCGTTCCTGGACTTCACAAATTAGAACTGAGAGAGATTACAGGCTGTAGTAAGACAGGAGCAGACTCGGACTTGATCGCGACACGACACGACACGACAAGACGCGACGCGACGGACATCGGGGACACAGACTCACGCGATGCGGCTCTCACCAGCGTGGCTCCATCGCAGCTGGCGCGCCGCACTAAGCACGCGCTCTCACGCGACGTCGCGCTCCGCATCAACAGCAACTGTGGCATCAGCAGTATCAACATCGACATCACGGGCGGCGAGCATCGGCTTCCTGGGCCTCGGGCGCATGGGCTCCGAGATGGCGTACAACTTATTCTCGAAGCGGCACGCGCTTGCACGTGAGGGCGAAACAGTCAGCATGGATCGCAGCTTTGTAGTGTGCGACGCCGTGCCCGAGGCTGCCCACGCGTTTGCGCGGACTTTCCGAACACAGTTCCCGAGGAGCGAGGTGCGCGTTGTTGAGACGCCGGAAGAGTGAGTTGGCCTGACTGCTTGCTAAATGCCTTTTGAAGAAATATTGATTGTTTTCTCGAAGAGCTACGTTGGCGTCATCGACTATTGTAACGATGCTGCCGTCCTCCCCGCAGGTGCGCGCCGTGTACACCGAAGCGCACGGGGTACTGGCCGCTCTTCGCGCATTGCCGCCTCAGGAACGCACACAGACATTATGCATTGACTCGACGACCTTGGACGTGGAGGTAGGTAAGTCTCATGTGAGCTAATGACGACATTAGATATGACCCGTTGAATGCAAATCTAAAGCGCGGCAAGTCGCCTCGGAGGTGATTGAAACAGGAGCACAGATGGTTGACGCGCCGGTGTCTGGTGGTGCGTCTCTTTCATTTGCATCTAACTCTAAGTTGTCTAATCTTCATTCGAACTTCAGGCGTCACAGGCGCAAAGGCCGGAACATTAACATTCCTTGTTGGCGGGGACGAAGCATCGTTCATGCTCGCCTCACCCATCCTAGCGCATATGGGCCGGCGGGTCGTGCACTGCGGCGGGGCGGGCTCGGGACTCGTCGCGAAGATCTGCAACAACCTGATGCTCGGCGTGCATCAGGTGGTGACCGCAGAGGCGATGCTGCTCGGGCAGCGACTCGGCATCCAGCCGGACGTGCTCGCGGATGTGATCGGGAGTGCGACGGGCGCGTGCTGGAGTATGTCTGCGAACAACCCCGTCCCGGGTGCGACGCCCGGGGTGGCACCGCCCAGCGGACGCGATTTTGAGGGTGGGTTCGCGACAGCTCTTATGATCAAGGTTTGCAATGATCTTTCCCCTTTGTTCCTATGCGCGCCAAATGGGCGGTTATTGACGGAGTTCGCCGCAGGACATGGGATTAGCAGCGGAGAGTGCAGAACGCACGGGTGTGTCGTTGCCGCTGGGCGCAGCTGCGCAACGGATTTTTGAGGAGACGATTAAGAGTGCGCCTGAACTTGCGCGCAAAGATTTCTCGAGTGTGTATCGGTACTTGCAGAGTACGTCGTTGAAGAAATGAATAAAATATGATGCTGCACAATGTGCGGGGTGGCGTGAGACTCTATTCCCGACTCGGATGCTTGCCAATAAAGTCAATTGAATATCTGCATCCGGCGCCGTCCTGCTCAAACATCCGTAAGATACCCGAACCCTCAGCTCGTCGTCCTCGTCGTCCTCGTCCTTCTCCTCATCGCCGCCGCCGCCGCCGACACGCACCTGCTCGCTGCCAGCGCCGCTCTCTTCGACTATACCGCTCTATCTTGTTCTGTTCCTTTTTTCTCCACGTGCTTGTGCTTTGTGCTCGACAACGCCCTTGCCTTCTTACGTTTCACGCATAGTAACTGCACCTTGCTCATCCATCTCCATTCTCGACTTCTCTTTTTAACCTCAACTTCGACCTCCCCCCTTTCCTCGTCCTCTCTCAGCGGTCTTCTATCTACCCGCAGTAAAAGAAAGTCCGTTGAGGAGACGAAGCACGCGTCTCACCATGTCTGCCGAAAAGCCTAGTGCGCTCATCTTTGGTACGCCCTTTTGTGCGATACAGATGCATTTCCGCGTTTGCTGACATACCAACTTGCTTGTCGCCCGACTATATTCAGGCGGCCTCAACACTTGGTCGCGCCGATTCGCTTGCCATCTCGTCCCAAAGGACGGCGAGCCGCTCGTCTCTGTACGCCCGATCGCATTTCATCGCCTCCATCGATCCGTGCCGCCCGCTCACCCCGTATCTTTATCTTTCTTACCCACAGCATCTTCGTATCGTCGACAAGTTCTCCGTCTTCCCGCCTACGACGTGCGTCACGTCTCTCTTCATCAGCTCTCGTCTCGCCTCGTTCTTACTTACTTTCTTTGTCTTTCTAGATACCTCGGTTCGGATTTCAAAGAGGTGCTCCCGCACCCCAATATCGAGTACAAACAGGCCAACCTCACCGTTCCAGGTACGCATCTCGTACTCTTAGATCCTTAGATCTTCCAACATATTTCTCTCTCCACTTTTCTTCCGACGCGGGCGGTCTCTGACAACGGATGTTTCGCCCTTTTTTTTACTCTCGCTCATTCGACACCCTTCTCCATCTCGCGCTCGGTGTTCTTCGTGATGGACCTCATATTCTCTCGTGTTGCGAACGCCTGCGCGCGCAGCCACCGTCAGCAAAATGTTCGATCCGCCCGAAGGCCATGAGCCGTATACTTACGTTTTCGACCTCACCGGCGAGGTTAGGCATGATCGCCTTGATATGGTGCGTTCTGTGCGTTTTCCCTCGCATTTTCTTCATTTTCTGACAGGCGAATCCATGGTTACTCCCGCTGTGATTATACGTGCAGATTCAAATAAGCCAGACGGTGAACATCGCGCGATTGGTTGGCGAGGAGGCCGCACGGCGCGGGGTGAAGGCTTACGTTCGCGTCACGCAGCCATTCTACGAGACCCCGGAGAAGGGCGTGCACGACGAGAAGGAGAACATCAAACCAGCGGGCATCCGCGGAGTGTGGTGGCACGAGACGCTGCGCGTGCTCGCAGACATCGAGAAGTACGTCTACTCAATTTCAAACGTGCACGCGGCCAGGGATATCGAGACGCTTCTCTTACCAGCTTAAATCTCGTTATTTTGCGGCCCGGACTCGTGTACGGTCCGTACATCGAGTATGGAATTAGTGAGTTGCGAAAATACGATGTTGCCTTCGTGTTTTTACTGATCGTATCCTCAGTACCGACGACTATGGCTGTCGCATCAGTTTACGGGTATATTAAGAAGCCCATGAAGGGCCTGTGAGTATTCATCTTCTACGAGTTCTTACATCACATCCTAAAACTTCTGATAAGGTGGTCGCCGGGCAAAAATCCCATGAATACGGTACATGTCGATGATGTCGCAGGTGCTGCATTGGCTCTGGCACAATGGATGGCAAAGGAGGGTCGGCAGGAGGCAAACATCCTGGCTGGGGAGGAAATCGTAGCCAACGATAAGAGCAAAGTCAAAGCGGCTGAGACGGATACACTCCCTGATCTAGGCAAGAAGGTTGTGGCGCCGCTGTTCAATCTCGTAAGTGCGATATCTCGCGCGTTTTTTGTTCGGCCCGGACTGATTGCACCTCAGGTGGATGAGTCAAATGGCACGCTTGCTTCGATTGGGTCGGAGATCTGCGCATTATTTGGTACAACCTTTGGCTTCCATGATTTCTTCATGACGACTATGGCGAGGGTACGTGCGCGCTATCGTCCCACTTGTGTGTGTTTCACAATGAGCCCCGTGCTCCGCCTTTTTTGTTTTAGATCACCAAGCTTTCGACTTCCGTCATTGAGGACATCAACGAGGAGCATGTCGGCGGATGGACGGAGATGATCCAGTCGTCGGACCCGCCGATCAATGGCATGACGCCCGTCACGGCGTACATGGACGAGTCCGCCCTGCAAAAGATCTCCATCGCGTTTAGCGCTGAGAAGATCAAGAATGTGGTCGGCTACCAGCTGAAGCATCCACAATTTAACCAGGAGGAGCTCAAGGACGTCGTTGACCGGTGGAAGGAGGAGGGCAGCTGGCCTCGGGTCGAGCCCAAATAGTTAAGTGCGTACTGTCTGCTCTGGCGTCGGGCGGTGGTGTTGGCGTCGTGTCATAATTATCTGCATCAATATTTTTCTTACCTGGTCTTCCCCCCATCCTCTGCCTCCCCTTCTCAATTCCTGTCTTAATGTCAGTCTCATTGTCCCTTTCCTCACCTCTCACCCGTTCTCCTTTCCTTTCTTCAACTCTTTCACATCTCCAAGCGCAGCGCTCACTTACTACGACGTCTCACGAAGGCATACCATCCGCCCCCGCCCGCACTAGACCGCTGCCCTCTCCCTGTTATATCCTATTTGTGCAACCCCGGCTTGCCGCCTTCCCTAATGCCGGTTTCACTGCGGGACCAAAGAGGGCGTACGACTATGTATAATTACATATTTTTAATTTGAACAATGACGGGCACTCTGAATGGTTGAATGGATGCGAGTCTCAGATCCTAAGCGCTGGGTAGAACTACATGTATGCGTGCCTGTTTACTGAGCAGAGGAGGCTATAACGTGAGACCACGTCCAGAGCGGTGCGGTGCTCTCGCATCGACTCTCACATCTGTTTCGCAGTGCCACGTATGCACTCAGCCGTACTTATACAATATGCTCAATTGCCGCTTCCGGCAACGCGAGCGCGTTTACGAGAGAACTGCAGCCTGAGCTCTCTGTCTTGCTGAGTATCCCAGTATCAGCATATCTCTGCTCAATCGAAGCTGTGCAGTGTGCGTGCGCCCCGCCGGACCTACCCTATTCGTATATTCGTACGTGGCGCGCGTAGCTCAAGATGCCCTCGAACACGACCACGTTGCGGAGGATGCACGCCGCGCGCTATTCGGAGGCGCGTGAGAGCGTGGACAGCGTGGATGGTCTGGATGTGCCGCTGACGACGAAGAGTGCTGGTGCGAACGGTGCGAGTGGGGGGATTGGGACGGGGGTGGGTGCGCGCTTGTCGATGGCGGAGCTGGTGCGCGTGAGGCGTGAGGGCCGTTCGGGCGATGGTGTAGCGAGGTTTGCGGCGCTGGTGAGCCCCTTTCTTTCGAACTCTTTTCTTTTTGAGGGCGACGTGTAGCTGACTATGGAGGCGCATTCTTGTTCGTCGCGAATTAGACATTCACAGCCGTACGTCTCATTATTCCATGCAGACAACTTGAGAGCAAACAGAAAGCTAATTCATCCCTCAGATTTCTGTGGTATACACCGCGTATCTCATTTCGTCGAGCAACCCGCGCTCCCTGTCCTGGTTCGCGTACCATCCGCCGCTGCAAATGGCCGCTGTTGGGCTCTTCACTCTCGGTGCGCCATTTTGAACAGCCTTCCTTCCTCATTTCTATCCAAGGACTCATACATGTTCTCACTGTGCCCACAGGTATCCTAACGCTCCAGCCGACAAACCAGCCAAAGACTAAGGCGGCGGGGCTCGTGCGCCACCAACTGTACATGCTCCTCGCGGGCGCACCCCTCCTCGCACTTGGGACGTGGGTGATCTACTATAACAAGGAGATCAACGCGCGGAAGCACTTCACGACGTGGCATGGGGTACGTATCCTCTCTCTTTCCTACCTTCTTGTTTTGTTTTGTGCTTCCTTGAGGTGTGCGTGTCGCAATGACTTACAAGTTTCTTTCCAACATATGGTACTCGCGCCCTCTCGATATATGCTGCTCCGTAGACCATAGGTATCGTCGCTGTTGGCTGGCTATCGGTTCAGATGTTCATCGGTTGTGCGAGCGTCTGGTTCGGCGGCGCAGCGTTTGGTGGCGGGATGAAGGCCAGAAGTATGTGGAAATATCATAGGTACGTCATTCATTAACATTTCTTGTCCCACCCAGTAGTATTTAATATTCTGATCGCTCGCAACTGCTTGTAGAGTGTCGGGCTACCTTGTATACCCTCTCTTCTTATACGCCGCTCACCTCGGTGGCGCATGGTCTACATTCTCGAATAGCCATGCGAGCCATATTATGCGGCTTATAGCGTACTCCATTGGGCCTATTATCACCTTAATTGCCGTCTACAGTAGAGTGAGGTGCGTACTTCCACATGTCATCCTTTCTTTTCCGCTGCAAATCTGACTTTCATTGAACTTTTCCCGCTTGCAGGCTATCGAAGATGAAGTTCTTCTAACTCTTTTCAAATACATTTGCAAGCTATTTATCCCGCTTTTAGATCTATATTTCATTTTATCTTTGACGTATGTAGTAATTTAGGGGTAGGACGGTTGCGTTCGACTAATGCGAAATAAATATTGGAGAAAGCAAAGTACATGATGATGGTGTGCGCGGCGAAAATGAACTCATGATTGTGCGGAGGGTTCTGTATTTGGCGCAGGTTCTGGTGCGGCGGCGGGGGGCGCAGGTGCAGGCGGAAGTGGTGAGGGTATGACCTCGTCCAGGAACCCAGGAAGGAAGCGTTCAATGCGCTCGTGTGTGGCCTCCCAGAGCTCCTTTTGTCGCTTGGACCTCTGGTCTTCGGCCGATGGAGGAACGAGAATGTCCACTGTGTTCATGACAAGGACGACGTTCTTCAGCGACTCCGGGACAGCCTCGTACTAAGAAAAGGAGCGTCAATGCCAAATAGGAGCCAGTCAAGAAAAACAAGGCATACGAGTTGGTCTCGTCGGTCAGCGTTCATCAGCCGATCAAGTAGGTCAAGGATCTCAATCCACAGAACGCGGATGTCCTTCTCCTTCGCTTCATCATTCACCTCAAGCTGCATGAAGACCTTGCACAGTAGGACCGACGCGCGCAGACGTGTTTCGGGCATTCCGCGCGGATCTCGCCGTGCGACCTGTGACTGCAGCAGGCCATCCAGCAGCGGGAAGATGACGCGGTTAAAGATCATGTCAGACTGGCCCTCGATGCCCGGCAGGAGGACCTGCTGGCCTAGAAGGACACGCTGCAGGTGGATGAGCGCCGCGTGTCGCACCTCCCGCGAGGCGTTCATGGATTGCCGCGAGAGTGCAGAGATGAGAGGGAGGCAGCATTGCTTCCAGAGCTGCTCTGCAGGCATGTGCTCGTTCTCCGCAAATCGGGGGATGAACTTCTTCAGGTCGAAAAGGAGGTCGACGGATTGCTTTCCACGCTGAAGAGCGAGCTCACTAAGAGGCTGTCTGTCAATGCCAAACCCTCTTAGTAATACCACCGTACTCACAACAACGGAGTTTCTGACTCCTTCCGCTTATCTTGATGCCCTGCGTTTTCGACAGCTGAACCAGCGGCCGAGGCATACTCATCCAAGAGGTTGACTAGTCCACCGAAGTTGTCCGTCGACACACATTGCTCAGGGCCATCAGCGACAAGCGTTGTCAGCAAGTCAAAGGATTGTCGAGAAGCAGCCGGCTGCCTCATCGACGAACGCATCAAGGCAAATACTAGGCCCCATTCTGTTTGTGACCGAATTATATCGCGATGCGTCTTAACAAGCTGGATGACGCCGGCAATGATCTGCTCTCCAACCGAACTAGTCACTGCTGCGGGCAGGTTTCCTATCAGGTCCAAAGAGACGTATAGTTGGTCTCGTAATGAGGGCTATCAGGTGTTAAGTAAAGCGAATTGGGTCAAAAATAATAATTGTCACTCACCTTGTCTGCGATGATGAGTAACAAGCGCCATAGCCCTGCTATAGCACGCTCAACAAGCAGAACACTGTAACTAGACGCCGAAGATAGTAAAGCCGATAAATGCTCGTAAGCAACAGGCCTGTGTACCAAGAAAAACTGTTAAAAAGGCTGCAGACGGACTGGAATGGCCACTCGCCATGTTTCTTCGATGTATTGTGGTGTTTTCGAGATAATGCTGACCATCGTCTCGAGCAAGAAGACGGAAGCAGGATCATAGGAGAGAGATTGAGGCGGTGAAGGGCCCCTGCGATATGGGTTAGGTGAGTTCGGTGCAACCGTGTCGTCAATCTCCTGTTTCAGTCTTGCCACTGTGCGTTCATGTGCCAATGCCTCAAGGGCTCTAACGGCCCAGACGAGAGACTCATTTCCCAGAGCACTTGGAAAACCAAATACGTCAATGATGATGTCAATAAACAAATGAGTAGGAAGACATACGGAATTTGAACATACAACTCCTCCAGTCGACATGCGCTTAAGCAGTCAATTGTACAGAGTGTGTTTTCAATTTCTGCGTCGGTCGCTTCTGGTATCGCCTCAGCACTTGAGCTATAAGGAGTCAGAAGGTATGATGACAATGCAGAGAGCAGGCCGCCATCTCCCCTTCCTGTCGGGCGAGGCGTAGGCACGTTTGCATGTAGAGGTATACCACTTATGAAATCCTCTATTTTGAGCATAGATCCGGGAAGCAATGAGTGCAGGAAAAGATTTTGAAAAATCTCAAAGATCTATTCCAGATCGTCAATAGTCATAAACTTAGACCTGTTTGTAAACGGACCTGAGTCCATCCCTCTCTGACAGCGTTGCCATTGCCATTAATAATCGTGAAAAGTACTACTGCCGCCAGTTGACCCTTGAAGTTCGTGCCAAACTTGACAGATAGAGATGACACAGTCACATCTTGCCCCTCCACCTCGACTACAGGGTAACGAGGGACTCGCGTGACGAGTGTTTCGGGCACTAGACTTGAGACTTGTGAGAGAGAAACGACCACGTAATCCAAGACCTCAGGAAGGTTAAAGTGACCAGCTAGTGTCGCTAGTTGTCTAAAGCCTGTGATGGCGCGTTGCACAGTATAGTCATCATCAAAAGTCGTGAACGCAAAAGCAATGGCAGCTATGACAGATCTCCACACCGCGTTGAACATGGTAAGGTCAAATGCGGAAGAATTGCTGCTGTATAGTCTACCTTTGGAGGTGTTACATGCAATCCAAGTACGTATAAAAGGTACTCACCAGATACACGGGTTCGTGCAAGCAGTTCCTTCCAGGCATAGCCAAAACCTACTTGACCAGTATGTTCTTCTGGCATTATTATTTCGCGCTTGCGGATCGACTCGTAGACCGCATTCTTGACAAAGGTCGCCATTGAGTAAGGTAACGGAAATTCACACAGCTACTCACGAGAAACTCAGTAGAAAAGTCAGATCCGTCATTTACACCGCGTAGATTCTTTTGGTAATCTTCCAAAGTCATTCGTTTCTAAGAGGTCGTGAATCTTAGGCTGTTGACGTAACACAGGGCTTTACTTACGCGGACTTGGGGATTGTGCAAGTCTGTATTCAGCATGATGATCGAGTATGTTAGAATGTAGACTGCGTCCTGTGATTTGATGTCCGCTAAATAGAGGGCGCATCAGACTAACTCATGCGTGAGCAATACTGTTTACAGACCAGGTCCAGTTGCGAAGTAGACTTCAGCGAATGTCTCGGTGATACGCGCAATCTGCTGAGATTCACCTGGGAGCCTGAAGCTCTCGAGAAGCTCCCTTAAGGCTTCGGCCACAGGTTTCTGTCAGAAGTTACGTGTGTAAGTTTAGCGCCCACGATCAAGGTTCAGCGACCCACGTCTTCGAAGTCAAACAGCTCAATGAACGCCCTCAATACATCAAGATTCTCCGGTCGCGAGATGAAGTCTCCTAAGAGTTTTTTGTCGAGCCGGCCGCAGCTCTTCAGAAATCTCGCAAGACTCTTCGGACGATCAACCGAGTTAGAAAGGTCCGCATAGATCAGCTTGTTCTCTTCTAAGAACGAGAGTCCAATTTTTGGTTTGGTATTGAAGCGTGAAGCACCGGTGAGAACAAGTCGTTTACGCGATTTTGACTCCAGAAGTTCGTGTGGGGATGGGAGATCCTGCGAGAATTCAAATGCTGTTAGAGACGATTACGATTAATTATGCCTGCACAAACCGGTGGCCATGGCCCTTCTCCCTGAAAAGGCCAAAAAAAAATGTATAAGAGGGTGAACACTCTGGATGGATTATAACGAAACGCACCCCACTAGCTCTGTCACTCATGTCCTTGATAAATTCAAGCAGTAAATCAAGACACAGGAGTTGCGACGTTTGTTGAGCCAGTTCGCGAGGGCCTGTAACAGGTAGTCCGTATACACCCTAGGAACAACATCTGAGTCAGTCGAAACTTTTTAAAGGTTCGAGACTACCTTGGTCAAGAAGTCCACCAGCTTTTCAAACAGATCCTCGCAATTGACGTCGCAGTCATAATTAACGAAGAGGTCGACCATGAAGCCCGGATATCGAGCGATGTGATTCAAAGTTTCTAACATGAGTTCCCTAGTCTCGCCCTTTGCAGGAGGTATTGCCGGCTTGGGTGGCCCGACATTCTCCTCTTCCGCCTCGGTGAATGATGGCGTCGACGGGTTCGGTGTGCCAGGAACCGGTGTGCCAGGCCGTGGTGACGCAATGAGCCCTCTCTGCTGCGCCATACTCGCGATCTGTGCCCTCGTCGGCGCGGCAGGTGTGAGGCGATCGATCGTGAATGCGAGGAAAAGCTCCTGTTGTAGCTTTAGATGAGTGCGCATTGTCTCTAGCATGGACGAAATAACCCGGAGCGACATGTAGAGTACGTTCGGGTTGTCTGCGCGTGCGAGCTGGAAGAGGTACTTGCATCCGTCATCTTGGATGATGCTCGTCAATGTGGGATATACGCCTATTTGGGAACCAGCGACTTCAAATGCGGTGTTGAGGATACGAAGGGCGGTGAGACGGGTCGAGTCGGTATGCGTGCGATCATTTGGGTCCAGAATATTGATGAGGACGCGAAGAAGCTCGATGATAGATGGCAGCCCATCTTTAGTGTTCATCAGCAAACCAGAGAATGCTAGGATTTATTATGCTATACGTACATTCACTTCTAGGTACCGGTGATGGGACTTGGTCAGGAGTACCCTGTCCAACTCCATGTGCATTTATCTGGATTTCTTCCGGAAGATCTCCACTTGTTCGTAGTGGCGTCGAAGTATTGTCTTCCTTTACTGCGGGTGGAGTATTGGGCGAAGGGTTCTGCGTCGTCTGGACGGTCATCTTCAATTCATTGTCGGGCGACTCTGCGTCCGAGTTCGCGACTTTCCTCTCTTCCTCCTCAGGATCAAGCGAATGCAGACGACTAAATATTTGGCGTACGACGGCGTGCATAGTCGACTCAGCATATTTCCGAAGGATCTCTTTTCAATCAAATCGTCATCAATAAAAGTAGGATGCGAGTCGTAAAATTAGATACGCACCACTGAGTCTCATCTGGCAACATGTAGTCAGGACCGTCTCCAGCATCTCACACACCTCGATATCGCCAAGCCGCTTGCCTGCGGGCCCGCACATGCACTGCTGGATGACAGCCATGATGCGGTAGAGCACAACTTCGTCGCTGGACGCGTCACTCGCTTCAAACTTGCAGTTCGAGACGGTGCTGCTAAGCTCTACAAGAGCGGGCTCAAGATCTGACGCGTCAGCGGAAATGAATCCAGAGACGAAGAAGGTGTGGAGGGCCGCGAGTGCGGCGGAGGTAATTGGTCCAGTTGACAAAGGTGAGCGGATCAACGCAAAAAAGGGGGATAGGAGTGATGTAAGTGGAAAGGCGTCAATATCTAGCATGAGAGGTGAGTCATTAGTGCATAGTGCGCCAAGTGGTAGCTACGGGACACGTATGGAGACGTGTACGTACCACCAGCGTCCCGGACCTCCCTCTTCAGCTCAAGGAAACCCGCCATGAGCCGTACCTCCTGCCTAGCAGACCCATGCAGTACATCAGAGCTCCCTCCAATGCGCCTGAGGCCCAAACTCGCGGCAAGCGCGTCATCTCGAGAGTAAAGTGGCGTCTGTGCGCTCGCGGCCCAGCGCGAATTCTTGCGCATGGCAGAGGTGACGGATAGAATCTCTGAGCATATTATATGTTTCTTCGACACAGAAAGAGAGCTGGTCGGAGCATTTGCCGCCATTCTGTGCTCGATCGCCTTAGGTAGGTAATGAGCAAGAGAACGAACGCGACAGAGAGTTTCGAGTGAATTGAGTGCGTGTCAGGTCACGGATAATATTCAATGATTTGCTTTCCTTATTAGACTAATCGTACAGCCACAGCTCACGCTTTGCTTTGGCAGAACGTACAGTACGTGCACTGAATTGTAAGTAGTAAGTAAAAATACAATTTATAAACACGTCTATGCATCGGATGCTGGTGCATCTCCTTCCGCTCGCGAGCCCATTGCGGCCTGCCCGGCAGCCGTCGCCGCCAACCTCGTACGCTTCCTTTCCGCCTCTGTGCAGAATATATCGTGAGTCACGGAAGTCCAACATGCATCATAATATTCGGCATTACCTGCTTCCTTTTCGCGTTCAATCTCAGAGACGATACTCTCAATCTGCGCAAGATCCAAGTTCTGACGCGAAGATCGAAATGGAATCCGAACAAGGAGAGGCGCAAAATACGCACCGAAACTTTTCCGTACCCATCCATGACGCTGATCTCAATGTTCTTCGCACCGGTCTGCACGACTTCCAACAAACTTTTGACGGTAAGTTTGATGGATTCTTCCCGCGTCATGTCGTCTTTATGATTTTTTTCAAGGAACTCCCGCACAGTCTTTGACGAGCGGCCAATCGCGTTAGCCTACGAAGTAGTTCTGTCAGTTCACATTTCACACTCTTGTGCGAGAGTACCACTCACCTTCCATGCACTGTAGATTCCGCTTGGTTCCGTCATGTAGAGACGCGGCTTTGTGTCGTGGGGGTCGAAACCAATGATG
Source organism: Porodaedalea pini (assembly GCA_002794775.1). Classification (NCBI taxonomy): domain Eukaryota; kingdom Fungi; phylum Basidiomycota; class Agaricomycetes; order Hymenochaetales; family Hymenochaetaceae; genus Porodaedalea; species Porodaedalea pini. The sequence goes on along the minus strand of NBAY01000003.1, from coordinate 1,202,814 downwards.
AGAGTGGCGATCCCAAACGGTCGCACACCTCCCGACTGCGTGTAACGCTAGCGCGGTCCATTTTCGTTTCAGAAATGCGACATGCGGAAGCAAATACCACGCATACCTGCTGGATGCCTGCTATGTGTCGGGTGATATACTCCACGGTTACAGGGTCTTCTACGGTTAGGCGATGGCTCTGACATTCGATTCGCGCCTTGTCAATCAAGACGCGTCCGTCCGCGGTGAGTCCTGCGAGAGGAGAAAAGAACGCTATGTTCAATTCTATGTTCTAACGACGCTATAGATAGATTCGCACCGGCATAACCTAAGCAGACATGATCATCAAGCATGACGACCTTGCGGACTGTCCGAGGATCCTGGAGTTGCAGGACAGATTTCTTCTCGACGCCCAGCACTACGACGTCCTTGCCCCGTACGCCAACCTGTGAACGTATTGACCATGATCAATGATATCCGAAACTATTACTACGCGTTACTCACAGCACATGTCCCCTTCCTGACAGCCTCAAGGGCATATTCGACCTACATTGCATTGTAAGAGGGCGCCTGCCTGAATGCAACGGTCATCTTACTTGGAACAGATGCCCGTCGGGCGAGAAGACGGTCAGAGCTGCAAACAAACGTTGAGTTCAGACCAGAGGCGAGTGAACACGGGAGAATGCTGACCGCGATCGTAAGAGCGAGACATGACTGAAATAATTGAGCAAAGGAGAGAACGGCGAAGAAGATGCGTACGCGGCGAACGCAGGACGCGCGGCGTCTTAGGGAGGATCACGTGAATCACGTTCCCTTAAATGACGCGGGTCACGGTACGCGTCAATTCAGACTGCGAGCTGCGCCGCACGCTCGTAGCTATGGACGACGACGACGACGACGACGTAGAAATTCTCAGTATGAACGGGTGCGTGTCTTTTATGCAGCTCATACAGTGAGATGCTCAGGAGTACTGTCTTATGGTCTCAAGCCGACCCGTCGAGGTAGATTGCGAAATTTGCCATGTCTCGCTCACCAAAGAATCTGTTTCCGAAAGGCAGGCACACTACGAGCACCATTTTGACCTTGCTCCGAACCGTATGTTTTCTCATGGGTTAGTACAAGGGATATTTGCTGATTCTCTCAGAGTCGCAAGTAGGTTCGCCGGACGTCATCGACTTGTCAAGTTCCACAGACACGATTCGGGGTGGAAGCCCCTTCGTTACTACCAGCTCGAAGCAATCCGCAAAGAAGGCCGAGAAGGTCAAATTGCCTCCCCCAGCAAAACAGAATGTTTTCTGGCATCGCTCGCAAGATACGTCTCCACCCTCTAACTTTACTCCGGGTGCGTCATACAGAGAGACATACGCGGTCCGACCGATCTAACCTGCTAAAATAACCGAAGGTATCATACCCATACTGAAGCAAGCTTTACTGAGGTCACATGCAAAGAGTCAGACAGTCCGCGCAGCTCTATGCTATGAGGGTATGGTGCATGTAGGTAGCGAAGGGTGGGACATGGGCTGGGGATGTGGGTAAGAAACTTAGGAAACTGGCTATTTCATCTGCCAGACATAAAAAGTCTAATGCAAGTATACGTAGATACCGAAACTTCCTCATGGCATGTACTGCGCTCATAGACCAGCAAGTACAACCGATGTATTTCCCAGCGCTCGATCAGCCTTCGCCGCCAGGTGTACGCAACCTCCAGCAATGGATCGAGGATGCCTGGCGCGCGGGGTTCGACGCCGAGGGCGCTGCCGACCTCAAGCACGAGCTAGTCGGCACGAGGAAATGGATCGGCACCGCCGAGCTGCACGTTGCCTTCCTCTCGCGCGGTATCCCGAGCCGTCTCGTTGACTTCCCGCACGTCGCATCGAGCGCAAATGCTGTCCTACAGTGGATCGTTGCTTATTTCTCAGAACCTTCGCGGGAATCGCATGAGATGCGGCTCCGGGCGAAGGTGAAGACGACCGTGGACGAAGCACTACGTGGAGCGAGCCCTGTCGTGCTCACGGACCGTATGCCGCTTGTTCTCCAGAACAAGGGCCACTCGCGCACGATTGTTGGATACGAGCGTGCCAGAGATGGTTCGATTAATCTATTATGCTTTGATCCGTCCCGGTAAGCCTCCTTCACTTTGTTTCTTGCTGACTGGCACGCGTTTGATTTACGTACAGACGTCCAAAGACACCAATTCGCAAGGCCGCTCTCGCACAATTCTCCTCATCACAATTACGACAAGATTCTTCAGCCTCCACAACAGAGAGTAAACATCACCACAGCATTTCACCTTCAAAGATAATCAACACAGTGCTACATCCTCGGACACATAAAGAAAGAGACATGAGCGTCGACAGTATAGAAAACAACAAGAAGCGACGTTCAGACGAGGATGTGGGGAGCAGTGTACGCGACTTGAAGCGCGTAAGGGGTGGTCTGCGTGCACCGGGCGGCTCTGCTACTATGGGCAGAGAGGTCATTGAGATTCTGGACGATGATGACATGGGGGCCGAGCAAGTTCCACAGACTTCAAAGGCAATCCCTAAAGCTGCGCTACCCGAGGTCGATTACACCACAGTGCTCGATTTCTTCCGGCTGAAACCTAAGAAAGTCGGGTGCGTCGCGCTGTCCACACTTGTTGCTCCTCTTCTTCCAGTGTGGTGCCATGGACTGACTTGTGGATCTGTTTAGAAAGAACGACCGGTACCAGATTTTATATTTTCCCCTTGAGGACTTGCTCACGGAGCAGGAGCGCTGGGCACGGAGGGTCGTCACCAGCGAAGTGGTACATTGAATATTCCATTCGCCTTCATCCCATACTTTGAGGATTCCCCT